>OY288243.1:53643377-54243377 GCA_958450325.1 Agrostemma githago
ACTGTAGTTGCTAAGCAGCGAAATATTGGTATGGAATTGCATTTTGATGAATCATGTGCTGAGGCGTTAGAAATTAATCTTGACCTTGATGATTTTGATGTTGAATTGGAAAAATGGAGGTTTACATTAATGGGGCATGTTATTGGGGCAAAGCCTACATTGAAGGGTATGCAGGATTATGTGTCTAAGAATTGGGGGAATGCTCACCTGCCTACAACTCAAATATACAAGAAAGGGTGGTTTAGTTTTCGTTTCTCCTCACAGGAGGACATGAACACTGTTCTGAAAGGAGGGCCATGGAAATATGGCATTAATTCTTTGCTCCTGAAACAATGGTCGCCATCATTCTCCAAGGAGATTGAGACACTGTCAATTGTACCTACATGGGTCCTATTCCGTGATCTAGAACCTTTTCTCTGGTCTGAATGTGTACTTAGCAAACTTGCTAGTAGAATAGGGAAGCCGCTCTTTGCGGACATGACCACTACTACGCAATCTAGGTTGGGATTTGCCAGGGTTCTTATTGAGGTGGATGTTTCCAAAGAACTCCCGGAAGATATAGTGGTTAACACACCTATTATAGGACAGTTTGTACAACATGTTGAATATGAATGGGTGCCCTATTTTTGTGATGAATGCAAAAAGCTGGGACATTTGAAGAACAACTGCAGGCTGGTTAAAAAGAAGCAGCCAACTAAACAGGTTTATAGGCCTAAGGGAGCCATAAGTAGAGAAGTTCAGAAGGATAATGTGCTAGGTGGTACCTCAGGCGCTCAGAAGGAAATACCTGTCACGCCCACTCTGGAGGTTGATCATACCCAGGGTGAGGGTGTAGGAAATCCTGATGAGTCGCTTGTAATGCATCAAGAATGCACATTTAAAGATAAGATGTCTGAATTTATTACAGTAGCCAAAAAGAAAGGCTACAAAGTAAGAAGGTCTGACGACCTAAAAGGATTGACAACACCTGAGAGACAGGAAATCATGCTATCCAACAGCTTTGATATGATGAATGAATTGGATGAAGAAGCTCCACTAGGTGGTACCTCAGATGGGGATGGTGGGAGGAGTTTGCACATGGGAATAGAGGAGGATCAAGAATGCCATGGGCTAGGTCACAACTCTCCTCAGGCGGCTCCCCTACCCTCTCCCCAGGCTGTAAAGCATCTAGGATGTGGAGGGAATATCAGGGCAGATTTTGAGGGCAGGAAAACTGACCCTCCTGATAAATCTTTATGATTGTTACCTCTTGGAATGTTAGAGGTGCAAATGATCCTCTCAAGCAAGTAGAGATTCTCAATTTTATGAGGATGAATCAAGTGGATCTCATGGGTATACTGGAAACAAGAATTAAAGAAGGAAAAGCAAAGAAAATAATAAGAAAATATTATAAGAATTACAGGGTGGTGGGGAACTACAATTCTCACTATAATGGCAGAATATGGGTTGTTTGGAAGGATTCCTCCATTGATGTTCAGATTGTCCAGTCTCAGGCACAGTTCGTGCATTGCAAGGTTACCCACTTTGCGTCCAATTCTTCTATGGATATAACTTTGGTGTACGGATTTAACGATGGTGATGGAAGACTTGATTTATGGGCTGGATTGCTCAATACTAGATTAGGTGCTGCTAATTGGCTTGTGCTTGGGGATTTTAATATTGTCAGATCACCTAATGAACGGATCAGCGATACGCAACCAAATATTATTGATATCTTAGCATTTAATAGCTGTGTTAGCTCTTGTGGCCTGGTTGAATTGCCTACCACAGGATGTCCATACACTTGGACTAATAAGCAGGAGGAATCGACTAGGGTTTGGTCCAAATTGGATAGAGCCCTTGTTAATCAAGCATGGGCTTATCCTAATTCTCATGCTATCAATATGCCTCCAGGTGTATCAGACCACTCACCAGTACTGGTGAATATATTAAAGGCGGAAAAAATTGTTAACAGATTCAGTTTTATGAACTGTTGGATAGAACATCCAGATTTTCTCTCGACAGTCAGACAATCGTGGGAAGAAAGAGGATATGGCACAGCAAGCTTCAATTTATTTACTAAGCTCAAAAGGCTTAAAAGAAGTCTTAAATATCTACATCAGAATGCATACTCAAATATGACGGAGAGAATAAAGGAAGTAAAAATGCAACTTGATAACTGTCAGACTGATCTGCAAAATAATCCCCTATCAGCTGACTTGATGATAAAAGAGGCTCAATTGATTGTTACATACAGAGATCTGAAAAAAGCCGAAATGGCAACTCTTCAGCAAAAAGCAAAAATTGATCACGTTGTTCTTAATGATTCCTCAACAGGTTATTTTTACAACAGAATAAAAGAAAGGAAAATGCAAAAAGTAATTGGCAACATTGAGGATGTACATGGGCTGTCTAGAGTGGGTCAGGATGAAGTGGCTAAGGCATTTGTGGAATACTATGAAGGCCTCTTTGGAACTTCAGTGCCTGTGAAGGAACTGAATGTTGCCTTTCTACAGCAGGATTTCATTTTACCCTGTGATGCTTGGGAATCCCTACAGGCGATGCCATCCATGATTGAAATTAAGAATGCTTTATTCTCTATTGGCACCCATAAGAGCCCTGGTCCGGACGGTTATTCTGCGGAATTTTTTAAAGCAAGTTGGTCTGTAGTGGGTGCAGATGTTTCAGCTGCTATCAACGACTTCTTTTCTTCAGGAAGAATGTGCAAACAAGCCAATACAACCCTGGTTAATCTTATCCCTAAGAAGGACATTTGCTCCTCCGTTAAGGATTATAGACCCATAGCTTGTTGTACCACTGTCTACAAAACAATCAGCAAGATTATTGCGAACCGTCTCAAAACTGTAGCTTCCATGATCATTGGACCTGAACAGGCCGCGTTCATAGAGGGGAGAAATATTCATGACAATATTGCACTTTCGCAAGCTTTAATTAAGGGGTATAGAAGGTCCTTTTTGACCCCTCGATGCCTCTTAAAGATAGATATGAGGAAAGCATTCGATTCGCTGCAATGGTCTTTTATTCAGAATATGCTCACTGTGTTCAACTTTCCTCCACAGTTTATCCAGTGGATAATGAAATGTATCTCTGGGGCTTGGTTTTCTTTCAACTTGAATGGAGGTGTGGCTGGTTTTTTCAAGGGTAAGAGCGGTATACGGCAAGGCGATCCTATTTCTCCGTACCTCTTTGTTCTTAGTATGGAGATCCTATCAAGATACCTCAGGCGAATTAATAAGCTGCCTAATGTTTCTGCTCATCCTAAATGTACCAAATTAGCTCTTACTCACTTGGTTTTTGCTGACGATCTTATGGTTTTTGTGAGAGGAGATGTACCCTCTGTACTTGCAGTTAAGAGGACTATTAATGACTTCACGGCTATGTCTGGCTTAAGCATCAATGAGGATAAAACTGAGATCTTCTTTGGAGGGGTTGCAGCACCTATCCGGCAAGCTATTATTCATTCTTCAGGGTTCATTGAGGGAAATCTCCCATGTAAATATCTGGGGATGCCGCTCAATCCTATTCAAAACAGCATGATTAACTATGGTGACCTGATTGTTAAGGTGCAAAATGCTTTAATGCATTGGTCATCTTCCAATTTCTCTTATGCAGGAAGAGTTGAATTGCTTAATTCGGTCATATTTGGGCTCACAAATTTCTGGTGTTCTACCGCGCTTCTCCCCAAAAACGTGCTGAAACTGATCAATAGATTGTGTAAAAATTATTTTTGGTCAGGTGGTCTGGAGAGGAGGCACATTTGTATGAAAAATTGGAAGGCAATTTGTTCACCATGGATTGAAGGTGGACTAAATATCAAAGAAATTCTGGCATGGAACAAAACGCTAATTGCTAGATGGCTATGGCAAATTGAAAACAATCATCATAGTATTTGGATTATGTGGATCAAGACTTATGTTCTCAAAGGCAAATCAATATGGGATATAAAAATCAATGACAGTTTCTCGGATGCCTTAAGAAGTCTTGTCAAGATCAAGGATGAAATCATACTGCAGGCGGGAAGCATTGCTGACAGTAAAAGAATAGTGAGCAGTTGGACCTCATCAACCAAATTCAGTTCTACAAAATGTTACAGGTGGTTTCGTAATAAATTCCCACGAATCCTACCTTTGAAGGCTATACGGGGTGCTGCAATTATCCCGAAACACAAAATTACCTTATCTTTTGCTGTCCAAAAGAAATTGCCCACTGTTGATAAGTTGCAGGAGAAAGGGATGCAAATAGTAAACAGATGCACTTTGTGTAGGGCTGATGCAGAATCGCACGACCATCTATTCTTCAAATGCTCGTACGCAGCACAGTTATGGGACTCTCTTATGGACTGGTTACATATAAACGCGCCAAGAAGAGACATCAATTATATGCTGCAAAGAGCCATATATAAACCGCAGCAGCCATGGAAAAGAGAGTGGTTCATAGTAGCTGGGTGTGCTCTTGTCTACCATATCTGGTCTGAGCGCAACAGTAGGATATTCAATGGTATCGACAACACAGTTGAACAGCTATTAGCCGTAATCAAAGCAGAAATACGAGCTCGCTTGTCAGTAAAGCATACTAGCATACTCCTATTGTAATTGGAAGTTTTTGGGTTATATTTGTTGCATACTTCTTTGTTTTACAAAGAGCAAAGGATATATCTTTTGTAAGTCATTCTCTTAGTTACCCTTTATGGATGAATAAGAGAAATAACATTCTTACAAAAAAAAAAAAATAATAATAATAATAATAATAATAATAATATAAGAAGAATAAAGACCCAAATATGATTCTCCTCCTTAACCCTCCTCCTTTGATGTTTCCCTTGAGATGGAATAAGAAACAATGAATAGTCTTTTTAATCTTTTCCTTTCACTCTCCAGTTTTATTTTGAGTCTGTAACTTTCTACATTCAAGATGTACGTTCACTGTATTATTTTTATAATACAGTAATTGTGTGAAGAGTCATGTCTCTTCACAATTTACTAGATATGATCAAAGGGATAGGCTAATCAATATAATCGGATAAGGTAGGAGGGAATATTAATTCCCGAACTTTAATTACGTTAACCAAAACCGAAACATCATGGTGTCGAATTTATATCAAAATCCCTGGAAACCTGAACTCGTTATTTACAGACCCGAAAGACACAAGACCATAAGAATATAAATATTTTAACATTATCCCACTTGGCCTTAGTGTCACCTTAAAGGATCAATAATTATAATGTTCACCTTAAATTGAGCTCATTAAACTTTCTATAAAACTTTAATAGATTTAGAATTAATTGAATCATGGCGGTCACACATCATTGTGCGATATGATCCCTTCCATGCATCACAAATCAATCCTAACTCTTAACCATCTTTAATTTGAGAAAATACAATAATTCTCAAAATGATCACATGTAATCTCCAATCATGAATGTATACATATATTATAATGATCACATGTACTTTATACAGAAACATAACAATAAGTGATATCAAAATGTCATACACATAATATGAGCACACTACTTTTTACATTAGCAAGGCTTTATCTACAACACTCATGCGTTCTACATGGCCTATAAACACTTTAGATGGTAATCCTTAGTTAACGGATCGGCTACCATCATATCCGTTCTAATATGCTCAATTGACAATCTACGTTTCTGCACCTCCTCTTTAACTAATAAGAATATCAATTCTAAGTGCTTTTCACCCTTAGAGTACTTATCGTTTTTAGAGAAGAATACGGCTGCGGCATTATCACAATAAATCCTCAGCGGCTTGGCTATACTATCGATGATTGCAAGTCCTGAGATAAAGTTCTGCATCCATAGTGCGTGACTAGTGGCTTCAAAGCACGCCACGAATTCAGCTTCCATAGTGGAAGTAGTATCAAAGATAGATTGTTTTCCACATTTCCATGATACTGCTTCTTCAGCTAATAGGAAGAGATAACCAAATGTTGATTTCCTAGTATCAACACATCCGGCATGATCTGAATCTGAATATTCAATAACCTCTAGATTACTATAGAATCTCCTAAATGTAAGCATGAGCTCCTTCGTTCCTTGCAAGTGCCTGAGCACTTTCTTTGCAGCTCTCCAGTGGTCCATCCCCGGATCACTTTGATATCGACCCAACATTCCAACAGCAAAGCTGATGTCTGATCAAGTACAAGTTTGAACATAGTTCAAGCTCCCAACCACTGATGCAATAGGAATTCTTTCCATTTCTTTTCGTTAGAACTCCTTCTGGGGACATTGAATTTTACTTAACTTATCCACTTTTCGTATAGGAATGATTCCGGGCGAGCAACTCTCCATTTTATATCTCTCTAAAATTTCATTGATGTAAGTTGTCTGAGACAGCCCTAACAAGCCTTGTGACCTATCATGGATTATTTCAATCCGAATCCCATAGGATTCCTCACCCATATTTTTCATCTCAAAATTTTTAGAGAGGTACTTCTTTACATCATGTAACATACCCATATTATTCGCAGTAAGCAAAATGTCGTCAACATACGAACTAAATTTACAAACTTACTCCCACCGATCTTCATATAGATGCACCGATCAACGATGACCTCTATGAAACCATATGATGTGATAGTATCCTTAAACTTTAAGTACCACTGTCGGGAAGCTTGTTTTAGTCTATATATCGACTTTCTCAGCCTACAAACCTTTTCCCCATTACCTGGAGCTAAAAAGCCCTCAGGTTGCTTCATATATACTTCCTCCTCAAGTTCACCATTTAGAAAAGCGGTTTTCACATCCATTTGGTGAAGCTGAAGATCATAATGAGCCACCATTGTCAACACAATTCTTAAGGAATCCTTCCTAGATACTGAAGAAAAGGTTTCCTTATAGTTAATGCCGTCTTTCCGAGTAAAACCATTGGCAACGATTCGGGCTTTGTATCTTTTTATGTTCCCATTAGAATCCTTTTTGGTCTCATAGACCCATTTCAACCCAACAGTCTTAGACCCTTCAGGTAACAGAACTAAATCCCACACTTTATTGTTATCCATTGTTTCATCTCTTCTTTCATAGCAGTTAACCACTTTTCAGAATTGTTACTTTCTATGGCTTTCCAAAATGAGATGGGATCCTCGCTAATACTTAAGTCACATTCACTTTCCACATGATGACACACATAAACATCTGAAATAGCAGGTATTTTTTCTCTTATAGACCGCCTTGATTGTCCATGTGGTGTATCATTTCCTCCTTGAATTGTGACTTCTGATTCATTGTTATTGTCATTTTGTGGGTGTTGGACATCCTTACGTTGCTCCACTGTGTCATTTGACTGTATAGATAGAATGGGTACAACTACTTTAGGTGCAACTTCAGGAGAGTGAATTTCTTCCTGAATTTCATGAATATCCACATTTCGTGGTTTATCACTCCCACTAGTTTGACCGTTCTCAATGGATCTAGCATTACCAATCTCAACTTTTCTCGTACTGTGGTTAGGACAGTAAAATACATACCCCTTTGACTTTTGAGGATATCCAATGAAAAAACCACCAACCGTCCTAGAATCTAGCTTCTTTTCATGAGGGTTATACAACCTCACTTCAGCTTGGCAACCCCATACGCTAAGATATCTTAAGCTCGGTTTCCTTCCCGTCCACAGTTCATAAGGTGTCTTAGCAACTGACTCACTAGGAACCCGATTTAAAACATAGGTTGCGGTTTTTAATGCATAGATCCATAAAGAAGGAGGTAATGAACAATTACTTAACATGTTCCTAACCATTTCAATTAGAGTACGATTTCGCCTTTCAGCTACACCGTACTGGTGAGGTGTACCTAGCATAGTATATTGAGCACAAATGCCTCTATCTTCAAGAAGCTTTGCAAACGGACTAGGACACTGACCATTTTCGGTGAACCTCCCATAATACTCACCACCTCTATCAGATCTCACAATTTTTACCTTCTTTTCTAGCTGCCTTTCCAACGCATTCTAGAATATCTCGAGGACATTCACAAAATGGGCATTTTCATGCAGTAGATAAGTGTATCCCTACCGTGAGTAATCGTCAATAAAGATGATAAAGTACTTTTTACCGCTTCAAGAAGGAGCGTCATAAGGCCTACAAATATCAGTGTATATAATTTCAAGTAGCTAAGAGCTTCTAGTGGCTGGTTTCTTTACTGTGTGTTTAGTATGCTTACCCTTAATGCATTCTATACACACATCTAAGTCACTAAAATCTAATTGAGGAAGAATTTCATTCTTTACCAACCTCAATAACCTTTCGTTAGATATGTGACCTAGTCTTTGATGTCACAAGTAAGCTGAACCTTCATCTGATGCACTACGTTTAATGCCTTTATTTTCAACATGATACAGAGATTCAGAAAAATTAACATCAAGATTGAACTTATAAAGAGAATCACTTAAAATACCACTACCATTATAGTAATCATTCTGGTACAAAGTAAACATACCAAGTCCAAACTTAATTTTAAAACCTACATCATCCAATTTACTTAATGATACAAGATTTCTAGCGCATTCGGGTACATAGAGACAATTTACAAGATTTATTCAACAACCAGTGTCTAAGATCAAACGATAGGTCCCAATGCCCTCAATTCGTGCCTTCATCATGTTTCCCATGGATAGATATTCATTTGGTCCTCTTATGGGCCAGATCGAACGGAATCTCTGTTTAATATGAGAAACGTGAGTAGTAGCACCAGAATCTAACCACCAGGTATTATTAGGCACTTCAATAAGATTTGATTCAAAACATACAGAACAATAATGCATATCTTTCTTTTCAAACAAATCTTTCATTTTAGGACATTCTCTCTTGAAATGTCCCTTTTTCTTACAAAAGGGACGCTTCAAATCCTTTTTCATCTTACTTTTGGGTCCTTTAATGTATGATTTGCCCTTGTTTTTACCTTTCCAACCCGATGTGCTCTTGCTGCTGTTGGCTCCTTCATGATCTACAAGATGGACCACTTGGCTTTTTGCCTTCTTTAATCTCCCTTCCTCCTGAATGAGCATAGCCTTTAACTCTTGAAGTTTCCATTTAACCGTTAATGTGTTATAATTCACTTGAAACCGGCTAAACTCATTAGATAGGGAGTTAATAACAAATTGCACCAAGAAGGAATCATTTACTTCCATCCCTAACTTCTTTAACTTTGCTGCCATATTTGACATTTCTGTCACATTAGTGTGCATTGATTCCGAGCCGTACAAGTCATATTTCTTGGTAGTCAGCTCACTCATAAGACTACCCATTATTGACTTGTCCGCCAGCTCGGATTGAGAGCACTCCTTAATCTTTTTCACGAATTCCTTCGCTTTCTGTGTTTTAGGCATTGATGGCTTAATACTTTCAGCCATTGTCAATCTCATGAGGGTTAAACTCAGTCTGTTAGAGCGTTCTCATAACTCATATAAGGAAATTTCTTCCTTGGTGCTCTTGTCAGTTAGAGTTGAGGGATGCTCATCAGAAATTATAGCTAGGTCGAGAGCCATAATACCCAGTGTGAACTGGATTTCCTCGGACCATTCATCATAATTAAGCTCATTAAACTTAACAACGGAGTTGGCGGATGCAGGTAAATTAGATGAGACTGCAAAAATTTACACATGTTTAACCTATTAGTGCTTTGAAAACTTAATACAGATTCAGAAACATTACACACACATTTAAGTAACCTTTGGGCAATATTAAAATGCATATACTACAATCGATGTTATAAATACTTTAATAGTCAATTATCAACATACCAAACTTTTAAATGAATGACTTTATTAGACATACATAACATTCAAATTTCGTACAAATAATAATTTAACCCTTTCATATTATTATCTATATTTCATGTTCCTCCTTTGGGGAGGTCGCATAAACATACATAATAAAATATAGGACTTTAATTAAATAACATCTCCATATTATGGTCTAAACAACCACTTATACTTTTCAAATATTTAAGTTTATCACAACAAGGCCACTTTGGTGACTAACATGTCATATAACATATAAATATATAAACTTTGATGAATAATATCAATATTTGTGTTAACATTCCATAACACAAAACACATATAAGATTTATATTATACATACATATACATACATATAAAAAATTATTCTTAATATTCCAATGAATTAAAGGTATGCAACAAAATGAAACATTAATGTGATAATATACAATCATTCTAATAAAATTAATGTGAGTACACTACGAATTTATGATATTTGTACATTCTGTCAAATAAATGCCCCCATTCATGTAAGGCTATAATACATATAGTACTTAATATTCATAATTTATAAAAGAATGACATCACTGACTAACATACATTAGTACTTCACATAATGAACTGATCATAATTATCACATTGATAAGTTAACGAAACACACTTATTCCGGTTAGGAAACAATCAACTTTGAATTGGATGCGGATCTAGCTTAAATCGTGTTTTTTGGATCTTGCTTAGCTTCCACACCATACTTTCCTCTCCTCTTGCGTCAGACCTTCCCGGCGGATCGGGTTTGTCACACCTACACAGGGAGCGCACAGGGGCCTCAAAGGTGTCCAAGGAAACCTTCTTTGATGCCTAAGTTAGTCCGTGAATCCACTTAAGAAACCTTGTTCGTGAGGAACAAAGTAGCGTTTTTTAGAGTGAGATTCTAGTGAGATAAATTCATTACCTCTTTATGAGAGAACATAGTGAGGTATTTATAGGTTTCCACAAGAGAGAGAGTGGGGGGAAAGGAGGGGCGCGTGTTCAACATGTGCCCCTTACCTTAGGCTGGATCAAGAGGGTCTTCTGAACCAGCCTCGAGGTCGGCAAGTTCATTCCCGGAAACAGAATGACTAAGGTTCCCCCAGTTCCCTGGAGGAACTGCAGGAGGGCTCGGCCCGGCCGACCGGGGGTCGAGCCTCAGGGCCGGCTTGAGGGAAAGGTGATCGGCCACCTTCAGAGGTGCGCTCCTGGGGGTCGACCGGACGGATCCGACCGGCGGCTCCGGCATTGGGCCCTCTGACGGTCTGGGCTCAATCAAATAGTTAACCCCATCAATTGCCCCTCGGCAACTGAGAGGCAACTTTGGGCAAACAAAGCGTCAGAATATCTTCCCCTGATGATTACTTTTCCAGAAACTCCCTCGAGATGCGCGCTTCAGCGAAACTTGTCGCATCCTTCTGGGACGGTTGGGACTTCATTAACTGCCCTGCTCCCTCTCTTCTCATGGCTATAAAAGGAAGGGTCATTTGCCTCAGTTTCTCCAACTTCTTGAATACTACTGTTGCCCCATTTTTCATAGTAAAAATGGTTTGGATAGCAAATAAGGTTTTCAAAAGAGGCGCCCTTACTGACGCCACTAGGCATGTAGGTCCTGCCCCAAAGTTCAAATGTCCCCGGTTGGTGCGGAGGATTATTGACCGGTGTAAGTTGATAGCTCGTCGGTCCCCCTATGCCCCTGGGGCTAATGAGCTGTCGACGGCCATATGTCATTCAAGGGAGGCCTCCTTATATATGAGGCTGAAGCATGACTCTTGCACTCTAGTAGGAGAATACGTCTACCAGGGCTGCCGTTGGTGCTTCCCCTGGTTGAGGTCGGAAAATGTTGACCCGATCTTCCTGACTTCAAGTCCCCTCCCTCTACCTCCAGGAAACCGGAAGGTGACCTCGACTATCCTGAGGGTACAAAGCTTGCCAGCTTTGGTTAGGACTGGGATGTTAGCAGCAATGCGACGGATGATAGTGAAGGTAGGAACGGCTCGGTAGGTAGCGGGCTGAAGGAAAATGATGAGGAGGGTGTTGACGACCCTATGGACATCCCTGGTGTCTGAGACTGGGGGTATGACGATGCAGGTTGCAACAGCCCCAGGGACTATTCTTTTCTAGGCTCCGATGAAGACTGAAGCTCCTTCCGACCCTCTGCTTGGCCGAGCCGGACTCTAGGCATATTTTGGTTTCTCATGAATTGTTTTGAACTGTAACCGACTTGTAATTCCGACCTTATGGTCTTTCTTAATAAAGAATTATGACTTTTGTTTTTGTGTTTGCTACTTTTTTTATTGAATGACGTAACGTGACTCTTCCACTTCCCGCCTTTTTTTATTTTCAATGTCTTCGGATGTGATGGATGGGACAGTTTAGGGAGTGACGCGTGTAAGGGTTTTATGGGAAGGGCTCTGACAAGGGTTCTGACAATGGGGGGGCTCTTCAGTTCTCCCCTGGTTTATATAAACCCCTTTCTTACTTCATTCCGCCTTTTTACTTCTCTAAAACTCCAAACCTCCATCTCCTTTAAATCTTCATCTTCCTCGCGTGAATCTTCATCGCTCTTGGAGTGAATTTGCTATAGGCTATCCAAGCATCTACCTCAAACGAATTTGAAGATTTGAATAGGTTAGAATTCGAACCCTAACTTTTCGCTTTCTTTTCCTTCTTGCCCATTTTAGCTTTTTTGGAAAAATGACACAAAACCGCTGCCAGGTGATGCTGTTTTCCGGCCCTTCCACTGGTGCTCCGATGGAGGATGATGAGGAGACTTGTATTAGCCGCCCCTCTTCCTCTACCAGCCCAGATGTTATCGTAGCACGGGCACCACCTTCGACGGTGCCTGCAGGCCTCCCTTCCATTGATGAATGTGGAGGCGCAATCTCCCCTGAGCCCGCTCCTTCTGATATCCCGGATACGGACTCTGAGGCCCTAGAAGTTGACCCACTTACCATTGATGGCCTCTTAAGGACGAGGGTAACTAGGGGAACTTACCTCTTGGATAAGGAGAAATATAGGGTGCCTCTTCATATGTGCCCAGAGCTCATATTGACCGACGAGTTTTTGACCCCAGTGGGGCTGAACCATGCGCGCCTCAAAGGTAGCTAGGGGCTTCCTACACGTGTATTGTCCTTCAGATTTTACTGACATGCTAACCCCCTTGTCGCTTTTCCTTTTTGCAAATACCTACGGTACTTACTGGACCATTCGGCACTTACGCGCTCTTGGACTTGATACCAACTACAATCCTATCACCTCTCGCCCCGTTGCTCCTTCAGAATACAAGAAATAGAGACTCATGGGAGATGTGAAGAGCATATCGGTGGGGAAGACCCGATTTCCTCCCTAGGGGTCTTCTGGCCATGCTTCGACGACATCGCCTGTTGTCAGGCCGGCCCAAAGGAGCAAAGGTCTTAAGGTGACACGTCCATCAGTTGCCAGATGTGAGTGCCCCCCCCCTCCCCCCCCCCCCCCCCCCCCCCGCAGGGCATCTCTTGCTGCTGTTACTGCTACTGTGATGCCTACACCGTCAGCCGAGGAGGTCGAGGAAGCAGTCTCCCCCTTGAACAGGAAGAGAAAAGATAAGGAGCCTATGACCACCGAGCAACTGATCGACCTGGAATCCGAGGTCAGCACACCCCAGCCCAAGCACCATGCCCCCAACCTCCCTGAGACGCTTTTTGGTCAGGGGAACGTGGAGTGGAAGTATGTTGTGGACAACATTGATGCCTCTTCTCTTCTTTCTGACTCCTCAACAATTACCTTGGATCAGACTGCCAAGGTGCTAGGGCATGCTTGTGCCTAGACTCAATAGCTTCTCTATTGCTGCTCTATGGTCTTCCAGGCGTCCGCCAAGCTGGCAGCCCTCAACCGTTTGAGCGATGAGGAGCTGACCATCACTCCAGGGTCTTCCCTCCTTGACCGTATTGTCGTGGTCGAGAGAGACGCTACACTCATTGCCGACCTGAGGAACAAACTGGCTGGGAGCAAGAGCGAGCTGAAGGACGCCCAGCGTCAGTCGGCTGGCTGGAAGGAGCAGGAAGAGAAGGCCCTGAAGGAAGCATCGGATTTGGAAACTGAGCTGGGACAAAATAAGAAGCATTCGGCAGAGCTGGAGGGACGTCTTAAAGACTTTGCCGATCGTTTATCAAGGGTGGAGTCTGAGCTGGCGGTGGCCCAGAACAAGTGCCAAGAACTATAAACTCGGAAGGAGAACTGGCTGATGGAGAAGGCGGGGATTGTGAAAGAGGCTGATGAAAATGTAGACCAGGCCTTTGCTGAAGGTGCCAACTCAGCCACTAACTTCTGTGTGGAAGTTATCAGGGAGCTGGTGCCGGATTTTGATAAGCATGCCTTCAATCAGCTACACACTGCCAAGGACGATGCCAGGATCAACAAGCCTTCGCAAGAGGGTCCTGATGGGTTGTCGGACCCTGCCTAGGAAGTGCCTCCTGTGTAAGGTTTAGGGCAGTCGTCCTCTGAAGGCGCACACTTTTACCCCTGAATAATTTGGGCCTTGTGTCTCCTTCTCGTGCCTTTTATGTCCACCTTTTAATCTAACTTTTCTCTTGTGCCACTAGTAGAAAAAAAGGTCAAATGTTGCTCCCCATTTGCGCGTTCTAGCCAAACAGCAGCAATGTCTTTTTTATTATATTTTACAGTGTGGTGGGAGAGGCTAAATTATGAAGAAGTTAGAATAGTGGCGTCAGTCACTTACTCTATCACGCCGCACCAGTGTGTTTTAAATAAATAAAATATAGTACTCCGTAATAAATAGGATCAAACAACGGACTTAAACTCTTAAGGATAAAACACAACCACTTTACCTTCTTCCACCTCACTCCTCACTCCTCACTCCTCACTCTTCGCCCATGTTCGTCGACTTCCCCTTCTTCTGCCTCACACACACCTCTTCTCTCGTTGCTTCTGACATTGTTGACTCATCCTCTCCTCCCCACTCCACATTGGTGCTCATCCCATCTCTCCTCCCCTTTGACGGAATTGCCGAAGGAACGCAGTAACACACACAATAATCTTTAAATTTTAATTATTATGTTTAGATGTGTTTTAGGATTGCAAATTATGGCTGATTTATTGTTGTTATTGGTCTTGTAGTGTAGAATTTAAGGTTAGGGTTTGTACAAATTGGGAAAATTGGGATTTGTTGGAATTGGGGAAATTAGGTTCGATACATGTGGTTAACGTAATACTCGTAGCTTTCTATTCAAGGCTTCGAGGTAATGTCATAACTTAGTCCATGAGATGAAATAAGTTATTGTATTATTTTTTTTAGTTGATTTCTAAGTTTTAGGTAGGTCTGAACCCACATAAAGTACCTATACCGAACAAGTGGTTGTTTATATTTCAGTTCTCGTTATCTTTTTATTATACTCGAGTCTTGGTGACACATTTTGCTGCAGTCAGCAGTGTAAGCATGTATATGATGGTTGTTTGTTTGAGATGATGTCCTTTAAGATGTACTCGTATTTGTTCTGTTTTTTTGTTTACATACTTTTCTGTTTATGTTTTTGTTTGTCGTTTATATACTTCTATTGAAGCCAAATCTTAACATGTTATCATGGGCTGGTTTTTCTTAATATGCAAGTCGTGTCTCGTCCCTCATCCATAGTCCATCATTAGGGTGTCTGACTTCCCAAGTAGCTCAAATCTGATTGTTTTCCCCCACGAGCTATATTGTGATGATGTCTGTGCCTACTCAATCGATCTTCCCTCACACTCGCTCTTTTTGGCTAGCTAGCCAAGTTCTTAGGAGTTTTAGAACTAAGCTTTATTTCATATGTTAACTTGAATACAGAGCAATAACAACACTAAATCAATTTGTCTTTTAGCTCTTAACACGAATCTCTTTTTGCCGTGTTATTTCACATGTGGGTCATTTAATGTCATAGCTTTGCCTGTGCTGCCACTGTAATATTAACAAAAGAATTCTAATTCAAAAGGTAAAGATGACCCTTTTATAGTATTATAGTCGATGCTTTGGTTTTGCTCATTGTAGTGAGACTAAATGTTATATTTATAAACAAAGGGCTCAAGCTTGAAGATGCAAAGAAGAGGGAAGAGTAGAAAACTAGTAAGTTGTCTTAAACCAGTTAATTATGCCATTTCTAGTCTTATTATAACGTTGATCGACTTGGAAAAATGCCGCGCCCCTGATGTCTAGCCTGTTACATTTTTTTTGGTTGTGGAGACTTAGTTTTGTCTCTTTAATTTTTGTATTTCTTTTATCGGTGGTATCTTGGTTAAGATTTACTAATAGGTTGTTAAATATGGAACTTATGGATGGAATAGAGTGAGGGACTAAATGGACAAAAAGAATGACGAGATGATGAGTGGGATTCAAGGCTGAAAAGAAATCTTCAAGGAAACTGTGGTCAGTTAAATTTTGGAGTGAATGAATGGCGAGAGAGAGCCAAGTAAGTAAAGTCTCTTTCATCTTATTAATTAGTTGCTCAATCTATGGAGCAACCTCTAACTCCAGCTGTTGCTTGGACTTTGCTATGCACTACAACTACCATATTCCAAATCCTACCCCAAATTGTTGACGATTAACTCGTCATTATGTTACCTTTCTTGTAGCCATAATTTACACATTGGCATTGCACTTGTTTACTTCATTTCTTTTTGTCATTTGATGATGCAAGTACCTATACTCATAAATGTTTGAGAAAAGGGTTTATCAAAATGGAATCCATTTTCCATTTATGATCAAAGTGCACCAATGAGGCAACAATTATATATCAAAGCATAAACAATGTTTTAAAGTTTACTACAGTGTAAAATGTGGGTAAAAGTGAGAATAAAAGAAGGGAGAGATAATTTGTTTTTTAAATGATTAGAGCACCATTTAAATGGTATGATTCGTACGGAGTATTATTTTGGCCTTTCGGGTCCTTTATATGGTTATGCCTAATGCAAACTGTATTTTTTGGTGTGAAGTTTTGTTTTAGTTTTTCTTAGCTGCAGTTTTGAGATACACGCTACACAAATGCTACTGGTTTCTTAGAGAGGGAGAGAGAAACAGGTTTCCGTTGCTCGGGTTACTCTGTGCATGGCAACTGAGAGCGACAGACAAGTGGTTGGACGACACATGGAAGATAGATACGAGTTGTTAAGGCTTTTTGTAGAAAACGGTTGAGGAACTCATATCCAACTATCTGCTTCCCACAAACTAACCAAACGTGAGAATACTACAACTACCTGAAACCAAAATGGCTAGTGTCTCGCTACGTGTGTGTAAATATTAGACAAAGCACTATAATTCTTTAGTGTCTGTCATGGTGGTCATTACGTAAACAAATAAATAGGGTTCCTCGGCCATTTGCAATTATTTCTACTTTTTTGCTCTTAATTCCCCCAATATTTTATGGTATTTGATCCATCTTTTTCATATATCCACTTTATTTTCATGTTATTATTATGTTTTGATTTTGTTCACCGACTTTATCTTGATGTCGATTACTTTTGGCAGTAATTTTGGAGTTTTATGGACTCCACTCTATTTTTGCTGCTTCTTCTTCACTTTACTGGATCAGGTACACAATCTCTTGTTTTTCTTAGCTTCATATTCATATTCATATTCTTATTATTTGTGTTTAATTAGATCAAAGATTTGTACTTCAGTTGAGCAGTTAAGTTGTAGGATTGGACCCATAATTCGTTGTCATTAGAGCTTGTAGCTTATATTGGTGCCCAAATTTGAAGTTAGGGGCGAAACCCAGTTTGGAAAATGTACTGGAATAGAGTAGTAAAATAAAAGAAATGCAACCACATATTTAGCTCAAAGTTTCAATTTTTTGACTACATATGTGATCCTCTCTAAGTATAGTTTTTGTGGTATTGGTGGTTGATCCTCTCTAAGTATAGACATCAATGATGCAATAGGGTCAAACATAAGGATAGACAGTAGAGGCCAAGAAGTGATGTGTATTCTTCCGCGGCTCAATGAGGTATTCATGTTGCTTCCCACAGCTTCATTGTTCATTGTATTTAGATATAATTGTTGAATCTACATTGTTCTATTTTCAATATGTTTCCATTGTGACTGTTCATAATCTTATAAAGTAACTGACCGAGATTGGAGAAGCTACATTTAGGCACGAAATGCAGTCTAGCATTGATCAAATCAGGTATGAATTTTTAGCCCACTACTCGTGAATTAATTCAACATGCACAACCTGGTAGCACATCAAGATAGACACTAATAGTTGCATGTTTTTAGTGGTAAATCATGTCTGTGTATCTTTCTTTGAACTAATGTAGCTCTTGAATAAGCCCCAAAAGGATTGGGCAGAAAAAAACACGGAAAGAGCAAAAAGTAAGGATAGTTTGGATTGGGCAAAAAACAATTTCATTAGGTGTTGTTAAATAAGGGTAGATAATTGTAATATAAAAAAGTTGATAAGGGTAATATGGTTACAAAAATTTCAGAATTTTGCCTTATTGAGAAATGATGCTAACCACTAATAAATCCGTAAAAAGAAAGTGAGACTTATTCAAGAAATAGGAGAGAGTAGTATTCTTTCTCGCCATTTTTGCGCCAGTGAATCAGGTTTTTGTACCAGTTAAAAACTCACATCAAATGCAGCGTAGTTTATATCGAGTTTAGTTACGGTAGTTAATTGATCTTTAGTGGCAGCCTGAAATTTGACAAAGCAATCACCTGCTCTAATTTTGACCATTACATTCATACATTTATCAACTAACTTTGACAGGTATTTAGCTGAATCTGATACCTGACGGAGTTCTTAACCCATGGATAGGGATTCATGGAGACAAGTGGACACGGGGTAACCTATTACTGTCAATCGACTTTTTGGCAATAAATACAATTTTTTCCATGCTCTCCACGATCTTATATTGCTTTTTTCTAGTAATGCAAGAGGTTTACCTTTTCATTTACGAGATGTATTTGTGTTAGCCATTCATTTTTGAGGGTTTGAACTCGTACAAAGAGGAAGCCTACGACTACGGGGAAGATGCGGTGGATGAATTACGGGCGAATGAGTTTCATATTTTACGAGTATTTAGAAACATATGTATGTTACTTTATGGACTTGTATAAATCTCGGGAATATCGATGAAATGGATGATGTAAGAGATTTGGACTTGAATTAAAAATATTAAAATTTTGTATTTTAAAATGTATGTTGCAGATTTTTTTTTTATTTTTTAAAATCACTATTTGAGGCGTCTTTTGTTAAACAAACGCCGCAAATAAAAGAACTATTGAGGCGTCTTTATCAAAAAACGCCGCAAATAAGGTGATTTTTTGTAGCATTTCCCAGACGTCGCACCTCAATACACTATTTGGTGCCCCGCCATATGCTGCATCATGAAAAATGCCTCAAATAAGGGTTTTTTTGGAGCCGCAAAGTACATTTTTTCTACTAGTGTGCGCGTCGAGCCTGGATGTGGTCGACTGCCAGTTATGATGTAATTTCTCAGTCCTTTGAACTTGTTTGCATACTTGTTTGTAATCTCTTGGGAACTCTTCTTTCTTTGATTGACTTTGTCGGTCTTTTTATTAATCTTTGTTCTTTCTCTTATGTTTTATCTCACCCACCTTCCTAGAGGTAGGTAGGGGGGATGCCCCCTGCCTTCATGGAGGTAGGCAGAGGGATTTATGCTTTTTATGTAAGGTTAAATGTCTATCAGACCTCGTTAGTTTGGCTTTGACGCCCGGTCTGTGCCGGGATGGAGAATGTGCATAGATTATAGAAAGTTGAACACTTACACCAAAAATAAAGAAAGAAAGTTGAACACTGCTACCAACCCTTAAAGACCATTTCTCATTACCCTTCATCGATCAAATGCTTGAGAGGTTAGCCTCTCATAAGTATTTTTGTTATTTAGATGGATATTCGGGATTCTTCCAAATTCCGATACACCCGGCTGACCAAGAAAGACCGCGCTTACTTGTCCCTATGGCACCTTCGCATATCGCAGGATACCATTCGGGTTATGTAACGCGCCTGGCACATTCCAAAGATGCATGATGAGCACTTCTCCGACTACATCGAGTCCATCATGGAAGTGTTTATGGATGACTTTAGTGTGTATGGTATGAGTTTTTCATCTTGTTTAGCTAACTTAGATACCATCTTAAATCGATGTGTAGAGGTCAATTTCGTCTTGAACTGGGAAAAGTGCCATTTTATGGTCACTGAAGGTGTAGTACTGGGTCATGTGGTCTCTGAAAAAGGCATCCAGGTGAATAAAGCAAAGGTGCAGGTGATTGAGCAATTACCCTTACCCGTTAATGTGAAGGGGGTGAGGAATTTCCTTGATCATGCGGGATTTTATCGTCGCTTTATCAAGGACTTTTCGAAAATTGCAAAGCCACTTACACAATTGCTCCTAAAGGATGTCCCCTTCGACTTTACTGATGAGGGTGTGGAAGCTTTTAACAGGATTAAGCAGGCTCTTATTTCGGCTCTGATTATTCAGTCACTTGATTGGAATTTGCCATTCGGGATAATGTGTGGCGCAAGTGATTATGTCGTGGGAGCGGTTTTGGGTCAATGGAAAGACAAGGTCTTGTATGCTATATACTATGCTACTAAAACACTTGACAATGCTCAAGTAAATTATGCAACAACTGAGAAGAAATTGCTAGCTATAGTGTATGCTTTAGAAAAGTTTAGAACCTACTTGGTTGGTTCGGAAGTTATCATGTTTACCGATCATGCGGCCCTTAAGTACCTCCTCGCTAAAAAAGAAGAGAAGCCCCGACTGCTTCGATGGATCCTCCTCCTCCAAAAGTTTGATTTATCGATTCGGGATCAGAAGGTAGCGGAAAATGCCGTTGCGGACCATATATCGAGACTAAGAGTTGAGGTGGAAGAAGTTGTCATCCCCATAGATGACTTTTTTCCCGATGATTCTCTCATGGCCTTCACCACCGGTGAAAGCGAAGGTCCTTGGTATGCGGATTATGCTAACTACTTGGTTGGCAAGGTACTACCCTCTGATCTTTCTTATCAACAAAGAAAAAAAATTCTACATTATGTTTGACAATTTTTCCGGGATGATCCTTATTTGTTTAAGAAGTGTGCGGATGGATTTTTCCGACGGTGTGTCCCTCAATGGGAAGTTCAAGGAATTTTAGATTGTTGTCATTCATCACCGTATGATGGTCATCATGGACCTAGCCGAACCACGGCCAAGGTCCTCCAACCGGGTTTTTATTGGCCTACCTTATTTCGGGATACCCAAGCCTTTATTATGTATTGCGATGCATGTCAAAGGACCGGTAATTTTTCTCAGAAGCATGAGATGCCTCAAAATGGGATCCTTGAGGTAGAAATTTTTGATGTCTGGGGTATTGACTACCAGGGTCCGTTTCCGTCATCCAAGGGCAACCGATATATTTCGGTTGCGGTTGATTATGTCTCCAAGTGGGTGGAGGCCGTAGCATCTCCTGTTAATGATGCTAAGACGGTAATATCTCTATTTAAAAAGACTATATTTCCCCGCTTTGGTGTTCCAAGGGCTATAATCAGTGATGGTGGAAGCCATTTTCATGAAAAACGACTTGATAATTTGCTTGCTAACTACGGTGTCTCTCATTGTACCGGACTTCCCTACCATCCTCAAACGAGTGGACAAGTCGAGGTGTCTAATAGGGAAATTAAGTCTATTCTCAAAAAGGTCGTGTCAAAAGCTCGAAAAGATTGGAGCTCTAAGCTAGATGATGCGTTGTGCGCTTATCGTACCGCCTTTAAAACGCCTATTGGTACTTCACCCTACAGATTGGTCTATGGCAAGACATGTCATTTACCCGTTGAGCTCGAGTACAAGGCTTGGTGGGCGATCAAGGAGCTTAACTTTGACCCACAGTTGAGTGGAGAGAAAAGACTCATGCAACTGAATGAGTTAGAACAATTTCGTCTTAGCGCTTATGACAGTGCTCGGGTTTACAAGGAGCGCACCAAGCGGTGGCATGACAAGCTTATCCTTACTCGTGAATTCAACGTAGGGGATAAGGTACTATTGTTCAATTCTAGACTCCGTTTATTTCCCGGAAAACTGAAATCTCTTTGGTCCGGACCTTTCTTCGTCACCCATGTTGGGAAATTTGGCTCGATTGAAGTCAAGAGTGATTTGGGTGAACGTTTCAAGGTGAATGGTCAACGATTGAAATTATATCATCAAGGTGTTCACATTGGAGCGATTAAATTTATACAACTTCATCCCGATCCCTCATCTCACTAAGGATTGAAGTTCACCAAGTCATGCAGGATTCTAAACCAGCACTACCGGCAGTCAGCCCGGGTATGTACATAATTCCCTTATTCTCGTTTTCTTTTCTCCTTTTGTTATCTTAGTGAGGAAAAGAGGAGGGACTAATGTTTTTGGAGATGCGCAGAATCATCAAAAGTGACTCGAAATGAAGATTTTAAGACAAAATTTGTCGCGCTCTTGATTGTACTGATGTGTCGTGTTTATATAGCTTTATTTCCTCGATTCCGTTGTCTTTTCCGGTCGAAACGCGCTCTTTAGAGTCGTTTCTTCTAACATTTTGCTTTGAGTGAGTGTTTTTGTAGATTCTACACGATTTCAGATCTTTATGTGCATTTACACTCATATCTTGTTAGAAAAACGATCTCGAGACAAAACCCGTGCTTTAGGACGTCTAGGCGAAGAAGAACCTGAGAAGAGTCGATTCATTGGCCCATCAAGAGCGGCCCAATCCTTGTTTCTAAGGCGATGTGCGCGCCACCCTGCCCTAACAGGCCCCCTGTGGGCCGGCCTGAGCGACACATAGACGATTTTAGCTTGAATTTAGCTTGTGCTTCGGCCCCTGCATGTGGTCGGCATGCACACTCAGCTTTTTCCGCCTATTTTGTATAACTAAGGAAAGACTTGTATTAGCACTTCACTTTTTTCTTAACTTAGAATTATATTACATTTGAAAGCTACGTGACTCTTAGCATTCTAGCACTCGGTTTCAACTCGTACTCGATTTTGGTAAATTCCTTTGTGCAATTTTCAGTTTTATGTTTCAATCTTCTTCGTGAATTACTTAGTTTGTCGTAATTTTCTCTATTTACAATTCGTTGCCCCGTTTAGTTCGCTAGATTCTCGTTTGTTTATCGTTAGATTTATTTGCTTCCCTTTTTATCATGAATTTTATGTATGCGATTTGTTGTTCCGTAACTATCATGAGTAGCTATTTTCTCGCTACGGTCGAGGGGGATCGATGGATTATTATACGATTATGTTGCTTCGATACTAAATTTATAATTATGCTAGTACCATTTTCGCGTGCTTTATTTGTCGATTAATTTGTTAAAGGTCACAACATTTTAATCTGTTTGGGAAATTCTAGTTCCTGTGTGAAAGCCGAATTAGAATTAGATCACGCGCGATTTGGTCGGGAGTCTAATAAGTTGCGAGAGCCCGTTAGATCATTCCTAGGTTGATACGATTCGAGAGAACGTAATATAGCCGACTAGCACGTTTATGTGTTTATTATCGTTGTTGCCTAAATGTCGAATATCTATCGTGAACCCGCGACCTTAGTTTTCCTCTCATTTTTAAAATCATTTATTCATATCCGTATTTTGGTAGTTTTTTTATATATTTCCATCAATCAACCGTTTAGAACATTTTAGAATCGCCATAGCTATTAGACATCTTTATCTGTTTCCCTGTGGATACGATAACTTACTTGGTGCTATATTCTTGTTAGTAGCATTTGGTTTATCTTGATTGAGTGAGACGACTTAACCCATATCAAATTTGGCGCCGTTGCCGGGGAAATGGTTTTTCTTGTTTTTTAGCTTGTTTCTTTTTTTGCTCTCTTTCGTCTCAAGGAATTAAAACTCCTTGAGATTGATCTCACTCTCCCATTTTAGTTTTGCTTATGCCCAGGTCTTTTCGGTCATCAGAGCTTACTTCGTTCGATCCTGAACCCGAGAAAACCTTTCGTAGGCCACGACAATTTTGGAGGAAGATTTCCGCAGCTCCCGAGCTTGCGACTTTGGAAGCTATTATACCAAATTTATAGCTGAGAATCAGTCCTTTGAAGAGGGAGATCAATCTCAGTCCGAGATCATTTTACCACCTCCTCCGATTATAAAAATGCCGAAGCTTTCTAGTCATTCGGAGCCCGAGCAAACTGCTCTTCCTAAGTTGGTTAAATGACCAACTGCCACCCAAGGTACATTCGAGATTCGACCCGCTTTTATTACTTTGGTGGAGAAGAATCAATTTGGTGGTGACCCTAAGGAGGATCCTCACAAGCATATGAGGATTTTTACTGATTATTGCTTCACGATTCCACTTCTAGCCGGAGTAACTCAAGAACAAGTCATGGAGATTCTCTTCGTGTTCTCATTACAGGATTCCGATAGGGAGTGGATAACTGATCTTGACAATGTCACCGAGGGGATCACCGATTGGAATTATCTTGCCCTTGCCTTCTAGAAGCACTATTATCCGCCACAAAAGACGAATATGCTCTGAAGCCAAATCACTAATTTTCGTCAAACTCCGAACGAGAATATTTATGATTCGTGGGAGCGGTTCCCTTGTGAAATAATGCCCGCACCATGGTTTTGAGGTTTGGTTTCTTTGTAACCAATTTTATAATGGGTTATATACTTATATGATGATTGCCGGAGTACACTTGATTCGACATGTAATGGGTGTTTCCAATTGTGGACATCCGCTCGCACCGCCCGGCGCCCCGCACGTGCCCGCGCGGGACCGACCCGGTTTTCATCGTGTGGCGGCGGCCACCCACGCGGCCCCCTCCCTGCCGGGGGTCGGTCCGATCTCGCATACGGGGCGAAGTGTCGGACCTCGATTTGGATGACGATCCGGACTTGTACTAGACGGGTGCGGGCACCCGTGTTTCCGTTTGGGAATTGATAGAGACGTGGTTGTAAATGTTTAAAGGCCGATTCATTTGGTAAGGCGACTTTTTTAGTGAACTGAATTCGTTGCCGATTTTTGGAGTCGCCACCGAGTCAATTATGAGGACTCGAAAACCGTTCAAGTCAAGTTTGATCCCTTACCGGCTCAAAGTTGAGTGGCACGGGACCTAAAGATAAAGACTTGTACCCTTAAGCACTCCATGCCTGGAATGACTCTTATTGCCAATGGTTTCGGACATCCAGAAACCGTCGATTCTGAGTAAGGGGTGAGGGTACGTATTGGGAAGCCAACATCTGATAGATATCAACACCCAATCCCGCCAGCACTATAGCGGCCTCTACTAATCAATCGGTGGGCTGATTTCCTAGTTCTTTTGTTGTGGTGGA
Organism: Agrostemma githago; assembly: GCA_958450325.1. Lineage (NCBI taxonomy): Eukaryota > Viridiplantae > Streptophyta > Magnoliopsida > Caryophyllales > Caryophyllaceae > Agrostemma > Agrostemma githago. The sequence continues at coordinate 53,668,433 of OY288243.1, forward strand.
AGTACTGTAACATCCGTTGTTTTAAGTCTTATGTCTTTGCTATGTCGGTTGTTTTAAGGGAAGATAAGTTTTATCGTCAAAATGGTAGTGTTTACATTCTTTGCATGCGATTTCACGTGACAAACAGGCTATGAAAAGATGCACGTAGGAGAAGAGAGTACTAATATTATATGTATTAGCAAATTAGTTTTAACGTGATAATACGGATATTAGTCATTCTCGTGATATACCTTACCTGGTATTCTGCTTAAGATGCGTCGGTTCGGTATTAATAGAGATGCGTCGAACCTAATAAGGCGAGCACCTGGACAAATATAGAACCCGAACATCGCTTTGTTCAGTTTTAGTTATTTTATGTTTTGAATTCTGTGTTAGGTGATTTGGCATGCGATGATAAGGTCATAAAAGCAATAAATCATACGACAAGCTGTAAATGCGAATGTAAGTAAATCACATTGTGAGGAGTTGCACCCTCGGAGTATACACTAAACGGGACTCGATGCATAGATAGTCTTGAGAACGGATCTCGGAATTACTCGGGTTTATTTAGTGTGTTTTAGTATTTGTGGTTGAAGTTGGGACGTTACGTATTTTAGTAGACGTTCGTGGGCCTAGTGCCCACGTCTAGTGTTGTCGTAATGCATAATAATAAAAAAGTACAAATATGGAAAGTTTTGTTTAGATGACAACCTAGTGACGACTTGTTCAACAGGCGGATCCTCCTAGTGACTCTGGCAGAACCCCGTTACCGTTTGACCTTCCCGCGGCTACTCTGACAGAGCTTCGTTACTAAGGACTAGTTCTGAGGCTAATCCGAAAGAACTTGGGTACTAGTTTTGAGCTAGTCGATCACAGGCACCTCGGTATCGAGTGGAGTGCTCGAAGGTGAGGAGTAGCATCGATGTCTCTTTTTATCGGAACTACGATCGAATGGATCGTTTGCCTCGGGTGTCAGAGTGCGAGCCCTTAGCGAGAGTTTTTTAGGGAGAAGAGAGAGTTGAACTGTGTCAAATGAATGAGGCGGAGGGGGGTATTTATAGGTGTTTTCGGCCCTCGTCGCCCATATGGACGCGTGACTTGGGGCGCACTAGGACTCGAGCGCCTGGGTCCGAGCGTGGGGAGACCCAGGCGCGTTAGGTGGGGCGGTTGGAGTTTTGAATATACGATTTTGATACTTTCCAAAACCGAGAGGAGGGTGTGTGATATCTTGCTTGGTCGCAAAGGCTTCCCTACGGCTTGACCTAGCGCCGTGGGTTTCTTGGGCCTCGGGTGTTCATCCTGTGGCTCACTTGACTCGGGGTTGACTCGGTTCGAGTTTCGGGGCCGACTCGGGGTCCCGGTGTCGGAATTGACTCTACTTAGTGTCTATACGATCGTAACGACACGACTAAGGCTGCCATCATGTTAGTTTTAATTTTTCCGAGTAATTATTTGGTCCGTTCTATAAGAAAACTATCTAAAACACCGCGAACTCGTGTCGCGTTGCAGTCCTATCGTCATCGGGTGTTTGCTGGGCACCTCTGCAGCCACCAGGTCAAAATTTGGGTGTCTACAGAAGCCCCTACTTTAACTGAGGCTTGGACAAGGCGAAAGTCAAAGTATAGCCACCCAGGTCAATTGAGGATTACGAATTGGTGGTTGTCCGGTCGGGTTGTTTTAAGTCCGTTGGACTACGTGGTGAGGCTCGCGAGCCAAGGCTAAGAAGTCATACCTGACGTCTTCACTTGTGGTTGATTGCTTGGGGCCCGGGCCGTTGCTTGACATCTTGTTCTTGAATCTTTGCGCGCGCGCTTTGCCTTCTTTAGTTTATTTAGAGGTTTCGTTTAATTTTAAGTGTTTTTTGCGCGCTAGCAATGCATTAAGTTGGCCTTTATTTGTACGTGTACATCTTGGGCTGCTTGTGAACTCTTGATGACATAAAACGTTCGAGGGCGTTAGTCTCATCTCGAGTAATCGTCTTTGGGATGCTTATGACCCCTAGGACAAGATAAAATGGTATAAAACTATTTGAGGGCGTTAGTCTTCTCTCGAATAAAAATTGCTGTGGAGGTATAAGACTCCTTCGAGGGCGTTAGTCTCCTCTCGAATAAAAATTGTTGTGGAGGTATAAGACTACTTCGAGGGCGTTAGTCTCCTCTCGAATAAAAATTGCTGAGCCTCAGGGATATCTCTGACCCTTGGGCAAAACTGTTGTGCCTCCGGGATAACTCTGACCCTCGGGCAAAAATATTGTTGCTGTACCTCCGGGATAACTCTGACCCTCGGGCAAAAATGTTGTTGCTGTGCCTCCGGGATAACTCTGACCCTCGGGCAAAAATTGTTGTGCCTCCGGGGTAACTCAGACCCCTCGGGCAAATTGATGTGCCTCCGGGGTAACTCAGACCCCTCGGGCAAATTGCTGTTTGTTTATTTGTTTTAGTAAAATGTTGGTGCAATGAATTTGTCTTAGTTAATTTTGTCTCGCATGCTTGTCTTATTTTGTTCGGATTTGCCCCTGCTTTTGTTTTGATCTTGGGTTTGAGTTTGTTTAGAGTTTTCTTATGTTAATCTCGGTTGTTTTTTTTGTTACGCGTCCGGATGCAGCGTTAAGAGCTTGTTTTATTAGTCGGGAGTGTTTTAATTATTGGTTGTCCCATTATTGTTGTTTTGCTTGTCTTAGTAGGTGCATGCTTTATGTGTATTGTCTTTGAGTTGCGTTTGTTTTGCTTCGTTTTAATTTGTTGAGTTTGCTCAGATTTCGTTTAGATTAGTTTCAATTGCTTTATTATTCTTTCGAGTGCAGTGTCTAAGCTAAGTGCGGTTCTCGAGCTTGTTTCATTATCGAGAATGTATTACCGGCGTTGATTAGTAATTATTCTGTTTATTGTTACTTTGTTTGTTTTAAAGGTTGTGTGTATTGAACCTTAAGTTTGCTTGTTTTGTTTTGCTTTAATTTGCACCGAGCCATTTAGACGCGCGTCTCTCTGCGGCCTAGTCTTGAGCCTAGCCCCCAGCGCACCTAAACTTAGACGCGTTAACTGATGCGGTCAGGGTTTTGCGGTGCGGGTCTGTTTAAGTAATCGAAGGTTGGGGCGCTAATCTTATTTCATAAAGAAGTCGAACGCGTCAATCTCTTCGCCTCAAGATCATCTTTTGACTTTTCTTGCCAGGTTTCGATTCGATTTCCGCTATTTACGACAATGTCGACTCCGAGTTAGTGTTCTTTACTTGTTTAATGTCAATTTTGTTTGATTTGATTGATTATTTGTTTGTTGAAAACCCTAGAAAATCGATTTGGGTGTTTTTTATTTGTTAAGTTTCTATGCTTGTGCTTGATTTCATTGTTAAATTAAGGTCGATTGGAGCTTGTTGAAGTAGTTGTACGCTTGCTAAGGATGTTCGAGAGGTGATAATGACTCTTTTATGGAAATGTGTTTGGAAAGCTAGGGTTAAGGACCGTTTCCCCATTATTCCCGTATTTATTTTTCGTGCTTTTGTTCGAATAGCACTTATGAGGATATGGGTAACTCTATTGCCGATTGCAAGGGCTAGGATGGCCTCTTAGGACCTTCCGCGAGACTTTGTGTGTCTTAAGACTGACCAAAAAGTGTCGAAACGATGCCGGATTTTCCCGAAACCACTTCCATTGTGACCGAGGTCGAAAATGTGTGCTAGCGGCTCTTTCAGAATTTTGATATTCTTATCCGAAATTTTGACCCTATTTTGACCTGTTTAAGCTGACTTAGGCTGACTAGGGTTGTGTTTTGTTGTGTTTTTTTGTTTTGGGTTTGTTTTATAGCTAGAGGTGATACCGAGCGTCCCGAGGGAACTTCCTCGGTTGGTGCTAGTGGGGAGGTTGCCGGGGCAAGTTCACAGACTCCCCGAGGGATTCGCAGGAAGCATAGGAGCGTCTCGTCTCAGCGGCGTGACCCTGAAACCATCAACGGTGCTGAGTTCGATAGAGTGAAGAAACGTAAGCTGTCGGTGACAGTGGCTAGGAGGGCTCGTGTTCCTGTTCCGATACCGGAGAATGAGGAGATCGTTTATGAGGATCCTGAGTGGGCTCGGGATTGGGATAGTCATCAGCTGATGTTTCATCTTGACCGTCATATTTCTAGCCACATTGTGCGGGGCCTGGTGAGTGTGCTATTCGTGCTCGCTGGTTATGGCTTAGGTTTTGCTATTTATTGCTCGGGTTAGGCTAGGTTTGTTTTGTTTATCCTTGCATTGTTTCGGTTTGCAGCCCCCAGGTCCGATGAGGACTTTCTCGGGCTTTGCTACATGCCTTCATGTCTACCATCAGAAGCTAACCCCTACGGTAAAGGGGATAATTGAGAGAACCGCCCTAGGTCCCATGGTCGGGCAATGGGTTAGGTTGGTGGGTTGCCAGACTAAATGCAACCTTATGGTGATCCGGGCGATGATAGATCGCTCTCACGATACTACTTCAACCTTCCACATGTCTTTTGGGGAGGTCGGGATGACCCTAGAAGATTTCGGGATGATTAGTGGTTTGCCCTAGGGTATGGATAGGATTAGGTTGGCCGCCGAAGGCCCTAGCCTGGATAGTGATGAGGTGTGGGGCCTCATCGGGGATTGTCTGCCGCGTGGGGCATATAATACACCCCACGCCATAGTGTGCTCGTACATCACCGACCACTTCGAGCGAGTGGCAGTGCTAGAGGGTCGGGAGGCTAACACGCCAGAGCAGGATGCTCGGCTGTGGCTGTGGTATTTTCTAGGGTCGACTCACTTCTCGGACAAAAGCGAGAGGTTTAGTACTAGGATTTTGCCCTTCCTAGCCGACTTGACTCAGCTAGGGCGCTACGATTAGGTGACTGCGGCTTTCGCGGAGATGACTCGCTACTTGCAAGTCATGGTGAGGCCACTGGTGATAGGATCGGGTTCAACTGTGCCTATCGTTGGTCCATGCCTTATACTAGAGGTTAGTTACCATCTTTTACTTTTGTTTTTGAAGTTTCATTTAGTTTTGGCTTGATTATGCTAAAGTTTGCTTTGGAATCCTACAGGCCTGGATCTATTCTTATTTCCCGCGTTTGGCGCTCAAGACGGTACGGGTGCACCCGAAGAGGTTCCCGGCGGGAATCGAGTGGAGTTTGGCTCAACCTAAGAGCACGATTAGCCATTACCAGGTGGAAAATGCGTTAGTCAACCAAGCTACGCATTGAAGATGTAAGTTTCCCTCTATAGTTTATTTGCTCAATAGCCCCCAAGGCTTGGGATTTACTAGGATATTGGTTTTGTTTGTGTAGCTTGTGGCCCGCCCTTGGGCCGATTATGAGGGCGTGCCGCAGTACGTTACTGTGGAGCTGAGGCCGCGGAGTTATAGGAGGATGCTTCTCCCTGCGTTGATTCGTCCGGTTTGGTACCTGGGCGAACGGTTGGTGCGTCAGTGTCTGTACGACGACTTTAGCGTACCGGTTGATCCTCCCCGGACCATGTTCAGATCACCGACCGCCGCAGAGGTCCTCGAGGATAGGGACGGAGAGGGAGGCGATACACTCTTGGTGCCTAGTGCCTCCTACTTGTCTCACGTCACCCGGCGGTTGGCTTGGTATCGCCTCGTGGTAAGTTTCTAACTTTGGTTCTAAGATTCCTGTTGTGGTTTATTATTTCATTGTCGTCTGGTCGACCAATTCTGTTGTCTTTTCAGCTGGCGACCCGGCTGGCGAAATCAAGCCCCCAGATTTTCCTTTGACCCTGCTCAGGGTGGATGCAGCTGGGATACCCTTTACTGAGCCCCTCCCCCCGTGTTCTGCCGAGGAGATGGATGTCGGGATAGAGTGGCGAGACCGGGTGTACCGGGTGAGTTTCAGGTATCGTTATTCGTTTGGGCTCTAAGGATTAGGAGCATTTCGCCTAACTTTTGTGTTTTTACTTTTCAGGTTTCGTCGGCTTGCCATCAGCGGTTGTGGCAGGCTGCCAACTGCTTCCGGGCTTATGCCTCGAGGGTTTCCCGTGTGTAGACACCCACATTTTGACCGCCAGGTGTCTATAGCAGTTTCCGACAAACACCCGATGATGATCGGACGCAAACGTGCTTTAACGTACTCAGAAATGGGCTCGTAATTATGGACATTTGGTTTAGACATTTTAAGGAGTACAAATCTCACAAAACCAACCTCAAACTCAGGCCCAGTGGGTCGTTTCGAGTCAAATAACACTAATTTGGGTCGAATCCGACACCAGGGGTAAAACCGTCTTTTAGCGACCGAGTCAAAAACCGGTCAAAGATATTTCCCGAGACTTGTGGACCGACCGTGATGTCTCACGCGTCCAATTCGGACCCCAACTCCACAAAAATCAGCCACACAAAATAATAAACAATTCCGTTTAAGGTAGAATTCGATCTCGAGTAGGAATCCTATCCGAGAACCGATTCAAACATTCAATCGAGTGCAAATACTCGGCTGAGTAACACACACCAGCCTGTTTTCCTCTTTTCTTTCCTCACAAGAAAGCGGAATTCTTATTTCCCTCAAATTCCTACGTTTCCTATCCTAAGCGGTAGTCAAACTCTCCTAAGCCAAGGTCGGGAACTCCCTATAAATAGCCCCTTGCATCCAACATAATCACAACAATTTTTACAGACACATTATCGACACCAATTATTAGCAATAAACACATTTATTCACACGGTCACACAATATTCAAGCATTAGAAAATATCATAACACACACGTAATTCCTTAGCATCGAGAAACCGATATTACAAACCCGAAGGAAACCGGTCCTATACCCGACACCCTTCACCTCTCTCGTCCAAACCGTACCACCTAGCCAAACCAAAGCGTCACTCGACGCTCCCGTGCCTAGCCACATTCTGACGAGCCCCGATCCGAGTCAACAAAAGCATGTAGGTTGAGGGTGTACCAAACCCGATTTCTCCTTTCTTCTTCTCCCTTCTCTTCGTCCGTTTTCCTTATGGGTCAAGAGTCGTCTTTTTTTTCTCTAATACCGTTATTAACGAAAAACTATTTTCATAACAAATATTCTTAAACATACGATATCGATTTTTTCTATAATCGAATATCGTATCAAAAAGAATTATATTAAGATCTCGACGATATTAAAATCGTTATATTCCTTTTTTCGTTCAAAATTCTTTTCTTTTACTTTTCGTTCAAAACAAACAATTTTACAAAACCTTTTTTTAAACTCATTCTAAATATCCGATATCGATTTCATAATCAAATATCGGATACGACGAATATCGAAAACATAAATCGAATACAAATTAATTCATATTTTGTACGCGATTTATCAAAAATAATAATTTTCGAACAACGAGCGAAACGGGACAGGCCCGCACGCGATTCGCGCCCCTCACAGGCGAATTGCGTACGAGTCTGAAACCCGCGCCCCTTTTTTCAACTTTTTCGTTCGTTTTATTATTTATTCTTCGAAACGATTTCTAAAATTTACATCTTTTCCAAAACTATTCCAAATATTTGATATTGATTTCGTAGTCAATTATCGAATATAGCGAATATCGAAAATATTACTTCGAGTACGAATCATGCAATATTCGTACGCGATTTAATCGAATTTTCAGAAAACTGCGTCCAAAACCAGCCCGACACGCGACTCGCCGGCATCCCGGGCGAGCCGCGCGGCCGGCTGTCCCGACGCACCCTTTTCGTTCTTTTGTATATTTTTTTGAACATCGTTTTTTATACAAAACAACATCTTTTAACAATATTTTTCAGATTTCGATTAATATTTATTTTCTCGATTTCGTATTTTTATTTGCTATATTATTTCTTTACAAATCGATACTAACTCGTTTGTTCATCTTTTGTAGCAAATTCATCCTTTTTATTTCGTTTGTTTTATTATACTAAAACGAATTTCACATGCTAAAATTCAACTTTGACGTTAGATTTTTCATGCATTAAACCGACTTAGCAACCCGTTCAATTCCTCACATGCTTAGGAAAACAATGTTTGCATATCATTCATCGTTCAACTAACGCGCGCATTAAAACGTCATTCGATATCCTAGTGGAGGCCGCTAATGTGCGGGCGGGGTTGGGTGTTCTTAGTGAACTTCCCAACACGTACCCTCACCCCTTACTCAGAACCGTGGTTTCCGGATGTCCGAAACCATTGGCAACGAGAGTCATTCAATATACGATTAACCGCTCAAGTCGGCATCTATATCGAACTGCAAAGGGACGAGCCCAATAAACTCTGACATCGGAAATGGGCCGTATTTTGTACACGGCCCACTACGACATAGAGTGGGCTCGAACGGTTCCGAATAACCATAAAATTCGGTGGCGACTCCGACTTCGATTTAAATTTCCATTTGACCATCTCATGGAGATTCATTCGCCTCCCCAAACCCGCGCGTGGCCGCGTCGGGGTGGACCTATGTCATGTCCACAATTTGGCGACTCCGCTGGGGATTTACTGATGAGTTAATAACCTTCGGTATCCTCAGGGTGAGACTCGAATAGAAATCGTTTGACTAGTACAATACGCGCTTTAGTTTTACGGTTCATGCATAACCCCATTTTTCCCGGGCCGGTACTGGTGACCGACGTCCCACTATACCATTGATATAGTCCAAATTGGTTATGTCAAAGGTGTCCATTAGCCGATTCGTATGGGTTTTACGGCATGTCCTAATCTCAACTCGAGTTAGGGAGTCCGCCCCGATTCTCGATAGGCTATGTACACTGGTATAGACCCTTATAGACTGACCGAGACTTAGCTTAAGAGCATACATGGCGTCATTATACTGCTTCCATGACTACGTGCTACTTGATCCACATCATCTTTTTTCAAAACCGTCATTTTTCAAAATTTGCATCCTTTTCAAAATATCCAATTTCAAAAACCCGGGTCAAATACCGAATTTACGATTTACGATTTTACTCAAAATAGCCCTTTCTCTAGCCGGTATTATGCCCAATTTAAAACTCGAAACAATTTTCGAACTTGCAAAACCGTCGCCCGATTCGATTTCCGTTTTTTTTTTCTTTCGAACAAAACCGGGCCATCAACCGAATTTCTCTTCGGGCTTTCAAAAATTCAAAAATTCTGACTTTTCAAAAAATTCAAGCCCGATGACATTTTTGCCGATTTTAAAAGTCGGGATCCTGTTTTCGATTTTCAAATTTTCGAAATTCATCTTCAATTCAGAAATTCCAAAAATGCATCTTTTAAAAAATATTCAAATTTTAAAAAATCGGAAAGCTGCCGAAATTTAGACTTAAGATTTGACTCAAAACAAGCTTATTTTCTAGCCGGCATGCTGCCCATTTCAAAATTCGAATTTCCGATCCACCATTCGATTTTCGAATTTTCAAAATTCAGTTTCGATTTTCAAAATTTTCGAGATACCAGTTTCGATTTTCAAAATATTCGAGATGCCGTTTTTCAATTTTCAAATCATCGGGATCTCATCTTCAATTTTCAAATTGTCGGAAATTCCTTTTTTTCGATACTCAAGTTTCAAAATTCCAAATATTCAACTTTTCAAAACCCCGGAATGCTACCGAAATTAGGATTTACGATTTGACTCTAAGTAGCCTATTTTCTAGTCGGTATTATGCCCAATTCAAAACTCGAAATTATTTTCGAAGTTTTCAAACCGCCACCCGGCCCACCTTTTCCGTTTTCTCGAAAAAGGGCCGGTTCTCCCCGATTTTTTCGGGCCTTTTAAAAAAAATATCATATTTCAAAACTTCCTCTTCTTAGACTTCCCGTATTTAGCAGTGTCGGGTCGTGTCATAAGTCGTTGAAGTCTCTAGCGTCGAAACTCTGTCGATCATACATCACGAGTTTCCCCCCTATCCCAGTCCGCCTTATTCTACTAAGGCAAGGCCCACCTACGTAGGACATACTCCTACAATGGTTGGCCCAGTTTACACAATCGAGTCTAAAGTCTGGGAATGTCTCACGTGAACCTTCCTTCGAACAAGGCCCAACCCACATAGCTGGATCCTAAGGGAGGCCCACCATTCACAAGTCACCCGTCTAAGTGTCTTTTCCGAGTCAACCTTTTATAAGGCGTAGCCCTACAACAAAAGGTCTGTGACCCTTACGTCTAAGGGTCACTCACTCGAGTCTTAACAAAGTCTTCAGTCCCAGTCGGGGGTTACCCTTCAGCAGAGCGATCAATTGCGGTTGCTCTAAGGATCATGTCTTGCACGTGTTGTCTCACGTACCCCACTTTCGAGTCACTTAGATGCCACACCATCTGGGTCCTATCAAAGTCCTTAGTCTCACTTGGGGGCTATTCCCCGACGGAGTGATTAATCACAGTCACTACGAGAATCGTACCCTACACATTTGTCTTAGGAGAGTCTAACCGGAGTCAAACTGGAGTCGTCTCTCCTCTCGCGCTATTTCCTATGCCTTGGTGAAATTGAGTTCTGAAGCAACTTCTCTGATTGCGCGGTATTCTTACAGACAAGCCACCGGTAACCAGACGCCAGAAAATGCAAGAAGCTTTGGACCAATTGAGAACCTCTTTAGCTGAGCTTGAAGCCCAATTGACGGTTATCTGATTGCGCGGTATTTTTCAGATTTCGATTAATATTTATTTTTTCGATTTCGTATTTTTTATTTGCTATATTATTTCTTTACAAATCGATACTAACTCGTTTGTTCATCTTTTGTAGCAAATTCATCCTTTTTATTTCGTTTGTTTTATTATACTAAAACGAATTTCACATGCTAAAATTCAAATTTGACGTTAGATTTTTCATGCATTAAACCGACTTAGCAACCCGTTCAATTCCTCACATGCTTAGGAAAACAATGTTTGCATATCATTCATCGTTCAACTAACGCGCGCATTAAAACGTCATTCGATATCCTAGTAGAGGCCGCTAATGTGCGGGCGGGGTTGGGTGTTCTTAGTGAACTTCCCAACACGTACCCTCACCCCTTACTCAGAACCGTGGTTTCTGGATGTCCGAAACCATTGGCAACGAGAGTCATTCAATATACGATTAACCGCTCAAGTCGGCATCTATATCGAACTGCAAAGGGACGAGCCCAATAAACTCTGACATCGGAAATGGGCCGTATTTTGTACACGGTCCACTACGACATAGAGTGGGCTTGAACGGTTCCGAATAACCATAAAATTCGGTGGCGACTCCGACTTCGATTTAAATTTCCATTTGATCATCTCATGGAGATTCATTCGCCTCCCCAAACCCGCGCGTGGCCGCGTCGGGGTGGACCTATGTCATGTCCACACCGTGACACTTTGGGGCCTCGATCGGTGAGTTTGTGTGACTAGGGTGCATTCCTAGGCTGTTTGCATGCTTTCCTAATGCTTGAGTGTATTTGCAGGATGTTCCGGATATGGTGGATCAGTTGGAGGCTCGGGTGACCGAACTCAAGGCGAGAGAGGTTGAGGCACAGCGGCTCCTACAATCTCGAGCTAGCAAGATCGCCTTCCTAAAGGAGCAGCTGGCCCGGTCTCGGGATGAGACCTCTACACAGGGTGAGGCCAGACATGGGGTCGAGTGGGAGGCCGAGGTCGATGTTGAGGCCACAAGCGCTATGGAGGAGGCTGGAGGGGTTCCCGAGACGGCTACCCTAGATATGCTGTCGGGGATGGACGATAGTGAGTCTCCCCTTATAGACTTGGAGGACCTAGGGTTAGATGATCAGCTTTGTGAGATCGTGATTTCCGTCGGCGCGGTTTTTAGGGGTCCATCCTAGTCTCGACTTGTGTATGAATTTGTGTATGTTGTATATTTGCTTTAGATTATTAGTATTTGAATTGGTCGGATAAGTCTTGTGTTTTCGTTTGTCAAATTGTTTTCCTAGATTGACAAGTAATCACTTCAAGTTTGGTTTGCTTGTGATTTCGTCATAGTTTAGAACATTTTAGAATGCGTTGAGATTGTATGAGAGTACGAAAATGCTTTTTTGGGATTCTTAAAATGCGTTAGTTTGAGCCGGGATTTGAATCAAGTAGTACGTCGATTAAAATGTTTTGACTCGAGACGAACGAGATATAAAATGTTAACGTAAAACATTATGTATTTTGACCAAGTATGCTAGGAGATGAGCTTCGTACGTAATTGGGATTTTTAAAAAAAAGTTAAGCCACTTTTTTAGACACTCAAATTATTGCCTTGTTAGATTACAGACGTGACTCGACGGTATCCGTTAAAAGGCTACGACACACCTAGGTTGGGTAGCTTATCCCCTAAAGAAAGGATGAAAGACTTCTAAGTCTGTTGGATCCGATGGACGAAATGTACCATACGTGTGGACATATCACTCTTGCATGGGCATTTTGGTTGCTAGAAAGGGGTTTAGTGACTTCAGGAGGTCGTTCCTGACGTCCGTGGTTGTCGGATGTGAGTGAAAGGTTAAGGATCGTGGAGATGACCGTATTACATAATAAGGAAACTATGTGGGCTAATGTCGCTAAGCGCCCGACCGAAGACGGCGTTACCGATCCTAGTGTTCGTCAGTTCATCTACGCGGGCGAAGACCAACAAGACCCATATTGAAAATATGAGTGAGGAGGGGAAGTGAGCTTGGCTGGGCTCGCTTTCGGCTAGGGAGGTGGAAGCTTACGTTAGGAGGGTCAATGGTGAGAGACCCAGGCAAGAGTACCCGAATGGCAAGGGAAAGGAAAAGTTGGACAGGTAGAGCCCAGCCGTTTATTACTATGTTGTATTAATTGATATTATGTGGTGTATTAGTACTAGTTTTTGTAGGGTTTTACTTGACGCGTTGTCGTTTCTCGGGGTAGCCGGATTTTGGATGTTTGATGTAAAGGGCCTCGACAAAGGCTTGATTTAATTGATTTTGCATTAATGAGAAGCACATTTATTTATTTTTATTTTTTTTGTGGTGGCTCGCAACTCGATTCTTCATTTTTGCCCAGAGCACCCTTTCGGGTTTTCATTCCGTCCTCGACTCACCTTGTTTACTTGTTTTTTTCTTTCTTTTTTTTGCGTTATATTCTTTTGTTACTTTTTGTTTTTTTTTTTGACGACGGCTCGCAACTCGTTTCTTCATTTTGCCCGGGGCGCCCTTTCGAGTTTTCACCCCGTCCTCGGCTCGTCGTTTGTGCTTCGTCATTTTAACTCACTCGTGGGTCGGGTCGTAGAAGGAGTCCCGGTTTATACATGAATCGATTAATCGATTTTGCTTGTTCGGTCGTTTGGTTGTGCCCGGGGATGGGTTGCCTACGTATCCGTGTTTGGATGGAATCAAACCATGTTCGTAGTTATTTTTAGATGTGAGTGATTTTGCTTTAGACTCGTTATGCCAATTATCGATGTGAGATGTTTAAAGTGTATTCACATGGGCCTTCATCCTAGATAAAACTTAATGTGAAACGGTCGGGTGTGATCCCTTGAAAGTGACAATTACCGGGATATCGTGTTTGGGTCGGGGTGACTGGCTTGGACGATTTTGGAATGTGGAGCTAGGTAGTGAGTGGCCCTTATGAACTAAGATCTGGAGCTTGATTTTTTGTGGAGTTAAGGCTATGGGGTTGCGGTTTCGTAATGTGGTAGGAAAGGGGAAGCCGAGTAAAAATGACTCAAGCTTCAATCAGGTGGGTTGTAAATTACGTGGGATCTGATTTCCATGTCTGGCCCTAACGGTTGGGATTATCCTTTTGAGCTTGAATCCTCAAAATTCCGGACTTTCTCCTAACAAGTGTCTCGGGAAGGTCTTATGGGTTGTAATGCAGGGAGGCTAGTATTTGGGTGCTAGTTGACTGGTCTGTTCATTTTTCTTTTCCTTTCTTTTTTTCTTTTTTTTTTATCCTTTTTTTTGTTCGGATTTTGCACTTAAGGTTGAGTCGAATGATTGGGAGTTTGTGGACATGACATAGGTCAACCCCGACGCGGCCACGCGCGGGTTTTGGGAGGCGAATGAATCTCATGTGAGATGGATCTCGAGTTTAAATTTAAATATGGCCCATTCCTGATGTCAGAGTTTATTGGGTTCGTCCCTTAGCATTTGATACCGATACCGACATTATCGGATATCGTGTATTGAATGACTCTCGTTGCCTATGGATTCGGACATCCGAAAACCATGGTTCTGAGTAAGGGGTAAGGGTACGTGTTGGGAAGTTCACAAAGAACACCCAACCCCGCCCGCACTTAGCGGCCTTTACTAAGATATCGTTCAATTTTTATGTACGCGCGTTAGTTCGACGATTGAATGATATGCAAAGAGTATTTTTAGACTAAACATGTGAATTATTGTTGCTAAGTCGTTTTAATGCATCTAAAAATTAACGTCAAAGTTGTATTTTAGCATGCGAGGTTCATTTTAGTATAACAAAACAAACAAAAAGAAATTGTTAGAGACATGAACGAACGGGTTAGTAACGATCGATAAATTGAATAAAAAGATGTAAACATAATGCATAGTTTGAAAAAAGTTTATGACACGTGATGGATTAAACACGCGTTGACCGAGGTCGAAAATATTTATCGAAAACTTGAAATATGCCGAGAAAGACGTTGTTTTAAGAAAAGATGTTGGTGGAAAAAAAAGAAGAAAGAAAAACGAAAATAGCGTCATGGTTTCAGCAACCCATGCGACTCGCCCGGGAGGTGGCGCGACTCGCGCAGGAGGGCGCCCCGCCCAGGACGCGCACGGCTCACGTCTCGGGCTGTCTCGGGTTTGATTTTTCGAAAAATCGTTAGTTTTAATAAATCGCGTATAAATATGAATCAATTTATACTCAATTTAGATTTTTTATATTCGTCGTATTCGATATTCGATTATGAAATCGATATCGAATATTCGGAATAATTTTTTAGAAAAGCGTTTTATAAAATTGTTTTGCAAAGAAATTGAATGAAAAGAAAAAGAATGTAGATTCTCTCCGCATTGAAATCGTCATACTTTGTTTAAAATCATGTGACGATTTCTAGCATCAACGAGATTAATTTAGTTCTTGTTAGATACGAAATTTGACTATAGAGTCGATAACGTATTTTAAGAACATTGTTTTTATATGAAAATAGTTTATAGTATCGATATTATAAAAACGTGACGATGACCCATATGAAAAAGACGGACCTACATGCTAAATTCGGTCTCGATTAGGAACTCGTAGTAAAGGCACTTGCGTAGGAGTAACGAGAATATAGGAGGAGTTAAGGTGTTGTATGGTTGTATTTGCCTAGGAATTTATATGGAAAATCGGGATGGTATTTCGGTATAATTTTCCTAAGGTTTTCTAGAGATCGGGTTGGAGGTTGTGTATGATTGAAGCCGGGAATTGTATGTTGGATGTGTGTTTTGTGTGTGTCGTGAGGTCCCTATTTATAGGAGAGGTCCTCGGTTAAAGCTAGGAGAGGTAGTCTTGCTTGGGTGACAAGAAATACGGTTAGGATAGGAAAGGTAAGCAATTTGAGCGGAATAAGGACTCCGTTTCTTGGTGAAGAAGTCATAGAAACTGGCTGGAGTGAAGAGTACTCAGCCGAGTACGCTTCTTGTGCTCGGTCGAGTATTCGGGTTCGGGTAGGACTGCTACTGGGTACCGAATTCTACCTTTAATGGATTTGTTTAATATTTTGTATAGCTGATTTTTTGTAGTGTTTGAGCTCGAACCGGAGTCGTGGGGTGACACGGCTGGTTTTCATGCCTCGGAAATATCTTTTACCGAGTCCTGACCCGGTTGCTAAAAGACGGTTTTGCCCCTGGTGTCGGATTTGACCCAAATTAGTCTAATTTGACTGGAAATGACTTACTAGGCCTGAATTTGAGGTCGGTTTTGTGAGATTTTTACTACGTTAAAAGCTCGCGCCAATTAATATTGATTCCGAGTCCACAATCAATCGTATTTACTCATGTTTACGTCCGATCATCATCGGGTGTTTTTTAGAAACTCCTATAGACACCTGGCGATCAAAATGTGGGTGTCTACAGATCCCCCACTCTGACTGAGGCTTGGACAAGGCGAAAGTCAGAGTAGCTACCAGGCCAATCAAAGATTAAGACCTGGCAGACTTCCGATCGGGTCGTTTATAGTTTAGACTTGCGTAGAAGGGCTCGCCAGCCATAAGATAGAAAACATACCTGAGTGGATGCTAATAGCTCAGTGAGGACTTGCATAAGAAGCCGCGGGTGTGCCCGTTCGCAGACACATCCCATCTTGGAGCTGCCCGAGATCTTGCCTTGGAAGCTATAGGTGTGTTTGCAGACATGTCTTGATTCAGAATTACACGGGAGCTTGCATAGAAGACTATGGGTGTATTTGTTTACATATACATCCCGATTCAAAATTACGCGGGAGCTTGCATAGGGAGCTATGGGTGTATCTGTTTACAGACACATCCCGATTCTTAATTACGCGGGAGCTTGCATAGGGAGCTATGGGTGTATCGTGTATCTATTTACAAATACATCCCGATTCTTTAGTAAAAATGTCGCCAGAGCTTTCCACTGGGGAATTTTTGCGAGAAGACTTCCTTCTCGAGTCTGGGTGTATCTGTATGATGCCGACACATAGCAATTCGTATGTAACATTTAGGCGAAACACCGACTCACGCTGGGGAAGTAAAAACTTGATGTTCCTTTGGGAAGCACAAGCTGGTACCTGAAATGTTAGATATATAGGCAGAAACAGCAAATATACCAAACAGCAAGATAGCATACAGGAAATACATTTAGCATCTATAGACTGACTTGCGCTAGGGAAAATGATTTTTACTTCATTTTGAAATCGAAGTCCTGAAAGCAACTCACGTGCTAGGAGATAGGTTTTCAAAATTGAAAGAGGTGAAAAAGAAGTTTGCAGTTTTAAATAGACTGAAATTTGACCTTGCCGAAAAGGATTTTCTCAAATGGCTAAGTTTTGCAAGTTTTAAAATGAGAATTTGAAGAGAGACATACCGACAGACTTGACTCTGGACGTGACAGGACGTGTTGACAGACACGAACTGGACTCTCTAGGAGTTGGACCGCGACTCGGTAGGGGGGTGGGCCGCCTACTATGACAAGACTCTTAAGTTGCGCTATTCCGTAGCCTAGGCGAGTGGCAACGCGGTCGAACATCGAAATGGGATGGATATGTAGTAGTCTGTAATGAGATTGTTTCTGCACGACGGGACTTAGCAGTAGACTTGTGTTCTTTTGGATCTTCTTTGGTTTCGGGGTATATTCCCAAGGTGGGTGTCACCTCGAGTCCCTAACAGATTCTTGTCTTTGACTAAGCCAAGTACTAGGACACACTACGTAAAGGTGGCTAGATTTTGAAAGTCTTTGGATTATGTGAGTGGATGGAGAACTTCTGCCTAGGAGAAGCCCCCAGGACGACAAAGCTAGCTGTTGAGAATATGACAGTGTCGTGACCGGAATGATGGTGCTTTTTTTGAATTTATGTCAATGTGGGTGGTCGTGCCTCTGTTGAAAGGCTGCCTACGTATTCACGTGTAGTGAAATCAAACCATGCCGTAGTTCAGTGTTGAAAATATATTATGGTGCCTAGTTTATTAGGGCTTTGTGTGTAACTAGCCATAGTGATGGTGTAGGCTAGGTGCATTCCCAGTGATGTCTTGATCAAAGGGCTAGAATAGTTGGGATGTTGATCTTGTGACTGTGAGCATTCTCCGGGGTAGCCCCCAGAGGTGGTGTGAACTATTTGGGCATGTTCTATGCCGACCGCAGGTTGAATTCCCGTGTTTAGGGTTGGTAACTGGTTTGGATGTTTCTGGAAATGTGTTGCTAGGAAGTAAGTGGCTTTGATGTTTTGGCATCTGAAGCTTGACTTTGTGGAGCTAGGCTTTGAGGGTAGGTACCGTAATGTGGTAGGAAAGGGGAAGTCGAAAAAAAATGACTCGATCTTCGATCGGGGTAGGTTTGATAATGCGCGGGATCTGATTTCAATGTCCGGCTCTAATGGTTAGGGTATCCTATGGAGCTTGAATCCTCAAAATTATGGGCTGTCTCTAGCCTAGATCTCGAGAAGGTCTTGAGGGTTGTAATGTGGGAAGGCTAGATGTGGTGTCATCTGACCAGCTTGATTGTTTCTTCCTATTGGATGATATGAGTATTGATAATTTCGATTTGACCGTTTTCACTACGGTCATGGGTTTTTGAATATTTTTGGTTGACCTCTTAGCCATGGTCTTGGGATTCTTCACTTGGATTGACCGTTTAACCTTGGTCATGGATGCCTTTTTTTGATGATGGCCTGTTTTTTTTGTTTTGGCCTTTTGCTTTTTTTCCTTGGACTTCTGATTTTCTTTTGTCCAGCTTTTTTTCTCTTTGTTTTGTTGGTCAGACTAACACCTAAGGTAGGGATTGGTCTGTCTTATCGGAAGGGTGTTTGTTGTGGGAAATGGGCTTGCCTCCCGTCTTGAACCCAAACTAGGAGACTACCTAGATTTGTCATAAGATTCGATACCGCTCCTGCTAAGGGTAGTTATGTGGCTTGCTATGTCAGACATGGAACAGGTAAAGGATAACACGGATCTCGATTTCCTGCAGTCATTATAGATGTGCCTATAGTCACGTGCATGTGCTCACAGTGTATGATGATGTTCATCATGTCCTCGGAAACACATAAGGAAAGTATATATGAGAAATAGAAAAGCTGATTTTATTGAATTTTGAAAAGAGGACAGAATACAATTGACTCTGACTCTGATTTGGAAATGAGAATGTAGGGTATCCTAGACTCGAACTCAGACTTAGACTCGAATCAAATCCGGACTTTTGGATATATGGGAGGTAGATTGGATGCTTTGGTCGTCGGGCCCTGTATGGTCCATGAGGGGCCTTGCAAGTGACAACGTTTCCATGACGGGTGTCTTCCCGGCATCGAGGGAATCTTGGATAAGGTGTTTCAGTTTCCAGCACTGCTCTGTATCGTGTCCCCTCCCTCTGTGGAATTCGCAGTAATGCTCGGCGTTCCATGCTTTGGAGCGTCTTTCCAAAGGTACGTCGGCTGTCGGGCCTAGGGGTAATATTAGGCCCTTCGAAACCAACCTTTGGAAAGCGATGGTGTAGGACATATCCAAGTGGGTAAATGTCCTTACCTTTGACTGGTTCTTGATTTTCGGAGAGGTGACTTGTGGATTACCTCTCTCGGTCTTGCCATCCTGGGGGTATCGGATGGTTTCATAAGAGTCCTTACCCTTTAAATGGCCCGGTTGGATGATTGGCTGCCTTACCCGTACTAGTTGTGTTAGGCGGGATTGGGCTCTTGAAAGATCCTCTTCGGTGGTGGCTACCCTGGAACCTAGGTTATCTAGGGCGGTATTGATTTTCGAGAAGATATTGTTAATGGAGCAAGATAGCATAAGCATGCTTCCCTGGATATCCCCTTTCTCGATGGTGCGGGCTTTGTCGTGGTTAGGCAGTCTCTCGTTCATTGGGTCCCTGGTAGGAAGAAGCGACAGGTGTCAGAACTCGCCTAAGCTTGGTTTTGCGCAAGTGCAAGAGAGGGAGTCAAACTAGACATGGCCCGGGGTGATGGAAATGACTAAGATTCTTTGACCGGGATACCTAAACGTTAATCCAGACAAAGTAATGACTGCGAATTAGACTCGAGCTGCAGAAGGGTGAGTCCAAAAATGGGGCGACCGTGTTTGGCCGCGCCGCGTGCTTGGACCAACCGTGGTGACATAACCTTGGGTGACTCGAATATTCGTAGCATAGGTACGACTCGAAAAAGGCATCGTAGGGTACTCTCTAGGGTAACCGTGGTTGACTGCTCGAGTGGAGGGCAACCCCCGAGTGAGACTAAAGATTTTTGATAAGACTCAGATGGTGTGACATCTAAGTGACTCGAAAGTGGGGTACGTGAGACAACATGTGTAAGACATGACCCTTAGAGCAACCGTGATTGATCGCTCTGCTGAAGGGTAGCCCCCGAGCGAGGAAAAGACTAAATGAGAAAGCGACTCGAAATCGACTCTTAGACGGGTGACTCGTGAAAGCTGGGTCTCCCTTAGGATTCGGCTATGTGGGCCGAGTCCCGCTCGAAGGAAGGTCCACGTGAGATACTCCCTAGACATTGGACTCCAACGTGTAAACGGGCCCGCCTTTGTAGGAGTACGTCCTACGTAGGTGGGTCGTGCCTTGACAAGTAAGGCGGACTAGGATAGAGAGGAAACTCGTGATGTAAGATCGACAGAGTTTCGACGCTAGAGATTTTGACAACTTATGACAAGACCCGACACTACTAAATACGGGAAGTCCTAAGAAAAGGAAGGTTTTGAAAAGGAAAATTTGGGTATCGAGAAAAATCGGTGGATGGCCCGGCCCTTTTTTTGAAAATCGAAAAAAAAACGTCTTTGGGCCGATTTTTTTTTTGATAAAGGTTTGGGCAACATACCGGCTAAAAATAGGCTATTTTGAGTCAAAATCATAAGTCCTAAATTCGGTAGCGTCCCGGTTTTGAAAATAGGATGATTTTGAAAAGATGCAAGTTTTGAAATAACGGTTTTTTGAAATGATGACATGTAAATAACGTAGCACGTAGTCATGGAAGCAGTATAATGACACCATATATGCTCTTAAACTAATTCTCGGTCGGTCGAAATATGGTCTATACCAACAACGATCGCTTTCTCGCAAATCAGGACGGACTTCCTAAGCCGAATTGGACTTAGAACATGCCGTAAAACCCATGCTAGTTCCACCATCGAAGTCTTTAGTGCACCCATTTAGGAATGCACCGTGGTATAATGGGACGTCGGTCACAAGTAACCGGCCCGGGAAAGATTTGGGTTATGCATGAACCATTGAACTAAAATGCGTAGATTACTAATCGAACGATTTCTTTTCGAGTATCACCATAGGAACCCCGATGACAAGTGGTACATCAGGAATCCCCAACAGAGTCACCAAATTGTGGACATGACATAGGTCCACCCCGACGCGGCCACGCGCGGGTTTGGGGAGGCGAATGAATCTCATGTGAGATGGATCTCGAGTTGAAATTTAAATCGAAGTAGGAGTCGCCACCGAACTTTGTGGGAGTTCGGGCCCGTTCGAACCCACTCTATGTTGTAGTGGGCCATGCACAAAATATGGCCCATTTCCGATGTCAGAGTTTATTGGGTTCGTCCCTTAGCATTTGATACCGATACCGACATTATCGGATATCGTGTATTGAATGACTCTCGTCGCCTATGGATTCGGACATCCTGAAACCATGGTTCTGAGTAAGGGGTGAGGGTACGTGTTGTGAAGTTCACAAAGAACACCCAACCCCGCCCGCACTTAGCGGCCTTTATTAAGATATCGTTCGATTTTTATGTACGCGCGTTAGTTCGAAGATTGAATGATATGCAAAGAGTATTTTTAGACTAAACATGTGAATTATGTTTGCTAAGTCGTTTTAATGCATCTAAAAATTAACGTCAAAGTTGTATTTTAGCATGCGAGGTTCATTTTAGTATAATAAAACAAACAAAAAGAAATTGCTAGAGACATGAACAAACGGGTTAGTAACGATCGATAAATTGAATAAAAAGATGTAAACATAATGCATAGTTTGAAAAAAGTTTATGACACGTGATGGATTAAACACGCGTTGACCGAGGTCAAAAATATTTACCGTAAACTTGAAATATGCCGAGAAAGACGCTGTTTTAAGAAAAGATGTTGGCGGAAAAAAAAGAAGAAAGAAAAACGAAAATAGCGTCATGGTTTCAGCAACCCACGCGACTCGCCCGGGAGGTGGTGCGACTCACGCGGGAGGGCGCCTCGCCTAGGACGCGCACGGCTCGCGTCTCGGACTGTCTCGGGTTTGATTTTTCGAAAAATCGTTAGTTTTAATAAATCGCGTATAAATATGAATCAATTTATACTCGATTTATATTTTCGATATTCGTCGTATTCGATATTCGATTATGAAATCGATATCGAATGATCGGAATAATTTTTTAGAAAAGCGTTTTATAAAATTGTTTTGCAAAGAAATTGAATGAAAAGAAAAAGAATGTTGATTCTCTCCGCATTGAAATCGTCATACTTTGTTTAAAATCATGTGACGATTTCTAGCATCAACGAGATTCATTTAGTTCTTGTTAGATACGATATTTGACTATAGAGTCGATATCGTATTTTAAGAACGTTGTTTTTATATGAAAATAGTTTATAGTATCGATATTATAAAAACGTGACGATGACCCATATGAAAAAGACGTACCGACAGTGGACGAAGAAGAAAAAAACGTGAGAGGAGAGAGAGAGAGAAAGAGAGATCGGGATTTGGAACACCCTCAACCTACATGCTAAATTCGGTCTCGATTAGGAACTCGTAGTAACGGCACTTGCGTAGGAGTAACGAGAATATAGGAGGAGTTAAGGTGTTGTATGCTTGTATTTGCCTAGGAATTTCTATGGAAAATCGGGATGGTATTTCGGTATAATTTTCCGAAGGTTTTCTAGAGATCGGGTTGGAGGTTGTGTATGATTGAAGTCGGGAATTGTATGTTGGATGTGTGTTTTGTGTGTGTCGTGAGGTCCCTATTTATAGGAGAGGTCCTCGGTTGAAGCTAGGAGAGGTAGTCTTGCTTGGGTGACAAGAAATACCGGTTAGAATAGGAAAGGTAAGCAATTTGAGCGGAATAAGAACTCCGTTTCTTGGTGAAGAAGTCATAGAAACTGGCTGGAGTGAAGAGTACTCGGCCGAGTACGCTTCTTGTGCTCGGTCGAGTATTCGGGTTCTGGTAGGACTCCTACTGGGTACCGAATTCTACCTTTAATGGATTTGTTTAATATTTTGTGTAGCTGATTTTTTGTAGTGTTTGAGCTCGAACCGGACTCGTGGGGTGACACGGCTGGTTTTCATACCTCGGAAATATCTTTGACCGGGTCCTAACCCGGTTGTTGAAAGACGGTTTTGCCCCTGGTGTCGGATTTGACCCAAATTAGTCTCATTTGACTGGAAATGACTCACTGGGCCTGAATTTGAGGTCTGTTTTGTGAGATTTTTTACTCTGTTAAAAGCTCGCGACAATTAATATTGATTCTAAGTCTACAATCAAGCGTATTTAAGCATGTTTACGTCCGATTATCATCGGGTGTTTTTTGGAAACTGCTATAGACACCTGGCGGTCAAAATGTGGGTGTCTACAGGGTTTCATTTTTACCGTCGAGTTTGGTCTTGATTATTTAATTGGGCCGGTTTAGTTTGGCCTTAGTTTTACTTCTTCCTTTGGCTCCTTCTGGCCATTTCAGAATCCTTTTTTTGTCAGACTTGTAACACCCGCTATTTTTCCTCAGCGTTTTTATTCTTTCCGTTAGGACTCCGTCTTAACTCTGTCACTTTTGGCCTCATATTTTATCATTTTACTAAGCTCTATTTTAATTTTTGAGTTTAATAATTTTTATTTTTAATTTCAAAGATTTAAATTCTTTTCCCTGTATTTGGTTTCTTCGTAAATTAATTAATGTTTCCGTAAGGAATTCTATTTCTCTTCGAATTGACATTTTTAAGCTTGGATTTAAGTTATTCCTTTTCCTAAAAATGTTTGGATACATTTCTGTAGTATTTCTAACTAGTAAATATTTTTATTTACAAAAATTAGTTGTTAATGATTTTTATTACGAAGCTTCGCGAATAATTATTTTCTTACGCGAGGTTTACTCGAATTACTTTGAAATGCCTTTAACTATTTTACGATTTTACTTTTTATCAACTTATAAATTATTTGAGACCATTTACTCACATTTTGGACCAACTAAGCCCTTGGTCACAAGTTTTATTACGTTTTATTTAAACGTTTCACTTTATCACGTTAAAACGTAAACATAAGATAAATTATTTTCATTCATTGTAGCATTAGTATCAAAACTCTTCATGCTCCTTGTCATCACACTTTTGGCCGGCCATTCTCATAAGGTGCACCTAGTTTTCATCAACCATTTAATCTCATTTATATTTTTGAGAACCATCTATTTTCCATAATACACCTTATTCATTCTTGTCATAAAAAAAAATATACTCAACCTTCCTTCATCTCATTTGGCCATGTACTACTCCTCCATCTTAGGCAAATTTTTTGCTCCATTTTGAGTCCCAATCGCATCATTTTTATCGTCATAATAATCCTCTTTCCGTTCTCTTCGTTAAGGTATTAGTCGACGTCATTTTCGATCAATTTTTACCTTGATTTTTATTAGTTTTCTCATGGTATTTTTCTGCCATGAATTCCGTGTTTGGTAGGATTTTTGGACGATCCCGAAGCCGACGAATATATTATCGACTCGGACTTGGAGTAGAGGTAACGTCGATGTTACTCGGTATTTCAAGATTTTAATTGAGTATTTGCATGTATATATTTTTATATTTTATTTTGGTAATATATGTATGTCACGGATTCTGGAAAAAATTTTAAAGTTGAAAATTTGCATGTTTCGATATTTTTATCGCTTTTACGAGATTAACGATTAAATTGTTATATTAATTTGTAAAATCGTAATAATCGGCCTAGACATGTAATATATGTTTATATTCTGGAAAAATGTTGTTTTTGATGATTTTTAATAATTTCGTATTTTTCTGATATTTTTGATATCGATTATTGAATTATTACCGTTTTCGGACAAAAACGATTAAAAGCCGATTTTTAGTTCTAGTACTTAAACATTTTATTTTAATCTGATTTTTGACGTGGTGAAGCTTTCTGGTGAAATAGAATTTTCTGAATTGTTTCATAATTTTTCGGAATTGTTAAGTGGATGAATTAATTAATCACTTTAAATCATCGTTTATCGTTAAAACCGTGTTTGTTGTTAAAATTCTCGATTTCTGGTCTTTGGTTTAAATCTGGAAAAATTATGATTCTGATGATTTCATGATAAAATGTAATTTTATGATTTTTAGTGCTTTAATAAAAAGTTAGGAACGATAAGTTTTATTAATGGAATCGTTAATTGTGAAAACGGGTTTTAAAGACGGTTTTGACGGGATTTATTAAATCTGGAATTTTTTGAAATCTGGAAAAATGGTAGATTCTGGAAAATCATGATTTTTAGGTTTAATAATAATTTTTGGATATTAATACTTAAATCGTTTTGTAATTACTATTTTTATTAATCGTTATTGTCGAGATTGGACGATTAACGAGAAAACGCTTTAAAAACCGGGTTTTAGAATTCAGTAAATTTTCTTTTCTGGACAGAATGTCCATAAATATAATTTAACTATTTTACGTAATTTTTGTACTATTTATTAAAGTCTTTACTTAATAAATAGTGATTTTCGGACAAATTGTGATTTATCGTTAAAATGCTTCGCCTTACCTAAAAGAATTATTTTTCCAGCAATTTTGGAAGTATTTAAATCTGAAACTTTAAGAGTTAAATCATCCCTTAACATACTCTAAATATATTTGTTGGTTTGATTAAATAAAGACGTTCAAATATTTAATTTGATGTTTGCCGTAAAATCCTATTTATAATTTTATTTGTCGAAACTAATAATAATTAAGGAATTTTAGCTTTTTGACTTTTGAAAACACCCTAATTAGTAATATTAAAATGTTTAAGACATTTTTAATCATTTTATAACACTTATACGATATTTTAATAATTTCATAAAATCAAATGTTCTTACTTTAATAACTAATATCGTTAAGGCCGAAAGTATTAGTTTTATAAATCTATATCGTTTACTAAGATGTGGTATTAGTATGAACTAATATTTTCACTATTTTGATATAATGCTATTTTTAGTAAAGTTTCTAAAAATAGAAGTTTCCTAAAATAGAAAGTTTCCTCTTTTAGAATATAAATGTTTACTTCTTTTATCCTCTTATTATTTATAATGATTATATCTTTTATATATCGATAATGGCTTGTTTTGGAGTTATGGAATAAGGACAAGTGTGGGTTTAGAGTAATACAGTCTAGGGATGTACGTTTTGCCATCAACTATAAAGCTGGTGTGTCTAGTTAGAGACACATTGGTCGTTGAACTGAGCATGGTTTGTGTTCAGAAATGTGTATATTTTGACCTTAAACTTAGATATCACATCGTGTAAGTCGCCGTCGGGTTGAACTGGATTACGGTTGGTGTCCAGGAGGGGTGTACATTACTTAAGCCAGGACCTCGCTGCACGCAGTCCTGTTATGGTTGAGTTGCCTAGTTAGAGACCGAAGTCTGATTTGTTTTGACTAAGTTCTCGAAGCTAGTTTAGTATTGTCCTAGTGAAAGTCTAGATTCTACATTAATCCTATCCATAACGCCATTTTGATTATATTATTTATTATCGATATAAATTGGTTTGCAGGTTTGCAAATATTTTTATGTTTCTTCGGAAACCCTTTTGATTAATTTGTTTTACGCTAAAGCTTATTTTAATATGTTGTTTTACTGTTTTCCATTTTTACTATTTTTCCTATAGTAGTAATTACTGTTTTAAAGTCCTGTTATACGGCTGGGAGAACGTTGACGTTGCTCCCCACTGATTGTGGCTGTTATGTTTTAACATGGCAAGTATACGTGTTTTATTTTCCGGTGGGTGTGGGGTAATGAGCAGTCTTGGATCCTGCTTGATCTTTTTAATAATCATGTCTTAAGGATTGTTTAACCTCTTTATGGATTGTTGTAAATTTTAGCCATTTTTATGTGTGGCGCATGTTTGACTTTACCAATTTAATTTATTAAGACATAGTTCTGTGTGTTTTAATCCCGACTCTACAGTGTTTCCGCCACTGTATCGCGTTAGAATTTTTAGGGGATTACAGTTGGTATCAGAGCATCACTGCTCCCGACGCTTGCACACCTGAAATTTGGAAAAATTACCAGTAAATTATTTAAACAGTAAATAAAGATATTATTAGAAATGGGTAGAAACGGATAAGGACTTAACTGTTAAGATTATCTGTTCCTGAACTCGATGATTAGCATTGATTTTATGTTGTTATTTTTGAACTTCAAGATGGCCGGAAGAGGTAACCGAAACAACAACAACAACAACAATGATCAAAGAGGTATCGAAGCTCTGGCTGACACGCTACGCAACATAGCGCCGGCCATGAACGAGATGAACAACCGGAACCAGCAGAGGCCCTTCAGCTTCTCTCACGCAGCTGAAGGAATGGCTAAAAGCAGATTGGACTATTATGATGGCTCCGTGGATCCCGAAGTCATGAACCGTTGGTTTCGAGTGATGGAAAGACAGTTTGGAATTTACTCCGCCCCCGAAAATCAGAAGGTGGGCCTAGCTGTGCTGTACCTGTCAGACGATGCAGACAGATGGTGGAGCCAGGTTGGCCCGACTGCACTTCAGACTCCAGGATTCAACTGGACTCAGTTCTAGACTCTCTTAGAGCAGAGATTTTATCCCGAGGAGCTGAGGCATCAGAGGATGACTGAATTCAACGCTCTACGCCAGAATACCATGTCGGTAGAAGCTTACACCACTCGGTTCCACTTTCTGGCGAATTATGCTGGAGATCTGTTACCCAATGAGAATTCCCGAGCTTTCTTTTATCGAGGAGGACTTCGAGCCGATATCACTCTCAACATGCCCCGGAGTCTCTCAACTGTTAATGAGCTCTATAAGCCGCGCTTTACGCGGAGTCTTCGATTGAGCGGGTGAAATCTATGAACCCATCATCTGGTTATAAAAGACCTTTCACCCATTCTGGGAATAACTCTTCATCTTCTTATAAGAAGTTCAACTCGGGAGGTCTAGATTATTTTTCCTTTCTCTTCTTCTGTTACTTTCTTTTCTTCTAAAATTTTTGACTCTACTGTATGCTATTACAGGTAGTGGTTTTAAGAAAAACAATTTCAACTCGAAGCCCAACACCAAGAAGGATTCTAACTGTTTCAATTGCAAGAAGGCTTATCATCCTGGTTTGAATTGTGACGACACCCCTGTAGTTTGCTACACATGTGGAGAAGCCGGGCACCGCTCTACCTTTTGCCCGAAGAAAGCAACAACCAACACCGCTACAGCAGCTGGCGCTGTCTCTACTTCTGCTCCTCGTAAGGGACGCATCTTTGTGATGAGCCGTGCCGACGCTGAGGCTAATCCTGATGTGGTTACGGGTATGTTTCTGATTTCTGGTGTTAGTGCTTATATACTATTTGATAATGGCGCTTCCACATCTGTAATATCTTCTATTCTGGCTTCAAAACTATCCTTAACCCCCTGTCTAGCTGAACCTATAGCTATTTCCCTTCCTTCTGGTGAAGTTGTTGACTGTTCTAAAGCTTATCACAATGTACCTATTCTCTTTGCTGGTACTATTCTTCCTTCTACTCTCCTTGAGTTCCCTCTCGCTGAGTTCGACGTTATTTTGGGAATGGACTGGTTAGCTCAGTATGATGCAAGATTTCAGTGTCGAGATCAGAAGATTTCTCTGACCCCCGAAGGTGTTCCAGTGTCTTACCGTGGTGGTCGAAGACAGAAGGGTATCAAGATTATTTCTGCCATGAAGGCTATCAGAATGCAGACAAAAGGTTGCCAAGCATTTCTATGTACGGTAACTGTAACTGCTGAACTCCCTAAACTCGAGGAGGTGCGCATAGTGTGTGATTATGCAGATGTATTTCTCGAGGAGTTACCAGGTATTCCACCCAAACGAGATGTGGAATTCACTATTGAACTCGTGCCTGGTACTGGCCCAATCGCCAAAGCACCTTACAGAATGGCACCTTACAGAATGGCACCTTACGCAAGCAATTGGATGAAATGATTGAGAAAGATTTCATTCGTCCAAGTTCTTCCCCTTGGGGCGCTCCTGTACTTTTTGTCAAGAAGAAAGACGGTTCGATGCGCCTGTGTATTGATTATCTTGATCTCAACAAGGTTACGATCAAGAACAAATATCCTCTGCCCAGAATTGATGATCTCTTTGATCAACTTAAGGGTGCTTCTGTGTTTTCCAAGATCGATCTAAGGTCTGGATATCACCAAATTCCCGTCCGTGAATCAGATATTCCAAAGACGGCTTTCAGTTCGAGGTATGGACATTATGAATTCAAAGTCATGCCTTTTGGACTAACCAATGCTCCTGCTGTTTTTATGGATCAAATGAACAGAACTTTCAGGGAGTATTTGGATCAGTGTGTTGTTGTCTTTATTGATGACATCCTGATTTATTCCAAGTCGGAGGTTGAACATGCAGAACATCTCAAGATTATTCTTGGCATCCTACGAGATCAGAAGTGGTATGCTAAGTTTTCCAAGTGTGAATTCTGGCTTTCCGAGGTAGCTTTTCTGGGTCATGTTATCGCAAAGGAAGGTATTAAAGTTGACCCTGCTAAGATTTCAGCTATCGAGAGTTGGGCAAGTCCCAAAGATGTTGGCGAGATCCGAAGTTTCCTAGGTCTTGCCGGCTATTATCGAAGATTTGTGCAAGACTTTTCTAAGTTAGCACGACCTATGACTCAATTACTCAAGAAGGAGAATAAATTTCTGTGGAGTCAAGCTTGTGAAGATGCTTTTTCTGAGCTCAAGAGAAAGCTCACTTCTGCTCCTATCCTGACCCTACCTGAAGAAGGCGTTGGTTTCGATGTGTACTGTGACGCTTCTAAGAACGGTTTGAGTTGTGTCCTTATGCAGAACGGTAAGGTGATCGCTTATGCCTCTAGACAGTTGAAGGTTCATGAGGTGAATTACCCTACCCACGACTTGGAGTTAGCAGCTGTGGTGCATGCCTTGAAAGTTTGGAGGCATTATTTGTACGGAGTAAGATGCAAGGTTCACACTAACCATAAGAGTCTGCGATATCTCTTCACGCAGAAAGATCTGAATGCGAGACAGAGACGCTGGATCGAGTTAGTGAACGACTATGACCTAGAATTGGTGTATTGTGAGGGAAAGACCCTTCATTCCTTGTCTCCGTGTTCTGGCTTGCCTGAGAAGTTGGCCCGAGATTATTCCAGGATGTTTATTGATGTTGTTGATGAAGGTTATGATGGTCGCCTGAATGCCCTTGTTGCTGAACCAACTCTTTTCCGTGAGATTCGTGAGAAGCAGTTGGATGACCCATTTGTTGCTGGTGATAAGTGTAGTTTGTAGTGCCTATTTTGTTGTGTTTTGGTCCCATTTACTTGTAGAATCGATCCTTGGGAGCGTTTTAGGGACTTCTTATGCTTCCTTTAGTTCGTTTCAGGTTCCCGAGACCGATTTGGAAGAGTTGGAGCGATTCCGACTCGATACATACACATTTTGGAGCCAACGAGATAAAGGAACGATGACTCGATGCTTTGGAATCGACCCCGAGACCTTGGGACCCAATCCCGAGCCTCCGAGACCCGATCCCGAGTCCCGAGAATCGATGAGAAGTCCATGTGAAGCAAGGAGGAACCAAAAAGATCATATTGGAGGCCTACAAGACTCATCCCCGACGGGTATGACCTCATCCCGTCCGGGATGATGTGCACAAAAGAGAGAGCTACTTTTTTGGGTCCATCCCGACCGGGACCAGTTCCTCCCGGCCGGGACCGACACCTTCCCGACCGGGACCACCTCCTCCCGGCCGGGAAGGGCACCTGGCAGCCGCGCTTTGTTTCTTCTCTTCTCCCTTCCATTTGTAACCCTATATATACTCTTCCCTTGTTATCTTAGCTTATGTTCTTCACCTCTCCTTAAACCCTAGACTACTTTAGGTTAGATTAGTGTAGATTAGTCGGTAATTAGTGGTTAATCTTAGTTTAGTACTTGTATTAAGGGAATTTTTCAAGATCTTCACCAAGCTTGACAACCTTGGATGTTTGTTTTGGGTTTTCTTCATTAATGCAAGATTTCAATCTTTCTCCTTCACTAGTTTGGTATAATCTTCATCTCCTTTTACTCTTTATCTTGTTTAATTCATCCAAGCTTGCATCTTTGATTGTTGTATTGTTCTTAGTTCATCTTTTTCAATAGTTTCATTATGGATGTTTTGATTCTTGTGTTGATTTCTCTTGTTCTTGTTAGTATTAGTTTGATTATGTTAGAGTAGTGTTCTTGCTAGGGTTAGTAGGGTGATTAGGGTGTTAATTGGATGATTAAGGGTTTGTTGGAGATGTTGGTGGAAGATTTGAGGTTTCTTCTTGAGTGATGCATATTACATGTTTGTTGGAATGCTTGAATGACTAAGTAGGTTGAAATGCTTGTTTTTCTTGCTTTCCTTTGTCGTGTGTGTCGCCGGATGGGTTCCATGAGGAACCTCTAGGCCGTGTGTCCTAGATTACCCTACTACCGCTTTCACTCTAACTCCTCCTTGGCCATTCCGTTACCCCTTTGACCCCGACCTAATCCTAGCCCGTTTTCCTTGTTGTTCTTCCTAGTCATAGTCTAGCTTTCTCCCCTTCTATCATTCTCTAGCTTAGCTCGTTGACTTAGTCTCGTATTTGGGCCGACCTAGTCTTGGCTATACATTACCGTCCCCGTGGATTCGACCCGACTTGCCCTATCTACCGTAGGAATAGCCGGTTAATTATTTGGTGGCGGGATTCCACGACAAATCCCACGCATCAATTTGGCGCCGTTGCCGGGGACGGTGCTAGTTTAGACTTCGTTTTCCTAGTTACTTGACTTTGTCTTTGTGTTTGTGTTTTTCTTTTTTTTCTTTGTGTGACTTTGCTTCTTGTGTGTGTGGTTTATTTCTCTCTTGTCTAGTGCCCAGAAAGCACTAGACTTCTCACGTTTGTTCCTAGTCTACAGTTTATGCTTAGAGGTGGTGACTATCTTCTTCTTGCGATTAAGAGCCGCTTTAACGGACGGTTGCTAGAATGAGTGGTTTCCAACCGGGTATGGACTACGATTTTCGAGCAAGCATGGGGTTTGATCTAAACTCCACACACTCGGGAGCCGATATGAGCTACTCCTCTTCTTCCATGAACCAAGGGTATGACATGACGTCCCCCTACCACTATCAAGCTTCTTGGGGTGATCAAGACTCTAGTGGGTATGAACCTCAAGGTTATGAAAATGGCTACCAACAAGTGAACGATTACCAATCCTACGATCATGGTGACTATTACTCGAGTTATCAATGTGAACCCACCATGTTCAATCAAGATTCACCTTATGGAAGCCAATACCCCCAAGACCCACAATATTACCCTCCACCTCAACCACAATATGAACCCCATGACCCACAATACTACCAAACACCCCAACCTTGCTACCAACAATATGATGCCCCACCCCTTGGGCATCATCAAGACACCATGTTTAATCAAGATTATCAAGATTATCATCAAGATTATCAAGATTATCAAGGAGCCTTACAAGACCCCAATGACCACCAATCGTCGAACTTGGAGGAGTTTCAATCGCTTCTTCAAATGCAAAGGAGCCTTCAAGAAACGGCCATTCAATTGCGAAAACAACAAGATGAATTAATGGCCCAAATTCGAAAGGGAAACGAGGCGAGGGATGCTCGATTAAATGCAATATCGGTTCAAACCGTAATGTATTTATCCCGAACATCGCAATTAGATGAAGGGTGCCCACTTGAGAAAGAGGAGCAACCTAACCATGAAGCCGCCAACGTTGTTCACTTTGATAGAGAGATTTGCTTTGAAGAACCTCAATCGTCTACCCAAAAAGGGACGAATGAGGAGATGACCCTTAGTGAAGGCAACATTGGTGAAGAATTGGAGGAGGATAGTGAGTTGGACGGTTTGGTAAAGTTTGTGAAGTTGTTGGGTGAAGTTGTTAGCCTCGAGTTGCCCTTGTGCGATAATGTGGATAAGCATCAAGAGCCCCTTGCTAGTACACCGAAAGATGACTTGGAAGAGATTGAAACCACCGGTAGAAGTTTCGATCCTCCTCTCCAAGATGATATGGGGCCTAGTGATTAAGATGGGGAACCACAACTTGAGGAAAGTGTGGGGGTGTACATCGAGGAGATGAGGCCAAAACCGCTTTTTGTGCCTTATTTCTTGGAGATGAAGCTTGCTAATGATTGGAGGCGATGCCTAGGGAGGAAGAGGCCGGTGAAGCTCATAGGATGGATAGACCCTGGATATGACATGAATGATGATTTTGGGTCTTGGAAATCCTACTTCTTGCCTCCACCTTGGAGGCCGTGGAGGTTAGCTAGGCTCGAGCGCTTCTTGGGCCTACATTATGATGTCGGTAGCACGTTCGACTTGCTCCTCCATGCCCTTGAGGGCTACGGTTGAAGAAGAGTCCACCATCCTCGGTTTGACGGAGTTCCTAAAGAACCGTCATGTTGTATATTCCCCTCCTCTCCTCTTTAGAGTACTTGTGTTTGTATTTGTGTGATTTTTCTCTTGATTTTGTTAGTTTTGTGGGATTCTAGTAATTGTTTTGGTATTTTGATGAGCGATGTGAGGGAGTGAATTTGATGTGTACTTTGAGTTTATTCTGATAGGTGAAGTGAAGGTGACTCCTAGAAAGGAGTGGTTAGTTATAGAGCTTGGATCGTGAGCAAGGGAGCCGGTTTTTGGGGTCATGGGAGTCATGAAGACCCTTCCCGACCGGGAAGGGTGTGTTGTCCCGACCGGGATGGGGCCGTCCCGATCGGGATGAGGGTGCCAAAAATCGAGTTCACTGGGGTGTCATCCCGATCGGGAAGGAGGCTTCCCGACCGGGACGGGTATGTCATCCCGACCGGGATGACCCCCTACTCCTTTTTGGTGCCTCTTCTTCGACATTTAAGCCCACCCAACCATTGTATACCCCCACCCAACCTCCCTACCCATCCTTGCTCATGTCATGCCACCCATGTCCCTCATTTGCATACCTTAACCTCATTTCCTCCTCACTTTAGACCGATATTCACATCAAATCCCACCCCCTCACACCATTACTACCTCTACCATGCGGTTCTATCAAGCTTGAAGCGGGATAGCAATGACGACAACAAGCGAGTGCCTATATTGATAATTGAGACGATGGAGAGAGTGAGTTGTTAACCGGTCGGTATGGCAACTATCCTTTCTTTTCCGTTTTTTATTGCTTGTTATCCCCTTGTTTCCCCCCTTCCCCTTTGTCATGCTGGCCTTCGAGGCCTTGGTTTTGGTTGCTCCCGACTCTCGATGATGTGACTACATCGAGAGTCATTTTCAAAATCCAAATTTTACAAGTTTTTCACTTTTTTTCTCTTTGAGGATTTAGTCGGATTTGGGCGGAATCCGGGCTAGGTGACTTGATTACACCTAATCCTCCCTTCCCATTTCCTTTTATTTCCTTCTTTTTATTTTTCTTCCCCCTTCCATATCTTTTCTTGTCTCGGCCCATGGTGACTTGACTACACCCCGGCCGGACACCTTCTACCCTTTTCTCCACTTTTTGATTTTTAGCGTTATTTTCGTAGTTTCTTTTGTACTCCCATGCACTACGGTCGAGCATGAGGACATGGCTCGACTTAAGTGTGGGGTAGTGGTATTCTAGCATAGTTAGCTTTATTTTTGTAGTCTTTCGAAGAAAAAAAATCTTCAAAAACCCTAAAAATTTGAAAAATTTCACAAAAATCAAAAAGATTTTTCTTTTGTGTGTTTTCCTCTTGTGTCATTGTGTCGTATTTTTGTTTTGTGTGCGTGTTTTGCCTCCCTTTTCCATATAGGTTGCTTAAATCATCGCTAGCTTTGGAGAGCTTTCAAGACTACCGGTAACATCTTATCCCTTTTTCTTCTTTATCTCTCGCAGAGTTTGGAGGAGAATGTGATGTGGTGTGCTCGGGAGGAGCTTTGTAATGCTCGAGGTTGATTTGGTTGCTCATTTGGAAGATAGGGGTGGTGTTTGTGTTTTCTATGTGTTCGTTTTGTGTTGTTCTTTTTTTGTTGCTTTTGTTTCTTTTTCTTTCGTTTTCGTTGACTCTTTGTTTTGTGTTTTGTTGTGTGTCTTGTGTGTAAATGATTTTCGAAAACCCGGTTTAGAGGCTAGTGTGCGAGTGTCTATTTTCCCTTCCTAGTTGTATAAATCGAGTCTTGGACTTTAATCTAGTAGGATGACCCTAAATCAATGATTTCATTGGTCCTTTACCTTGAGTCCACCTAGCTTACTAGGGGTTTACTACGGGATTTGCATTTTGACCATTTTGACCACCCACGGTGTGAAAAGGCCTTGGTTACCGAGTCCCGTCCCTTACGTGACCATGTTTAGGATTGTTTGATTAGTCCAAGTTTTCCACTTTTTGTGGGTTTGAAGGGAAGGCGCCGTCCCGACTCACCCATTACCTACCTCCTACACATATCCACACAATAAAATTGCAAATTGTTGATTCCTCTCTTTCTTGTCATACAAAGAAATGCCAAAAAGCCAAATCTTGCCAAAAAGGGCAAAAGAAAAAAAAAAGAAAAAAAAAAGAAAAAAAAAAGAAAAAAAATGAAAGAAAGAAAAGAATGAAGAAAAAGAAAAGGCACAAAATCCAAAAAGAAAATAGAAAAGATGAAAAAGAATGGCATGGCAAAACAAGGCAAAAATGCAAAAGAAAAGAGAAAATGCCAAAAGAAAACCGTCACACAAAAATAACCCCTACCTCTCAAAATAAGCCTTTTTCCGACTTTTGCTGTGAAGAGCCTACCAAAGGACCGAGTCCCGAGGAAGGATGATAGCGGCATTAGTCGGTCTTCCCTCATTTTGCATGTTTTCCACCTTTTTACTTGGACTAGTTAGGCGGTTTCGGACATGGGACGACCCTCTTGGCTCTTTGCTAAAGGGGGCGGGGTCTCACTTACCTACAGTGTCGACTAACACCGTGGTTCATCCTTTTTCCATCCCGCCGATCGTCCCGTAGTACGTTCATAGAAGGTTAGGAGGAACCGAGGTAAGTTACCAACGTTTTTATTGCTTTGTCGTCATACTATTAGGGTTTAGTCCATCTTGGTTTGTATTGCTAGCTTGGGAACGTTGTCACTTGCCTTGAGTCCTAAACCGGTGCTTCTTTCACCGCTTGTTTGAGGGAAGCGGTATTTGTTTTTCTTTTGGGTGCAACCTTTTGTGTGTTCGTTTGTGTGTTTGTTTGTTTTTGTGTCTTGTGTCCGGTTGCATCCACAGTTTTGTCGCAAGACCCGACTTGCCTTGCGGAGTGCACTTTTCCTCTAAGTGCACTCGCGTGAGTTGAAAGGGCGTAGGGTGCACTAATACCCATTCGGCTAGTATAGTAGTTAGTATGTGCTTACTCGAGGGCGAGTAAGGGTTAAGTGTGGGGGAGTTGATAAGTGTAGTTTGTAGTGCCTACTTTGTTGTGTTTTGGTCCCATTTCCTTGTAGAATCGCTCCTTGGGAGCGGTTTAGGGACTTCTTATGCTTCCTTTAGTTCGTTTCAGGTTCCCGAGACCGATTTGAAAGAGTTGGAGCGATTCCGACTCGATACATACACATTTTGGAGCCAATGAGATAAAGGAACGATGACTCGATGCTTTGGAATCGACCCCGAGACCTTGGGACCCAATCCCGAGCCTCCGAGACCCGATTCTGAGTCCCGAGAATCGATGAGAAGTCCATGTGAAGCAAGGAGGAACCAAAAAGATCATATTGGAGGCCTACAAGACTCATCCCCGACGGGTATGACCTCATCCCGTCCGGGATGAAGTGCACAAAAGAGAGAGCTACTGTTTTGGGTCCATCCCGACCGGGACCAGTTCCTCCCGGCCGGGACCGACACCTTCCCGACCGGGACCACCTCCTCCCGGCCGGGAAGGGCACCTGGCAGCCGCGCTTTGTTTCTTCTCTTCTCCCTTCCATTTGTAACCCTATATATACTCTTCCCTTGTTATCTTAGCTTATGTTCTTCACCTCTCCTTAAACCCTAGACTACTTTAGGTTAGATTAGATTAGATTAGTGTAGATTAGTCGGTAATTAGTGGTTAATTTTAGTTTAGTACTTGTATTAAGGGAATTCTTCAAGATCTTCACCAAGCACTACTACAAATCCCTTGGTTTCTTGACGCTTTAAAGGTAGATTCTCGACACTTTCAAGTGTCGCAAATTTAATTCTCGACGCTTTTCCAAAGCGTGAAGATTTTGAGCGTCAGGAATTATCGACACATTTTTGTGTCACCATTCTTGACACATTAAAACGTTGAATATTTCTTTGGTGACGCTTTGTAGCCTCACTACATGTATACTTAAAATTGGAATCTCGAAGCTTTTCTATGTCGCAGTAGTTTTTTACTGCCAACATGTTTTCTATGCACAAAACTTTCTATTGTTAATCGAATCGAGAAACAATATTATAAAATTCACATATCGACAGTTTGACATTGAAAAAGCGTCAAGAATGGTGTCATATAAAGTACTCTCCGTTTTTTATGTTTCTTCCCGTTTCAATTAAATACTCCTTACAAATCATATAAAGCAGGAAGAAACATAACAAACGGAGTATATTAATACTCCATAATAATATATATGTATATATGTATACATATATATGTATATGTATATATGTATACTTATATATTTTTAATAATTATAACAAGAGAGTTGGGCTTATTTTTAATAATTATAACAAGAGAGCACATACAAATTAAATAAAGTTTCATAAAACGATCACTTTGAATGGGGCATTGCAAACTGCTTTATTCATTGATGTAGACTGCATTTTTACTTAGTATAAACTGGTTCGTAGCAGGTTGAATGGGGAATGCTATGCTTCAATTGAGTAGACTCGCTTCCTTCTTTTTTCTGAAGAGTATATCCGGCTTCATTACTACTCCAATATTACCGATGCTGCATCTCAATCAATATAAAGCAATTTGTTCATTGTGCAAAATCAGGTTTTAGGGATATTATGCCCATATTACGAACAAGCTGCTTCGCTGAAGTTAGAGCAGGCTGCGTCCAGTTTCTGTCTTGTCTTTGTCCATGTTTTAGCTGAAATCTGAAGGCCTACTTTCCATTTGCTTTAGAGATTATTCCATGTACCTGGTAGCGGTGGGGGAAGAGATTAATGTTTGACATTATTGCAAGTTGTTGTCATGCGTTACTGCACCTTTACCTAATCCACATTTAGCAGCGAAGGATGAGATCAATTTTTCATACTAGTGCACCCTTAAAAAAAATATTACTCACATTTGTGTCGGCTAGAGTTGTCTCCTCCTCAATCATGCAGACATTTCACTCCATCCAAATATCAAATTAGCTTATGCTCTTTCAAATTACATGCTAAATTATGGCCACGACACAATAAGAACACCCATTTCGTCCCAACTTAGATAGAAATTTAAGTTTTATAAATAGACAGAACTTTTGACATGATTGAGTAAAGTAGTTACATATAGTGATTACATAAAAAGAAGATATCACAAGGAGAAACCTGATGTCAAGGAACTGATGAAAGACATTGGCTAATACTGAAAACAAAAGTAAAACAAGAAAAGTATACTTATAGATGATTGGTTGTATAATATAGAAACCAAGGGATAATAATGTCTCTTAGAGAGGTGAAATCAGATCAGGTTTGAAAATTGTTGAAAATTCTAGTAATTAAACGAGTTTCTTAAAAACACACTCAAATTGGCAGCTAAAAAATAATTACAACGTATAGCATTAGTTTGAAGAGGCTGACCTGTTTTCGTTCGTTCATCTAAAGCTGTAAAAATATTTTTGACAGTATATATCCTACGGACTCAATACTTTTTAGCATGACATAACACTCCGATATTTTGCTGGGTATCTCTTGCTCTCCGTCCTACACTCTTTTGCAAGACGTTTGATAAGGAATAGGAATTTACACAAGAACAAGGATAAACAAAAGATAATAACTTGAATTCTAATGTCCAAAATTTGAAGCAAGTAAAAACTATGAGCCATTTCAACATGTTGATAATATCCTTTTGTCTCACTTATTCCCGAATAGCACACATTTCTAACATTTTAAATCACCCGAAGATGCAATTCAATTAGATTTCACGTGAGGAATACATGAAAAACAAACTAGCATTAACAAATATCCTCTCAATTAACTACAAGATTTGTTTGCCTAAGCCCAATGATAAATACTACAAGATTCTTAATTTCTTAATAATAAACTAGGTTGATATGATACACTCACAAAAAATGCAGTGATTGAACATAACAACAAAGTAGATTACCTATGGCAGCAATGATCCCAACCGATGACGTTTCAATATAATGTTGTCCCAAGCTACTACGTGAAATGGGTGAGGATCTTTTGTTGTGCTTGATAGCTGGCAATTAATGGGCAAGTATGAATGATATGTGTGGATAATAAGACAAAATAAATGGGTATATATGTGGAGTGAGTGCCTCGCATGTTAGCTAATTAAAAATGGAAAGGCTCCATTAGTTCCACTGTTGCTGCAAGGACTAAATGAAAAGCAAATGGGTCTTTAATTATGTGATGATAGAATGGAAAACACAGCCCAATACTAGGAAGTTGAGCAGCCATATTCGAAACGTAGGCTGCATCACGTAAAATCCATGTTGGAGCAACTATAACATAGCTTCAAACTGAGATAAACGTACCTGAAAGTACTAAAGGTGCAGCCTAATTAAGTTCAGTCGAGCGCATATTTGCATTGGTCTTTGCATCTGGAAAACACAGAAAAGAACAACAAGAACCCACAGCTAGCAGATGTGATGATGCAGTTTATATCGAGGTACAATTCAGCTCAAATACAAACGTGACAACTGCTTTTCGGACTAATATAAACTATGTATAAGTTAACACGAGGAATAAAGCAGCCTATTGTAAGCCAGAACATTGATACAGAAGTGAGCTTTTGGGTTCAGGTATCACAATTCACAATAGTTCAGCGACACACAAAACTGGTTGATGGATCAGGCATCATAATTGATGTACAACAACCAAGTCTCTACTTCAATTCTTCCACTTATTTTCTTTTCATTACCTTTTGTTATGTGTGAAAGATCCAGCTCGGGTATACTGTAATCGAAAACCACGGCGTCAAATTGTTAAAAATACGAACCCGAACCCAAAAACCTACAAGCACAAGCTTAAATGAAATCTGGTAAAGTATAAGAAAATCCATCTAAAGTTGTCCAATCATTTTAAAAAAAACCTTTCGTTAGTTTTAGTACCACGGGCAGGCTATATTAATTAGCGTGACAATAGCAGCTAGCATTTAACAAAATATAGAGCATCCATTTTTTGAGCTGATGCACCTGCTTTTCCCCTAATCCCTTCTTGTTTCATCCATAAACTAAACGTTGCATTACGGAAACTACATCAATATGAGAACTGCAGCCTTAAGTAGTTTAAATGTAGAGTTAACAGACCATCAAAATGCAGTACTTTTGGGTTAAATTAGCGCCCTCAAACAGTCTGCTTACTTGCTTGTTTCCGTTAAACCCTGCAAATTGTAGTAATTAATTCTGTCTCAACGAATTATAGGCAAACCAAATTAGATTTCTTAATAAATAGGAGTAGACTGAATGCTAGGAATTCGGGCTCATCAAGTTGATTAAACGATAGTTGAAGGAATAAAAAACATAGCCTAAAGAAGTGATTGTTAACTACAGAAACCATGTTACTTCTTCATTCTACTTACTGCGAAATTCCTTCTGTCTATGCTTGTTTTCATATAAATACGGTTTTGCATGGAAAAGAAGTCATCAAACAAACTACAGTTGGATATTGATCTTCTTCTTCACCTTCGCTTCGACAAAAAAATAAAAATAACAAATCGCTTCTTTCACAGTCCACCACGCTCGTTCAATCAGTTTACCATCAAGGTCTCACCCAGTTACAGAGCAACTCGATGAACAACTGAACCGATTGAGGTCATCTGAATCTACGTCCAATTTTTCATCATCCTTAAGCCACAGTCTAAACGGCCTTACAAAATTGTATTCATCGGTTGATAAATTCCTTCAACTACCAGTTAATCAGAATCTACAGATGTTAAATTGAAAATTTAACGAAATACAAAACACCGAAGAGAAGAGAAGAGAAGAGACATACTGTGACTAGGATCAAACTTAGGGACAGGAGAAGAATAATTGATCTTCGAAAATGAGTGATGAGTACGCTCACCAAGCCGGTGATCTCCTCTTCTCATTACCTTCGTTTGGGTTTTCACTTTACGTATCTATCGGTATTAATTTCATACTTGTAAGTACGTGGAAAGGTTATTGTTCCTTCCCTCCATCCCCCAAATACGTGTCCGGTATGGAGCTCTTTGCTAAGCTGTAACAACTATATTCACCAGGATTGGATTAACTATCAAATCAGATCATAATATTTACCATTATATTCCTTTTAAAAATATAATAGGCTTTCACCTGATCATGGTCGATAAGTTCATTCCACTGCTTACCAGCAACAAGCTTTCTTATCTCTGAATCCTTCATGTTGAGACGGTAGTTCAAATCGCCAAACCAAAATATTTGGCTGCATGCTCACAGATAAAAAAATGCTATTTCAATCAAAACCCTCATACATGCATGTTATATAAGTATATAACCCTGTTAAACATGCATCTTTATAGAAAAAGGAAAAAAGAAAGGTATGCTTACTCATGAGAAGGAATGATTTTTGGATGGCTACTGTCAATAATGGATATAAAGCGAGTACGTCTAATGATCTCGTAGACATCAATATTGCGTCTGTTCTGGTATCCATCATTATGACCCGAGGCCAGGTGGGAGCAAACAAAGCACATTCGTGACTGATAAAGCGACATGCTCACCGAAATAGATCCCTGTATGTATATGTGGATATATCATATATGCACGTATCAGCATGTATGAATACAATATTATACATTAGTATCTAACTAAGTTGAGGTGTAGCTAGATATGGCCGCGTGCGGGTTGTGATATATAGAAGTAAGTTGCATTACCTTGTTTTCCATGTTACCCATTAGGCCTACTCCAACAGGAGATACCTTCAAATTGGTGATATGTCTCCTCAACGTACTGCGAACCTAAACCGATACGTATACTCCAACCATCTGCTTGCTCACAATCTTCAAAAACCGTGTTTCACCCGATTTCAAACCTGCTTTGGAATCAAATCTAATGACAGTAGACGACTCCTCTGCTACGTCAATAATCATATCATCAGACGAGAAGTCTTCTTCTTCTTCTTCTTCTTCAGAAGCTATTTTCAAGGGATAATCAGGTGAATAATCCTGCGGCCATCCATTTCGAGGGGCACTTAAGTTTGCAAAACTATGGCGAAACTAAACAAGTGAGTTGCACATACATAACAATAAAGTGTAAGTGATAACAATAAGGTATAACAATAAAGTGTAAGTGAAAGATTAGTGAAAGATCAGATAGCTAACATTTCCGCAACCCTTTCCATAACCAGAAACATCACTTAGATATCACAATACAATACCATAATAAAGTATATACAAAACGATCAGTTATCAAAATATAAAGTAAATGATCAGAAAGATCAGTTGCGCAATACAATTATACAATACATACCTGATGTGTTGCATTTTTACCAGGCCAGTTCAGTTCAGGATGCAATCTACGATTTTATACAGTGTAGGCTGCACTACAGTTCGATACAAGGCTGCACTGCCGGTAAAACTACAGCAGGCTTTAATTTAGGCTTTAATTAACTGCTCAGTTAATTCGAAACTACAGTTAAATGTAGGCTTTAATTAGCTGGTCAGTTAATGTGTTCCTTACAAGCTCAATTAACTAAATTTGCTGCTCAGGTATCATCAAAAATAAACAATATATCATGTTCAATCTTCATGTTCATGTTCACCAACACAATCGTCATGTTCATGTGCAAACAAAATCTTCATGTTCAAATATATGCAAATATGCAAATTGAGTAGAAAAAGAAGAAACAAATATGACCACAAGAGCACGACATCGACAATGCATGACGACTCCAATAGCAATAACGAAGAAACAACAACAACATGACCATTGACCAGTAGCAGCAAA
This sequence comes from Agrostemma githago, assembly GCA_958450325.1. Taxonomy (NCBI): domain Eukaryota; kingdom Viridiplantae; phylum Streptophyta; class Magnoliopsida; order Caryophyllales; family Caryophyllaceae; genus Agrostemma; species Agrostemma githago. Next base: position 53,711,174 of record OY288243.1, read on the forward strand.
ATGAAGAAGAGAAAAGAGTAGCAGCAGCGTAATACAAACAAAACAATTCGATACTCGATTAAATAAAGATTGAACGAACAATTCGATATTCGATACTCGATTAATACCTTTCTTCAACTTCGGCTACGATGCCATTGCCGGTGGTGAACCAGAGCACGAAAATAAAAGAAAGAATAATGAAGAAAATAATGAGCAAATAATGAAGAACTCGGTCAATAAAGGTTCCCGAGGAGAATTGCAAAAATAAATAAAATTAAATCATGAGATTGAAGAAACTTACTAATTGATTGGGAAATTGATGATCAACGAGAGATTAATCGATTAGTTGATCGACAGATTGAGAGATTGAGAGGTTGGTTGATGTGAAATCGATCGGGAACATGAAAGGCTATTGAACAGTGGAAGACAACAATTAGGTTTTGACTAAAATATTACGAGTAATTAATAATTAGGGTAGGGCACTTCTTTTTCGATGAGAGAGCGGGAGATGAAACTTTTGGTACAGCATTAGTGCGCGCATTTCAGGTTTGGGTTTTTTTTTCAGTTTTTTAATCAAAAATGTTTCGACGCTTATAAAAGTGTCGACCATAAAGCGTCTAGAAAGTAAGGAAATTGTAGTAGTGAAGCTTGACAACCTTGGATGTTTGTTTTGGGTTTTCTTCATTAATGCAAGATTTCAATCTTTCTCCTTCACTAGTTTGGTATAATCTTCATCTCCTTTTACTCTTTATCTTGTTTAATTCATCCAAGCTTGCATCTTTGATTGTTGTATTGTTCTTAGTTCATCTTTTTCAATAGTTTCATTATGGATGTTTTGATTCTTGTGTTGATTTCTCTTGTTCTTGTTAGTATTAGTTTGATTATGTTAGAGTAGTGTTCTTGCTAGGGTTAGTAGGGTGATTAGGGTGTTAATTGGATGATTAAGGGTTTGTTGGAGATGTTGGTGGAAGATTTGAGGTTTCTTCTTGAGTGATGCATATTACATGTTTGTTGGAATGCTTGAATGACTAAGTAGGTTGGAATGCTTGTTTTTCTTGCTTTCCTTTTTCGTGTGTGTCGCCGGATGGGTTCCATGAGGAACCTCTAGGTCGTGTGTCCTAGATTACCCTACTACCGCTTTCACTCTAACTCCTCCTTGGCCATTCCGTTACCCCTTTGACCCCGACCTAATCCTAGCCCGTTTTCCTTGTTGTTCTTCCTAGTCATAGTCTAGCTTTCTCCCCTTCTATCATTCTCTAGCTTAGCTCGTTGACTTAGTCTCGTATTTGGGCCGACCTAGTCTAGGCTATACATTACCGTCCCCGTGGATTCGACCCGACTTGCCCTATCTACCGTAGGAATAGCCGGTTAATTATTTGGTGGCGGGATTCCACGACAAATCCCACGCATCAGCTGGTATCCGAGAAAAGATGAATCTTGGTAAGGCTCTAGATTTTTCTGTGGATTCCAGCGGAGCACTGAAATTTAAGAACCGCTGGGTTGTCCCTGGTGATACTGAGGTGAGGAAGCAAGTTCTAACCGAGGCACATAAGACGAGGTACTCTATTCATCCTGGTGGTGACAAGATGTATCGGGATTTGAAGCTCCATTTCTGGTGGCCTCATATGAGAGAGGACATTGCCGAGTATGTAAGTAAGTGCTTGACATGTCAGCAGGTGAAGTTCGAGCACAAGAAGCCTGGAGGTTTGCTACAACCACTCCCTGTTCCAAAGTGGAAATGGCAGTGCATATCGATGGATTTTGTGACGGCATTACCTAGGACCGTGAATGGTAGAAACAGTATTTGGGTTATTGTGGACCGCTTGACCAAGTGTGCACGATTCGTCCCAATTCGCGACACTTGGGGTTTGGAGAAGCTCGCAGAAGTGTATGTTGCCGAGATCGTCCGTCATCATGGTGTACCGCTCGAGATTGTTTCAGATCGAGACCCGAGATTCTGCTCTAAATTCTGGAAGGCTTTGCAGGATGCTTTGGGAAGCAAATTATTGATGAGTACCGCTTTCCATGCGGCTACAGATGGACAGTTCGAGAGAACGATCCAAACTTTGGAGGATATGTTGCGGGCTTGTGCCTTGGATTTCCAAGAGAGTTGGATCCGACATCTTCCGCTGGTAGAGTTTTCCTATAACAACAGCTACCATGCTTCTATTAAGATGTCTCCGTTCGAGGCACTTTATGGTCGAAAGTGTCGTAGTCCCGTCTGTTGGGATGTTCCCGGTGAAGTGAAGATTTTGGGCCCGGATTTGTTGGCTCAGACTATTGACGTAGTGAATGTGGTCCGATCTAGGATGAAGTCTGCCCAGGATCGACAGAAGTCGTATGCTGATGTTCGTCGCCGACCTTTGGAGTTTTCGGTTGGTGATCTTGTGTTCCTGAAGGTATCACCTATGAAAGGGGTGAAACGGTTTGGGATTAAGGGCAAGCTCAGCCCTAAGTTCGTTGGCCCGTACCCTGTGATCGAGAGAGTGGGCGAAGTTGCTTATAAACTGGAATTGCCTGCATCTATTGGTAAGGTTCACGATGTTTTTCATGTTTCTCAGTTAAGGAAATATGTTAGTGATCCCGAACACGTGTTGGAGCCCGAGATTGTGGATCTCGAACCAGATTTGACTTATGAAGAAAGGCCGGTGAAGATTACTGATCGCCGCGAGAAGCGTTTAAGGAACAAAGTTGTACCTCTGGTAAAGGTTTTGTGGCGCTGTAATCGGTTTGAGGATGAAACGTGGGAAACCGAGTCTTCGATGCGAGATAAGCATCCTCAACTCTTCGAGTAAGGTAAACCTCGATTTCCTATCTGCTTATTCTTAGTTTCGAGGACGAAACTTTCTTTTAGTGGGGAGGATTGTAACACCCGCTATTTTTCCTAAGCGTTTTTATTCTTTCCGTTAGGACTCCGTCCTAACTCTGTCACTTTTGGCCTCATATTTTATCATTTTACTAAGCTCTATTTTAATTTTTGAGTTTAATAATTTTTATTTTTAATTTCAAAGATTTAAATTATTTTCCACGTATTCGGTTTCTTCGTAAATTAATTAATGTTTCCGTAAGGAATTCTATTTCTCTTCGAATTGACATTTTTAAGCTTGGATTTAAGTTATTCCTTTTCTTAAAAATGTTTGGATATATTTCTGTAGTATTTCTAACTAGTAAATATTTTTATTTACAAAAATTAGTTGTTAATGATTTTTTATTACGAAGCTTCGCGAATAATTATTTTCTTACGCGAGGTTTACTCGAATTACTTTGAAATGCCTTTAACTATTTTACGATTTTACTTTTTATCAACTTATAAATTATTTGAGACCATTTACTCACATTTTGGACCAACTAAGCCCTTGGTCACAAGTTTTATTACGTTTTATTTAAACGTTTCACTTTATCACGTTAAAACGTAAACATAAGATAAATTATTTTCATTCATTGTAGCATTAGTATCAAAACTCTTCATGCTCCTTGTCATCACACTTTTGGCCGGCCATTCTCATAAGGTGCACCTAGTTTTCATCAACCATTTAATCTCATTTATATTTTTGAGAACCATCCATTTTCCATACTACACCTTATTCATTCTTGTCAAAAAAAAAATATACTCAACCTTCCTTCATCTCATTTGGCCGTGTACCACTCCTCCATCTTAGGCAAATTTTTTGCTCCATTTTGAGTCCCAATCGCATCATTTTTATCGTCATAATAATCCTCTTTCCGTTCTCTTCGTTAAGGTATTAGTCGACGTCATTTTCGATCAATTTTTACCTTGATTTTTATTAGTTTTCTCATGGTATTTTTCTGCCATGAATTCCGTGTTTGGTAGGATTTTTGGACGATCCCGAAGCCGACGAATATATTATCGACTCGGACTTGGAGTAGAGGTAACGTCGATGTTACTCGGTATTTCAAGATTTTAATTGAGTATTTGCATGTATATATTTTTATATTTTATTTTGGCAATATATGTATGTCACGGATTCTGGAAAAAAATTTAAAGTTGAAAATTTGCATGTTTCGATATTTTTATCGCTTTTACGAGATTAACGATTAAATTGTTATATTAATTTGTAAAATCGTAATAATTGGCCTAGACATGTAATATACGTTTATATTCTGGAAAAATGTTGTTTTTGATGATTTTTAATAATTTAGTATTTTTCTGATATTTTTGATATCGATTATTGAATTATTACCGTTTTCGGACAAAAACGATTAAAAGCCGTTTTTTAGTTCTAGTACTTAAACATTTTATTTTAATCTGATTTTTGACGTGGTGAAACTTTCTAGTGAAATAGAATTTTCTGATATTTTTCATAATTATTCGGAATTGTTAAGTGGATGAATTAATTAATCACTTTAAATCATCGTTTATCGTTAAAACCGTGTTTGTTGTTTAAATTCTCGATTTCTGGTCTTTGGTTTAAATCTGGAAAAAATTATGATTCTGATGATTTCATGATAAAATGTAATTTTATTATTTTTAGTGCTTTAATAAAAAGTTAGGAACGATAAGTTTTATTAATGGAATCGTTAATTGTGAAAACGGGTTTTAAAGACGGTTTTGACGGGATTCATTAAATCTGGAATTCTTGGAAATCTGGAAAAATGGTAGATTCTGGAAAATCATGATTTTTAGGTTTAATAATAATTTTTGGATATTAATACTTAAATCGTTTTGTAATTACTATTTTTATTAATCGTTATTGTCGAGATTTGACGATTAACGAGAAAACGCTTTAAAAACCGAGTTTTAGAATTCAGTAAATTTTCTTTTCTGGACAGAATGTCCATAAATATAATTTAACTATTTACGTAATTTTTGTACTATTTATTAAAGTCTTTAATTAATAAATAGTGATTTTCGGACAAATTGTGATTTATCGTTAAAATGCTTCGTCTTACCTAAAAGAATTATTTTTCCAGCAATTTTGGAAGTATTTAAATCTGAAACTTTAAGAGTTAAATCATCCCTTAACATACTCTAAATATATTTGTTGGTTTGATTAAATAAAGACGTTCAAATATTTAATTTGATGTTTGCCGTAAAATCCTATTTATAATTTTATTTGTCAAAACTAATAATAATTAGGGAATTTTAGCTTTTTGACTTTTGAAAACACCCTAATTAGTAATATTTAAATGTTTAAGACATTTTTAATCATTTTATAACACTTATACGATATTTTAATAATTTCATAAAATCAAATGTTCTTACTTTAATAATTAATATCGTTAAGGCCGAAAGTATTAGTTTTATAAATCTATATCGTTTACTAAAATGTGGTATTAGTATGAACTAATATTTTCACTATTTTGATATAATGCTATTTTTAGTAAAGTTTCTAAAAATAGAAGTTTCCTAAAATAGAAAGTTTCCTCTTTTAGAATATAAATGGTTACTTCTTTTATCCTCTTATTATTTATAATGATTATATCTTTTATATATCGATAATGGCTTGTTTTGGAGTTATGGAATAAGGACAAGTGTGGGTTTAGAGTAATACAGTCTAGGTATGTACGTTTTGCCATCAACTATAAAGCTGGTATGTCTAGTTAGAGGCACATTGGTCGTTGAACTGAGCATGGTTTGTGTTCAGGAGTGTGTATATTTTGACCTTAAACTTAGATATCGCATCGTGTAAGTCGCCGTCGGGTTGAACTGGATTACGGTTGGTGTCCAGGAGGGGTGTACATTACTTAAGCCAGGACCTCGCTGCACGCAGTCCTGTTATGGTTGAGTTGCCTAGTTAGAGACCGAAGTCTGATTTGTTTTGACTAAGTTCTCGAAGCTAGTTTAGTATTGTCCTAGTGAAAGTCTAAATTCTACATTAATCCTATCCATAACGCCATTTTGATTATTTTATTTATTATCGATATAAATTGGTTTGCAGGTTGGCAAATATTTTTATGTTTCTTCGGAAACCCTTTTGAATAATTTGTTTTACGCTAAAGCTTATTTTAATATGTTGTTTTACTGTTTTCCATTTTTACTATTTTTCCTATAGTAGTAATTACTGTTTTAAAATCCTGTTATACGGCTGGGAGAACGTTGACGTTGCTCCCCACTGATTGTGGCTGTTATGTTTTAACATGGCAGGTATACGTGTTTATTTTCCGGTGGGTTTGGGCTAACGAGCAGTCTTGGATCCTGCTTGATCTTTTTAATAATCATGTCTTAAGGATTGTTTAACCTCTTTATGGATTGTTTTAAATTTTAGCCATTTTTATGTGTGGCGCATGTTTGACTTTACCAATTTAATTTATTAAGACATAGTTCTGTGTGTTTTAATCCCGACTCTACAATGTTTCCGCCACTGTATCGCGTTAGAATTTTTAGGGGATTACAAGACTAGCGGCTATGGTGGGAGTTGGTCGGTCTTTATTCGAGGGACATTTATTGTGGGAAATGGTTTTGCCTTCCGTCTTTGATCTCAAGCTAAGAAATTATCTATATTCGTCATAGGATTCGGGAATGCTCGTTCTAAGGGATAGTTTGTGGCTCTCTATACCAGGCATGGAATAGGTATAAAAAAAAGAACACGGGATCTCGATTTTTGTAATTCCACGTTGTTTTGAGGTATGTTTGATTGTCATCGACGAATGGCATAATATCAAGTTTTAAGCAAGAAAGTGCATTATTAAATCAAGCGATTGTCGAGGCGCATTATAAAGGAAGGAAAGTTTTTTTTTATTGATAGTAATAAGCGGGCTATGCGCCCGAGATATTGTTTTCGGGGAGGTGGAGGACAGATCCCCTCGCACCTCCTGACTTGACGTAAAAACAAGAGACATTAGTTATACTATTATGCCTAGGCCCTAAGACAAACTAGACTCTGACTCGGACACAGATTTACTCGTCTCGCCGGGTGCCCTCGGGCTGTTAGGATCTCCCTTAATATTTTGAACATTCTCCTTTATAGGGTCGAGGTGGGGATAATCGAAGGCATTACCTAAGAGTGCGTGGATGCTAAAAGGGTTCTTGGTGTTGTTTGGTTTCTCGGGTGGAGGGAGAGGAATGGTCCCGTTTTCGATCATATCTTGCATGACATGTTTTAGTCGATAGCAAGACTCGGTATCATGCCCGTTACCTTGGTGATATAGGCAATAAGCATTAGGGGTCCAACTTTTGCCTCGCCTGCCGACTGGTGGGTCCGGAGTGAAACCCATGGGCAAGAGCAACCCTTGATCGACTAGGCACTTAAGAGCTTTGGTATAAGACGAGCTGATTGGGGTAAACTTTCTTGGTGATCTTTCTATTTTGTTGGATGTGGTCTTATAAGATCTTGGTGTTCTTTCCGTATCGGCTTTAGTAAGCTTTGATCGGGTAGAGTGTTGGGATGATCTATCCTGGGTAGGCTCCTGGGCGCGGTAATTGCCCGGATTGATCGACTTTCTGTGTCCCTACTCTCAAGGAAATTGAGGCGGCTATCGATGTGACGGGTGGAGGAAGTCAAACGGGTTACCGAAGTATGGACGTTGCGAACCAATTTGGTTAGGCAATTGACATCGTTGCGGATACTTTTGACAGAGTTTGGATCTACCGACATGTCGGGGAGTGATTCTAATGGGAAAGGTCTAAAAGGTCAGAACGGATCCACCGGACGACGTAGAGACTCGAGGAATGCTCGTGATCGAGCGACGCGGAAATGAGACCCTTGACCCATGTGTGTGGTCGTTGGCCTAGGGACTCGGGTGCTTTAGACTCAAGGTGTGTCCGGCGAGACTCCTGATGAATTTTTAAAATCTCCATGACGAGACGATTTGACACAAACCTCGGAGGTGAGGCTTAAAGAGGACTTCTCGAAATGAGACGACCCGAAATGTGAAACCTCGGGTAAAGGTGACCTTAGTAACTAACATAGACAGTTAAACCCACGGTTGTACGACGTAAGAAGTTGATCGCGATCCCGGCTCAAGATCAAAGAGTTTTTATTATTTTTTTGAAAACGACCGATATTCGCGGAGGAAAGTCATTTTTTTTTGAAAAAAAAATGATTGTAAAATTAAGGTGACGATGGTGTGGTGACATCGTTTGTGGTGTGGAAAGGCGTTGTCGTGCGTGTACGTCGGGAATCCGGAGATAGCAAAAGTGTAAAGTTTTTTTTGTTGAAAGGAGCATGGTTCTTATGGGAACCAGTTTTGAAAATGATGACGTGGTGCTTTTATCGAGACTACTATCAATTAGCTAGTTCGATACTCGCGGGGTGCGTGATGGAGCGTGAAGTCTGATGACAGTCTCCTTAAAGGTGTAACTAAATCCTTAGTGAGGGATTTAGGTGGTGAATAGCGTCTTGTTAGAAAACTTTCGCTCGTTGAAAAAAACTTTTAATATTAGTGACCCACGTTCGTCGGTTGTACTAACTAGCATTAGACAGTGGGGGTGTGCATTGTAAAAAAAAGTGTTTTGAAAGTGTCACCGCTTTTTGAGTTTCTTGACTTCATTAATTGAAGCTTCGGTTGTGCTAACGGTATGTGTGTAAAAAATTTTTTTTGAAATAAAATGTGACCGCGTGGTGGCCTTAACCCCATTAATTGGGAGTTCTGGTTGTATTGACGGTAATCATTGTTGACGGGTTTTAATTTGGCCAAGGTGGTGGCACTAAAAACTTTTTTTTTGAAATTAGTGGATGTGAGCTTTGCCATGGTAACGGCGTAAAAAAACGTTTTCCTTCTTTTAGAAACCATGATTTGGTCGGAGTATTGATGTTTAAACGGTCGTTTTGAAAATATGAGGTATTTTGGGAAAACGGAATTGAGTGCGGTTGAATATGTTGGCGTGGTTGAATCCAGATGTTTAGTGTTTTATTTGGGTTCTATTGTTCAAACACGCTACACATAACTAGTAATGCGTACACTCATGCATGATGCAGATAAGGGTAGGTTAGGGTAGGCTACCGCCCACGAATAGTCTTCACTTAGGTATTGACAATGATCTTGGGAGATGAGTGTCGTACCATCCGTTTGGACTATCCGCTTATTAATCCCGCGGGTTATGCGTTAGGCGGCCGGAGCGTCAATCGAGGGTCTCTCCGCGTGTCCCAAGAGATCTTACCGCGAAGAGGTCGATTGGTCCTGATATCGGATAGGGTGGGCTTTTTAGGGCCAAAACCTGTAGTGACCACAACTAGGAACTAAGAAGTGAGCTTCACTGACCTTGTTCAAGTTAAACCACCGCTGGAAACTTGTTTCCAACTCCTCAGCGGAGTCGCCAAACTGTGGACGTCCGTCCGCACCGCCAGGCGCCCCGCGCGTGCCCGCGCGGGACCGACCCGGTTTTCATCGTGTGGCGGCGGCCACCTACGCGGCCCCCTCCCTGCCGGGGGCCGGTCCGATCTCGCATACGGGGCGAAGTGTCGAACGTCAATTTGGATGACGATCCGGACTTGTACTAGACGGGTGTGGGCACCCGTGTTTCCATTTGGGAATCGATCGAGACGTGGTTGTAAATGTTTAAAGGCCGATTCATTTGGTAAGGCGACCTTTTTAGTGAACTGAATTCGTTGCCGATTTGTGGAGTCGCCACCGAGTTAATTATGGGGACTCAGAAACCGTTCAAGTCAACTTTGATCCCTTACCGGCTCAAAGTTGAGTGGAACAGGACCTAAAGATAAAGACTTGTACCCTTAAGCACTCCATGCCTGGAATGACTCTCATTGCCAATGGTTTCGGACATCCGAAAACCGTCGATTCTGAGTAAGGGGTGAGGGTACGTATTGGGAAGCCAACATCTGATAGATATCACCACCCAATCCCGCCCGCACTATAGCGGCCTCTATTAATCAATCGGTGGGCTAATTTCCTAGTTCTTTTGTTTTGGTGGAAGTACTGTAACATCCGTTGTTTTAAGCCCTATGTCTTTGCTATGTCGGTTGTTTTAAGGGCAGATAAGTTTTATCGTCAAAATGGTAGTGTTTACATTCTTTGCATGCGATTTCACGTGACAAACAGACCATGAAAAGATGCACGTAGGAGAGTAGAGAGTACTAATATTATATGTATTAGCAAATTAGTTTTAACGTGATAATACGGATATTAGTCATTCTCGTGATATACCTTACCTGGTATTCTGCTTAAGATGCGTCGGTTCGGTATTAATAGAGATTCATCGAACCTAATAAGGCGAGCACCTGGACTAATATAGAACCTGACCATCGCTTTATTCAGTTTTAGTTATTTTATGTTTTGAATTCAGTGTTAGGTGATTTAGCATGCGATGATAAGGTCATAAAAGCAATAAATCATACGAAAAGCTGTAAATGCGAATGTAAGTAAATCACATTGTGAGGAGTTGCACCCTCGGAGTATACACTAAACGGAACTCGATGCATAGATAGTCTTGAGAACGGATCTCGGAATTACTCGGGTTTGTTTAGTGTGTTTTAGTATTTGTGGTTGAAGTTGGGACGTTACGTATTTTAGTAGACGTTCGTGGGCCTAGTGCCCACGTCTATTGTTGTCGTAATGCATAATAATAAAAAAGTACAAATATGGAAAGTTTTGTTTAGATGACAACCTAGTGACGACTTGTTCAACAGGCGGATCCTCCTAGTGACACCGGCAGAACCCCGTTACCATTTGACCTTCCCGCGGCTACTCTGGCAGAGCTTCGTTACTAAGGACTAGTTCTGCGGCTAATCCGACAGAACCTGGGTACTAGTTTTGAGCTAGTCGATCACAGGCACCTCGGTATCGAGTGGAGTGATCGAAGGTGAGGAGTAGCATCGATGTCGCTTTTTATCGGAACTACGATCGAATGGATTGTTTGCCTCGGGTGTCGGAGTGCGAGCCCTTAGCGAGAGTTTTTTAGGGAGAAGAGAGAGTTGAATTGTGTCAAATGAATGAGGCGGAGGGGGTTATTTATAGGTGTTTTCGGCCCTCGTCGCCCATATGGACGCGTGACTTGGGGCGCACAAGGACTCGGGCGCCTGGGTCCGAGCGTGGGGAGACCCCGACGCATTAGGTGGGGCGGTTGGAGTTTTGAAGATACGATTTTGATACTTTCCAAAACCGAGAGGAGGGTGTGTGATATCTTGCTTGGTTGCGAAGGCTTCCCTACGGCTTGACCTAGCGCCGTGGGTTTCGTGGGCCTCGGGTGTTCATCCTGAGGCTCACTTGACTCGGGGTTGACTCGGGTCGAGTTTCGGGGCCGACTCGGGGTCCCGGTGTCGGAATTGACTCTACTTAGTGTCTATACGATCGTAACGACACGACTAAGGCTGCCATCATGTTAGTTTTAATTTTTCTGAGTAATTATTTTGTCAGTTCTATAAGAAAACTATCTAAAACACCGCGAACTCGTGTCGCGTTGCAGTCCTATCGTCATCGGGTGTTTGCTGGGCACCTCTGAAGCCACCAGGTCCAAATTTGGGTGTCTACACCAATGTAACGTGGATGATGATAAGGCTTGGCAAACAATTGAAGAAATTGCATCTCATCACTCCAAATGGGGTAATCCTCGAGGTAATACGCGGTCTAATTCCAGTGAAATTGGGTCCTCTAATGTCGTGGCTATTCAATTAGCCGCTTTAGCTAAGAGGTTTGATGCATTTGAAGTATCGAATTCTTAAGGGGAGAGGACATGCATCAAGTGCATGCCATGCAAGAGTATGCATGTGTACGTTGTGGTGCCGCGGACCACCAACCTCAAGATTGTCTAGGCTCCATAAAACAAGTGAATGCATTCCATTCCATGCGCCTGCATTATCCATATATGAATCAACCGGACTATGATGTGTCTCTTTTATCTTATCGGAGTACTAATGTCTTGAACCCGCCTATTACACCAGCTTATGTACCCCCACACAAGCAGCGGTTCCAGAATCAAGGGAATTTTCAGAACCAGCAAAATTTCAATAATCAAAGGAATTTCCAAAATCAGGGAAATTATCAGCAGCGACCTCACTCGGGTCATCAGCAAAATTTTGGTAACACTAATCAGAACTTCGGGAATTCTCATCAGAATTTCGGTACTAGTCAGCAGAATTTTGGCCAATCCTCTGCACAAGCTCAAGGTAATTCTTCTTCTTCTTCTTCGAGTTCTAATGAAATGGCTGAGCTTCGTAATATGTTGCAGATGATGGCCAAGACCCAGGACTCTATGATGGCTCAAATGCAAAAGAATGATCAAGCCAAGGATAATGCCATCAAAAATTTGGAGAACCAAGTCAGACACCTTGCCGCGTCACAAGCAACGCGTCAACAAGGTAAACTCCCTTCTTAAGATGATCAAAAACATGATACGGCTAATACGATCACTCTTCGTAGTGGCACACACTATGAGAGTCCGTCGATGCCTAAGGATGATAAGCCGACCGAGAAGGAGGAGGTTTTAGTGGAAGATGTCGATGAGAGTATTATTGTGGAAACTCCAAGTGATGAGCGAGTTCCACCATCCACTACTCCCGTTCCCACTCATACTAGTCCAACAATCCAAGTACCATTCCCGAGTCGATTGAAGAATCGAAAAGAGACTACCCAATTTGGCAAGTTCATGGAGGTTGTGAAGAATTTGCAGGTTACGGTCCCATTTACCGAGCTCATTATGCAGGTCCCGTCTTATACCAAGTTTATGAAGGACATCTTGACTCGGAAGAGAAGCATTGATGAGGTAGAAATTGTCGCTCTTACTGCAGAGTGTAGTGCATTTTTACAGAACAAAGCCCCACCGAAGCTAAAGGACCCCGGTAGTTTCTCGATTCCTTGCACTATAGGCACCTTATCGGTCGATAAGGCTTTATGTGATTTAGGTGCTAGTGTAAGTGTTCTGCCTTATTCTGTTTGTGAAAAATTTGATATGGGTCCTCTTAAGTGTACTAGTGTCACTTTCCGGATGGCGGATCGTTCCATAAAACGCCCTTTGGTAGTTTTAGAAGACGTACCCGTTAGAGTTGGAAAAATTTTTACTCCAGTTGATTTTATCGTCCTTGACATGGCCGAGGACACCCAAATTCCTATAATTTTGGGTAGGCCATTTTTGCACACCGCCGGCGCGGTAATTGATGTCAAGAATGGTAAATTAACTTTGGAAGTGGGTGGAGACACCATTGTTTTTTTCTTGGATAGTAAACTTAATAACTCGATGGTAACGGATTCTTGTTGCATGATGAGCATCTTTTCCGAATACATCGAGTCCATCATGGAAGTATTTATGGACAACTTTAGTGTCTATGGTATGAGTATTTCAGCTTGTTTAGCTAACTTGGATACCATTTTAAATCGATGTGTCGAGGTTAGTTTGGTCTTGAATTGGGAAAAGTGTCATTTTATGGTCACCAAGGGTGTAGTTTTGGGTCATGTGGTTTCCGAAAAGGGCATTCAGGTGGATAAAGTAAAAGTGCAAGTGATTGAGCAATTGCCCTTGCCGGTCAACGTAAAGGGAGTGAGAAGTTCCCTTGGTCACGTGGGGTTCTATCGCCACTTTATCAAGGACTTTTCAAAAGTTGTTAAGCCACTTACACAATTGCTTCTAAAGGATGCCCCTTTCGATTTTACTGATGAGTGTGTGGAAGCTTTTAACAGGATTAAGCAGGCCCTCATTTCGGCTCCGATTATTTAGTCACCGGATTGGAATTTGCCATTCGAGATAATGTGTGACGCGAGTGATTATGCTGTGGGAGCGGTTTTGGGCCAAAGGAAGGACAAGGTCTTGCATGCTATATACTACGCTAGCAAAACACTTGATAATGCTCAAGTTAACTATGCAACCACCGAGAAGGAATTACTAGCTATAGTGTATGCTTTGGAAAAATTCAGAACCTTTTTGGTTGGATCAGAAATCATTGTTTTCACCGATCATGCGGCTCTTAAGTACCTCCTTGCTAAGAAAGAAGCAAAGCCCCGATTACTTCGATGGATCCTCCTCCTCCAAGAGTTTGATTTGTCGATCCGAGATAAGAAGGGAGCAGAAAATGCCATTGCGGACCATCTATCGAGGCTAAGAGTTGAGGAGGAAGGAGTTGTCATCCCCATATATGACTCTTTTCCTGATGATTCTCTCATAGCCTTAACCACCGATGAAAGCGAGGGTCCTTGGTATGCAAGTTATGTTAATTACTTAGTTCGTAAGGTATTACCTTCTGATCTTTCTTATCAGCAAAAGAAAAAATTTCTACATGATGTTCGACAATTTTTCTGGGATGATCCTCATTTGTTTGAGTGTGCTAATGGTATTTTTCGTCGATGTGTCCCTCAATGGGAAGTTCGAGGAATTTTAGAGAGTTGTCATTCATCACCATATGGTGGTCATCATGGACCGAGCCGAACCACGGCTAAGGTCCTCCAATCGGGTTTTTATTGGCCAACCTTATTTCGGGATGCCCAAGTCTTTATTATGTCCTGTGATGCATGTCAAAGGACCGGTAATATTTCTAGGAAGCATGAGATGGCTCAAAATGGGATCCTTGAAGTAGAAATTTTTGATGTATGGGGTATAGATTATCAGAGTCTGTTCCCGTCATCCAAGGGCAACCGATATATTTTGGTTGCGGTTGATTATGTCTCCAAGTGAGTGGAGGCGGTAGCATCTCCTGCTAATGATTTTAGGACGGTAATAACTCTATTCAAAAAGACTATTTTTCCCCTCTTTGGTGTTTCAAGGGCGATTATTAGCGATGGTGGAAGCCATTTTCATGAGAAGCGACTTGATGCTTTACTTGCTAAGTACGGTGTCTCTCACTGTACCGGTCTTGCCTACCACCCTCAAATGAGTGGGTAAGTCGAGGTATCTAACCGGGAAATAAAGTCTAATCTCCAGAAATTCGTGTCAAAAGCTCGAAAGGATTGGAGCTCTAAGCTATATGATATGTTATGGGCTTATCGTACCGCCTTTAAAACGCCTATTGGTACTTCACCTTACCGATTGGTTTATGGCATTTACCCATCGAGCTCGAGTACAAGGCTTGGTGGGCGATCAAGGAGCTTAACTTGGACCCGCAGTTGAGTGAGGGAGAAGAGACTCATGCAATTGAATGAGTTAGAGGAGTTCCGTCTTGGTGCCTGTGATAGCGCTCGGGTTTACAAGGAGCGCACCAAGCGGTGGCATGACAAGCATATCCTTCATCATGAATTCAACGTGGGGGATAAGGTATTATTGTTCAATTCTAGACTCCGGTTGTTTCCCGGAAAATTGAAATCTCGTTGGTCCGGACCTTTTTCCGTCACCCATGTTGGTAAATTTGGCTCGATTGAAGTCGAGAGTGATTCGGGTGAACGTTTCAAGGTGAACGGTCAACGATTGAAGTTATATCATGAAGGTGCCCATGTTGAAGCGATTGAAGTTATACAACTTCATCCCGTTCCCTCATCCCACTAAAAACTTTTGCTCATCAAGTCGTGCGGGACTCTAAACCAGCGCTACCAGGAGGCAGCCCGGGTATGTAAATAATTTCCCTCGTTCTCGTTTTATTTTAATTTTTCCTTTAGTTGTCTTAGTGAGGACGAGATGAGGGACTAATGTTTTTGGAGATGCGCAGAATCATCGGAAATGACTTGAATTGAAGATATTAGCAAAAAAAAAAGGTAAACAAAAATTCACCGTGCTTGTGATAATATAGCAGGTCACCTCAGCTTAGGCCTAGGGGGCCTATCGACTCTAGGGGACAAGGTACAAGTTGAATTTGAGTCCCACAAGAGAGATCCGTGCACCTTAGCCTGTGCCCAGGCCCCCTATTGACTTCAGGGGCCGAGGCACAAAGAAAAAGAGCCAAAATTGGAGCAAAATCTCAAAAGCAAAAGGATTTGTGCAGTCAGGTCGGCCAGCCGGGGGCCGGTACCCTACCGGCTGGCTGAGAGAGGGCATTTATTATTAAAAAAATCGAAAATATTAGAGGTGTGCAGTCAGGCCGGCCAGCCGGAGGCCGGTCCGTACCGGCCGGAGCGCACACAAACCCCCCAAACTCAAATTTTCGTCAGCTTCATTCAATCATTCAACCAAACTTACTCTCTCACCTCCCTGTTTCAATTTCCCAGCCTTCATCTCCTTCCCCTTCTTCACTCTCTCTCCTCAAAATTTCCCCAACTTCCCAAAAATTACTGCAACTTGCTGATTCGGGATGGGTTCTCGGAACAAGCGCACCAGATCCGACCATGCTCAACCTGACGTTCCTTCTGACCCAGTCTTTCCGAGCGTAATTTTTACCACTATTGACCAAAAGGTACGATTTTGGAATTTGAGAAAACGGTCTATTGTTCCTACTCGTTTTATCGATCATGATGCTATGAGAACTTTGGGCTTAGATTCTGCCTTGGAACTTTTGTTTAAAGGTGTTGGTATGAGTACATTATTTACGATGCGTCGTAATACGTATACTCAGCTTACGTTGGAATTTCTGAGTTCATTTGAGATGACTAAGAATAAACGGTCTGGGTCGATTTCTGTTGGGTTCCGTCTACTGAATACTAGTTTTAAGCTGAGTCTGAAGCAGTTTGGGGACTATTTAGATCTTAAGGATTATGAGGACCGTACACCACCTGAGCATGCTAATTTTAGGGTGGATGATTTTAGGGAATGTATTGCAGATGCCCCGTACACTACCGCGGGGCATATGAGTTCAAACATATTCATAATCCGGTCATTAAGGTTTGGCAGAGGTTTATGGGCTGGATGATTTTTGCTAGAAAGGAGCCACATAATGTACGCACCGAGGAAGTGTTTGTTCTAGGCTCGTATTTGCGGCGTAAGCCAAAGGTGTGGCATGTTAATATTGCCTATCACCTCGTTCACCAGTTTAGGAGAATTGCTATGGCCGTTGCCGATGTTCCTATTTATATAGGCGGGTTAGTCACGCACATAGCTCTCCGGATGACCGCTTTTCGCGAAGCGGATCATAATCTGGTCCCGGACGAGATTACCCTTAGCCTCCGATATTTGACTTCTCTTAACTGGATTTCTTCTAGGAATCAGAATTGTTGGGCTTGGCTCATTAATGAGCAGGCGACTATCATTTTGCAAGCCGGGTCGGTTTTATCACTTGAGGCTGATCAGCCTATTTATTTATTACCCGCTGCTTCCCCTAGCTCTTTTCCTTTCTCGCATGCTATTACCTATACTCGTCGTCCCACGAGCGAGCCTATCACCTCCCAGCCTGCCTCTATGATCTGAGCCCGGTCCATCTCAGCCTGCTTTCGACCCCACCACCACTACTTATGAGCAGCCCCCTCCTCCACCCCAGTATGCTCCCCTCCATCCCGATCTTATTGCATGGATGAAGTGCATGGAGTTGGGTGCCGGTTCTTTCCGGTCAGACTTGGATATCCTTCGCACGGAGACTCGTGCTGACACTGCTGCCACTCATGCTCGTCTAGACCGGTTATATGCGGATCAGTGTCTCGGGATGTATCCAGTCTACGATGATTATGCTCGGCGTGCTGCTGTACCACCTCAAGGCCCTTACCCTTCGTACTTTTCTTGGCCCGTGGGTGGTTATTCTGATCCTTCTATTCATGGCGGTTTCCACCTTCACACTGACTATTTCAGTGCCCCGACGGGCCCTGCTTTTGGAGCCGCTAGTGAGTATCAGGGGGTGGTTGGTATATAGGTGGTGCGTCTGGTTCCGGGACTGCTGCAGATGATGATATGGCGGATGATGATTTTGGTGATGATGATGATCATTAACGGATTGCTGACTCCGCTACTTCTCCGTGTACATAATTGGTATGTCTTTCCTCTATTCTTGGTTTTATTTGTGTCCCCCCACCAATTTTGAATCTGTATGATATGGACATTGAGGACAATGTCGAGTCTAGCGTGGGGGAGTTTAGTATTTCTTGTTTTATTTTCTTGAGTCTTAGTGTTTGTCTATGATACCGATTATGCAGAATGATGATAATTTGCACTCTTTAGGCCACCTACTCGTTCCTAATTGGCATTCATTTGACCTTTGTTATGTGGAATAATAATTAATCGATAAGTATTCAACAACCTAAGCTGTAATTTGTGATTCTCATTTAGACCGACCTTGCATCTAGGCTTTAGCTACAAAATTGGTGAGATTTTGAGCCTCCTGTAGCCAGTACATTCATACCTGGCTACCAATTAGGATTGTGTGTAGGTCTCCTCGTGGAATATGTTATGTCAATGCGCATAAGTATGGTGTTTTCCCTTTTATTTTGACTAACTTGCCAAGTGATCATTTTTGGAATATTCTCATTTTCATCAATTTCTATCCATTTTCTCTTCTCTCCTTGATCATAATTTAAAGAATTCACAAAATGAAGAAAAAAAAAGGAAGAAAATCAAAACAACAAAAAAAATGTTATCCTCGCTACTTTTATTTTCCGTTTTCTTGATGAAATTTGAGCACCCTCTTTTGACCCGGACTCTTCCTCATTGATTGGTGACTTGTATGTTTTGTTTATGGAAGTGTAAGAAATTTTGAGTTGAGCATTATCGCACTAGTTAGTTCACTAGCTTGGCGTTAACCTCACATGACCATATTGATTTCCACCTTCTACCTTGTTACCACCATCTTTGCCTCCCTATGTGATCTTGGCATGTTTTGTAAAAATTTGGAGGTCGATACCATACAAGATTGCGGGCATATTTCCATGAGTTGGAGTAGTTGAGCGTTTTCATATATATTTCACATATACACACCCTTCCTAATTGAGTGATGAGTGGCTCCGTGAGTAGCCTATGCAAGGTTTTGGTCGAAAATGTGGTTTATATTTATTATGCTTGGTGAAGTTGTATATTTGTTCGAAAATTATTTTTCCTATTTCCACAACTTGGAATTCGTTTCTTAGACTTGGTTAGATGTTCACCATGATCGAGTTGAGTATTTTGGAAGCCTATTAATTGCTTTGAGCTGTTACGGTATTGTATTAGCTGTTCTCTTACGGGTCTTGCTTGAGGACAAGCAAGAGTTCGGTTCAGGGGAGTTTGATGTGTCGTGTTTATATAGCTTTATTCCCTCGATTCCGTTGTCTTTTCCGGTCGAAACGCGCTCTTTAGAGCCGTTTCTTCTAACATTTTGCTTTGAGTGTTTTTGTAGATTCTACACGATTTCATATCTTTATGTGCATTTACACTCTTATCTAATTAGAAGAACGATCCCGAGACAAAACCTGTGCTTTAAGACGTCTATGCGAAGAAGAATCTGAGAAGACTCGATTCATTGGGCCATCGAGAGCGGCCCAATCCTTGTTTCTAAGGCGATGTGCGCGCCATCCTGCCCCGACAGGCCCCCTGTGGGCCGGCCTGAGCGACACATAGACGATTTTAGCTTGAATTTAGCTTGTGCTTCGGCCCCTACATGTGGCCGGCTCCCTGCCAGCAGACCGGCATGCACACTCAGCTTTTCCCGCCTATTTTGTATAACTAAGGGAAGACTTGTATTAGCACTTCACTTTTTTCATAACTTAGAATTATATTACATTAGAAAGCTACGTGACTCTTAGCATTCTAGCACTCGGTTTCCACTCGTACTCGATTTCGGTAAATTCGTTTATGCAATTTTCAATTTTATGTTTCAATCTTCATCGTGAATTACTTAGTTCGTCGTAATTTTCTCTATTTGCAATTCGTTGCTCCGTTTAGTTTGCTAGATTCTCGTTTGTTTATCGTTAGATTTATTTGCTTCCCTTTTTATCATGAATTTTATGTATGCGATTTGTTGTTCCGTAATTATCATGAGTAGCTAATTTTCTCGGTAGGGTCGACGGGGATCGATAGATTATTATACGATTATGTTGCTTCGATACTAAATTTATAATTATGCTAGTACCATTTTCGCGTGCTTTATTTGTCGATTAATTTGTTAAAGGCCACAACATTTTAATCTGTTTGGGAAATTCTAGTTCCTGTACGAAAGCCGAATTAGGATTAGATCACGCGCGATTTGGTAGGGAGTCTAATAAGTTGCGAGAGCCCGTTAGATACTTCCTAGGTTGATACGATTCGAGAGAACGTATTATAGCCGACTAGCACGTTTATGTGTTTATTATCGTTGTTGCCTAATTGTCAAATATCTACCGTGAACCTTTGACCTTAGTTTTCCTCTCATTGTTAGAATCCTTTATTCATGTTCGTATTTTAGTAGTTTTTTTTATATATTTCCATCAATCAACCGTTTAGAGCATTTTAGAATCGTCATAGCTATTAGACATCTTTAACTGTTTCCCTGTGTATATGATACCTTAGTTGCCGCTATATTCTTGTTAGTAGCATTAGGTTTATCTTGATTGGGTGAGACGACTTAACCCATATAAAGTACATAGTTGGTCACCTCAGCCTAAGCCTAGGGGGCCTATTGACTCTAGGGGGCGAGGTACGAGATTATTTCTAGTTCTAAGAGGAGTGATTTGAGCGCCTTAGCCTGCCCCCAGGGCCCCTTTTGACTTCAGCAGCCGAGGTACACAAAAAATTGAGGGGGGTATTAAGCTTAGTCTCAAAATAGGGCGTATGGCGCGTCAGGCCGACCGACCGGGGGCCAGTGCTCTACCGGGTGATTGTGAGAGGAGGAATTATTATTAAAAATTTAGGTTGTGCGTCAGGCCAGCCCACCAGAGGCCGGTACCCTACCAGCCTGAGCGCCCACACCCCCCCCCCCCCCCCCAAATCAATTTTTTGCCAGATCTCTTCACTCATTTCGCCTCACTCGCCATTCTCTCAACCTCGCTCCGTCTTCATTCCTTCATTCTTTCCACTCTCTCACTTCAAAAATTTCCCCAAGTTGGTGCTAGTTTCAATTTCGTGATGGGTTCTCGAAACAAGCGCTCCCGGATGGACCATGCTCAGCCCAACGTTCCTTCCGACCCAATTTTTCCAGGTGTGATTTTTTCCACCATTGAGCAAAAGGTACGATTTCAAAATCTAAGAAAGCGGTCTATTGTTCCTTTACGTTTTATTGATCGTGAAGCTATGAAAAATTTAGGTCTAGATGCTGCACTTGATCTTTTGTTTAAGGGTGTTGGGATGAGTACTCTGTTTACGATGCGTCGTAATACATATACTCAGCTTACTTTAGAATTTTTGAGTTCTTTTGAGATGAGTAAGAATAGACGGTCTGGGGCAATTTCTGTTGGTTTCCGTCTTTTGAATACTAATTTTGAATTGAGTCTAAAGCAGTTTGGGAAATATTTTGACCTCAACGACTATGAGGACCATACACCACCTGAGCATGCTAATTTTAGGGTGAGTGATTTCTGGGAGTGTATTGCTGATGCCCCGTACACTAACTCGAGGCATATGAGTTCAAACCATATTCATAATCTAGTAATTAAGGTTTGGCAGAGGTTCATAGGTTGGATGATTTTTGCAAGGAAGGAGCCGCAGAATGTGCGCACTGAGGAAGTGTTTATTCTAGGCTTGTATTTACGGCGTAAGCCGAAGGTTTGGCATATTAATAGTGCCTATCATCTTGTCCATCAAATTAGGAGAATTGCTACTTCTATTGCCGATGTACCGATTTATATTAACGCGTTAGTTACTCACTCAGCTCTTTAGATGACCGCTTGCCGCGAAGCAGATCACACCCCAGTCTCGGGCGAGACTACCCTTAGCCTTCGGTATTTAGCTTCTCTTAATTGGATTTCTTCTGGGAGTCAGGGTCATTGGGCTTGGCTCATTAATCAGCGGGCGTCTATCATTTTGGTAGCCGGGTCGGATTTGTCACTTGAGGCTGATCAGCCTAATTACCTTTTGCCCATTGCTACCCTAGCTCTTCTCCCTCTTCGCCTGCTATTACCTACACCCGTCGTCATACGACCAAGCCTAGCACGTCCCAGCCTACATCTGAGCCCGGTACATCCCAGCCTACTTTTGAGCCCACCACCGCCAACGCCTATGAGCAACCCCCTCCTCCACCCCAGTATGCTCCCCTCCATCCCGACCTTGTTGCATGGATGGAACGCATGGAGTTGAGTGCCGGTTCGTCCCATTTTGACATTGATACCCTTCACACGAAGGCTCGTGCTGACACCACTGCCACTCATGCTCGCTTAGACTGTTTATATGCGGATCAGTGTCTCGAGATGTATCCTATTTATGATGATTATGCTAGGCGAGATGCTGTGTCGCTTCAGGGTCCTTTTTCTTCGTACTTTCGTGGCCCGGGTGGTTATTCTGACCCTTCTACTCACGACGGGTTCCACCTTAACACCGATTATATCAGTGACCCGACGGGCTCTTCTTTTGAAACTGCTAGTGATTATCAGGGGGGTGGTTGGTATACGGGTGGTGCGTCTGATTCCGGGGCAGGTGGTGATGATGATGATGATTTTGGTGATGATGATGATCAATAGCGGATTGTTGATTCCGCTACCTCTCCTTGTACACAATTGGTGTGTCTTCTCTTTATTCTCGATTTTTTGTTTGCGTCCCCCCACCAATTTTTAGTTTGTATGATATGGACACTGAGCACAATGTCGAGTCTAGCGTGGGGGAGTTAAGTATTTCTTTAGTTTTATTTTCTTGAGTCTTAGTGTTTGTTTATGATGCCGATTATGCAGCAACGATGATATTTTGCACTCTTTAGGCTACCTACTCATTCCTAATTGGCATTCATGTAGTCTTTGTTATATGGAATGATTATTAATCGATAAGTATTCAACCAACTAAGATGTAATTTATGGTTCTTATCTAGACCGACCTTGCATCTAGGCTTTAGCTATATAATTAGTGAGGATTAGAGCCTCCTGTAACCAGTACATTCATGTCTGGCTACCACTTAGGTTGTGTGTAGGTCTCCTCGTGGAATATGCTATGTCAGTACGCATAAGTATGGTTTTTTCCCCTTTTTGACTAACTTGCCTAGTGATCATTCGTGGGACATTTTCATTTTCAACCACTTCTACCCATTTTCCCTTCTCTCCTTGACCTTAATTTAAGAATTCACAAAACGAACTACAAAATCAAATTTGCCTATCTAGCCAAGCTTGATTGAGTAGGTCACTTAGTGCGTTCTATGCTCGTTATTGTGTGATTATGGAGATTTTTTATGGATGTTTGGATGTTGTTGATTCTGTTTCAAGAGAGTGTCAGAATCTTGTCCGGGTCAATTTTAGTCATTGTATATTTGCCTCTAATGCTTTGAAAAAAAAATGCTCAAACGAAAACAAAAAAACAAAAAAAAAATAGGAAACAAAAAAATAAAAAAGAAGAAAAAAGAAAAAAATTCAAAACCACAAAAATATTTTATTCTCGTTACTTTTTATTTCCTTTTACTTGATGAAATTTGAGCACCCTCTTTTGACCCCGGACTCTTTATTCATTGATCGGTAACTTGTACTATATGTTTATGGAAGTAGAAGAAATTTTGAGTTGAACATTATCGCACTAGTTAGTTCAATAGCTTGCCCATAACCTGACATGACCATATCGATTTCCACCTTCTACCATTGTTACCATATTTGCCTCCTCGGGTGATCTTGGCATGTTTTGTAAAAATTTAGAGGTCGATACCATACAAGATTGCGGGCATATTTCCATGAGTTGGAGTAGTTGAGCGTATTCATATATATTCTACATATACTCACCCTTCCTAATTGAGCGGTGAGTGGCTCTGTGAGTAGCCTATGCAAGGTTTTGGTTGAAAATGTGGTTTCTACATATTATTCTTGGTGAAGTTGTGTATTTGTTGGTCATTTATTTTTCCTATTTTCCCGTTTTGGAATTCGTTTCTTAGACTTGATTAGATGTTTGCCATGATGGATTTGAGTATTTTGGAAGCCTACTCTTTGCTTTGAGCGGTTTCGGTATTGTATTAGTTATTCTCTTACGGGTCTTGCTTGAGGATATAGCTTTATTCCCTCGATTCCGTTATCTTTTCCGGTCGGAATGCGCTCTTTAGAGCCGCTTCTTCTAACATTTTGCCTTAAGTGGATGTTTTTGTAGATTTTACATAATTTCAGATTTCTATGCGCATCTACACTCATATCTGGTTAGAAGAACGATCCCAGAGCGAGACCCGTGCCATAAGTCGCTTAGTCGAAGAAGAGCTTGTGACGAGTTAAGTCATTGGGCCATTAAAAGCAGTCCAATCCGTGTTTCACTTATGAGGTGTGCGCCACCCTACAGAGGACAGGCCCCCTGTGGGCCGGCCTGAGTGACTTGCTCCTTAGATTTGAAGATTTTAAGCTTGATTTGAGATGTGCCTCGGCCCCTGTGTGTGACCTGCCCCCTGCCAACCGGCCGCCACGCACACTCAGTGTCCCCAGCTTTGTGTTACTAAGGTGTAGTAGCAACTCATTATCACTTCTTCGTTACTTGGAATATTATTACAAAAAACCTTGTACGTGACTCTTAGCATTCCGGAGACGGTTTTCGATGGTGTAATCCGATTTTGGTACTTTCGCTTATACAATTCTTAGTTTTATATTTCAATCTTCATCGTTAATTACTTGGTTCGTTGTAATTTTCTCTATTTGCAATTTGTTGTTCTGTTTAGTTTAATTACTAGATTCTCGATTGTTTATCATTAGATTTATTTACCTTTTTTATCATGAATTATATACTTGCGATTTGTTGTTCCATAATTAGTATGAGTAGCTAATTTTATCGCTAGGGTCGAGGGAGATCGATGGGTTATTACACGATTTTTCTACTTCGATATTAACTCGTAATTGTGCTAGTGCCATTTTCGCGTGTTTTGTTTGCTGATTAATCTGTTAAAGGCCACAACTTTTTAAACTGATTGGGAAATTCTAGTTATTGTGCGAAAGGCGAATTAGGATTAGATCACGCGCGATTTGGTAGGGAGTCTAATAAGTTGCGAAAGCCCGTTAGAACCTTCCTAGGTTGATACGATTCGAGAGAACGTGTTATAGCCGACTAGCATGTTTTATGTGTTATTTGTTGTCGTTGCATAATTGTCGAATACTCATTGTGAACCCGTGACCTTAGTTCTCATCTCATTGTTAGCTAGAGTCTATTTTTCATTATCGCATTTTAGTAATCATTTAATTATTTATCGTCAACAACCGTTTATAGCATCTTAGAATCGCCATAGCTATTAGACATTTTTTACCGCTTCCCTGTGGATATCATACCTTACTTTCCACTGTCTTCTTGTTAGCACCTTACTTTCCGCTTCCCTGTGGTTATTCTTGATTTGATGAGACGACTTAAGCCATATCACATGGATTTGTTTTGCGACCTGGGGACCTGCTTGACTTTGTAAGACTTGAGTTTTGACAACTTCTGCTTCACCTTCTCTAGATATGAGACCATGGTCAGGTCCCTGACCTCATACTCCCAATTGATCTTGTTAGCAATGAGTTGGGAGTCAGTGGCGAGTATGATTCTTTCTGCTCCAATGGTCACAGCTAGATTAACGCTCGCTAGGACAGCCTCGTATTCGGCCTCTTTATTAGACGCTAGGAAGGTAAATCTGATCGCATGTTCGAAGTCGACCCCCTCAGGACTAGTTAGCACGACCCCTACCCCGCACCGTTGGCCGTAGAGGAGCCATCCGTGAATACAAGCCATTCTCCGGCGGGGGGGGGGGGGTCGTCTTCTTCCTAGTGGAATCACTCAGCAAGGAAGTCTGCTAGGGCCTGGGCCTTGATGGCGGCTATGGGCTGGTAGGATATACCTAGGTCGCTCAGTTCTATGGCCTATTTTAACAGTCTTCCAGATTTTTCGAACTTCTCGAGGACTTTTTCCAGGGGTTGGTCAGTGATTACGATGATGGGGTGTGCGTCGAAATATGGTCGAAGTTTTTGTGCTGCTATCACCACCGCGTATGCCGCCTTTTCGACTGCCGGGTAATTTCTCTCAGCTGGTCTGAGGGCATGACTTACGAAATAGATCGGTTGTTGAGCTCCGGCCTCTTCCCTCAAGATGACCGCACTTACAGTTGAGTTGGTAACAGCTATGTACAAGAAGAGTCTCTCCCCAGTCACTGGCTTAGCTAAGGTTGGTAGTTGCTTCAGATGCTCTTTCAGCTGCGCAAACGCTTTCTTCTGTTCAGCTTCCAATTTGAACTGTTCGTTTCCTTTTAAGACTTTGAAGAAAGATGTTGTTTTATCGACAGACCTGGCTATGAACCGCGCCAGGGCGGCCATCCGGCCAGTCAGCCGTTGTATGTACCTGATTGTTTTGGGTTCTGGTAGGTCTTGGATGGCTTTTACCTTCTCATGGTTAGCGTTAATACCTCGGGCACTAACCAAGAATCTGAGGAACTTTCCCGACCGAACCCCAAAGGTGCATTTCTTGGGGTTGAGCTTCATCTGGTAGGCTCGGAGTGAGGTGAATGTTTCCCTTAGATCCTCCAGATGTTCCTCGTTCCCCTTGCTCTTCACTATTGCATCATCATCATACGCCTCCAGGTTTCTGCCTTTCTGTTTTTCAAAGACCTGATCCACCAGGCGTTGGTAGAGAGCACCCGCATTCTTGAGGTCGAAGGGTATCATTTTGTACATGTATGTCTTGGCGCTTGTGATGAACGCACATTTCACCCTGTCCGGCTGCCATAGGTAAACTTGGTGGTATCCTGAGAAGGCGTCGAGGAAACTCAGCATCAAGTGTCCGCTGATGGCGTCGACCAGTTGGTCGATTCTCGGCAGAGGGTAGCACTCTTTTGGGCACGCCTTGTTGAGATTGGTGAAGTCAACACACATTCTCCAGGCTCTCGACGTTTTCTTTACCATAACGACATTGGCCAGCCACTCAGGATAATCACAGCTTTCAATGAAGTCAGCCTTCAGGAGTTATTCAATCTCCTTCTTGATGGCCTGGTCCTTCTCAGCAGACAAATTTCTCTTTTTCTGCTTGACTCGCCTGGCGTTTGGGTCGACATTTAACTTGTGTACAATATGGTTTGGGTCTACCCCTGGCATTTCGTCGACTGAATACGCAAAGACATCCTTGTTATCCTGTAACACTTTAATCACTAGATCGGTACCGACGAGGACCGGTCTTCCAAGTTCTATCTCCACCAGCATACTCTCAGCCCCAGGTTCTGGGCAGGTAACCGGCTTTTCAATAGTTAGATGGTCAGTCGGAATCTCTCTTTCCCTAGTGGGGGAGGTGCATATTTTCCTCTTTCCTTTCCGATCACCCTCATGACCTTGTAGGGCTACTGAGTAACATTGACGAGCTGACTCCTGGTCACCGTGTATTTTGGCATCCATCGCAAAGTCGGTAATATAGGCTACCGTCAGCGCTCAGATGGAAATAGCGGCCTCGACCTCATCCAAGGTGGCTCCGCCAATCAGGGCGTTGTAGGCCGACTTCGCGTCGACCACAACAAAGGACTCTCGGATATTTTGGGGTGAGATGCATTCTCCGAATGTGACGGGTAGTTCGATGACGCCCATTGGGATGACACCTGCGCCGCTGAACCCATATAGAGATCCTGGGGCAGGCTTCAGGTGCCTGGTCTCCAGGCTCATCTTTTCGAATGCATCTTTGTAGAGCAAGTTGGTGTATGCACCTGTATCCACCATACATCTGTTGACAATATGGTTGTTGATGACCAGGGATAGGACTAACGGGTCGTTGTACGGGTATACGACTCGTCCTCCATCCTCCGGGGTTATAATAAGTGTCAGAGTGGTCGGGGTCCCGGCTTTTTCTGCGTAGCAGATTTGGTTATGGAGCTCGCGCAGCTGTATGCCTCTTCCGACTCCTGCGACTCGCCTGACACCCTGCATCACCTGACACCACGTGGATGACCAACCGATCCTGCCTCGACCCCTCCGGCCTTTCGGTCGGTGTCTTTTGGTTCTTTGTTCTGGCTGGGTGGGTGGCCAGTCAGCCATTCCTGATAAGGTTTTCGATCTCATCCTTCAGGTGTCGACATTCTTCAGTAGTATGCCCGATGCTATCGTGGAATGTGCAAAAATTCTTTGGGTCACCCTTAGGGTGACAAGGTTTCTTTCGGCGGTTCCACTTTGCTACCTCTTTTTCTAGTTCGAAGATTTCGGCCCTTGATTTGTTGAAAGCAGTATAGCTATTGAATTTGGGGTGATAGGGTATACTCTCGTTTTTGGGGGCGTTACTCTCTTCGCCCCTCTGCTTGCTGGCTGACTCTACTCTGCCACGGGTGTTCTATGTTGCCCCATGGGGCTAGTTTGACGTCGGCGGGGTGTCGTGCAGGTTGTGGAACTCCATTTGAAGCATGAAACCCTTAGCTACTTTTCGGGCCCTGGTCAAGGATTCAGGCTGGGCGCGAATGAGTTGGTTCTTCATTTCTCCGGGCACAAGGGAGTTAGTCAGAGCATATGCCACGGTGGGATCGTCAATTTCCCTCACCTGATGGAAAGCGAGGTCGAACCTCTTCAGATACTCTCTGATGGATTCACCCTTCCTCTGCTTCAGCGTCATTATGTCGAAGCGGATGAGTCTACGCCTTTTATTTTCAGTGTATTGGTCTAAAAAGACTGTTGTGAGTTCTTCAAATGTATAGATTGATCCCCGAGGCAAGTCTTGGAACCATCCCCGAGCGAGCCCTACAAGGGTCGTTCGGAAGATCTTACACCAGGCGGCGTCTTCTGTATCGTACATTCCCATGTGATTTTCATACGCAGCCAAGTGGTCCTCTAGGTCCGTGGTTCCGTCGAACCTGACCATCGGCATCTTTATCTTGGGAATCGGACAACACTAGACATCCGGGTGAAGTGGTGTCTTTGTGGGTCTACCCAAGATTCTTGTGCGGCCCCCTTCCGAGTGGTAATTATAATCCCCCAGGTCTTCCCACCTGCTCGGGGTCGGGATCTTACCACTCAGGAAGCGGTGCCTTGGGGTGCGTCTGCGTATGGCCTCATTCCAGCTTTCAGGGGATTGGTGTCGGGATCTCGAGTGTTTGCCCTGAGGTGGATGTGGGGTCCAGCCTCCGGGTCCTCCTTTGCCCCCGCAGCTTGGTGGTGCCTCGACTCCATCTGCTGACTTTGGTTGAGTCTGGCCTGCATGCTTTTTCGATAGCCCTTTTGTTTTTTGCCGCTTTTTCGGTTGGGGTTATCATGTCAAACACTCCGGCTCGCTTTGGGCCCAGGTGAGTTGTGACAGGTTCTCTCAGCTTTAGGCGATCTCGCATGCCCTGCGATAGGGACCCTTTTTCAGCGGATGTGGTTGACTCTATGATATGAACTGAGTCGTCCTTTCTCTAAGGCTCTTGCTCTTGTGTATCAACCAGCAAACGCTTTTTAGCATGAACATAGCCTCTGGTAGCTATCTTAGCCTTGCGTTGGATTCTTCTGGGGGCAGTTCGCTTTGTCCCCCCAGCGCCTGTGGAGTTTGGATATTGTAGGCACCTTGGGGTCTTTGCTAGTCCGCCAACCAGATCCTCTGACGTAACCTCTTTGTTGAGCATTGCTGTGAAGAAAGCGGCAGTCTGCATGGCTTCGGCGGGAGTGAGTTCCAGGTTCACCCCTTGCTCTCCCTCCTGCCCCCCTCGCGGCCGCTGCCTCCTTACTAGGAGTACCGCGAGTCGTGGCCTGCCTGTCCCCCCCCCCCCCCCGGGAGGGTGGCGGCTGACGTGACTTCCCGTGGCGTTATGGGCATTTCGTAACGCGGGATCATGACTTGCCCCATTGGATTTGTACCCGTCTCGATCTCTTCGATCTCGTGCATCTTTTGATGAATTTTTGTCCATTGAGCGTTTCTAACTCAATAATCCTCACAGACGACGCCAAATTATTCCGGTTAGGAAACAATAAACTTCGAATCGGATGCGGATCTAGCTTAAATCGTGTTCTTTGGATCTTGCTTGGCTTCCACACCTCACTTTCCTCTCCTCTAGCGTCGAACCTTCTCGGCAGATCGGGTTTGTCACATAAGGAGCGCACAGGAGCCTCAGAGGTGTCCGAGGAAACCCTCTCCGATGCCTAAGTCAGTCCGTGATTGCACTTAAGAAACCTTGTTTCTAATAAACAAGGTGGCATTTTTTAGAGTGAGATTCTAATGAGAGAAATTCATTTCCCCTTTATGAGAGAACATAGTGAGGTATTTATAGGTTTCCACGAGAGAGAGAGAAAGGGAAAAAGGGGGGCGCGTGTTCCACACGTGCCCCTTACCTTAGGCTGGATCAGGAGGGTCTGCTGAACCATCCTCCGGGTGGGCAGGGTCATCCCAGGGGTCGGAATGACCGAGGGTCCCCCAACTCCCTGGAGGAAGTGGAGGAGGGCTCGGCCCGGCCGACCGGGGGTCGGGCCTCAGGGCCGGCTTGAGGGAAAGGTGACTGGCCACCTTCAGAAGTGTGCCCCTGGAGGTCGACCGGACGGATCCGACCGGCGGCTCCGGGATTGGGCCCTCTGACGGTTCGGGCTCAATCTGGGTCGGGTCGAGCCTGGTTCTCTGGTTGACGGGTGACCCACAGCAGATAGTTGACCCCATCAACACTTATTCAATCCGTGCAGCAGAACTAAGGCAATAATATGTTTCTTTATAATGGATTATTTCTTATTTGTGTTTCATTAAACCAATATATACAGTATGGTGAAAAATAGAGAACGACGAACACAACAGAGAGGGCAAAAACAGTGAACGTGCATATACATACTCAATATACCACTTCAATTTACAATTTCATGGTTTCAATTTAAGAGAATTAATGTGATTGGAATTCCACCAACAATTGTAAAAGTTCATGCCAGCAAAAACTTTCATCCACTTGCAGAGCAAACAAAACGCACTAACATTTGCCACTTGTATATCATCATTTTACTTGATCTGAAGAAAAACAAAAGAACATATAGTAAGCAACTTGATTGAAAAAACTCTAGACGGGTAAATTAAGTGACTCTATACTATTCTGATACCAATTATAAGATATACTTTATGATTTTGATCATGAAATCAGTCCCAAAATTGATTATAGATTCGAATTAATTCAATCCAAGGGATGAAGAAAAATAATCAGTAATACATACTCCGTACCTCATTACCTTGATCCATGATAAAGTATGATGATGATGATGATGATGATGATGATGATGATGATAATAATAATAATAATAATAATAATAATAATAATAATAAATCAAAGCTTTTCTCACTCCTGGTGAACTTTCTCTCTAGAGAAATCCTCTGAAAATAACAGAATTCTAACAAACTTTTTCATCTTCGAACACCATGCCTATGGAGCCAAGCTTGCCTCGAGGACGAGGACGACCACGGAAAAATAACAATGCTGAAGCTAATATCTCTGGCAGTCTAAAACCTAGCACAATAGCGGGAATTGGAGCAAGTTTGCGTTCTCATACTCAAGCTCAAATGCAATCGAAAATGGCGGACACGCGGGTTCTTCGCTCTGATGGCGCTTTGCTAGTGGAAAGTGGTAATGGAGCGCTAGAGGAATCTGCCTGTAACAATGAGAAGGTATCCCCTATTCACTCGACGAATCTTCTCAATGATTTGATTAATAAGGCATTTTCATCTAAAACTGGGAAGAAAATTGAATCAAAATCTGCGATGAAACCTATTGTTGAAACTGTGAGTCCTAGTATTGAATGATGTGCTTAAAGGAGGACATGAATGCTGTGCTTAAAGGAGGTCCTTGGATGTATGGTATGCATTCCATTATCTTAAAGCAATGGACTCCAACATTCTCTAAGGATATTGACTGTATCTCTATAGTTCCTACATGGGTTATATTTAGGGATCTTGATCCTTTCCTCTGGACTGACATTGTGCTGAGTAAACTCGCTAGTCGAATTGGTAAACCCCTTTTTGCTGATCTTACTACTACCACTCAAGCTCGTCTAGGGTTTGCTAGAGTCCTTATTGAGGTTGATGTGTCAAAAAATCTTCTTAAATCTCTGGTTGTAAATGCACCAATTATTGGGCAGTTTATGCAACAAGTTGAATATGAGTGGCTCCCTTACTTCTGTCAGGAATGTAAGAAATTGGGACACCTACAGAACAACTGCAAGCTGGTGAAAAAGAAACAGTTGATCAAGAAGGTTTATAAGCCTAAAGGAGAAATGGGGGGTATTAAGGAAGGTGAAACTGTGCTAGGTGGTACCTTAGGCCATCAACAGGCAGAGGTTGTGAGCTCTCAAGCTGAGGTTGTTAATACTCAGCTAGAAGCCATTTCATCTCCTGTTGACCTGCCTAAAATGCATCAAGAATGCACAGATCAGGGTACTTTAGACTCTTTTATTGCAATTGGAAGAGCTAAAGGATACAATGGACCTATAAGAAGAATACAACCAGAAGGGCCCAAACAAAGTTTATCTTTGCGAAATAGCTTTGCTATTATGAATGAGATGAGTGAAGATCCTCCACTAGTTGGTACCTCAGGTGGGGAGGGAAGAGATACACTGGCTCTGGGAATGGAGGTTGATCGAGAATGCATTAAGCTTGGTCACAACTCTTCCCATCCAGTTGATCCTACCACTCCTCAGGCTGTAAAGCACTCAGTATGTGGAGATGAATTGAGACTAGGCTGTCATCCTAGTAATGGAAAAGCTAAGGAGGTTAGGGCAGCTATCCCTCCTGATAAATCTTGTCCATGATCACTGCTTCTTGGAATATTAGAGGGGGCAATGATCCACTAAAGCAGACTGAAATCCTTAATTTCATTAAAATAAATAAGGTGGATCTTATGGGGGTTATGGAAACCAGAATTAAGAGAAATAAAGCTGCCAGGATTATTAAAAAATACTTCCAAAATTTTAAGGTAGCACAAAATTATAATGCTCACTATAATGGAAGGATATGGGTGTTATGGAATTCATCTACTGTCACTGTGCAGATTAAAGTCTCTCATGCTCAGGTTATGCACTGTAGTGTGTTTCATCATGCATCTAATAGTCATATGGATATATCAATGATCTATGGCTTTAATGATGGTGGTGATAGGGAGGAGTTATGGGAACAACTTGGTAATATTAGTAAAAATGTGCATAATTGGCTCATCCTTGGTGATTTCAATGTTGTTAGGGATGTGAATGAGAGAATAAGTGGGAATGATCCAAATTTATCTGAGATTCTTGCTTTCAATGCATGTCTGAATCCTTGTGGGCTTGATGATGTAGTTACTACTGGCTGCCAATATACTTGGACAAATAAACAGGAAGAAGGAACTAGGGTTTGGTCAAGAATTGATAGAGCACTTGCAAATCCTGATTGGTTTAATATGTTCCAGGATACACATGCTATTAATCTCCCCCCTGGCATCTCTGATCACTCACCTGTGCTGGTGAATATCCTCAGCTCTGTAAGATTACCTCCTCGCTTTAGCTTTCTCAATTGTTGGATTTTGAATCCCAACTATCATGATACTGTTAAACAGGCTTGGGAGGAAAAGGTTTATGGAAAAGAAGGATTTAAGCTCTTTGCAAGACTCAAAAATGTTAATAACAAGTTAAAACGAATGCATAAGAACTACTACTCTCAAATGGACAGAAGAATTAAGGAGGCTAAACTTGCTTTGGAGAAATCTCAGGAAGATTTGCAAAAACATCCTTTATCTCCTGACTTAATGCAACTTGAATCTGAACTACTTGCTGACTATAAAACATTAAAAAGTGCTGAGATAAGTATGCTAAAGCAAAAAGCAAAGGAAGAATATATTACCCTTACTGATTCCTCTACAAGCTACTTCTATAATAGAATAAAGGAGAGGAATAAACAACAAATCATTGGAAATATTCAAGACAGGAATGGTAAGTGCTGCAAGGGGCATGAAGCTGTTGCTGAGGGCTTTATTGATTATTATAAAAGCTTGCTTGGCTCTACCATACCTGTCTTGCCATTAGATGTTCATTTCCTGCAACAAGATCCAGTTATTTGTACTGATTTGTGGCAGGAAATGCAATGCCTGCCATCGTTTGCGGAAATTGAGGGGGCTCTGTTTAATATTGGATCTCACAAAAGCCCTGGTCCAGATGGCTTCTCTGCAGAATTCTTCAAGGCTAGCTGGTCCACGATAAAACATGACTTCTCCACTGCTATTTTAGATTTTTTAAAATCTGGTAAGCTAAGTAAACAGGCTGCTACTACCATGATCACTCTGATTCCTAAAAAGACCACCTGCACTACTGTCATGGACTATAGACCTATTGCTTGCTGTACTACTGTCTATAAGACAATCAGCAAAATAATAGCTAATAGATTGAAAAAGGTATTACCTCTTATAATAGGTTCTGAACAAGCAGCTTTTATTGCTAAAAGAAGCATCCATGATAATGTGGTACTATCTCAAGCTCTAATTAAAGGATATAATAGATCCCTCTTGACTCCAAGATGTATGCTAAAGATTGACATGAAAAAAGCTTTTGACTCCCTACAATGGCCTTTTCTCAGAGACATGTTAGAGGTTCTTAATTTTCCAAAATTATTCATTGACTGGATTATGTGCTGTGTCATGAGTCCCTGGTTCTCTTTTAAGTTGAATGAAGGTGTTGTGGGTTTCTTTAAGGGCATGAGTAGAATCAGGCAAGGGGACCCCATCTCCCGTTACCTCTTTATTTTAAGCATGGAAATTCTATCCAGATATCTTAGAAGGATGAATGGGTTGGTTAATGTCTCTAATCACCCTAAGTGTGCAAAACTCAGACTCACACACCTGGATTTTGCTGACGATCTTATGATCTTCACTAGGGGTGATGTCCCCTCTGTAATGGCTGCAAAGGAGATTCTGCAATACTTTGCTAGTCTCTCTGGGTTACACATAAACAAGGAGAAAACTGAAGCATTCTTTGGTGGAATTAAGCAGCAGATCAAGGATGAAATTCTGAGAGTAACCGGATTTGTTGAGGGACAACTCCCCTGCAAGTATTTAGGGATGCCTCTGAACTCCATACAGAATAACATGGTCACGTACGGGAGCCTACTCACTAAAATCCAAGGTGCTCTATCTCACTGGTCTACTAACTCCTTCTCTTATGCAGGAAGAATTGAGCTAATTAACTCTGTTATTTTTGGAATCTCCAATTACTGGTGTGCTGCTGCCCTACTCCCTAAAAATGTGTTAAAGATGATCAATAAATTCTGTAAAGATTTTTTCTGGTCCAATAAGAAAATGCAACTAAAGGGGTGGAAAGCTATTTGCACGCCATGGCTGGAAGGAGGGTTTAATATAAAGGAGTTGCTTTCATGGAATAAAACGCTTATTGCTAAATGGATCTGGCAAATCGAATCTGGTCACAATAGCCTTTGGATACAATGGCTTAAGCTTTATGTATTTCAAAGCACATCTCTTTGGTCTCTTGCTGTCAAAGACAGGCACTCTGAAGCTGTTCGAAACATTATTCAGGTCAAGGATGAGATTCTTCAAAGTACTGGCACGATTGAAGCTAGTAAGAAATTGGTTCTCAATTAGACTAGAGGATGCAAATTTGCTACCAGGAAGGGATATGATTGGTTTCGTGGCAGGAACATCAAACTGCAATTCCTAAAAGCTTTAATGGTCCGTGCAATATATCCTAGACAGAAAGTCATCACCTCTTTAGCTGCTCAATAGAAGCTGTTAACTGTAGACATGCTTCAAGCTAGAGGGTATATGATGGTCAACAGATGTGTGCTGTGCAAGATAGAGATGGAATCCCATAGTCATCTCTTCTTCAATTGTCAGTACTCGAGGCAACTCAAGATAGCTGTTCAGCAATGGTTACAAATAAAACCAATTCAGCTAACCCTGAAGAAAGAACTCAGGTGGATTAGTTTTCAGTCCAAAGTAAAGATAGATTACAATGTTGCGCTATGTTCTATTGTGTACAGCATATGGGACGAAAGAAACCTCAGATTGTTTAAAAACATTGAACACAGTATTGAGCAAAGGGTGGAAAAGATCAAAATGGAAGTTAGAACTAGAACGAGCTAGAGGTTTTTCTTTTGGTTTTGAGTGTAGTCTATTTATGGAAGTTTTCCAAAGCAAAGGATATATCTTTGTAAGATCATCTCTTGCTTTTGCCCCTTATGGACGAATAAAAGAGATTAACATTCTTCCAAAAATAATAATAATAATAATAATAAGAATAAGAAGAAGAATAACAAGAATAATAATAACAATAATAATAACAATAATAACAATAATAAGAATAACAATAATAATAATAAAAACAATAACAATAATAAGAATAATAATAACAATAACAATAACAATAACAATAACAATAATAACAATAACAATAACAATAACAATAACAATAACAATAACAATAATAATAATAATAATAATAACAATAATAATAACAATAATAAGAAAAAAAACAATAACAATAATAAGAACAACAACAATAACAACAACAATAACAACAACAATAACAACAACAATAACAACAACAATAACAATAACAATAACAATAACAATAACAATAACAATAACAATAACAATAACAATAACAATAACAATAACAATAACAATAACAATAACAATAACAATAATAATAATAATAATAATAATAATATAATAATAATAATAATAATAATAATAATAATAATTATGCTCTCTCTCTCCTCTCTCTCTAGAGAAAGTTTTCTCTCCAAGAAACCAACAATCTGATGCAGAAACCGACGGCAGGTATGGGACGGGGTCGGGGGAGGCCGCGAAAACATAGAGAATCGGAAACGCATAACCGTACTGAAGCTAATGGTACCGGAATGGTTAACAATGGGGATGAAGATGAGTTACAGTCTCATCAAACTCAACAGGCAAAACAGGGCACTCCGTTAGTGAATGATCTGATCAATCAAGCTATGCAATCAATTCGAAATTTCCGAGGAGATAACTCCTCAGGGAAGGAGAAATCGAAGGAAGTGGAAGTTGAAATGGGGGAAAATGGTGGTACTTTACAAAGCACGGTAGCAACGGAAAAACCGGCTACTATAGCTTTGGAGCTAGAAGCGACGGAACAACCGGCTACTAGCAAGGTAGCAACGGAACAGCCGGCTACCAGGACCATCTTGAATCCCATGATGAAGGGACCTGAGGAGGTTGTGGTGGGTGCAATTCCTACAACTTCCTGGGCATCAAAGGCGAAGGAGCAGAAAATGGGGATGGGATTGTACTTTGATGATTATAGTGCAACTGCGGAGGAGGTATCTATCGAGACTGAGGATTTTAAAGATGAACTGAAATTCTGGAAATACACTTTGATGGGTAATGTGATAGGAGCTCACCCTACTTTGAAGAGGATGATGGAATTTATTACAAAATTTTGGAATCATGTTACTCAGCCTGATGTGAAATATTTTAAGAAGGGGTGGTTTGCTTTCAGGTTTGGGAGCAAGGAATCCATGGAAATGGTGCTTAAGGGAGGTCCATGGAGGGTGGGAAAGAATGCTTTAATTTTAAAGCAATGGAGTCCTTACTTCTCGCAGGAGATGGAGAAGATTTCTGTGGTTCCGACGTGGGTTTTATTCCCGGATTTAGACCCATATTTATGAACGGAGGCAGTACTGAGCAAGATTGCAAGTAAAATAGGTCGACCTATGTTCGCAGATGTCACTACAACATTCAAAGAGAGATTATCTTTTGCAAGGGTGTTGGTGGAGTTAGATGTTTCACAGCAGTTACCTGAAACTGTAACCATTAATGTTCTTTCACAGGGAAAACAGTTCTAAGGGTGGAATATGAGTGGCTCCCATACTATTGTGATAGCTGTGGGAAGCTGGGGCATCTGAAAAATGCTTGTAAGCAGGAGAAGAAGAAGCAAGAGATGCGATACACACCTGTTAAGGATAAAGGGAAGAAGGTGGAATCTAAGGAGGAGGCTCTAGGTTTCATTCTATCTTCAAAATCAGGAGGAATGGAGGATAAGGCTGGAGGCCTGGACCCCAATTTGCCTTTTACAGGATCGGA
Organism: Agrostemma githago; assembly: GCA_958450325.1. NCBI lineage: Eukaryota > Viridiplantae > Streptophyta > Magnoliopsida > Caryophyllales > Caryophyllaceae > Agrostemma > Agrostemma githago. The sequence goes on from OY288243.1 coordinate 53,748,847, forward strand.
TGAGAGGGCCCTTGACCCCAATTTGATCTCCGGGAGAGCAAGTGGAATAGGGAGGGCAATGAACCTGGACCCCAATCTGGCTCTTACGGGATCAGGTGACCCTAATCTGATCTCCGGGAGTACAGGTGGATTAGGGAGGGTTAGTGTAGAGTACGAGGATTGTGTTGTCCTGAAGGAGACTATAGCGAATGTTCAGAATGTTTTCACTCCTGTAATGCGTGCAGGTCAGAAAAGTGCAAGTCATTTGCATATGGAAAAGGATGTAAAATTGGAGCAGGTACAACTCTCTAATAGATTTGAACTGCTTCAGAAAATATTGGAGGAATTGGAGGAAGAGGAATTGGTTGCTCCAGATGAGCAGAATATCCCCCCTGATATATGAAACTTGCAACTTGGAACATAAGGGGGGGGATGATGATTTAAAGCAAATTGAAGTACAGGATTTTATAGCTAATAGGGGTATTGATGTTTTGGGTTTGTTAGAAACTAGAATAAAGGAAGATAAAGCTTTATCAATTATTACTAAGAGGTTTGTTGGATATAGTGTTTTTTGTAACTATAAGTATCACTATAATGGTCGGATTTGGCTAATTTGGAATCCAAATATGGTCAAGGTGGGTGTTCTTTCTTCACATGCTCAGTATGTTCATTGTCATGTTCATCATTTTGCTTCTGGCCTGATGGTATATATGACTGTGGTATATGGGGTTAATGACGGGGAAGGGAGGGAAGATCTTTGGAAGCATTTGAAGAATCTTCAAATTGTTGGCAGAAGCTGGGTTGTTTTGGGGGATTTTAATATTGTTCGAAGCTATGAGGAGAAGGTGGGTGGTTTGCTTCCTGATGAGGGAGATATGGAAGCTTTTAATCATTGTATAACTGATAATAAACTGAGTGAACTTGCAGGTCAAGGGTGTGAGTTCACCTGGTCTAATAAGCAAAATCCAGAGGCTAGAGTATGGTCTAGTTAGATAGAGCTCTAGTTAACACTGATTGGATCAGCTTACTACCTGATTCTTTTGTGACTTATTTGCCTCCGGGTATTTCAGATCATTCACCGGTTCTGGTGAGTTTACAACTAGGAGAGGTGAGAAAGAGTACGTTTAGCTTTCTAAATTACTGGGTTAAGAATCCTAATTATCATTTTGTGGTTCATACTGCCTGGAACAAACCTGTGATGGGTACTGAAGGTTATAAAATTTTTGCTCGACTTAAGAATGTAAAGTTGGCTCTTAAGAAGATGCATAGAGAACATTTTTCTGATATTAGTTTACGTATTAAGGGTGTAAGAGATCAGTTGGCTCTCTGTCAACAGAATTTGCAGCTTTCCCCCTTTTCTCAATTGCTGATTGATGAGGAAAAGGAGCTATTAGAGATATATAGAGAGCTTTCCTCTGCGGAACTGAGCATAATGCAACAAAGAGCAAAGGTTGATAATATCAATCTAGGGGATGAAGCTACTACCTATTTCTATGCTAAGATCAAGGAAAGAAGACAGCAACAGGTTATTGGGGTAATTCAAGACAATAGAGGCAATGTTAAGGAACGATTAGGAGGAGTAGCTCAAGCTTTCCTGGAATATTATGAGGGTTTACTGGGCACTGCTCACCCAGTTTGTCCTATTGATATTTCTTTTCTAGAGAAGGGGCCAAGGGTTAATACTACTTACTGGGATAAGATTAATGCTATCCCTACAGATGAGGAAATCAGGCATGCGGTTTTCTCAATTGGTTCAGATAGAAGCCCAGGGCCAGATGGGTTTTCCTCTGAATTTTTCAAAGCTTCATGGCAACTTATCAAGGGAGACTACTGTAGCCATCAGGGAATTTTTTGAGAAGAAGAAACTGATCAAGCAAGCTAATGCAACACTTATTACACTCATACCTAAGAAGGAGGTCTGTAAAACTGTTGGGGATTTTAGGCCTATCTCTTACTGTTCCGTCTTTTATAAGACCATAAGTAAGATTTTAGCAATTAGAATTCAAGGAACTATTGAACAAATTATTGGGTTCGAGCAGGCTGCATTTGTGAAGGGGAGGAGTATTCATGAGAATATATCCTTGTCTCAAGCTCTAATTAAACATTATGGCAGGAAGTATATCACTCCTCAATGCCTTATGAAAATAGATTTTAGGAAGGCTTTTGATTCCTTGCAATGGCCATTCATTCAAGAAATGTTATATGGTCTGAACTTTCCTGATACTTATGTGAGGTGGGTAATGGAATGCATAAAAGGGTCCTGGTTTTCTATCAAGGTGAATGGTGAAGTTCATGGATTTTTTAAAGGTCGGAGTGGAATTAGACAGGGGGATCCTCTTTCCCCCTATCTATTTGTACTTAGTATGGAAGTCCTTTCCAGGAGACTCAGGCAAATGAATGCGATTCCCTCTGTATCCTATCATCCCAAGTGTTGTAAGATTGGGCTAAATCATATGATATTTGCAGATGATTTAGTTATTTTCACTAGAGGAGATAGCCCTTCTGTAGCAGCTGTAACTACTGCTATGGACAGATTTGCGGAGGAATCTGGGTTGATCGCAAATAAGGACAAAACACACATCTTCTTTGGAGGAGTACATAGTACAGTTCGGGACCTTATTTTGCATCAAACTGGTTATCAGGAAGGGAAATTCCCGTGTAGATATCTGGGGCTGCCATTAAATTCTATTAATAATGCGAGGGAGCAATTTTCTGAGCTTATTCATAACATTCAGAGTAAAATTACTAAGTGGTCATCTCACTGGCTAACATATGCTGGCAGGCTACAACTTCTTAATGTAGTAATTTTTGGTGTGCATAGTTACTGGTGTGCTAATACAATTTTTCCTCTGAATGTTCAAAAAAGGATTGATCAACTATGTATGAGGTTCTTTTGGTCTGGTACTGATAACAAGAGGATGGTTTTTAAGAGTTGGGTGGATATTTGTAAGCCTGAGGATGAAGGAGGTTTTAATGTCAAATGTCTGTTAAGTTGGAATAAGGCCATGATTGGTCGCTGGTTGTGGCTTATCCTTACTAATGCAAGGGGAATTTGGGCTGAATGGCATAGGCATTACATCATTCAAGATCAAATAAGTATATGGGTTATGCAGAAAAGAGAGAGATATACTGCTACATTCAATAGTATTTTGAGGATCAGGGATGATATACTGGCAGGAACTGAAAGGCATACTGCTGCAAGTGAACTGGTTCTTAGTTGGTCTACTGAGGGTAATTATAGTATTGCTAAGGCCTATGAGTGGTTTAGACCAAAAGGGAATAAGTACCCTTGGATGAAGTGTATGGGTAGGAGTGCTATTATCCCTAAGCATAGGATGATCGTGGCTCTAGCTGGTCAGAATAGTCTGGCAACCCAAGCAAGGATGCAGCAAAGAGGCATTTCAATGGCATCCAGATGCAGTTTGTGTCACGAACAGCAGGAAACAGTCCATCATTGTTCTTTGGGTGTATGTTTTCTAGGCAGGTCTGGCAACATCTATTATGTTGGATGCAAATTACGGGGAGAAGCATGGATTTAGGAACAGAGTTACACTGGATTTCTACAAGAAGACGAAGAAAACACTGGAAGAGTATGAGGTTTTGCAGTTGTCTTGCGGCAACAGTATACTGGCTGTGGAATGAAAGAAATTATAGGATGTTTCAGAATAGAAGTAGTAGGGCTCTTAGCATAGTTGGACAGATAAAATTCACAGTTTTTGTTAGGTTTCAAAGTAAAGGAATTGATATAGGGATTAAAAGAATGATAGGATAGAAACAAGTTTTTTAACTGCTAGGGGGTATACTTTTTTGTAAGATCTCGTCTTGTTTTAATAAAATGAGGCATATTTTTCTTGCAAAAAAAAAAAAATAATAATAATAATAATAAATAAACTTTCTCTCTCCTCTCTCTCTCTCTAGAGACGATTCTCTCGCGCCATTAACAAACTATGAGCTCCATAGCGCCTATGGGAAGAGGAAGGGGAAGACCGCGAAAAATTGTTCCGAACGATCCACCACTCAATCAGAACTCCATTGATGCAGGAATTCCAAAGATTCCTCCACCAAAGGAGACAGAAACTGAAACCCAAACAGAAAAACAGAGAACTCCATTAATCAATGATTGGATTGATCTTGCGTTGCAATCTGCGATGAAGCTCAATGGAAGTAAGCAATTGCGGAAAGATACTATGAATATAGGAGGAAACAAGGATCAAGATCCTTCAGACGCCATTAATTTGGTGGAAAACGGAGAAATTCCTGAGCCAGAGTCCATCCCAGCTGCTGAGAATCCAAAACCCGTGAAGGTTTCTGAAAATTCTAAGAATTCGACATGGGCGGGGAAAACAAAAATCAAGAAAGTTGGTATGGGGTTACACTTCGATGAATTTAGCGCGAAAGCTGAGGAAATTGATATAATGTCGGATGACTTTGAGGAGGAAATGAGGTTATGGCGGTACACATTGATGGGCAATGTATTGGGGGCAAAACCCATGTTAAAGCAGGTGCAAGATTTTGTTACCAAGAATTGGAATCATGTACAGACTCCAATGGTTCAATATTTCAAACGAGGATGGTTTACATTTAGATTTGGAAGTCAAGATGACATGGATGCTATCCTTAAAGGTGGACCATGGTTAATGGGTTCAAATTTTTTAATCCTCAAACAGTGGTGCCCTACGTTTTCACAGGATATGGATAAACTTTCTATTGTTCCAGTTTGGGTTATTTTTCCGGATCTCGATCCTTATTTGTGGTCTGCAACCGTTCTTAGCAAAATGGCAAGTAAAATTGGGAAACCAATGTATGCAGATTCAACAATGACATACAAAGATCGATTGTCATTTGCAAGAGTTTTGATCGAAGTAGATGTTTCACAGGAATTACCAACTTTGATAACCATTAATACACCTTTTTCTTGTAAGCTGCAGCAGCGAGTTGATTATGAATGGCTTCCATTCTACTGTGTGGGATGTGGAAAATTGGGGCATCTCAAAGCAGCTTGCAAATGGGAAAGGAGGAAGACACAAAAACAAGGTGTTGACAGGATTGTAATTCGTTATACGCCTGTCAAGAAGGCCTCTCATGGGATAGGTGGTACCTCAGTAGCAGCAGGAATGGATCCTCATGTCGCTGCTGTAAAGCACTCAGGACCCCATGAGAGAGAGCCCACTGGAGGTCAAATCACTGGCTCTGGACTCCAACTGCTAGGCGATAGCTCAGCTGGTCTAGATCTTGAGGAAGGACAGGAGGTTGCACATGTTGATTCAGAATGCGAGAAGCTGGGTCAAGCTGCACCTCCTGATTCTAACTCAGATTTTACACCAGTTGTAAGGCGCTCAGGATGCATTGGAAGAGGCTTAAAGGTGCTAGACTCCAGTAGGTGCTTGAAGGAAAAGGATATAAGTAGTAGTATGATAGAGCATCATTCACCAAACAGCTTTGAATTGCTGCAGTCTGATGGTTTTGGGACTGATGACTCTGACATGGCTCAGGAGACTGATATTGTGAAGGAATTTCCTCTCTTAGTGGAACCATTACCACCTGATATCTCATCATGAAAGTTAGCTCTTGGAACATTCGAGGAGGGAATGATACCCTAAAGCAAAATGAAGTATTACAGTTTATTAAGGGTAATGGGATTGATTTTCTAGGGTTACTTGAAACCAGGATTAAAGAGAAAAAAGCAAAGGCGGTAATAAGAGGTAAATTTAATAGCTATTCTGTTTTCTGCAATTATAAGAGTCATCATAATGGGCGCATTTGGGTTATATGGAATCCTAAAACAGTTCAGGTTGATGTTTTGAATGAGAATAAGCAATTTGTTCACTGTCATATTAGGCATTTTGCTACTGACACTGAATGTTTCATTACTGTGGTATATGGATTGAATAATGCTAGAGAAAGGGATGATTTGTGGAATCAGTTAAATAGTATGGATCTAACATCTAGCTGGTTAGTCTTGGGAGACTTCAACATAATAAGGCATATTGGGGAAAAAGTGGGAGGGTCCATCCCTGATATGGCTGATATGACTGATTTTAATAATTGTATTTCAACATGTAAATTGCAAGAAATAGTTGGTCAGGGTTGTGAATATACATGGACAAATAAACAAGACCCTACTTCTAGAGTCTGGACAAAGTTGGACAGAGCCCTAATCAATCTCCATTAGGCTACTGTTTTTCCTAATTCATATGCTACGTACCCTAATTCTGGAATCTCAGATCATTCACCAGTTATAGTTCATTTGTTCCCTGAAGTAAAGGTGGTAAGGAGGTTTACTTTTCTTAATTGCTGGACAAAGCATCCTGAGTTTCAGAAGATTGTTCGAGATGGTTGGAGGAAACAGGTTTTTGGAACAGCTGAGTATAAGCTATTTCAAAAGCTTAAAAATGTCAAGCAAGGTCTGAAACTTTTGCACAAACGAAGATTTTCATGTATAGGGGAAAGGATTAAGGAATTGGAGAAGGAATTGGATAAATGTCAGGAAGAGTTACAACATCAACCTCTTTCAAATGATCTAATTCAGAAGGAAAATGAACTTCTGAAAAGTTGTAAGCAATTGAAGCAAGCAGAAATAAGTATACTGCATCAACGAGCAAAGATGGATAATATAGGATTTAATGATGAGGCTACATCATATTTCTACTCAAGGATAAAGGAAAGGAGAAATCAGCAAATTATTGGTAATATTGTGGATGTTACAGGTCATCAACGCACTGATATGGCAGATGTGGCAGATGGCTTTGTAGATTATTATAAAAGGCTACTTGGTACAGAGAAGCAGGTAAAAGAATTGGATCCTATGTTATTCCAACAGGGTGGAGTTCTTAAGTCTGAAGACTGGAATGAAATGCTACTGATTCCATCAGAGGAGGAAATCAGGGGAGTAGTTTTTTCAATGGGAAATGATAAGAGTCCGGGGCCGGATGGATTCTCCGCGGGATTTTTTAAAGCATCCTGGAATATTGTTAAAACAGATTTCTGTAATGCTATTTTGGAATTCTTCAGAACGGGTAAGTTGGTGAAGCAAGCAAATACAACTTTGATTACTCTTATTCCCAAGAAGCATGTTTGTGACTCCGTACTTGACTATTGGCCTATTTCATGTTGTTCTATAGTTTACAAAACAATTAGTAAGTTGTTAACTCTAAGAATGCAAAGGGTGTTACATAAAGTAATTGGACCTGAGCAAGCTGGGTTTTTGAGTGGGCGTAGTATCCATGAAAATATAGCATTATCTCAATCTTTAATAAAAAGTTATAATAGGAAATATATAACCCCTCGATGTTTAATGAAGATTGACCTCAGGAAAGCTTTCGACTCGCTACAATGGGAGTTCCTGATGAAGTTGTTAAAAGGATTAAATTTTCCTGATCAATTAGTGAGATGGATTCTAGCATGTATAACGGGATCCTGGTTCTCGATAAAGGTAAATGGTTCTTCTCACGGGTTTTTTAAGGGGAGAAGCGGGGTTAGACAGGGTGATCCATTATCACCATATCTTTTTGTATTGAGTATGGAAGTACTCTCACGAAGACCCAGATTAATAACAAGGCAACCTAAAGTTTCATTTCATCCTAAATGTCGGAAGGTAGATCTGAACCATTTAATCTTTGCTGATGATTTGATGGTGTTTATGAGGGGTGATACACCCTCTGTTAAAGCAGTATTGGTTGCATTAAAAGATTTTGCTGCAGAATCAGGATTGGAAGCAAATAGGGAGAAAACAAGTATATTTTTTGGAGGTGTGAGTGAAGGGATTAAGGAGGAAATTATGGAGGTTACTGGGTTTGTCCAAGGAGAATTTCCGTGTAAATACCTTGGTATTCCTCTAAATGATGTCAATAATAAGTTTGAGCATTACTTGGGTCTTATTCATAAGATTCAGGAGGCTATGTCAAGTTGGTCCGCAAACTGTTTGTCTTATGCAGGCAAAATTCAGCTCTTAAACTCGGTGATCTTTGGATTACTGAATTATTGGAGTACGAACGCGATATTGCCTGTAAATGTTACTACAAAAGTGAAGCAATTATGTAGAAATTATTTTTGGACGGGTTCATTAAGCCAAAAAAAGCTAATCTTCAAAAGTTGGGATGGTATTTGTTCTCCTTGGGAAGAGGGAGGCTTCAATGTCAAGAACTTGCAAGCGTGGAACAATGCTCTAATTTATTTGTCATTGGATATGGAAACTTCAAGCTCCAACAGGGGGATTATGGCAAGATTGGACTAAAAAATATATTTTGGGGGATCAGGATATGTGGAGTTTACAGCCTAAGGAGAGATTCACTGCGACACTTAAGAGTTTGATTAAGATTAAGGATACTTTGCTGATACAAACAGGAAGTGTTATTGCAGCATCTGACTTGGTTCAAAGTTGGATAAAGAATGGAAAATTTCATACCAATCTAGCATATGAATGGTTTAGGAATAAGCATTTTAGACAGAGATGGCTGGGTGCATTGAAGGGGCAACATGTGTTTCCTAAGCATGGTATTATTGGGACGCTGGCAGCTCAAGGTTGCTTAGCTACTCTGGATAACTTGCAGAGGAGGGGGCAGTATATTGTTAATAGGTGTGTGCTGTGCGAGACTGAAGCAGAATCTCATAAGCACCTGTTTTTTAGATGTAAATATGCTAAGGTCATATGGATTAATTTGTTGCATTGGATGGAGATTGAGGGCAGAAGTCCCGACTTACTTACAGAATTAAAATGGAGCATATCCAGGAGAGCAAAGAAGCATTGGAAGCAGATTTGGTTCAGATCTACATTGGCAGCAGCAGTACATTGCATTTGGGGAGAAAGAAACTCAAGAATTTTTACTAATAGAGCAAGCACTTATCAGCAATTGATTAACTACATCAAGTTTGTAGTTGTTACTAGATTGAGAAGTACTAACCATTGTTTACATAGGAGATTTATGTTGTACTTACATGTATAGATACATGTTATAGGGGATATTGTTTTTTGTAAGGCTAGTCTCTTCATTTGCCCTAAATGGATTAATAAAAGAGTCATAAAATTCTTGCAAAAAAAAAATAAAAAATAAAAAAATAAATAATAATAATAATAATAATAATAATAATATAAGAAGAATAAAGGCCTAAATATGATTCTCCTCTTAACCTTCCTCCTTTGATGTTTCCCTTGAGATGGAATAAGAAACAATGAATAGTCTTCTTAATCTTTTCCTTTCACTCTCCAGTTTTCTTTTGAATCTGCAACTTTCTACCTTCAAGATGTTCGTTCACTGTATTATTTTATAATACAGTAATTGTGTGAATAGTCATGTCTCTTCACAATTCACTGGATATGATCAAAGGGATAGGCTAAATCAATATAATCGGGTAAGGTATGAGGGAATATTAATTATTCCCGAACTTTAATTACGTTAACTGAAACCGAACCATCACGGTGTCGACTTTATATCAAAGTCCAGTTAAACTTGAACTCGTTATTTACAGACCCGAAAGACAGGCCATAAAAATATAAATATTCTAACACAAATCTCTTTATTTAAGAATGCAAGAAGTCAAGAACCCATTAGAATGAGTCATTTTATCTTAGAGTGTAAAAGAGTCCAATTTTATATCTTTAAGTACTCCCTCTTTTCAAATCTAAGGGGTACCTTTTCTTTTTTAACACTATTCAAACTCAATAGAATCGTTAATATTCTCGACAAATTATAAGAGAAAATATAGTCATGTGAGATATTGTTTGATTCGTTTTTATGACTAGATTAAGAATATCGAATTTTTATAATTTTTGTTAATGTAAAACGAAAGATATTGACGGTGCAAAACGTGTCTCGGCAAGTGTAAAAAAAACGTACCCTTTGGATTTGAACGAAGGGAGTATTACGGAGTATAAATCGTATTGCCTTGTGCTTTGCTGATTAAGCATAAAGTGGAATGAGTCTAAATTCCCGAAAAAAATTGGTTGTGACTCGAAAAAAAAAATTATTCTCTTTCGAACAAATTCATATAGATAAGATCCCGCAACAAACGAGTCGTAACATCTTCGGGAAACTCCATGAGGTAATTCTCGCGCTCATTGTGTGGGCGAAGCGTCGCTCTCTTGAAGGGGCACGGGAAAGATGTTTCGAAAAGTACCTGTTCCGGTCACGGAAATAATTAACCCGGCTCTAGATCCAGGTTGTGTAATCGGATTGTTGGTGAGTAACAAATCGTCTGATTTCCTTCAACCTCTCCTTTATCCCTCTCTCTTGATCGGACCTTCCCGGCGGAGTTGGCCTGCTCCCTGCACAATGAACGCACAGGGCCTCGGAGGTTGTCCGAGGGAACCCTCTCCGATGCCTAAGTTAGTCCGTGAAATGCCTTGATGAACCTAGCTCGTGAGGAACTAGGTGGCGTTTTTAGGAGTGAGAGTCTAGCGAGAGAAAATCCAACCTCTTTCATGTGGGAAATGGAAGAGTATTTATACTTTCCCACAAGAGAGAGAAAAAAAGAAGTGGGGAGAGAAAGAATGAGTGGATGAGAGACTGACACGTGGTTTTTCCTCATCCACTTGTTCTCCCTTACCTTTAGGCAAGATGGCAGAGGGGGCTTCTGGGAACCTCGGCTATGCTCAGAGAGAAGGTCGCCCGGAGGCAGGCGGGCAGGGAGTGCCTGCACGCTCTTCACAGCCAGTCGCCTTACCCTGCCGGGCAGGCGGCTTCCTTGTAGCTTTGTTTCACTTGGGGGGATCCTGGTATCTTATCCCGACGGCCTGCTGGGCAGGCTCCTTGGTTCCCTGGACGGGGTCTTTATGGGGCCTGCTAAGCGGGCGGCCCAACGCAGGCTCTTCGACCCTCATCAATTGGCCCTCAACTGCTGGGGGGGAAGCAGGGTTCCCCTTTGGCAGGTGGACTCTTGGTGGAGGGGAGTTGACTTGTGTCTCTTACCAGTGCATTTAATGCGTTCGTGTATTCCCGAGGGGGGAGTCTCTTCTGTATTGGGCATGCCAAGAGTTTAATTGTCTCTTGGGTCATGATTGCCTTGTGCACCAAATGGATTTTTGGGCAGCGTGCTGGTGTGCTGATTGGTTGTTTCTCCTGTCAGGGTGGTTGGGATGTTATTCAATGCCTTGGCCTCCCTCCTTGTATAAATTGCATTTTCCTTCGCCATTTTCATGACCCATCTCCAACTTTCTTTTCCTTCTTTTTCCTTAAGAAAATGTCGTGGATTACCAAAACATTCTTTTACCAAGGGACTCGTGTGGTAACCCGCCGTTTCAGGGGCCGTCAGAGACTGAGGTATTCCAGGGCATCCTTTCTCATCTTGCGCCGCAGCCGGCGACCCCGCACTCGACTCCCTAGGAGGCTTAAGAGGAGGTCTCATGTCAGGGCGGGCAAGCGCCCTCTAAGGGCTTCTCCTATCGTTCCAAAGCTTAAACGCTGCCTCCAAGAAGGGGGTTGTTTTGATAGGGGGTGCCCTGAATGTTACCCCTGGCTGCACCCTGAGCAGTTTGACCCTGATCACTCAGAGTCGGGTTATTCTTTTGAGTCGGGCCCTTCTTCCCCTTTGAGGAAGAAGGTGGGCTGCGGCTCCTGCGACGATATTGAGACAGTCCCTTATGGGAGGGACTGGGATGTCAGCAGCCGGGATTCCGGCGACAGTGATGGCCGGGGTTATTCCTCCGGTCGAGATGGTGATGATGACTCTGCAGACCCCTTCAAGGACTCTGACGACTGGGACTGGGGGTCCGATGCAAGGGGGCACAGCCCTGGGGAATACTCCCCAGGTTTTGATGATGATTAGGCCTGCCCTTAGGGCGCAGGCGTGATGAGCCGGAAAATAGGGGCTCTTTTTGTATTTCGTTTGTCCTGGATGTAATTGCCCGTTTTTCCGGGTTTTTTAAGACTTAATGAAAGAAAGTTCAGGCAATTTGTTTGTGTGTTGTATTTTTAATATTTATTTATTACTTAATTGTTTGAATGAAGAGAGGACGTCACAGGGTGATCAATCCTCTGACACCCTTTGGTCCTTTCGAGGCTACCCTTGGGAAGCTACACAGGGCTGACTTCTAAGGGAGTGACGCGTGGACAGTAGTCTTTGGGCGGATTTCTGAGGGTTTGGCGACTCTTTGTATGCCTTTTCTCCTATAAAAGCAATCAGTCACCCATTCCTCCTCTTTTTCCTTTTTCAATCCTTCTTTCCTCTTCAAATCTTCCTTTCTCTTTCTCTGCAAACCCTTTGGTGTGACGACTTGTGCCTTCTTCTGCACCCCCATTTTTCTGGGACATTTTTCCTTCAGGCTTTCATCGCACCGGCAGACGACCTTAGGTTAGACTTTTAACTTCCATTTCTTGCTCTTTCTTTTCGATTTCTTGTTTTCCGTTCCCATTAGAGTTACAATGTCTAGAACTCGTGAGCGGATCCTACCTTTTACTGACCCATCAAGGAGGGAGGAAGGGGAGAAAGGTAGGGAGAATTTTGCCTCCTCCTCTAGGGAGGTTGGCTCTGGGGTAGTTGAGGAAGAAAATTCGGCGGATAGTGGAGGCGGTAACTCTCCTGACCCTCCTCCGTACGATGTTATTGATTCGGATGACGAGGCACTGGAAATTGACCCCTCCAGGACCTCTGGCCCCTTATTCCTCGGGAAAGGGGTAAGGTTTATTATTTAGACAAAGTCAAGTATCACGTTCCCTTGAGAACTTACCCTGACCCGAAAAACCGGGACTTGATTCTTGCAAAAAATGCCGCCGGTGTGATCGAGCGGTTTTACAATTTTGGGGATGGGTACACAATTGTCGTCCCCGGCGAGAAAGATACAGTATGCAGCCCTCCCGATGGGTGCATAGCGGTTTATCACAAGTGTCTGGAGTTCGGCCTTCGCTTTCCCCTTCATCCTTCCCTGGAAGAGATTTTCAGGCGTATGAATGTGGCCATCGCCCAGCTGACAGCCACGGCTGTCAGGTCATTGATTTCGTATGTTTGGACCTGCTTGTTCCATCGCGCCGAGCCTTCTATTGATGCCCTGAAGTTTATGGTCGGCCTACAAATGGTCTCTTCTGGGAGTGTGGGCTCTCCTGGATATTGGTCCCTCTTGAGGCAGAAGGGACATGCTTTGGTGTGGCCAGCCATGGACAGCCTGAGAGACTGGAAGAACAACTTTCTTTATGTGCACAGTGCCCATGGGTGGAAGATTCCTCGTCATTTCAGGAATCATGTCCACACCAGACTAGAGACCCCCGAGGAGTATCACCCTGGCGTGGGTGGAAAAGCCTTGGAGGTGAAGCTGAGCGAGAAAGACAAGGAACTGACAGACTATTTTGCCGCCCATACTGATAAATATGGGGTGTATGGCCCTTCATTATGGCTCCCCCATGCGGAGCTCATTGCTACTGATAAATACCTGACCCGGGTGGGCATGAATCCGGGCCTAGATGAAGGTAGTTCAGGAGTGCTGATGATTCTTCCTTACCCTTTTTCTTTTTAAGTGTTCTGACTGTTCGTCTGTTTGCCTTGCAGATCTTGCCACCTTCATTTGGAGAAAAGGGGAGGTGAGGCGTCTGGGTTTGACCGAGACTCTTACCGTCGTCCAAAGTCGCCCTTCTCTTCCCCCTGATTTCAAGAAAGGTGAGAAGAACTTGATGAAGCACCTGAAGGGTTTGTTGTTTAGTAGACCAAGGCTCCCTGCTCCTCCCAGATCAACGTCTGCAAAAACGGCGGTTTCTGAAGCCACCCCTTCCCCGGTTGCGAAGAAGGTGATTGCATGTGAGGCTACTCCCTCACCTGCTGGTAGGCAGGGGGGCCCCTCTGCAGGGGTTCAGATTCCCTCGGGGCCGCGGGCTGCGGGCTCCGAAGAGACTGGGGAAAGCACTCCCAGAGGGCTGATCAGAAAGAGGAGCAGGGAGGCTCCGAATGCAGATCATGTGGTGGATTTGGAGGCCGCCACGCCTGAACCAAAACGCTTCGCTCAGGGGGTTCCTGGTACCCTCTTTTCTGAGGAAAATGCCGAATTTCATTACACTGCCGGCGATAGCCAGGATGTTTCTGCCTTACTTTCCGACTCTGGCGCAGTTTTGGCGGACCATCTCCTCAAGACTGTCCACTCTGCCACTCATCAAGTCACTCAGTACGTTCAGCGTACCGCCAGAATCATTCAGGCTTCTGCGGAGTTGGCGTCCCTTAACCGTTTGAGTGATGAGGAGCTGGCTAATTCTGACCGCCTTTCTGCAGTCGAAAGGGACGTTGCTCTTATTGCCAGTTTGAAGGATCAATTGGCAAAGAAGGAGAACGAGCTGGAAGAGGCCAGGAATCAGGCGATTCACTGGAAGTCTCAAAATGAGAGGGCTGTCAGGGAGGTGTCACGCCTGGAGGAGGAGTCGAAGAGAGCCAAGCAGGTCTTCGCAGAGCTGGAGCAGGCCAGGAAGGCTTTAGCTGAATTGGACCATGCCAAGAAAAGTGTCGTCGATCTAGGGGAGCGCCTCTTCAAGGCGAATTCGGATCTTCAGGCGGCTCTTGGTGATTTAGCGGCGAAGACTGAGGAGTGGCAGAAAGAGAGGGATGAAATAATCCAAGAGGTGGAAACGGCCGTGTCAGCGGGTTTTGTGAATGGCGCCAACTCTTGTTTAGGGGTAGTTATGGAGGCTGTTAGGGAGATGTTCCCTGGCTTTGATGAAGAAGCTTTTCAGGCCCTCTATGCCGCCAAGGATGAGGCCCAGATGCGCAGGATGGCTGAAGGGGCTGCTACTTCTGGCCCAGATGCTCCCCCTGCTTAATATGGAGGGCAGTCTTCCTCAGAGGGCTCTTGTTCGTCCCCCGCTGCGCCTACGCTGATGCTTTGACTTCTTTATTTCTTTGCGCGCCGAGCCCTTTTGTGGCCGGCTGCCGTGTTTACTGTAATCACTTTTTAGCAAACTCTTATTCTGTGTACCCTTGCCACTTTATTCCTTTTTATGAAGATCTTTTTGTTTGTTTTTGTCTGTTTTCGCTTGGTTTCTTGTATGAGTTTGATGCACAGCCTGCCCCCTGCTTGCCCCCAGTCCTTGTTGACCCGGCCTGTCCCTGGCTTTTGTTCAAAGTCAAGGGGGCCTGCCCCCTGCCTGCCTAGAGGCAAGCAGGGAGGCTTCTTGTGTTTTTTATACAAGGTTGGGAGGCCTGCCCCCAGTCCTTGTTGATCCGGCCTGTCCCTGGCTTTTGTTCAAAGTCCAGGGGGCCTGCCCCCCTGCCTGCCCAAAGGTAAGCAGGGAGGCTTTTGCGTTTTTTATACAAGGTTGGGGGGCCTGCCCCCAGTCCTTGTTGATCCGGCCTGTCCCTGGCTTTTGTTCCAAGTCCAGGGGGCCTGCCCCCTGCCTGCCCAGAGGTAAGCAGGGAGGCTTTTGCATTTTTTATACAAGGCTGGGGGGCCTGCCCCCAGTCCTTGTTGATCCGGCATGTCCCTGGCTTTTGTTCAAAGTCTAGGGGGCCTGCCCCCTGCCTGCCCAGAGGCAAGCAGGGAGGTTTTTGCGTTTTTTATACAAGGTTGGGGGGCCTGCCCCCAGTCCTTGTTGATCCGGCCTGTCCCTGGCTTTTGTTCAAAGTCCAGGGGGGCTGCTCCCTGCCTGCCCGGAGGTAAGCAGGGAGACTTTTTGCGTTTTTTATACAAGGTTGGAGGGCCTGCCCCCAGTCCTTGTTGATCTGGCCTGTTCCTGGCTTTTGTTCAAAGTCCAGGGGGCCTGCCCCCTGTCTGCCCAGAGGTAAGCAGGGAGGCTCGGAATTTTTGCTGGGGTGTTCATTTTCTTTAGGTTTGGCAACAGGGGGGCCTCCCCCTATTGCCCCCTGCTCGTTTGTGTGTGAAAACGCAAGCTTGAACAGGCAACGAGTATGAATCTGAAGTTCTCATTTCTTTATAAAACTTTTGACATAAGGGTGGTCGGAGCCGTCGACATTCTTTGACCGTCCTCCGCCATTGTTCTTAGCAAAAATAAAAACTATCTTTAGACTTAGTTTAGACATAGTATTTCTTCAGGGTGTCCGCGTTCCAGTGAGCATGCAACTCTTGTCCTTCAAGGTTGGCGATTTTATATGTGCCTGGTCCCAGGATTTGAGTCACCTTGTATGGACCTTCCCAGTTGGCACTTAGCTTTCCGTGCTCCCTTGATTTTCCAACAGCCTGCGTTTTTCTGAGAACCAGATCACCCATCTGGAAATTTCTCTGGTGTACCCTTCTGTTGTAGGCTTTCCTCATTCGTTGCTGGTAGGCAACGATGTTGGTACTGGCCTCCTCCCTTATCTCATTGACCAGATCTAAGGCCTCGACCATTGCGGCTTCATTCTCAGTCCGGTCGTGTTGCAGGGAGCGCAGAGATGGGATCCTGACCTCAATTGGTGGTAGAGCCTCTGCTCCATATACTAGACCGAACGGGGTCTGGCCTATAGATTCCTTTTGGGTGGTCCGGATTGACCAGAGTATGCTGGGAAGCTCGTCAGCCCATCTTCCCTTGAGGTCATCTACCATTTTCTTAAGGCCATTTAGGATCTGCTTGTTGGCTGCCTCTGCTTGTCCGTTGGTTTGAGGATGGCAGACGGCCGAGTAGGCAACTGCGATGCTATGGCTTTCTAGCCAGATTCTCAGGGGATCATTGTCAAATTGCCTGCCATGATCAAACACCAACATTTTTGGCAGGCCGAATCTGGTGATAATATTTCGCCAGATCACTTTTCTGACTGCTGGTTCGGTAATGTTGGGCACTGCTTCAGCTTCTATCCATTTGGTGAAGTAGTCTATAGCCACGATCAAGAATTTCCTGCCCCCGGTGGCCACCGTGAACGGTCCTAGTATGTCCATCCCCCACTGAGCGAAAGGGATGGGGGATAGGATTGGCCTGAGTTCCTGGGCCGAGACATGGATTGACGGAGCGAAGAGTTGGCATTTTCTGCATTTCTGTGTCAGGCTTCTGGCATCTCTTAGCATGGTAGGCCAGTAGTAGCCTGCCCTCAGGGCCTTGTGGGCCAACGATCTTCCTCCGATGTGATGTCCACAGATTCCTGAGTGGATGTCCTCCAGGACTTCGGCGGCCTGGTCTGCCCCCAGGCATTTTAGCAGGGGGTAAGTAAAAGATTTCTTATAGAGTTCTTCATCAATGATTATGAACCAGGCTGCTTTGGCCTGTACCCTCCTTTTTTGTGTCGGATCTGATGGTAGGATACCATGCCTTTTGAACTGGATGAAGGGGGTCATCCAATTTTCCGGCCCTTTCTCGACGGTGATAATCGCCTGACATGCGCTGGTAGATTTTTCATGCAAAACATCAACCCACACCGACCTCCGTTTGTCTTGTAGGCTGGAGCTGGCCAGCTTTGACAGAGCGTCGGCTCGGTTGTTCTGCGATCGAGGTATTTGCTGGATTTCATA
Organism: Agrostemma githago; assembly: GCA_958450325.1. NCBI lineage: Eukaryota > Viridiplantae > Streptophyta > Magnoliopsida > Caryophyllales > Caryophyllaceae > Agrostemma > Agrostemma githago. Next base: position 53,766,167 of record OY288243.1, read on the forward strand.
GGACTTCAGGCCCGACAACTCCTGCTTTACTTTCTCAAGGTATGTGGCCATGGTCTGATCTCTCGCCTCATATTCTCCGTTAATTTGATTGGCAATGAGCTGAGAATCGGTAGCTAGTGTAACTCGCTCTGCCCCTGCGGCTTTAGCCAGTTTTATTCCTGTGAGTACAGCCTCGTATTCTGCCTCGTTGTTTGATGCCGGGAAGGTGAACCTGAGTGCATGCTCAAAATCTACTCCCTCGGGGCTGGTTAATACGACGCCTGCGCCTGCACCATTGGCTGTTGAGGATCCATCAGTGTCCACGATCCATTCCTCGGCAGGGGGCTCCTCTTCCCCTGAATGGGAGCATTCAGCCAGAAAATCGGCCAAGGCTTGGGCTTTGATGGCTGTTCTTGGCTGGTAAGATATCCCCAGCTCACTTAACTCGATCGCCCATTTCAGCAGTCTCCCTGATTTCTCAAACTTTTCCAACACTTTATCCAATGGTTGGTCGGTGAGGACCACGACAGGATGTGCGTCAAAGTAGGGTCTGAGTTTTCTGGCTGCAATGATGACTGCATAGGCGGCCTTTTCTATCAGGGGGTAATTTCTTTCTGCTGTTCCCAGAGCGTGACTCACAAAGTAGATGGGTTGCTGTGAGTTTGCTTCCTCCCTTAGGATGACAGCACTTACCGTCGTGTTCGTGACAGCGATGTACAGGTATAATTTTTCTCCGGCTACCGGTCATGCCAGGGTAGGGAGTTTCTTCAGGTGCTCCTTCAATTGCTCGAAGGCTTTCTTCTGTTCGTCTTCCCATTTGAATTGTTTGTTGCCTTTTAATATTTTGAAGAAGGAGGTGGACTTGTCTGCTGACCTGGCGATAAACCGGGCCAGGGCGGCCATTCTGCCTGTGAGCCTCGGAATGTCCCTGATGGTTTTAGGCTCCGGGAGGTCTAGGACCGCCTGAACCTTCTCGGGGTTGGCGTCTATCCCCCTGGAGCTGACCAAAAAACCCAGGAATTTCCCGGATCGGACCCCGAATGTGCATTTTTTGGGTTCAGCTTCATCTTGTATGACCGGAGGGAAGAGAAAGTCTCTTGGAGGTCTATCAGATGCTCCTTGTCCCCCTTACTTTTGACGATCGCATCGTCAACATAGGCCTCTAAGTTTCTTCCCTTTTGAGTTTCGAAGACTCTGTCTACCAACCGCTGATAGGTGGCGCCTGCATTCTTCAGCCCAAATGGCATCATCTTGTACATGTAGGTGCCATGGCTGGTTATGAAGGCGCACCTCACTCTGTCTGGCTGCCAGAAGTACACTTGATGGTACCCTGAGAACGCATCCAGAAAACTCAGCGTAGTGTATCCACTAGTGGCGTCCACTAGTTGATCTATCTTGGGCAGAGGGCAGCAGTCCTTAGGGCAGGCCTTGTTAAGGTTTGTAAAATCTACACACATTCTCCATGCGCCTGATGACTTTTTTACCATGACAACGTTTGCCAACCATTCAGGGTAGTCACATACTTCGATGAAGTCTGCCTTTAGAAGTTTGTCTATTTCTTCTTTTATCGCCGCATCTTTTTCCACGGACATGTTCCTTTTCTTCTGCTTCACAGGGCGAGCCTCCGGATTAATGTTCAGCTTGTGAACAATAAAGGCCGGGTCGACCCCTGGCATCTCGTCTGCATAGTAGGCGAATACGTCCCTATTTTCTCTTAGGATTGCAATTAGTTCCTTTTGGTAGGACTCCTCCAGGTCGGCCCCTATAAGGACCTGCCTCCCTGGTTCTAAGTCCACTAGCATGCTTTCCCCTTCAGGCTCTAGGTGGACTGATTCTTGATGGGCAGTCGGGATCCCACCTTCCCTGCTGGGAGAGCATTGGGCTTTTCGCTTCCCTTTTCTTTCTGTCTCATGGGCCTGCAGGGCCACGGAATAACAGTGTCTGGCCGACTCCTGATCCCCGTGGACCTTCCCCTCCATGCCAAAGTCTGTTATATAGGCTATGGTGAGGGCCCTAATTGATACGGCAGCTTCTATTTCATCTAGGGTGGCTCGGCCTATCAGGGCGTTGTACGCGGATTTGGCATCCACCACAACAAATGACGCCCTGATATTTCTTGCTGAGGTCCCCTCCCCAAACGTCACAGGCAGATCGATAACTCCCATGGGTAGCATGCCTGCTCCATTGAATCCATACAAAGATCCGGGGGCTGGCTTCAAGTGCCTTTTTTCAAGGTTCATTTTCTCAAAAGCATCTTTGTATAAGAGATTTGTGTAGGCGCCAGTGTCCACCATACACCTCTTGACAATGTGATTGCTGATTTCCAGGGTTAAGACCAGAGGGTCACTATGCGGGTACACAACTCTCCCTGCATCTTCAGGGGTGATGCTTAGGGTAGTGCCCCTTGGGCTGCCTGCCTTCTCGGCGTAGCAAATTTGGTTCCGCAGCTCGCGGATCTGCCTCTTCTGGCTACGCCTGCTGGTCCGCCCCTCTGCATCTCCTGATACTACATGGATGACCATGCGATTTTGGGCTGAGCCCTCCGGCTTGTCTGCCGCCTCTTTCTGGGGTTTGTTCCTTGCTGCATAGTTACTCAGCCAGCCATTTCTTATTAGTTTCTCTATTTCGTCTTTTAAGTGGCGGTATTCCTCTGTGGTATGGCCTATGCAATCGTGGAACGTGCAGAATTTTTTGGGATCTCCTTTTGGGTTGCGCGGCTTGTTTGGACGGGCCCATTTTGCTGTTTCCTTTTCTAACTCAAAGATTTCTGCTCTCGGCCTGTTGAGGGCCGTGTAGCTGTCAAACCTTGGTTGGTATGTTGTTCGTTCCTTCTTGGGAGTGTCTCCCTCTTCTCTCTGCTTGCCTGGCTCATTTCTGCCACGCCCACCCTGCGGTCCTCCCTGCGGCCTTGTTTGGCCTGCAGGGGTATCCGGCAGGCTGTGGAACTCTTCCTGCAGAATAAACCCTTCAGCAATTTTCCTGGCCATGGCCAAGGTTTCTGGCTGGGCCCTGATCATCTGATTCTTCATTTCTCCCGGGAGCAGGGAGATTGTCAGGGCGTAAGCAGCGGTGGAGTCATCGATCTCCCTGACTTGCTGATATGATAGGTCAAACCTCCTTAGGTACTCCCTTACACTTTCACCCTTTTTCTGTTTTAGGGTCATAAGATCGAAGCGAGTGAGGCGCCTCCTTTTATTCCCAGCATATTGTTCGAGGAAGATCTCGGCCAATTCTATGAAGAACTTGATTGATCCTTGGCGAAGATCCCTGAACCACCCTTGTGCGAGCCCTACCAGGGTGGTTGGGAAGACTTTGCACCAGATAGCGTCATCCACGTCGTACATGCCCATGTGGCTCTCGAATGCCGCTAGGTGGTCCTCCGGGTCTGTTGTCCCGTCAAACTTAATGGTGGGCATTTTAATTTTCGGAATGGGGTATTCTTGTACCTCAGGATGCAGTGGGGTCTTTGTGGGCCTGCCTACCAGTCGTGACCTGCTTTTCCCAGACTGGTTACCGTGAATATTTCATTGTCTATGGATCGGTTTCCTTGTACTGGGGGAGCGGTGCCTTGGAGGCGGCCTGCTTGCTGCTTCATCTTCTGTCTCAGGGGAGACTTGCCTGGGTCTCTTTCTCTGAGAGTGACAGAGGTTCTCATCCTGGTGGTACCTAGATTCAAGCGGTTGCCCCCGGTTGAGCCTAGACTGCAGGCTTTGGGACAAACCCAGGGCTGACTGCTCCTTGACCGCCGGTGTTAACCTGGAGAAGACCCCGCCTTGCTTTTCTCCCAGGCGCTTTGACATGGGCTCCCTGGGCCTCATTCGCTCCTGCAATTCCCGGGATAAACCTCTCTGTTCTCCAGACGCGGATTCTGTTGTGTGAATGGAGAATGCCTGTTGGACACGTGGCTCTGGGCTGCCTGTTGTGATACGCCTTTGCACCTGCGCGTATACTTGTGCCGTCCTTCTTGCTTTCCTCTGAGCATTTCTGGCGGCGGTCCGCTTCGTGCCCCCAGCTCCATCCCTGCTTATTGAGGGTGGCTGCCTGGGGGCCGATGCGACCCTGCCTACCAGGTCCTCAGGAGTGAACTCCTGGTTTAACATCGCAGAGAAGAAGGCGGTTGTCTGTGCCATCTGAGCTGGGGTCAGATTCAGAGTGTGCCCTGGGTGTGTCCCCAACTCAGGTGCTACAGCAGCGTTTGGCATGCCTAGGAGACTGGTTCCCCCCACCCCCAGGATCGTGGCGGGAGGAACCCTCTCCGGCTACGGCATGCCATATAGGGGGATCGATCACCGGTGGGACCGTCAGACCCGCCCCTGCACTGGCGTCAACGATTTCTGGCATGATTACTTTGATTGTTTTAGTTTTTTGTGATTAGGAATGGTTGATTTTTGTGGGTAACTCGTGAGCACAACCGTTTTTCCCCACAGACGGCGCCAAATTGTTCCGGTCACGGAAACAATTAACCCGGCTCTGGATCCGGGTTGTGTAATCGGATTGTTGGTGAGTAACAAATCGTCTGATTTCCTTCAACCTCTCCTTTATCCCTCTCCCTTGATCGGACCTTCCCGGCGGAGTTGGCCTGCTCCCTGCACAATGAATGCACAGGGCCTCGGAGGTTGTCCGAGGGAACCCTCTCCGATGCCTAAGTTAGTCCGTGAAATGCCTTGATGAACCTAGCTCGTGAGGAACTAGGTGGCGTTTTTAGAAGTGAGAGTCTAGAGAGAGAAAATCCAACCCCTTTCATGTGGGAAATGGAAGAGTATTTATACTTTCCCACAAGAGAGAGAAAAAAAGAAGTGGGGAGAGAAAGACTGAGTGGATGAGAGACTGACACGTGGTTTTTCCTCATCCACTCGTTCTCCCTTACCTTTAGGCAAGATGGCAGAGGGGGCTTCTGGGAACCTCGGCTCTGCTCAGAGAGAAGGTCGCCCGGAGGCAGGCGGGCAGGGAGTGCCTGCACGCTCTTCACAGCCAGTCGCCTTACCCTGCCGGGCAGGCGGCTTCCTTGTAGCTTTGTTTCACTGGGGGGGATCCTGGTATCTTATCCCGACGGCCTGCTGGGCAGGCTCCTTGGTTCCCTGGACGGGGTCTTTATGGGGCCTGCTAAGCGGGCGGCCCAACGCAGGCTCTTCGACCCTCATCAGTACCTTACCAAATAAATTGTGGGCCGTTCTAATTAATGAACCCTTTGTTTTGATACATATTTTATTATTAATATAACTTAATACTCTGTACTAGTTATTTCAAATAAGAGTCATTTTTGGATCATTTCAAAACCATGGGTTGGGTGATTTTTGATCAAATAACCTAGAGTTAGGTCAACACTAAGTCAACTACGATTTGGATCGAGTCAAGCCAAATTATATCGAGTTAATTAAGATTTAGGATAGACAATTTCGGAATACTTTCGCATCTTAGGTCATCCTTAGTAGATCAAACCGGTTTTGTAAGTCTATAAACTTGAGCAGTACTCCGTATATGATACCCTAGTTTTAATTTTGCTTCACACCCTCTAAATTGACGCAAGTCCGAACAAAGTAGGTCTACTAAGATACCACCTCCGACTAAATTAGTGGGTGATGTAGCATGAAAAGTGAAAATTAAATATCTTTCACCCTCAGCCGTCACAATGTGAGAATGCCCTCAATTACGATATTAAGAAACCATCAAGTATTTTGGCCCAGAAAAGAGGGAAATAAAGCATAGAGAGTAATGAATTACGGCGCATAAAGATGAGAACTAATGCCTTAAAAGGGGTCAACAGAATTTGCTTTTATAAGGGTTGTTAAAGAGTAAACACATACTCAATTACTCCTATACGATAAGTACTTATTACTCGTATTAGTTATTGCTTATTACTCCCTCTAATCTATTCAATCATTTACATAGTAATTTCACAGATTTCACAACCTTTAAAGAAAAATGGTAAAGTATGATTATAATTGGTAAATCAAATGATTTTATGGGCCACCAAATTTAAATTAAGAAAAAAAATAGTGACATTTTGTATAAATAGACTAAAGATACAAGGGTTATAAGTTAAAATGTTTTGCGGTAATGTTTTCCCAAAAGGTAATATCCGAAAAAGAGGATGAATGAATGCGCCGATAGCACGAGGATGAAAAGGACCCTGAATCTATGATCAACAGGACTGAGGTCCACTGTCAACTTCTCGAAGAACCATGTTTCTTAAATGTGGGCGCCCGTTTTGCAATCTGTTTTATTGGCAGAGCTCTTTACTCAGTTTCTAAATTGTACTCCCACTATTGAACTCTAATTTATTTATTCCTTTTTCCACATTTATCGAGACGCATTTTAAATCGTTAATATCTTTCACTACGTATATGTAAAAATTTTAATTTTTTTATATTCTTATTCTAATCGTCAAGACGAATCAAACAAGATCTCACATGATGATATTTTGTCTTATAGATCGTGTAGAATTTGAATTTGATGATTATTTTGGTTTAGTAATAGTGTCCAACCAACCTACAATAGGTTGTTAGCATTCTAAACATGTGAAAATGAATGTCTTCGACAAAAAAAAAAAAATATAATAATAATAATAATAGTAGTGTCCAAAATTCAAATGGCTAAATTGGAGTTGAATGGAGGGAGTAATACTGCTCGGACAATTGTTTCACTTCCTTTGACATGGAGTAATATATAATCCCTTCGTTCACGAGGTACGTATTCCCCTTTGGATCGTTCAAATTCAGTTGATCATTTTCTTTTTTTGTTCATTTTTTGGACCAAACTATCCCTATCTACTACGTAACATATTTACATTATACTCCGTACGTCATTGTGAAATGACATTTTGGATAATTAATTATTAATTTGTTCCTAATTATTGTATTTCGTCCGTTCAAATCCAAAGGGTACACTTCCCCTTTGGACACTATTCACAACTCAGGAAAATCGTTAATATTCTCGACAATTTATAAGACAAAATATAGTCATGTGGGATCTTGTTTGATTTGTCTTTATGACTAGATTAAGAATATCGAATTCTTATAATTTTTGTTAAAACGTGTCTCGACAAATGTGAAAAGGCAAACGTATCTTTTGAATTTGAACGGATGAGTGCCTTTACTTTAATATTATTTTACTCTCTTCGTTCATATCCCACAAGAATTAAGAAAGTATTAAAGTAATATTAAAAGTAGAATAATTAAGGACAAATTAGTACTAAATTATTCAAAATGTCATTTCACAATGACATATAGTGTAAATAAGCTAGTAGAATAAGCATAGTTTGATCCAAAAAATGGACTAAAAAGAAAATGGATCAATTGGATTTGAACATCCCAAAAGGAATACGTACCCTTTGGATATGAACGGAGGGAATAATACTTTTTTAATACTTGTACAAAATAGAAACGTATCCTTTCGGATATGAACGGAGGAAGTAATATATATTCCGTTGTTGTCGAAAATTTAAAAAAAAAAAAAACAATAAATGAACCCAAGAACAAATACTCAAGATAAAAACAAAAAAAAAGGTTAATGGGATATACCAACCTTAAAAGTTATCAATGAAATGGGGATAACAATGAACATTTGAAGATGAAAAAAATGGAGCATGAATTGCATGCATAGTCTGCATTTTGTTGATCATCTTGCAAACATATTTTACACCAAAAATTTGCTCCGGGGGCCTGATTCATATTGCAACACCATAAAGAGCTCCGGCTTATACTCAAACATTCTGCTCCAGCTTAGCTTTGTGCTTTATCAGCTAAGAAACAAGGAATTTCGTTTGGGCCTTCACTCAGTTAACATGTTGCATAACCGTTAACTAACACGAGGATTAAATTGACTACTGGATAATGACCTGTGTTAGGGTAACGGTTATATCGCTGGTGAACGAACAAATACTGCAGCTGTTTGTGGATGTTTGGTGAAAAAACTAAGGCCTTTAAATGATAAGGCCTAATTTTTTATCCAACACATCGTCTATGTTGGCTTGATCGATAGTGAGGTTTTGAGCTTCCTTAAGGCATCTGCATTGGGGAAATGGGTATTTGTAAATTGAATTTTTCCTGTTAGATTTGCTGATTCCTGGCACCATAAGGCCTTCTCTGTTACTTTCCACCAGCATCAACTTGACTGTATCCTGTATTCGGGGCCAGCTGCCAGAAAAAGGAACGACTAAATTTCTGTGCGCGTAACAAAAAAAATGTGAGTTTTTATTTTTTGTGCGCGCATCGATTAATATTATGTCCTACCGATAATTGGAGTAGTCTCTTTCCAAAGGTAAAGTAACTGGTAAGACTCAGACTTAGACTTAGACTCACACTCCTCCAAACGTTTCCTATATTTCACTTGAACGAGTAAAAAATCGAACCCTGACCACATATTGTAGAGTAGGGGTGGTCAAATCTCCGGGTCAGCCTAGACCCGGCTCGCTCCTCGGACCCGGTCCGTCAGACCCACAGTTGACCTGGCACGACTCGTCCCATGCCCTGGCCGTGTCTGGGTCCCAAAAGGTCAGCCCGGCTCGCCTGGGCCCCCCAATTTTTAAAAAAAATATAATGTATTGTAACTCCATGGACCGGTTCCGTGTCAACCATCACTCGGCCCGGCTCAGCCACCCTAGGGGTTCGATACAGGCCATTGACCAAATGCACATGCTGTCATTACAAGGAACTAAGGATGCTAATTGTAAAATTCAATGTTTCAATCTGGAGCAAAGAGAAAAATTACCTAATGCTCGTGTTGTGGAATAGAAAGGCAAGCTTTTGCTTGTCAGGTCTGATGGTCTTTGCATGTCCCCCATACAAAAATCGGCGGTGTCCCATCAGAAAATGTGGGAAGTTTCCAGCCTGAGTTGTCACAAAAACCTCACTAAGCAAACAAACTATATAGTCCAGAGCTGCCAGCCTTGACGAATAGCCCTGCAACATGCAATTGGAATCATAAGGTATCCTGATATGAGCGAGTAACCCATTTTATTTTTTGAATGTCAATTCCTTGAGAAAAAAAGCAAAGGGTACACACAGTAACAACACTACCCCAACATCTCAAGAAGTCATCTAATGGCAGGCTTGGGGGGAGGGGTCAGGTGTACATATCATTACCCCTGTATTAAAGACACAAAGGGTCGGTTTTCAGATGACCCATAAAGAAAACTACTTCAAAAATAACATCGTGAGTTTGTGACAGCTACTCTACAGTACTAACAAGGGCAACAAATTTACTGTTTTTCTTTATTCCATCATAAACCAGATTCTAGAATAAATAGCGATTTTTTGACACAGTTGGAAATGGAAACAACTTCAACTACATAACAACATTACCTCACCGCCTCAAGGCCCCGCAAATTGCGGGCAGGAAGGTGATTTATGCAGTCTTACCCATGCGCTAGCAACCCAGAGATGATGGCTCCAGATGGCTCAAAATGAATGTTTAGTCGAGTTGTGCATTCAATGACTGTTACTATAAAAAAGATGAAATTACTATATTTGGCTGGATCAATATCCTGGGTAAGGCTTGGGGGGGTGTTGGTTTACGCAGCCTTACCCGTGTGTTAGCAACCCAGAAATGAAGGATCCGGATGGCTTGAATGAAAATACAGTCGAGTTGCATTCAATGACTGTTACTATACAAAAGAAGAAATTACTAAATTTGGCTGGATCAATCTCCTATGTGATTTTTAGTGCATTGATGGTGGATAACAATATTCACCTTGAAATAAGCAAGCTCTTCTTTGGTTGCAAGTGATTCCTTGGTATAAAGAAGTGGAAACATTTGCAACAGGGGAGCTAAATGCCTTTCTTCCTGATATAGTTTTCCCGAGGCCAAATAGATCGACGTATTGTTGTCGAATCCCATTCCTCGTAGCATCATTCCAACCTGTGGTAACAAGCATACATGAGAGAATAAGTAAGTTAACCACGAGAATTTGTCTGTGATACCTTCTATTGAAAATGGTGTTTAAACTCAGAAATTGTTTCTCATTTACAGAATTAAACTTTGATGTTTCCAGATGCAATAGCATGGGGCCAAGAAGAATATGTAAGTGAAGGGTCCAATTGGAATAAGTTGACCAAAATAGTAGACATACTTCGACAGGAGTTAGAGGGCAATTTCCATTAATTCGATTGAGTCCAGGATTGATTGAATTTCCTCTCCGTCTAAACTTGCCTCTCCACCCTTTCTCTCGAACAAAGTCCATGTGAAATTTCTCTCTGAAACCTCCATCATAAACGCAGCAAGAGAAAGCCACCATGTCCTACATATCCAATCCAAGACATAAATGAGCAAGCCTAAAAAGGAAATGATCGATAGAGAAAAACACAAGATCACATGCATAAAACACAAAACCCCAACAGAAATTTCAATGTTCCGCCTACCTCCTCAAAGCGTAGGTGGATGGAGACGTATTTTCCGCTAGACCTTGCGCTCTTCTCCATCATTCGCTTAACTATGTTTTTGCCAAGTGTTGAAATAGGAGAGGCAAATCGTAAAGCTTTGTAGTTTGCTAGGCATCTTAAAAGCTGAATATCTGGAGGAAGAAACATTGCCAATCTATTGGCAAACGGAGCTAATCGGACAAACCTAAGAAATAGCAGGGTATATATCAATATTTTAACAAGGAAAATTCCGATTCAATCATTAAATAAGGGTAAGAGTTACCATGTGACATAGAAAGCCGTCGGAACTATGTGAACATATTACAAACTACTATCATTTTCTTACGATATAACTTTTGCAATAAGCAGATATTTATAAGGGGATATCATGGGAATCCACAATCTTACGAACCAAGATGTATGTTCTGTAAAAATCCATATGGATACATGACCATACATGTCAAATATAACTCCGTCAAGGAAAACCTGACATACCCTTGATTCCGTAAGATAGGGAGAATTTCTTCATGGTAATAACGAATGGTAGACCAAGCAGGAACTCTGACAACAGGTACCCTGCTGATGTTGTTATCATATTGCTCCATCAATGTAGTTGGTAGTTCGCGAGCCACCCTTACGAAGTCACCTAGTGTGCTTTCAAAATGATCCACGTCATAGATATCATCAAATCCACTGCAAGATGCAATCCTCATTACTTTTCTAGGTTTATATAAGATGCAATCCTTTTTTGTTCTACTCAGGTCGTACTGGTGATAATTGTCCAATCTTTATTCACTCACTGACTGGAAGAACACAAAGCTCGTTCAGCCACATGATTAACTCATCCAAGAAATAGAGTAACATGACAAACCTTGGGTCCTGCCAGACATTGTGATACTCAAGACGAGGAATCACAAGTGTTGCATTCAACAATGCAGCAACAACCACTGCATTGCATATCTGTCACCATGGATATATGATGCATCAGGAATACACACACTTTTTAAAATAACAAATCCCACGCTTCATCTAACACCAGAAGCTGAATCTAAAATTCCACATACCGAAGATCTTTGTTGATTGAGTCCGCCATTGGCCTCGACAATTAAATAGCCATTACTTTGTGAAGCCCCTGAAGAGAGAAATTACAAGACTTTTTAAGAATGCAATTTACATTACTCAATACTGTATTTACAAACAATCAGAAGTAGTAGTAATACATGACTTTCGGTCTCCTTACCCACTTGCATTCCACCAGTGACAATTTCACAAGGCTTCTGCTTTTTTAACTTTTTATAACTCCAAACAGAAGACAGCTGCAGGATACAGACATGAACTTATAAACACCAGATAAATATGGCAAACAATAAAACTGGATTAATAATCACTACGTAGTAGTTAAGTAATACTCCAGAAGGAACGAATTATTCGGTTCAATTGTCATATCAATCACAAAATATCAGCAAACAGTGGATCATTGAGAAGCAAATTGAATTGAATGCAACACAATTATTGGTGAAACTGATTGCGAAAGCGAAAAATAAAATCTGTAGACGATCATTGCGATTATTGGTGAATGAAAACATAATCTAAAGGAAGAGAAAAGACCTGAAGAAGGGGTGAGGAATAATCGGAGAGGATTCGAGGGCGAAGGTTGTGGAAGAGGTGGTGGGAGCGGTAGAGGGAGGCAGGTGGAGAATTGGGGAAAAAGAAGAGAGAGAAAGAGCGAGCGCAGAGAATGAGTCCACAAATATAGAGTAAGGGTAATATGAGCCAGTAGCGGAGGCAGCGCCGCCGCCGCAGTATAATGCCCGCGTATATCATCTTCCGTCGTGGTTTCTGCCGGCTCCCGGTGGTTGTCGCGGCGGCGCACTTCTCCATTCTTAGCTGCTTCACCACTGCCCATGCACAGTCACTCACTCACTCCTAAAAATAAAAGGAGAAAGTGTGTCTCTCATCACTGATTCAATGTTTTACTCCGTAGTATACTAGGGATTAGCGAATACTAGCAGCCTGCTACCCCTACCAAACAAACACCAATGTTAATTAATATCCGGATTTGTTGTTGTTAACTAAAATGCCCAGTGATTGGCGTATTTGACTTTTAACTTGTTTCGGTATTTTTCAGGAAACCGTCCTATGTATAATGTATGTATCATCCATTTCCCATCCATTTCCTTTTTCAATAGCAACTAGTCGTCATATCCGTGTACCGCACGAGATTATATTGTTTTATACCCTTTATAATTTGCAGTTCCGCATTTTTGCTTCATTGTACAATATTTATTTAATTATTTGTTTATAAATATTTGTTTCGATTTTATGTTTTTGTAACGTTATTTACTTTCAATATCATTTATAATATCATAGGTAGGAAATAGAGTAATGAGATAACTCAATAACGATGGCCTATTGGCCTAGGTGCTAGATTTTTGGGTTTGTAAGAACGTAATAGAATTATTATTCGTGAAAATGAGATATAAAATTATAAGATGAAAATACACTTGTTAAATATGGAAAGGGAAAATTAATCGAGTTGGGAGCCGATGAGCTTTTCCTCTCTTCTTTTTTCTTTCTTAATTGATAGCTTTTAGTATTTTTTAATAGTCTTTCTTAATTAAGTGGGTGTTGGTTGAGTTGTTTTGCCCAATTAGAATAGAACATGTGGCCTTATTAGAATATAGCATTAGGCAAATGATGGATGGACGAGCGCTTGTTTGAGTTTTAATAGAGTATATATAGAATATAGATACTTCGCATCAAATATTAGTATGGGAAAGAACAATTTTTTTTATCTTAGGTTAAAATGATTGTTTTTGATTAAGTCTTGTAATTATCGTCTTATAATAATGAGAATTTTGTATCTGATCATCAATATATAAAAACTTTTGTTGACTAAAAATAACGCTAACGACGACGACAACATTATTATAATTATAATTTGAATAAAATGATAAATCTTTAATAAAATGTATAAATCAAAATTTTAATTTCATCTAATATTTGCATTTAATAATACACATTCAATGAATCAACGGAAATTCCCCATGGTACCCCCGAACTATGTCACATTACACATGCTACACCCGCTTTTAAGTTTGTTCCCATGAAACCCTTAAGTATTATAGTTTGCTTCCCAATTTGTCCTTACACCAACTTCCGTCATAACGCCGTCTCATTAACAATTAAACACTGCCACACTCAAGCACTAATCACTGACACACTCTTACTCACTCATTCAGTCACTCAAGCATTAATCACCTGTTCTCAACCTTTTCACCTTCATCTTCTTCAGTTTACGAAAAAAAATGGCAAAATCAAACTTCATCCCCGTAACCTAGCTCGATCATCCTTCAACATCAACCTAATCCAATAAGCAAGTTCTATCCCAAGTGATTAGAATCGTTTCTTCCAATAAGCAAGGTAAATACTACTAACTCTCTAAATTTTTTCGCATTTCTGTGATTAACGCTTCGTACATATTCTTCTATGCTATTAGGTGATTGTACTATGGTTTATATCCGTACATCTTATAGGTTTAGTCTACAAATTTTGATTTCGAATTCTGATTAAATTAGGGTTTCAGATTATATGTTTCAATTAGGGTTTTGTATGAGTAAAAAATTTCAATTCTCAATCTAATGCTATGTTCTGGTGAAACTAGATTGAATGTTAATTTAATATTGTTCATTAAACTGGGTTTATGTTCAATTAGGGTTTATACAAAATTAGGGCTTATACTCTGCTCTATATGATACTGGATATGATACTCTGCTTTATACAAAATTAGGGTTTAGGTTCAATTACAAATTTTTCTGAAATTTTCTTGGTTTGCATTTAAATACTCTGTACTTTTTTTGGTTGTCAATTTTCCTATATGCATCATGATTATTGAATATTTTTGTTGTGTTATACATTTCAATTGTGTTATATTTCAATGTGTTATGTTCTTATTATCGTTGTGTTCACTTAATTCTCATTTATTGTTGATGTTTGTGTACATCCAGAATGTCAGCTAAAATATGGATTGAATTTCAATATGACGGGAAGTGTTTCGATTATCCTGTGTACGACATTGACTTAATGCAATTACTGGACATAATTATTGGCGACCTTGATGGGGTGTCTTCGAGGCAAAATGTTCTTATACCCGAGGTTTATAATCTGTACTATAAAGGTGCAAGGGGTAAGAAGATGTACATAAAGAGTGACGAAGATCTGATGGATATGTTTGCATATTTTGATGGTCTAGAAACCATTAAGGTTTGGCTGGAGAGGACAAACAAACCCATGAAATTGTTCCAAATGGCTGCTCAACTAAAGAAATCATGGCTAGAGGAAGAAGAGAACAAAAAAAGGCAAGAAGAGGAAAGGAGAAGACAAGAAGAACAAGCAAAAATGGACAGGGGAGGCTGAACATATTGAACCATTGAGTATTGAAGTGCCTATGTTTGACATAGACACTAATGAGACACAATGGGTGAGAACCTACAAGTCACAAGAGTGTCCAGAGGATACAGTGGTGGAGGAGGAGCAGCAGGCTTATGAGCCTCCAAAACACCAATGTGAGCAACCTGAAGAGCAGCCAACTGGGCAAAGTGAAGTGCCTACTGAACAGCAGAATGAACAGGCTACTGAGATCCCTGAAGAAGAGTTCGAACAACCCACTGATCCACTTTGTGGACAACCCTATAAGCAGCCAACTTCAGAACCTGATCATCAGGCTACTGAAGAACCTGATCAGCAGGCTAATGAAGAAGTTAAACAACCATCCCAACCCAATGAGGAGACAGTACAACAACACTCTCAAAAAACCTCACAAATGCGCTCACAATGTCCCACTTCTAACAGATTTTCAACACAGTCTTCTGAAACTGTTGCACACCGACCAAGAGCAACCCAAAATCAGTCAACTGACCCACTATCCCAGAAAAAGCTTCCAAAATCCACTGCTAGGAGAAAGGGAGTCTATGTTCCCAAGAAAAACAAGAACATGGGGGTTGAAGGGGATGTTGGTGTGGAGAGGCCTAAAAGAAACATAAAAGGCATGTTGTTGAGACTCTTGAGAGTGAGGAGGTGGATGAAGAGAGCATGGATGAGGATTTTCTTTGCAGTGGGGAGGAGGACAGTAATGATGATGAAGATGAGTCCATGGATGGTTCTGATAGTGAGAAGGATGAGGATGATAGTGATGGAACTCATCCATTTGATGTTGAAGCAAATCTGGATGAGGAGGGATGCGATGACAGTGCACAACAAATGAAGAAGATGTACAAGAATGGGAAAATGTATACATCTAAGCGTTGGGGTGAGATTGTACTTAGACCATGGTTGCTGTTCATGTCGAAGGCAGAGTTCTTACTTGTCCTAGCTGACTACTGTGTGCAAGAGGGGTTTAGTGTGCGTGTTCTCAAATCTGAGAAGACAAGGTACAGAGCAGAGTGTAGTGGTAAGGACTGCACTTGGACAATTCATGCATCATGTTTGCCCGATGAGGTTACGTGGGCTATTAAGACAATTTCAAGGGTTCATAAAGAATGTTTGAATGTGAGAAAAAATCCCATGGCCACCGTACTTTGGATGGCTAAAAAATTGGAGACAGAGTTGATGGCACAACCTAATATGCCTGTGAAGTCCATGGTGTAGCTGTTAATGGACAAATATGGCATTAAGGCGTGTAAGAGGACGATGTACAAGGTAAGATTAGCTGTGAAAGATCTAGTAACTGGAGGTGACGAGGAGAGCTACAATCATTTGGCAGCATATGGTGAAATGATTAAGTCCACAAATCCCGATTCTTGGACTTTAATAACTTGGAAAAATCCTTCTACTGGTTTAGGAGTCCACTTTAAAGCGATGTTTGTGAGTTTTAAAGCATGGGTAATTGGGTTTCTCAAAGGCTGCAGACCAATAATCGGGGTTGATGGCTGTCACCTCAAGGGAAGACACAAGGGGATATTGCTATTGGCTTTGTCATTGGATGCAAACAATAACCTTTTCATGATAGGTTATGCTATAGTGGCGAAGGAGAGCACCGAAACATGGAGCTACTTTTTTAGGAACCTCAAAACTGCTTTCCAGAAATATGGCTGCATGAAATGGGATTGGACTTTCATTAGCAATCGAATGAAGGGGGTAGAGGCAGCACTAGATAAAGAGTTCCCACAATCAGTTAAGAGGATATGTGCGCAGCATCTGTACACGAACTTCAAGCAGAAATGGGGCGGACCAGCTTTTCATGACTTATTTTGGAAGGCAGCAAACTCTACTTCTGTTCACATCACAATAAAGCTCTTGATGAGATAGGTAAGCTATCAACAGCAGCAGTCGGTACCTTTTACAGGTTCCTCAACAATGGGCTAAACACCAATTTGACACTGAAATAGCATGTGACCATAACACCTCTAATTTTGTGGAGTCTTTTAACGCTTTGATTAATGATTTGAGGGAGAAAGACGTGCTGACTTTAATGAAAGGTATAAGGATCTATTTCATGGACAAGTTTGCTGAGAGGATGGATTTGGCTGAAAGATTGCAGGATGATGAGGTTACACCGTATGCTAAGGAGGTCGTAGAGGCTAATTGTGTACAGAGTAGAACGTGTTCGGTGATCAATGCAGGAGATGGGGAATTTGAGGTCCATCACTACTACAAAAAGTGTCAAAGAAACCAGTTAAAAATGGCATAAGAAACCGGTTAACAACCGGTCTCTATCTCACCGGTGTCTTAACCCTAAGAAACCGGTTAAAGAATGTGGTCTCATTGGTGAAGTTAAGAGACTTAATATTACCTAAAAGTGGTCTCTTTTCTCTATACTTAAAAGACTGGAGGTTAGTTATAACCGGTCTCTTTGAGTTGTCTAAGAGACCAGTTTTACAAGAAAAATGGTCTCTTTGAGGAGAGCTAAGAGACCAGCATTAAAAAAAGTGGTCTCTTTGAGTTGTATTAAAAGACCTGTTTAGAAAGGAACCGGTCTCTTACAATAGTTGATTTCAACCAGATATCATCCACTATCGACGTTTATTCTTCAATTCCGAGATAATATATATCACATATAAACTTGTGAACAATAATAATATACCATCATATAAACTACTCCGTATTAAAAAAAACACGGTAATAAAAATAAAAAGTTGTTTGTTTCATATATATATATACATGTGCGAAATTTACACAACAAATGTGCATGCGCTAATATAATCATTGTTTTTAAAAAAAATGTGCGGAAAAAAACATCGATTGATAAAATGAGTTGGCAATACAAAAAAGTTCTAATAATGACTACGGTAAAATTAGGCTTCGCTAATATCTACATTGTCATTGTCTTCGATATCCTCGTCTTCAATTTGGTCGAATAAATATGTTGCCCAAGTATTTCTAACCTCGTCAATATTCTCTTGATCATATGAGTCACGAATTCCGGGAAAATACTGCAAAAAAAAGACAATTAGCATATAAATATACGTATCAGCATGCTACTCGAAACTATCAAAAGCTTTTCACGTATTCTGTCAACCTTAACACTAAATCTTGGATGATGACTTTATTAACGGTCGGATAATTTCACAACAGTTGAACCTGTAGAATGCAGTCATATAGTAGCAAATTTGATAAAATTCAACCTTGAACTGTAAAAGGCCAAGCTTAAACCATGAGTACAAGGCTTTCGAAAAATTCAACATGTAACAATAGAACATCTATCAAAGCCAGAAATCCTCCTACCACCAAATATCCTCATCACGAGTCCATATGAAGCATCACCAAACAAGATATATACAGTACAAAGACTGAATCACAAAGGCATATGCTAGTGACATCACGATTTCTAATGGTCTAGGATACACATTGCATTTTTCATACTAACGAAAAATATCCTCCAAAATTATCAAATCACAAAGACATTGAATGTGTTAATCAACATACAGAGAGACAGGCAGCTTTATCAAATCCCACAAGACAGTTTAATACTAACAACTATGATCTGAAGTCTCTTTAATCAAACAAATTCTGAATTGACAAACTTGACGAAGAGCAATTGCTGTAAAAAACACAAGCCCACAATATTATCCTCAAAATTATAGTGACAAACAGGACAAATAATGTTCTAAAAAGGACGTCCAAGCCTATTTCGGTGACCTTGATTTTGGGTATGGACGACCAAGCCTATTTCGTTCGCCAAACTTACAAATGTAACAACCCATTACTAAAGACAGAGCAAAGCAAAGAAAGGGAGTCAAGCAACTAACAGTCACTGAACTAAAGAACCTGTTATGAAGACTTAGGCCCTGTTCTCTTGGACTTGTATTCAGACAGTTTCAGTTCAGTTCAGACACATTCAGTTCAGTTCAGTTCAGACACATTCAGTTCAGTTCAGTTCAGACACATTCAGTTCAGTTCAGTTCAGTTCAGTTCAGACACATTCAGTTCAGTTCAGATTTATTCAGTTCAGTTCAGTTCAGAGCCATTTAGTTCAGTTCAGTTCAGACTCATTCAGTTCAGTTTAGACACTTTCAGTTCAGTTAAGTTAAGTTCAATCAGTTTCAGTTCAAAAGAACAGGACCTTAAGAAAAATAGGAGAGTTCACATTAAAGAAACTGTGCAGCTAATGACAAACAGACTGCACATAAGACAAAGACAGGGAGCATTTACATCGTTTAACAAACTACATTCTAGATTCTACATAACAAGTATCATAGGCATCAAACCAATATCCCAACAATCATCACAATCATACAAGCGCATTATACATTTACACCCCGAGAAGTGAAGTTCCAATTGTTGCATCACTAGCCAAAAACAAGGCAATATCATATAGGCCAACTCAGTTTAGACAAACAGCAGAGAGATAACAAGACAGGAAACCGAGACCATTGAAACACAGAACAACCTGAGACAAGCTGAACTTTTACGTCGTTTAACAAACTACATCATACATTCTACATTCTACATAACAAGTATCAAAGGCATCAAACCAATGTCCCAACAATTTATCACAGTCATACACGCGCATTATACCCCGAGGAGTGAAGTTCCAGCTGTTGCATCACTAGCCAAACACAAAGTGATATCATATAGGCCAACACAGTTTAGACAAACAGCAGAGAGATAACAAGACAATAAACCGAGACCATTGAAACACGGAACAAGACGCCGTAACAAGCTTAAAAATGATGGGGGCATGGAAGTACAACCTGAGACAAGCTGACAACAACAGGTAACAAAGAAGATTTAGCAAAGTAATTAGGGCTATTCAAGAACTTGCAAACCCTAGGACAAAGCTTAACAAAAGCGGAAACCGGAGGATTCGAAGCACAATCAACCACTCTCCCCAAACAACAGATTAAATTTAAACAACAGATTCAAACACCAACCAATAAGTTGACTAAAAGCCCATTTGAATACACCAAGGTTATTAAATCAATCAAACATACGGATCAAGCCCCCACAAACTTGAAAAAATCCACATGGATGTTAAGGAAAACTACATAGGGGTTCAATAGTTACCTCATCGGGAATCAATTGTCGTCTACTCGCGATAGTCTCGATCATGTAACGACATACATAGTACCCACAATCTTTCGTGCCTTGAGCTTGACGAGGACACTATCATAATGAAACACCAATCAACTTACATGAATAATAGCTAATAGCATTGGTTCAAGCATGTAGTGAATTTGTCAAGATTTTATTATACATACCTTGATGTTCTTCCACCTAACCGGATTTTTTTTCAGTTTCTTGATATCCTTTCGATAATGATTGCTAAACTTTATAATACCACTACGGAAAATTTCACCTCATAAGCAGAAGGACTAAACAAAATAATATTAGAGTAATTAATATTATTAATCGATAATGACAAGGTGACGTACTCATTGATAATCCGTTGGGCAAATTCACTAATAGTATCTAATCCAGCCGGATCAAGCCAAAAAACAATTCCGTTCCAAGGACTTATCGCAGCTAGCATCCAATGTCGGCTGTACCAAAATTTATTAGTAGAGATAAAAGAAAATAGTCTCTTCATTTTTTATCATTTAGCTAGTCTAATTGGAGTTGTTTTGTGAGGGAAAAAAAGAGACAAATATAACTAAATGGAAAAAATGGAGGGACTAATATTTATAATAAGCTAAAAACATTAATAGTAAACAATGCAAGACTTACTGATCATGGAAAGGTGCAAAAAACAGTTGATTACGATTTTTTCCTTCATTGCACCCAAATGTACGATACAAGTAGTCAGATCGTTCATGTTCAATGGTTGGTGTCAAAGGAGAGATATAATTGGAATCACAAAATCCATACATTCCGGATACGCCGTCTTTGTGACACGATTCACTCAAGTACCTTACATATTAAAATATACTCATGGAAAAACTAATAATAACCTTACTAAAAGCGTAAATGAGACAACTCAAAGTTATAAATAAATACATACTTGATGAAAATTGACATGTGAGATGATCCGATTTCCTTTTGGAAGCACCAATCCAATAGGTCTTCGTAGTCAAGTCTTACTTCCATTTGATGGTTAAACACACTTTCCGGAACGGATATAATGAGGTCTCGATTGCTCTTTTTCAATAACATGGCATCTTTTTTTAAAGCCTTCAACATCCCCGAGTTAACCTTGATAAGATCTCCCTTTGTGATAGTGTATGGTTTGGTGGTTGCATTTTCTAAGGGTGGTGATTGTGAGACATCAACATTTGTCGTTCGCTTATCATACTTAAGAAAAATAAAAGAAAACTATATCAGATGGTACTTATTCACATTACATTTATGATAGATCAAATTAGAAAATAAAGCTGTGCAGATGGCAATAGTAATTTAGCATTAATGTATGTACCTTTTTCTTAGGAAATATCAAGTGAGCAGGCCAAGAAACAAAAGCATGTTTCGCTTGACATACTACACTACACTCCTCGTTAGGACATGGTAATGGTGCTGTTGGCACAATTTCTTCAGTAATGGAGACTCGTCGATGATCTTTAGACACAATGTTGAAATGATTCAAAGTCACTTCCGTTCCCTCGGATATGTGCACTTGTCCAATTGCAACAATTTGGATCTCTTTATTAACTTCGATCGCTAAGCAACAATCATGAATACCCTAGTACATATGAACTCAAGAATCTTTATGTTGAAGATGAAAACATAGTATACAATAGTATCTACAATATGCCAAGACCAATTCATATTGAAATACATTAAACTTACTACCGAGGAGCATTAAAAAACATAACATATTAACAAAATAATCATCTGCAAAAATGCATAGTTGAATTGAGCTCATTTTAATACCTTTGCCAATTTAAGCTCACTAATAGGAGTGTCATAGTCTGTATCGGATCGACGGACAACCTTGGGTGATGAGTTTGGCTGCTGATCAGAGTAATGTTGAGGTTTTAGGGCAGTGTCAACATTTGTTTCAGGCCAAGGAACAAAGTAGGTATCAGTTTGTCGCTCTTGTTCATGCTCTTGCGGCTGAGATTTACGCATATTGTTGTTGGAAGTATTGATCAAGGTGTTAGACCATTGGGCAAAGCAGTCATCACCTTTGGTTAGAAGTTGGGTGAAGAACCCATCTTCATGCCCTCTTCCAACACAAAACTGATCACCGTTCTGATCATTTAAATTTCCAGGTTTTGCATTCGTGACACCAATTTGCTCGCTTAAATGCCCACCATAACTACTAAATTGGCCAATTCCTTGGCCATTTAAAGCCCCAAGTCCGCTTACACCAGCTATGTGTTGCTTCACTTGCTCCTGATTCAAGCAAGACATCATTATGGTCATCATAAATTGCTGCTGTTGTTGTTGGTTGTTTCTCATAAGTGCTAGCTCCGACTTCAGATCCCTTATATCAATGCGCAGTTGGCTCGGTGGTGTTGGTTTAGAAAATCCAAAATACTGTTTAATAGTGATACCCGATCCAATACCCCTTACACGTCCGCCATGCTCTGGTTTCTTTAAAGCTCTTGCCAAAATATCATCTCGACCACCCTCTAACACTATTTCACCCCTTTCAACTTGTACCTTCAGTGCATTCTAAACGAAAACTTAAAAGAATCATGTATGAGTATATACGACAACAAATAAACTTAAGCTAATAATGTGAGGGAAAAGTTATTTTACAATCGCGTCTGCAATATCTTTGTCAGCTTGTGTAATATAGGTTACTTCTCCATTTACGACACGTGAATGAGCTCTATCCCACAACTCATGTCGAGGCACTTCATCAACAATGTTCCCTTTTTCCCTTTCCTTTTCTATCTATCATTTCATGAAAACACAGAGTAGTAGCAACAATGGTAAGGTGAATAAAAATTGTAAATAAACTAATAAATTTTACTAACATACAATCTCATCTTCATAGTGTAGGTATCCGAGACACCCTCCTCGATAGGTCGAGTCTTTGAGATTTGATCGTCTTCGATTTTCTTCACTTATCTCCTTCAAATATTTAAAAAAGGGTAAACCATAGAGCATTATGTTTTTGCTGAATTTTCAATTAAAATTTTATAAAACACATCGAAACATAAACCTTGAACTTCTCGGTAGTGCATAATTCCTTAAATTTATCCCAAACCGGTTGACTTATGAAAGGATATTTCCATGGTGGTCTTCTTCTTAATCCCCCAGATCTCTTATACATCCACTTGCTCCTTAATCTGGTCTTAAAAGCTCTCCATTTATCATCGGCTTGAGATAAGATCCATTCTCTACGGCCGCTTTGGATTGTGAACCCCTTCTGTGGAAAAAACTTACCAAGCACACTTATAACGAAAAAAGAAAACCGATAAAAACAGATAAGAATGTATGAAAATCTCTTCTCAAGAGGCCTCGTCAACCTCCTGCTCTCTATTATGACATTTCCTCTATGACATGTATGTGTTGGTTTCTTGTAAAAAGCTAGCTAGCTTCCATACATTCCATATATTAGTATACTAATGCAAGTATATTGCACAAATAAAACAGATTGTGTCACAACACAGTGCAAGGGAATTTGTGATATCAGAGTTAGCTCTGATATACTAATATACAAATATGTTCCCTCTGTACAGGCAGTCAAAGCTTCACCTCGAAAACCGTCTATACACCATGTATATGTTCTTTTATATCGTTTTTTGGTTCCGTTCTGTTGTTCAGTGTGCATATGTACTACCAGTGCCAAATTCCATGCATGGTTTGAGAATTTCAAGAGATTGGCCAATTGATCTGGTTTAGATTGACGAGCTGACAATTATACAATGCACATGCAACTTCAGTAGATTAAGGAGATGGTATTCCATATTCATATGTGAAATTCATTAATGTAAAACAATGCTTAGTTTTGAAACTCTATTCCTTTGTTTCAGCTTCTGAGAACATGCCTTTGAGTTGTTTAATACAGCACTGGAGTTTTGTCTTTGTATGTGGCTCGAAGTTTCTTGAACTGCGATATCCATTATTTTTCTTACGTCGATTTTTCTCCAGTGGTTTTAGTTTTCGACCATAATCTAATTGGGTCATTGTCGAGTTGGATTCATATGAGCTTGGTTTTGTGTTGGGTTCCTGTCACTGACTATCGTGCTGTATCATGTGTCGGGTCACAAGTCGAGTTGAGTCGGTTTGGAATTGATACACTCTTGATTTTCAGGTGCGGGAACATAATGATCGAATAGTTAAAGATAATCGTTTAATTGGTCAATTCAGGACGGGTCGGGTTACCTTTAAACTCACAAAGAGTGTACAGAGGGAACATGATTTTTCGAGGTGAACTAATTAGTGATCTAAAAACACAATATACTAGAGGCTACAGCATATAAAATCTCAGCTGCTAGTACTACACTAATCAACACAGCAAAGAGTAACCAAACCAGAATTGGCTCAAACATAGCCTTTCTATGTTTTATTGCTCGACCCGATTGTACTCCAATTAATCTAAATCAGGAAAACAAATCAGATTATAAACTAACCAGAAAGATTGAGCACTTATAACCTGAAATTCGACCAAATTTTAGCAAATAGATAATCCAAACAAAGTTTCCTTGTTTTGAGCATAAAGAAAAGTAATATGTTGATACCGTGATTAAATTGTACAAGTCGTTCAGTTCAGAATCCGGGATCAGTTTCCAAGTTGTGTAGGTGATGCACACTCGTTCTCGGACAACAACTCCCATATAACGCATGAAATGCTTTCGGTTTCCACCGCGTGGAATTTTATGTATTGGATGCCAATCTAATTCAATTTGTATCCCCTTTTGTATTGCAGCTCCCACATATGCAAGAGTGGTTCGACCTCGCTCATCTTCACGATTACACTTTTCAACCTCGGAATCAGAAGAGGCTGGGTCATGATCTCCAGATGAGCATACTTTCTTTCTTTTTTTAGCCATAAACCTATAAAGATGTAAATGACAAAAATAAGATTACACAACATAAACAATACAAACATGGAGAAAATAATGGTAATCAAAGTTAACATTAGCTCACAAACAAAAAAATCAGCATCTGAATGAATATAAACATCCTAATGAATATAAACAGAAAAGTGTGTTTTTTTCGGATATAAATCCGTGAGATCAAATCTGTTTTTTTTACCTCAGCTACTTTTACGACGGCGCTTGTTAGATTTGCTTATTTCGATATTGACGTCAACCCATTCACCGTCGTCATGGTCATTGCGTACATATGTCATCGAATTTTCACTCAAATCATTCACGGAATCCTCATTCTGAAAAAATTTGGTTGATGGTCTTTCCTCCAGATCAAAATCCTCATCCCAGTCATCAATATCGTGTCGGGATCGTGGTGTGATAACAACTGACCTTACTTTATCACTTGGATCCGTCACATAAAATACCTGTTTTGCTTGGCGAGCTAGTATATATGGATCTTCCTTGTGACTAAGCTTCTGAAGGTTGACCAACGTGTGACCAAACTCATCATATTCAACTACAGCATGAGAATCAACCCAATTGCACTTGAAAACTGGTATAGAGAAATCAGAATAATGCATCTCGATGATCTCCTCAATGACCCCATAGTATAACATTTTGCCATACACCGGATGTTTATCTTTGGCACTAGCAAAATGCATAGCCTCTGCTTCCACGGATACCCCACTATTTTGCATTGTACTAATTTCGTCTTGCTCCTTAGTGTAGAATGTACAACCATTTATGACATATCCAGAATAACAAGAGGCGTTGAAATTGGGTCCACGTGCTAAACTCTCAATTCGATCACATTTGATATGTGATGAATCTTCAAGTTCTCTCCTAACCTCATCTCTAAACCAACTGGCAAATAACTTGTTATGTTCTCCGAGTAAAGATTTCTCATTTGCTCTCCGATTGTTTTCTCTTAGAAAAACAATGTGCTTCTTAATATATGGTCCGACTTCATCCTCATTAAAAAGAATATAAGTGTGAGCCATGTGCCACTTCTCTAAAGACAAGTCAAGTCGCTTATGACCTATAGTTCCTTTTCCTTCAATTCTACCGCTATGTTTTGACAAAGGAATCCCGATCATCTTCGCATTTCCTAGAAATTCACTACTATACGCAACAGCATCTTCACAAAGCACCCTCTCAGCAATACAACCTTCCGGCCTATAGTGATTCTTCACATATCCTTTATAAGTTTTCATTTCTCTTTCGAAAGGATATTGATTTCTCAAATATACAGGACCACAAAATCTCACCTCTCTCACCAGATGAACCGTCAAATGAATCATGACATCAAAAAAAGATGGAGGAAAGTACATCTCTAATTGACACAAAATGACTACAATTGAACTTTCCAAGGAATTCAAGTCTTTAGGATCTATGACTTTGCTATATATCGCATTGAAGAACGAACATAATTTAATTATTGTTGAACGAACATTTTTAGGTAAAATTGCACGAATAGCCACAGATAACAGATTTTGCATCAAAACATGGCAATCGTGAGACTTAAGACCCACAAGTTTCAAATTTCCCATTGAAACAAGACTCTTGATATTAGAAGAATAACCCTCGGAAACTTTTACACCAGCTAAACAATCACAAAATTCTTTCTTCTCTTTTTTCGAGAGTGTATAAGCAGCCGGTGGCAAGAACTTTTTGTTGTTCTTGTCCCTAATGTGTAATTCTTTTCTAATCCCCAAAGCTTTCAAGTCATCTCTAGCATTAATACCATCTTTTGTTTTTCCCGAGATATTTAGTAATGTACCTACTAAGCTATCACACACATTTTTCTCGATATGCATCACATCCAAAGAATGTCTCACAAACAAAAATTGCCAATACGGTAAGCGCCAAAATATAGAACATTTTTTATACCCTTGTTTGGGTAGGGTAGATCCCTTGGTTTTCCCAAAGGTAACCTGAATGTCTCTCACTTTTTCAAACACCTCTCTACCCGTCAAGACTCTTGGTCGTCCATTCAACTCATGTTCCCCATTAAAGGCCTTTTTCAACTTTCGGTAAGAATGATCGATTGGCAAAAATCGACGATGCCCATCATAAATAGTTTTCCTAGATGAGGTCAGCCACTTTCCCACGGTACCATCCTCACAAATAGGACAAGCTGTTTTTCCTTTCACGGTATACCCAGACAAATTACCATACACAGGATAATCTTGTATAGTGCAAAACAACATTGCTCTAAGGTTAAATGTCTCATTTCTATGTGCATCATAAACTTCTGTGCCTGTTTCCCATAATATCTTCAAATCATCTACAAGGGGCGCTAAGTACACATCGATGTCATTTCCTGGTTGTTTAGGCCCGGAAATCAACAAGGAAAGCATCATGTACTTTCTTTTCATGCATAACGAAGGAGGCAGGTTATACGTAACCAAAACTACCGGCCAAGTACTATAGGTCGAACTAAGAGAGCGGAATGGATTCATACCATCTGTGGACAAGGCAAGGCGCAAATTACGTACTTCTTTACCAAACTCAGGGAAATTTCCATCAATAAACCTCCATTGTGGGGAGTCAGCTGGGTGTCTAAGTTTATCATCCTTAATTCGACCATTATGATGCCATGTCAAATTTTTTGCATCTTTTGCATTCGAAAAAAGACGTTTAAATCGTGGTATAATGGGAAAGTACCACAACACCTTTGCTGGAACTCCTTCTTTCTTCTTATAGCGTGAGACATTACAAATGGGACAACTCTTCAATGATTGGTACTCATTATGATATAATATGCAGTCGTTAGGGCATGCATGAATTTTCTCATAAGGCAAGCTCATTGAACATAATATCTTTTTTGCCTCATATGTTCTACTTGGGATAACATTATCATCCGGTAGCATATCTTTCACTACCTCGAGAAATTCAGTAAAACCGGTATCACTCAAACCATGAGCTGCCTTCAAATTATATAATCTAAGTACACTTGATAGTCTTGTATATTTTTTGCATCCTTCATATAAGGGCTTTTCGGAATCAGATAATAAAGTTTGAAATTCGGATGGATTTTCATCAAACTTCTCTTGAACTTCTCGTAACATATCCTCTATCCTATCACCCTCATTTAAATTAGGCGTTTCAGGTAAGTTATTCCTATCATTTCCTTCCTTATCTTCCCCATGCCAAATCCAAACAGTATATGTTCTATCAAAAGCTGATTTGCTTAGATGATTAAGTATTTCATCGGCTCTTTTATATAGAAAATTATGACATTTAAAACAAGGACAAGGTAGCTTAGTACGCCCTCTGGAGTTCTTTACGGCAAAATTGATAAATTCTTTTACTCCAGCTATATACTCAGGGTCACCCGGTTTTGACAATGATATCCAACTACGATCCATATCTACAAATTGTGTAAAGAAAATTATCATAATCAACCGACTAAATACGGAATTATTGATAAGAACTCGACTTTTCATATCTATGCAGTTATGCTCCTTATAATAAATATGTCGCCGGAAAGACTAATAACGAGAACATTAGTAACTACGCATAAAATACATTATGCGTTTGGTCCAATATAAAAAAACGTGACTTATTATTTGTGGAGGTTATTTTAATTTGGACATTAAGGAATATGCTCCCTCTTGTACGGAGAAAAGTAATTTGAAGAGACAAATGTTGGAATAAAAAGGCTAAGATTGTGATCTTGTTATATGTAAAGGGATCTTTTCACTTACCACACCAATATACAATTAACAACATTCATTCATTCACTAGATCATACAGATAAGTCGTAATAAACATTGAAATCGTCTTATGACATTGGGAGTATTCAACTGTTAGGATTCAAATTCCGCGACTGTTTCAAGTAAGCCGGGGTAATTAGTTGATCTCAAGAGTTTTAGTAACATGGATTTCATCATTTTCTAAACTCGAATCCTTTGCCCTTGAACCTCAAACACACATTAGCTAGCTGACCAGCTATTCATAAGATTCAGATGAATCGAAAAGGTATTAGTAATTGAGATTTAATAAGCTGTACTACTATGATAAAAATTGAGATTCAAAAATGTTTGTAATAATTCATTGGTTAGAAACTTAGAACGATTCACAACATTCGACTATTATAATTACAATAATAAACGGTTCACTGATTAGAACGTTTCATATGTGCGATAGTCTCACATAAAGCTCGTCACAAAACCTATGTTCAGTTGCGAGGATTCAATCCATGTTTGCGTTCTAGTGTCAAACCTCACCGACTATTTGATACAACTGGAGCAACTACCAAACAGAGATGTTATAAGTTGTGATTAGTTGATGTGATGCGTGATGACAAATGACAGTAAAGGGTGGAAAACGACGTGAAAGAGGGAAAGTGACTGGAAATGTAGACTGTTTAAGCAATCAATATGAACACCACTTCCAGAAACATGACTCTCATTGTTTTGTTTGTTGAGTGATTCACAATTCATCAGCAACATGACCTTCACATCCATTGCGTCCAAAAACGGTTTCGCCTGTCATTGACAAACAAGGCCAGTGTGGGCAGAGGGAGTTTGTCAATCTCAGGCTTTTTCTTAATTCAATAATAAGACATTGAGCCGTAGGACAGTAGGAAGACTAGAAGAAACATCAGATTTGCACCCTTAGAAAAACTCATAAACTTGTAATAGACGCTTCTCAATGCAAGACTACCCCATTAGGCCATTAACCATAGTGGCGACTGAGATTACATAGATATGGAGTACTTGGGTTGGTTTGAGATGTGAGACAATCTTGATTTCAGATAGTTCAGATAACATACCCAAATCACCAGACTTTGTCTACTGTCGTCAAGAGCCACAGCTTGACGGCCTGTTATGATCTCCAGCAATAGGACACCGTAGGCAAACACATCTGTTTTCTCATCAGCAACATGACTCTCATTGTTTTGTTTGTTGAGTGATTCACAATTCAATGTTGCCCCATCACAATTCACTACTCACTACTCACTACTTACAACCCCTCACGTTTAATCTTCCTCTCATTTTCGACCTAAACATGAAATGAAAAGTTCACTCAACAATTATGTCGCCCAGCAACGTAAATGATACACGAATTATCATACACGAATTATGTCGCCCAGTGACATAAGATACCTCTCCTTCTCTCTCTCAATCTCTTCAATCATCCTCAATCGATTCACATACTCCAAATAACCCCCAATTATCAATCACCCCTCACAGTAAAATCATCTTCACGACGTCTATCTTACTATTATCGATTCACATACTCCCGGTTTTGCCTCGTTAACTACTGAAATACACACTTCATCCGTTCAAATGAATCAATTAAACACAAATAACGGGTATTAAACGAATTGCACAGCATAAAACCTACAGTCCACATTTCATCAAACCAATCAAAAGAAAACTAACAATAATCAAAAGAAAACTAACAATAATCAAACAATAAGAAGCAAATACGATCACCGACAACCGATCAGAAGCAAATACGCGCGCAGAAATAAAATTGGGAGAGAAAAAAAACAACAAACCTGAAACTTGGGCGTGGTCTGCTCGCAATTCACATTCGATTTTTGAAGAAAACTTGGGTGTTGGTTTACTGCAAAAATTAGGGACGGAGCGAGTAAGGAGTCTGCAAATTCAGGTCGGTGATGGATGAATTTTAATTTGGGTGTGGGGAGGAAGACGTGCTACATACTGCTGCGTGGGACTTTACTGGAATTGCTGAGGGATAGGGATGTAGCGCGCAAAAAGAGGGAACGAATTTGTTTGTATTTAATTTTTTTTATTTTTTTGAAACTAATTTGTTTGTATTAAGAGATCGGTTATTTGTAAGTCAGGTTTCTTAATCTATGAAACCTGTTATATAAGTTGACTGGTGTCTTATACATAATTTTAAGAAACCGTGTATATTAGAAAAATGATCTCTTAAATTAAGACACCGGTTAGGTTGTCCAACCGGTGTTTTATTAATGATTTTAAGAGACCAGTCACAAAAAATAAATGGTTTCTTATTATTAAGAAACCGGTTAAACAATCTAACCGGTGTGTTACGGGTGGTCTCTTAGGGCATTTTTGTAGTAGTGCATGACGATTATAGCAATTTCCCTGTGGATATTCTTAAGGGAACTTGCTTGTGTGGTGGTTGGCAGATAACCGGTATTCCATGTAAGCATGCTTGTAGAGCTATATACAAGAACAATGAAGAACCAGTGCATTATGTGAATGGATTCTTTAGTGGGCAATGTTACAAGCTGACATATGGAGACCGTATGCACCCCATGCCTGATAAAGAAGCTTGGCCAACATTTGAGTTTCCTAAAGTCTTATCACCTATACCAGAGAGAAGCAAAGGGAGACCGGCTCGTCAAAGAAAAAGGAAAGCAGATGAGCCTAAGAAGGGAAAGAGAACAACTTTCGTGACATGCTCGATATGCAATACGGTTGGGCATAATTCAAGGAGCTGCAAAGGTGGGCCAACTGCAAGGGAAAGGCAAGCTTCTCGAGGTGGTGGTCAGAATAAGAAGGCAAGAACCGATGGAGCATCAACGAGCAACAGAAGGGCTGATGGAGCCTCAACAACCAACACTTAGGTAAGTCCCTTCTAATTTTGAATGTTAAATGTCGTGTTATTTACGGTTGAATGTTCTATGGGCAGAATATCATTAGTTTCGTATCTTGTTTCAATTTCAGAGTCAAGCTAAGTAAAGGAAGGAGAAGACCTGTTTATCTTTTGTGTATGGTTTAGCTAGGGGTATATATTTTGCACAGGTCTTTTATTATACCACCAATCCACCATACTTGGTCTTAGAATATGAATAATCTCGTATGTGGTATGTATATTTTGCACAGGTGTTGCTCCTATATTTTAGGTAATTAGTACGTAAACTCTCTTTTGGTGATTTGCATATCACACAAGCAATTATTCCGCCGATGTGGTTCCCTTTTTAGTTCGTTTGTTTAACGAACATATCAATGTGATGGTAAGAATATATTAGTAGTAATCTTATTTCATTGCATTAGACTTGTTTTCTATACATATCACGTTTTGTTCATAACAACATAAAGTAGACTAAAGTACATGACCGAACCAATTATGATGCTTAGATTTAGCAACTTCGACATAGAATCAATCTTTCTATTGATGTCACAAATTATTTCCATTTATTTCTTCATATTTTTCTTCAAATCTTGTTGAATGGACACTTGATCAACTACATCCATTCTGTTGGTATTTGTAACTTCTTCCGTTCTTCCTTTGCACCATTGAAACCATCCACATTCATCACATTTATAGTATAGCTTAAATGGATTTGCAGCAGTTGATCCGGATGCTCGAATATTTGCTCTTCTATAGCATCTTACGCATGTTTTGTTTTCCACTTGAACTCCTCTTAGAGTTGAACTTGAATGTGAAACCGACATTGTTGGAAGTTTGATTTGTGTGGATTTTTTTGTTCGTGTTCTGTCAAAATAGAAAGGGGTATGCATTTATAAGCATTTGTGTAAGGCTAGTTCAATAATCTAGCCGTTACTTTGCTTCAAAGAGTCGCCCCTGTGCTTTCAGGGGTACCATGTGAACAAAAATGTAACCTTAGGGGTACCATGGGAACGTCATTCTTTATGCTAAGGATTCTGAAAAGTAGCCGTTGAGGGATGTAATTAATTTTCCCTCCCAAAATTAATTAGCACTTAATGACGCAACTCTTAAGCATAATTCAACGGCGTGAAGACAGAAAATGGGATGTGGGCAAATCGGGAACTAAACTATAAAACTCAAGGTTACCATGGGAACAAACTTAAAAGCGGGTGTACCATGTGTAATGTGACATATTTCGGGGGTACCATGAGACTTTTCCCATGAATCAATTACTTAGTCTTCATATTTTAAAAGAAAAAAAATTGACCAATAAGAAGAAGGTGACATGGATTCATCAAATACTCTCAAATTGAAATGGTGAAATGAGATGATTTTGTTTGACATTTAATAGTATATACTCCCTCCGAGTTTCTAACATTGTTCCATTTACTTTTGGGGTGAAAAATAAGAAACCAAAAATGGGTGGTTAAAAAAGAAAGAAGGAAAAGAAAGAAATGGGTGGTTGAATGTGAACCACACATTTATGGCCTAAAGTGGAAAATGGGTAAAAGATTGAACTCAGTCCAAAAAGAAAAATAGGACAATGTTAGAAATTTGGAGGGAGTATATAGATTTGGATGAGTAGAAGGGTAAGCTCAAGTCATAAAAGTTCCCTTACTCCGACCGAGAGGTTGGGGTGCAATTCTCATCTACGACGTAATGCGCTCTTCTCTGGACAAAAAAATAACAATTTGGATCCTTTCCATTATTTTGTCTCTCAATTATTTATCAACGGTTTAGATGTTATCTTAAAATGATCTAACGATCCTAGCATTAAGTAATGGATGATGGTGATCAGTGGGAGAATTATTACAGTATACTCCGTATTAAAATGGGTGTATTAAAGATAATTGACCATCCATTACTTTTTTTTTTGAAACTCCTAATCGGGTATTACTTAACCAATTCAGCATCCGTGATACAACAAGCTTTTGGCGGAAGCCTACTGCCCCACACAACGTTTGACGATCCTATCGGAGTGGCATGTGCAAGCTCATGCATAACACCATTACACGACCGTTTCGCGAAACACCAACTAATAGAACAGAAAAATTCGCTAAAACCATAAATGTCATCTAATACTAAGAATAGAACGCTTCTTCCTTTCCTGCGAGACTTGAGTGCGTCCACCAGAATTTGAGAGTCACTTTCCACAATAATGTCGCTCTGGCCTTGTCTTCGCGCTTCCTTCATACCCTCCAGAATAGCAACCGCTTCAGCAACTTGGGCACTCCAAACCTCCACCCGGTGTATGGTGAAACTCCATAATACCGCTGCCCACCTATCCCTACAAACCCCACCCAGGCCCACTCCCACGCCTTCCTTCGATCCCGCATCCACGTTGACTTTTATAGTCCCTTCCTCGGGTGACATCCATCCTCCCTCGTTGCAGCACGGGCTGTCCCGTTATCCATTACTTTTGAGGTAATAGAGAGGATCCTTACTCTTTCAATAGTGTCTGACTTTCCGTCATATAGAGCTCATTACAGATTATCATCCAACTTTTTTTAAATTTTTTTTATCAATATTGAATTATATTTTTTCCGTATCGATTATTTGTTTACATTTTATAATAATTATTTTAATTAAATTAAATAAATGATTGAGATGAGGAGTAATATATGAAGAATATGAGGATTATAAGGTAAAGTCTTTTGCCAAAAGAAGAATGTAAAGAATTGATTGGATTGTTCATTATAGTAAGTGTAAAGAATTGAATGGATGAGAGGGAGGGAGTATATAATCTCCGCGACAAAAAAAACCTTTTTTTGCCCTAGAGAAGTTTTGTGCATCAAAAGTTTTTCGTCGCCCAATGGCTCTTTCTACGACAAAAGTATTGTTTGTTATCCTAAAGGTAATTTGTGCAATAAAACAGCTTTATCGTCGTCTATCATGTACTTTGTGCGACAAAAAAATTGGGTCCGGGAGCTAGGACAGCTGAAGGCCGGAGGAGCTTAGCCTGCAACTCAGTAAACTGCAAGCGAGAACCCAGAAAGACATAATTTACAACATCTTCAGCAGCATAAACACCAAGCCCTCCAAAAGTAATCATGAATGTTTTAACAACACCATTGCCACCCCCATCTCAACACCCACAAAGACTAACAAAGAGGCAATGGAAACGCAAAATTGCCGCCAAGAAGAACCGACAACACGAAGAAGAGCAAACGAGCAGAACAACCAAAAGCATGGCCACACAAAACACACGTGTGGCACATAAGCATAACAAACAAACGCATAGAATAACGTCGGCGGTAAGAGTGACCGGCAACACCTAGAAGACCGGAACGGCCACATGCGAACACCAGTCAACAACCAATAGACCGGGTCAACAAATCCACGGTGACCAACCACCACTGGAACAAGGTGGCCAGAACACACACACGTTCTTCAAACACCACACCAAGAAACCACACACACGAAACAACATGAAAACAAAAAAGAGAGAGAAGCAACCATACACACGTTATTGTTATTGTTATTGCTATGGTTATGGTTATGGGTATTGTTATTGTTATTGTTTTGTTAAGGTAAAATCAAAGGTTACAAGAAATTAGTTGGCAGCTAAGATACAATTTGAGCGCTCACTCCCCTAGTGATAGTAAAGTTGAGTCTAGCAAAAATGTAAACGGCAGTAATAACCCTGACATTCTGAGACACCGAGAATTTTTGAATCCACTTGAGGAAGGCAACAACATCCGTATCTAGTTCCCAAACGAAGAGAAGGAGAAAGGGAGGAAACTGTAGGCAGCCGACACGGACAAATCCCGGTACTTGACACACTTACGTTGAGCAGCATCAACGAAGACACGTCCGACACAAAATAAGACATCTCAGACTGATTCAAGGGGAAAGACCCCATCAGATCGACACATACATTATCTTTTCCTTTGTCCCATAAATAAAGAAACAAATCAGCTAGACGAAAAGGATTGTCATGCCCATCAACCAATCCGATATCAACCCCTTTACTAGTAGAAATCCTAGACCTATAGCAGATATTCAATAAGGTGTTGCAAATGAGGTTATGTCGATGCTTGATGCTCATAGTACCAGTACAGGACACATCAAGATTGTATTGCTGCCACATGATACTTACAAGCCAAAAGAAAGCTCCACAACAACCTCGACGTCCAAAACTTAGAACTCCGAAGATATGGCCGAGGGAAGCTGATCATCAACGCGTAGACTGAGGAATCAATGTGTAGACACCCACATTTTGCCTGCTAGTGTCTATAGCAGTTCCCGACAAAACACTCGATGATGATCGGACGCAAACGTGACTTAGTACACTCGAATATGGGCTCGGAATCAATAATATCCGACGTGGGCATTTAGCGGAGTACAAATCTCTCAAAACCAACCTCAAATTCAGGCCCAGTAGGTCGTTCCGAGTAAAATGAGACTAATTTGGGCCAAAACCGACACCAAAAATAAAAACCGTCTTTTGGCGACAGGGTCAAAACCCGGTCAAAGACGAACCCATCCTCGAAATCAACCAAGTTCGCTTCTAGAAACTTGCGTCTGAACACAATCCTCAAAAAAATCAAAAAGGTCAACCATTTCCTAAAATGGCTCGTCAACCCTATCCACTCGATCGAGTGGATTGACCTCACTCGATCGAGTGGAGCCACAAAAATCGCACCAGACCCCTTTCCTAGGGCACTCGATCGAGTGCACTAGGGCCACTCGATCGAGTGACCCTAAGTCGAGGGGTAAACTCTATAAATACCCCCCTTGTGCTCTTCATTTGGGCAGAATTTTGATATACAAAAAGCCTACATTTTCAACCTAAGTCTAGCATCCTCTCCACCCTACAACCCTAAGCCATCCTACACAAAAAAACGAGTCATTTGTCCCTCGAAAAACCAACAAGACCATCCGCACATACACACACCATAACTCAACTACATCCTCGATACTCCCGTGTTCCCGTCGCTATTACGAGTCCATTGCCGAGGCCATTCTAAGCATGTATGTTGAGGGTGTCATCAACCTCGTTTCTATCTTTACTATCTCGTTTTTTATATATACGTTTTGTACTTTATATTATAGTTATACTAGTATACTAACACTAACACCAACATTTTAATTATCGTATACTAACTCTTTAATTTTTGTTACTAACCAATCTAACATTTATTTATCGTTATTTAATTTTCGTTCTTACATATACCGCGTATATATATGCATAATAATAAAATCGGATCCGAACCCGTTTGACTATGACGACCATCTAAAGTCCGTTTAATCCTTTTACGAGCCACGACGGAGGTGGCACCCTTTCGAGGAGCGCCGCCCCAATGTACTCAAGGGTGTAACGTGATCGTGGTAGATCATAGTTAAACGTGTTTGATTCCATTTCTAAGATTAGCGCAAAATCCGTTGATGTGAAAACCGACATCATATAATCCATTAGGATTAGTATCGATGTCGTGACGCGGAGGAACACAATTTTGTCACTAATCAAAACTTTTAATCCCATATTGACATTTTTTTCATAACTTTCCGATGACGGTATTATAATCGTATATCACACGATTATAACACCAGAAGTCGAGTTGGATTTAAATCATGCAATATTTTTATCCAACTCGGCCAACCATCGATTTAAAAATAAATAAATCGGAATAGCCACCTTTTCTGAAACGAGTTATGGCTTGTACATGGGCCACTCGACCGAGTGCCATGGGCCACTCGATCGAGTAGCACCCCAAAAAGTGGGCAGTAGCTACTTCGAAGGTGCACTCGATCGAGTCCATGCCATGACTCGACCGAGTGGGTCCTGTAGCCCAAGAAAACCGAGAGCTTTCTTTATCATTCGAGCATCATTTTTTTTACGACGTTAGTCGTCGCGTGTAAAGTCAATCACGTGATCTCCTTTTTCAAACCTCATGCATATCACTTCACTTAAACGACTTTGATTGACGGTCTCTCACTATTAATCTTGTGTCGACGACTCCTTAAGTTTTATCCGACACATGGTTAGTCTAGACATCAATTTCTCAATGTGATAAGTCGGGACAAGGCACCGAGATTCGGGATCGGGCTAGCATCACGTCTAGGTCCCCTATCTCCGTCCTTCGCTTAATACACAATATAATGTGTATTTAATCGGAGTTCGTCCATTTGCACAACTTACGGTCTGGTTTGTATTTATATATACGGGTCTGTTTCTATTATTTATCGCTCTTTATATACCTCGTTTAATCTTTTTTATATTGTTCGTTATTTTGTATTGGCCGGGTTGTATTTCCGCCCGTGTATTTTGTACATATTTACGGGCTTTATTTTTTGTTTTTTTTATGTTTATCGCTTTTTAATTAAACATCACATGCTAAATCACTTTGACGTGAATCTAGATGCATTAAATGACGTAGCTAACCAATAATTCACATGCTTAGCCAAAAACGCTGTTTGCATATCATTTAGTCGTTTTACTAGCGCGCGTACACGAACACGAACGATATCTTAGTAGAGGCCGCTAAGTGCGGGCGGGGTTGGGTGTCCTTAGTGGGCTTCCCAACACGTACCCTCACCCTTTACTCAGAACCTTGGTTTCCGGATGTTCGAAACCGTTGGCGCACGAGATTTCATTCTATACACGAAAGCCGGTGTAAACGATATCGGTATCGTAATGCAAAGAGACGAGCCCCATAAACTCTGAAATCAAAATGGGCCGTACTTTGTGTATGGCCCACGACGACATAGAGTGGGCTCGAACGGTTCCAAATTCCCATAAAATTCGGTGCCGACACCAACTTTGACTTAAATTTCAACCCGAGAACAATCTTACCACGAGATTCATTCGCCTACCCAAACCCGCGCGTGGCCGCGTCGGGGTGGACCTACGTTATGTCCACACAATGACGTCGAAAATAATGTCCCGACCTCGTCCTTAGGGCATGAAGGATCGCCTTGGCCCGAGGGAGCCATCCAAGCAACGCTTAGGAGTAAGATTAGAAGACGTCTTCAACAGACTGGGGTATAAATTCATACCACTCGCAGAGGATGTCTTATCCGAAAAGATAATAACTCGTCTTAGAAGGTAAAGGGAAAGGGATCAAGAGGAGGATAAGGAAAAGTGTCAAGACGAGTACCAGGAGGAGTACCGGGAGTCGATCCCACGCCACAAACCACCAAGGGTGGTTATGTGATCCGTGATTATCCCTAGTGGAGTCGTGATTATCTGGGATCTGTGATAGGGTTAACTCGTATCCTTAATCAAAAGTATCCCAAGGACACCAACTAATGTAGATAGTGAAGTCAGGGATCGAAACACAAGGAGATGGGATTTAACTGTCTAATCCTAGGAATTATATTCCAGATTACGGGTCACAGTTTTCTGGGTTTTAGGTAAAAAGCGAATAAACTAAGACGAAATAACAATAATGAAAAGGTCTAGGATCGTAGGTTCACTATGAATATTAATCGAGGTCAGGAAATTAACTAATTAATCATTAAACGAACTACCTAAGGTGCAAGTCCGGTCAGTACATACAACCTTTAGATCTAAACTTAACCTGCGGTCGCTAGCATTAAGTCAGTCTACCCGAATTATCGTGGCCTAATTAGTTCTTAACCCGGTCAG
Organism: Agrostemma githago; assembly: GCA_958450325.1. NCBI lineage: Eukaryota > Viridiplantae > Streptophyta > Magnoliopsida > Caryophyllales > Caryophyllaceae > Agrostemma > Agrostemma githago. The sequence goes on from OY288243.1 coordinate 53,805,139, forward strand.
TAAAAGCCCTAATTGCTATGCTAATTAATTGAATTATGCATCAAACAATCAATCATATTTAAGACGATAAACAAGTGATAGTTCGTACGATTAACAAACAATCAATTAATTATAACCCCTCTCAACATGCATAGATCCCCTTAATCCTAGAAAAGAAATTAGTTACTCATAATGAAACTAATCAAACAAACAAGAAGTAAATCAGATCCAATCATATTAAGATGAATTAATGTAAATACTAATAATAAACGAACAAGAATTAAAGAACATAGCTACCATTGGCAAGCTCATTAATTAGGTGTTTACAAATAGTGATAGACTCTAGATCCGATGGATACACCAAATTTACTGATGAACACATTTTATACCTTATTTTATCATCCCCCTATACCCACTTTAGAGCTTTTCTTGCTCCTAGTTTATGCGTTTAGTGTTGATTTTTATTAGAAAGTCAATACTATCGATTCTCGTGCTATTTTGAATGTTAGGTACATTCTCGAGCACATTTAGGAGTTATAACCCGGATATCCGAGATGAGAACGGGATTCGAGGAAAGAATTGAGAAGCCATGCTACAAGAAGAAACTCACTGCCGAGTTTTAGCAGCGTCACTCGATCGAGTCATGTAAGTGTACTCGATCGAGTGTGTTACCCAAGTAGTCAACTGGACTGCTTTGAAGATTTGGGCTGATTATCTCCTTTGGCCCAAAACAATCAAGGAACAGAACTTTAATGATCTATTCGATCAAGTCACCATCAGGTGGACTCAATCGAGTGCACCCGATTTGGGTCGTGCTTCAGTTTACTGCATTAATGAAGACTTGGGCTAGTGCTTTGAGCCCAAGTGATGGTGAGGAGAGAATTTAATCAGTTTTTCTGATTTGTAATAACACTTTTACACTTATACTTTTACTTTTCACACTTTTGAATCATCATAGTTTTACGTTTACTTAGAAACTCTCTAGAAAACCAAATAGTTACTCTTACGCTCTTCATTTTTGGATCTTCACGCATTCAAATTCTTCGGTGATCTTTACTCTTAATTTCAGTTTTAATTCTTGATTTTGTAGACACTAAAATTTTATATATTTTGGTATCTATTTATGTCTAATATCTTTAGTATTTAGAGATAATTATCAATAAATATTGTGATAATATCTTAAGATACTACAGAATATTCTTAGCTTCCTCTCTAAGCTATTAGGTTATAAACACGGCCTAATATCTAGGGTTTAGAGGAGGTCAGATGGAAAAAGTCTCAAACGACCCCATCATCCTACTACCATAGGTAAATGGATTAAGTCACCAAAAAGACCCCATCTTCCCCCTACGGATCTAAGTCGATAAGACCTCCGTAGAACTATAAAAAAACCCTACCTTCAAGATTGGAATCAAGAGATCCACGGAAGTTGTAACGCTCAATCTTTCGATTATCAAATAAAACTCTTGTTCTCATATTATTTTGTATCTGTTATTATATTATCGCAGGTGCGAAAATTTTATGTTTTACAAATCATTTGTAGACACCAAAATTTTATATTATTTTGGTATCTATTTAGGAATAATATCTTTAGTATTTAGAGATAATTATCAATAAATATTGTGATAATATCTTAGATCCTTTAGAATATTCTTAGCTTGCTCCTTAAGCTATCTAACTATAAATATGGATCTCCATCTAGGGTTTAGAGAAGGTCAGATGGAATAAGTCTCAAACACGGCCCCATCATCCTACTACCAAATTGTAGGTAAATGGAATAAGTCACAAAAAAGACCCCATCTTCCCCTCTACGGAATTCAAGTCGATAAGACGTTCGTAGTACTATCAAAACCTAACCTTCGAGATTGGAATCAAGAGATCCACGGAAATTGTAACACGCAATCTTTCGATTATCAAATAAAGCTCGTATTTCATATTATTTTGTATCTGTTATTTTATCATCGCAGGTGTGAAATTTTATGTTTTACAAATTGGTGAACCCGACATGAAGATTTTTGCTATTCATCTCCAATCTCGAAGGATCCAGACCTGTAGAAGTCATGAGGGCAAACAAAATCGACCTCACGTCATTCTACGAAGTTTCGAGACAAAGTTGCGACCGACTTCGAAGTCTCCACAACAAGTCTCGAGGGGGCATTTGTAGACACCAAAATTTTATATTATTTTGGTATCTATTTAGGAATAATATCTTTAGTATTTAGAGATAATTATCAATAAATATTGTGATAATATCTTCGATGCTTTAGAATATTCTTAGCTTGCTCCTTAAGCTATCTAACTATAAATATAGATCTCCATCTAGGGTTTAGAGGAGGTCAGATGGAATAAGTCTCAAACACGACCCCATCATCCTACTACCAAATTGTAGGTAAATGGAATAAGTCACAAAAAAGACCCCATCTCCCCCCTACGGAAATCAAGTCGATAAGACGTCCGTAGTACTATCAAAACATAACCTTCGAGATTGGAATCAAGAGATCCACGGAAATTGTAACACGCAATATTTCGATTATCAAATAAAACTCGTATTCCATATTATTTTGTATCTGTTATTTTATTATCGCAGGTGTGAAATTTTATGTTTTACAGATTTATTCGTCGTTTCCGTCTTAGTTCATTTTTCGTATTTTTAGTGATCATCGCTTTCGTAACAAGAATTGCATTATTGCTTCTAGTATAGATTTATTATTTAGTTATTTTGGTAAAAATGTAAGTATATTGATTCCAAAAAAACTGTGACAAGTAAAATTAGACTAGTAGTACATAGATAGCACTAGCCCATCTATCCAAGTCTGGTCTGTACATGATAACACACCATGACTTAAATAATTAAATTCTACTCCTAATCTTCCGTTGGATAGTCTGAAACACAACCTTTGGCGAGACAAGGACACCTTCAATCCTACTTTTATTACGCTGACACCAAATGTGGTAAATAACCGCATTCCACGCTGCTCGAATAATATTCCTCTGAAACCTCGTACGTCTCACTCGAACGATCCTCAGCAACTGTCCTGTAGCACGAATACCAAGCCAATCACAAACATGCTGACATAACCTGACACTATACCCACACTCCAAAAATAAGTGAGGAATAGTCTCATGCTGCTGCTCACGGATACAACAATTTGCTCTGATGTTCAAGCCAAATCTGATCAGTCTATCTCTCGTATTCAGCGCCCCTCTGAAAGCCAGCCATGCCACCACTCCATGTTTAGGAACAACCCATCTACACCACACTTGCCCGTACCAATTCACCTTAGGACTCTTATTACGTAGAGTATCATAAGCATCCTGGATAGAATAGGACCCATGACCCCCTTCCACTTACCATTCACATAATACTGCTGCAAGACAGTCTTGACCTTACAAATCATCTTCCACCCCCACCCCAGTCCCGTTTTAACCTCATAGGCACCCCAGTCCTGCCCCTTCAAATAATAGGTATGAACCCACCTGACCCATACTCTCTGAGGATCCTCAAAAATCCACGCCACCAGTTTGCCAACATCAACCATATTCCAGATTTGCAAATTACATAAACCTAGCCCACCTTCAGCCTTAGGTAAACAAACATCATCCCAGGCAACCAACGGAGCCCGAGAATAATCATGTGACCCCGACCAAAGGAAATTCCTGCACACATCAATATTGCGAGCCAGCATTCCTTTTGGTATGATGAAAATCATCGCCCAATAGGAATGCAGCCTCGACAGAACCGCCTGAACAAGCGTGAGCCTTCCCACAAACGAAAGCTTGCGAGCCTCAATACTCCTAATTCTGGCAACAACCTTGTCAAGCAAGATATTATCTTCCCTCTTAGTAATCTTATAAGGCTGGATGAGAATTCCAAGATACTTATAGGGAAGAGAGCCTTCAAAACAGCCAGACAAACGAAGTACCTCCTCCTTAACAGAAGTAAGGATTCCAGCAAAGTAAGCATTCGATTTCCCAATACTCATAGTCAGACCTGACGCCTTACTAAAAGAAGAAAAAGCTCGAAGCAATACCTTAATGTACAGAAGATCTCTCTTACAGAAGAGCAACAAATCATCAGCAAACATGAGGTCGCATAGCCTCATGGGAGCACATCTTGGGTGAAATTTGAAAGGATACGTATAAGTATTATTATAGATTTATTATTGTTTTCATAGATTAATTCGGATCGCTTTCGTCATGTCTAATTGCAATTCATCCATTGTTAATTTTATTATTTCTAGTATGAGTGGCTAAATTCTACCTAGGGTTTAAGGGATCTATGTTTATTATGAGAGTTATAGTTAATTAACTCATTTCTAATTGTATGGACCATCGCTCAAATATCGTTTTAACTCTGTATGATTGATTACTGGCCAGGACTGATTGATTACTGGCCAGGACTGATTGATTAGTATCACAGTTAGGACTTTCCACCGACCGGGTTAAGGACTAATTAGGTTACAATAGTTTGGGTAGACTAGCTTAATTCTAGCGACCAAAAGGTTAAGTTTAGTTCTAAGGTTTGTAGAGTACCGACCAGACCTACATCTTAGATAGTTCGATTATTGACTATGTTAGTTGATTCCTTGACCTGAGTAATATTCTTAGTGAACCTGAGACCCTAGATCTTTTCCTTAATGATTCGTCATTTAGTTATTTAGGCCTTAGCTTACCAAAAAAACAAGAAACCAGTGACCTGTAGTCTTAAGTCTTGACCTTAGAACAAGTAATTGAGTCCCGTCTCCTGGTGGTTCGACCCCTACTTCACTATTTGCATTAGTTAATGGGCCCTAGGGTATCTTTGAATAGGGATACGACTTTCCCCTATCAAATTTTGGCGCCGTTGCCGGGGAGACGATGTTATTTATTTGCTTGTTTTGTGTTTTAGATTTTTGATTACTCTTGTCTCGAGTGTAATCCCCTAATAAATCTAACGCAATACAGTGGCGAAAACACTATAGATGTGGGATTATAAAAAATTGTAACTATGTCTTGGTAAACGGTAAGTCAATACATAAACCATTGAATTAAAATGGTTAAAATAAAAACAATCCATAAAAAGGGTTTAACAACCCATAGTACAAAACTTATTAAACAGCGAAGCAGGATCAGTAACTACTCGCTAGCCCACCTGAAGGGAAACACGTATACCTGCCATGTTAAAAACATAACAGCCACAATCAGTGAGGAGCAACGACGATGTTTTCCCAGCCATATTACAAGAATTTAAAACGGTAAATACTATTATAGAAAAATAGTAGAAACAGGAAAGTAGTAAAACATTATAATAAAACTAATCTTTCAGTGAAAAACTTCACACATAGAAAGAATATAATAAAAGTGATTTTTCGAAAGAAAACATAAAATATTTGTCAACTTGCAAACCAAATTATATCGATAATAATAAAATATTTAAAATGGCGCTATGGATAGGATTAGTGTAGAAGGCTAGACTTTCACTAGGAGATTACTAAAAACTATCTTCGAGAACTTAGTTCACACAAATCAAACTTCGATCTCTAACTAGGCTACTCAATCATAATAGGACGACAACTTATAAATGCGTGACCCTAGTTTAAGATGATATGTACACCCCTCCCGAGCACCATAAATACTTAGTTCAACCCGATGGCGTCTTACACTGCGAGGCATGAGCTTAAGAAAATATACACACTCCCGAACACCATATATGCTGGGTTCAACAACCAGTGTGCCCCATAAAGACACATCAACCTTATAGTTGATGGTAAAAATGTAAACCCCAAAATATATTACTTTAAACCTCACACTTGTGCTTATTCCATAACTCCAAAAGAAAATCATTATCGATATTCAAAAGATATAATCATTATAAATAATATGGACATAAACGGAGTAATCATTATATTCTAAAAGAGGAAACTTTCTATTTTAGGAAACTTCTATTTTTAGAAACTTTACTAAAAATAGCATCATATCAAAATATCGAAAATATTAGCTCATACTAATACAACATTTTTAGTAAACGATATAGATTTATAAAACTAATACTTTCGGCCTTAACAATATTAATTATTAAAGTGAGAACATTTGGGTTTATGAAATTATTGAAATATCATACGAGTGTTTATAAAATTATTAAAAATGTCTTAAATATTTTAATACTACTAACTAGATTAAAGCTCGTGTGCTGCACGGGTTAGTTGACTTAATTACGATTATGTACATTCGTTAAATAAGAAACTTAATCAAACTATGTCATAACAATAATTAAGATGATCACATGATATTAGTAATCAACCTTAATTTCAGCTAAGTTTATAGTCTTAAGAGCTCATTTTAAAACTCAAAAGAACACATGATTGTTCTTATTTATAATATAAAATTTCATCACCTTATTATATTTTTTCGATGTGGGATAATTTTAGGTTTGTAGTCTTTTTAAAAGCTTTTTTAAGACTCAAAAGATTGTTGGTTGATATTTAAAACCGAAAGATAACTCGATATAGAATTTCATCATCTCATCATAATTTTTTGATGTGGTATAATTTACTTAATTAAGTTTATAATTTTAAGAGCTATTTATAAGACTTAAAAGGGTTCGTTTTTATATTTAAGTTAAAAGGACAAACATTTACTCTTTATTTATATAATCGAGTTTGATCATCTTATTATATATTTTGGATAAAGGATTACTCCTAATTATATAATATAAAAAATTCACCTTATTATAATTTTTCGATGTGAGATAATTTTACTTAAGTTTATTTTAGTTTAGATATAGTCTAATTAAGAAATTTTATTTATAGACGAATAATTACACCTATTTATAATATATTGAATTTTATCAACTCATCTTAATTTTTTGACGCAGGATAATTATACTTTAACTATATGATCTTAGTCTTAGGAACTTTTTTTTAGTCTCAAAAGATTGTTGGTTAGTATCTAAGAACGGAAGATTACATAGAATTCTATCACCTCATTATTTTTTTTTGATATGTGATAATCTAATTTAACTTTATTTGTAGTCTTATTATGAACTTTTTTTAAGACTAAAAAGTTTTTTTGTTGATATCTAAGGATGAATGATTAGTCTTATTTATAATATAGAATTTCATCAGCTCATTCTAATTTGGAGAAATGATTACTTTTATTTATATAATAGAATTTCATCATCGTTTTATTATACACTTTTCGTTCACTTTTTTTTTTCTCCATTACCTTAATTTCACTATTTTTTTTCTTTACCATTTTTTTCTCCCTTACCTCAATATTTGTGAAGGAGTATTTTAATGAAATGAGCAAAAAAATAGTGATCGGAGGGAATATAATTTTTTGACGTGGAATAATTTATTTAAGTTTATAGCCTTAAGAGTGTTTTAAGACTCAAATGAGAGGATTATAATTTTTCGATGTGGAATAATTACTTAAGTTTATAGTCTTAAGATTTTTTTAAGACTCAAAAGATGAACCATCTCAATCAAAACCCTTAAGGCGATGGTTGATGCCCGTTTATATTCTATTACGCCCCCTCACTCTAATGCCTATTCCACTTGAGAGTTCGAGATATTGGAGGCTGACAGGGTTCGAACTCGTGACCTCTGGCTCTGATACCATGTTAACGAACCATCCCAACCAAAACCTTAAGGCGATGGTTGAGGTTCGTTTATATTCTATTAGTTAACGAACCATCTCAATCAAAATCTTAAGGCGATGGTTGAGGCCTATTTATATTCTGTTATTATTTATAATATAGAAATCCATCACCTTATTATAATTTGTCGATGTGTGATAATTTAACTAAAATTTGTAGTCTTTTTTATAATATAGAATCATCACCGTAATTTATTTTAATTGTTTCGATGTGGGATAATTTTAAGTTTGTAGTCTTATTAAAACATTTTTTTAACTCAATAATTTTTTTAAAAATAAAATTACAAATTCATAACCTCATCATAATTTAAAAAAATAATGATATAGAATTCCATCATAGTTTAAAAAAAACAAAAACAATGATTACTCTTATTTAGTAGAAATTCATAACCTCATCATAATTTTTCGATGTAGGGGAATTACAGATGTCTAAGATTTTTTTTTATTAGATTTATTTATAATATAGAATATCATCACCTTATTATAACTTTTTATTTTTAAGTGTAGAGTCTTAAAAACTTTTTTATGACTCAAGATTTATGTTTGATGAAACTTTATAATTTTTCGAATGTGGGATAGTTTACCATATTTATTTAAGTTTATAGTTTTAACTTTATTTAAGTTTATAGTCTTAATATATATTTTAAGATTGAAAATATTTTTGGTTAATATCTAAGAGCACGTGATTACTACGGAATAATATTTATAATATAAAGTTTCATCACCTTATTATAATTTTTCGATGTGAGATTATTTTTACTTAAAGTTTGTACTCTTATTAAGAGACTTTTTAAGACTTCAAAGTTTTTTTTGATTGATATTTAAGAACGAAGAATTAGTTTTATTTATAATATAGAATTCATCAACTTATTTAAATTTTTTGATGTGAGATCAAATTTGTACAGTCAACCATCAGGTCCTTGTTAGACTAAAAAAATACATTTTTACTGTTGTTTATAATATAGAATTTCATGACCTTACTATAATTTTTCAATGTGGAATGATTTTAAATTTGTAGTCCTATATATTAAAAAAAAAAATTAAGACTCAAAAGTTTTTTGTCAATATTTAAAACCGAATGATTATTAATATTTATAATATAGAACGCCATCACCCCATCATAATTTTTCAATGTAGGATAATTTTTTAAAAAAAAATCTTGGTCGATATTTAAAATCGAATGATTACTCTTATTTATAATATAATATTTACTCTTATTTAATCATCATATTATAATTTGTCGATATGAGATAATTTTACAATTGTTATATGTAATAAATTCATCATATAATGTGAAACAAATAATATGAAATTTATACTCTAATGAAAGCATTTTTTTACCACGAATCTAATTATTTTATTTTTTAAATTTATTTTACGATAATGTTTTTAAAAATGAACTCTAAAGATTTTTACGTCAGAATTGTAGAACATCACATTAATATAATAAATTAAATATATATTATAATAATTAAAAGATTCTCTAATTGATTTTTTTATTATTTATGATACTTTCCTAATTTGAGGTTTGATGGAACGAACCAATGAGATCGCTCGAAAAAAGCCTAATATATATATATATATATATATATATATATATATATATTTAGACACCCGCATTTTGCCTGCTAGTGTCTATAGCAGTTTCCGACAAACACCCGATGATGATCGGACGTAAACGTGCTTTAACGCGCTCGAATATGGGCTCGTAATCATTAGTATTTGGCTTGGGCTTTTTGGGCTTTTTACGGAGTACAAATCTCACAAAACTGACCTCAAATTCAGGCCCAGTGGGTCGTTTCCAATCAAAAAAGACTAATTTGGGTCAAAATCGACATCGGAAATAAAACTGTTTTTTAGCGACCGGGTCAAACCCGGTCAAAGTCATTTCCGAGACATAAAAAAACAGCCATGCAAACTTTGAGAGTCCAACTCGAAGTCAAAAACCACAAAATATCAGCTGCATGCACTTTTAGAAGAAAACCCGACAACCAAAACCTCTTCAATATAGGATAGAATTTCTTTCCTAAAATCTATATAAAACCGGGTACTTTTCTTATAAATACCCCACCTCCTTTATCAATTTTTCAGCAACTTTTCACATACAAGTTTCAGCAATCCTATACTTTTACAACCCCGATCTTTCCTCTAGAAATCCTTTAGGAAACCCGAGAGTAAAAACTCGTTTATTCCCTTCCCAATTATACACACCATAACTCTCCTATATACATCTCGACGCTCCCGTGTCTAAGCCAATACTATACGAGTCCGTTTTCGAGATAATTAAGCATGTAGGTTGAGGGTGTTAACTAAAATTCCGATTCTCTTCTTTCTCTTTTCTCCTTCTCGCTTTCTTCTTCCTTTTTTTATTTTTTTTATTTCGTCACTAGCGTTTTTATCATCATCAACATCGCGCACAAATCGATTTTTTTAAAAACTATCTAGATTCGAATACGTTTAAGGATGAACTACGCATAAGACCCTTCTAATCCCTTCACGAATTATAACAGTGGTGGAGCCCTCTCGAGGAGCCCCGCCCTAAACACTCAAGGGCATGAATGCATGATGGGATCGCGAATATTCCTCCTTAAACATATTCGATTTCTTTTTTCAAGATTAGAACGAAACTTGTTGATGCAAATCGAACATCACATAATCCGCACGGATTAATAACGATGTCATGACGCGGAGGGAATCGACTTTTCGCTCTAATCAAACAAATAAAAGGTTTATTCTTAAGATGCGATATCGACTCCGTAGTCGAATATTATGTCTAAAAGAATTAGTCAATAAATCGAGTTAGCATGAACCCGCGGATGCCGAAATAATTGTCACATAATCCGAAAGGATTAATTATGACATTATAATGCGGAGGGAATTATTTCGTCCTAGTTCAATTTAAAACGACTTATAACGTCTTTTCTAAAATTCACTCTGAATATTGGATATTGGTTCCGTAATCAAATATCGAATATGAAGAGTATCGAAAATTAAGTTGAGTATAAATTATACAATATTTTTATGTGGCTTAATGAATTATCGATTTAAAAACTAAAGCAAATTCGAGAGCGCACTCTTCGAAATGAACTACTGTTCGTACAGGGGCTCCGTAACCCGATCACTCGACCGAGTCCTACCTATGACTCGATCGAGTGGTCCCCTTTACGCATAAAACGCAGGTTTTCTCTATCGTGTCAGCATCAACGATTTCCTTTTTACAACTTTAGTCGTCACGTGTCAAAGACTATCACGTGCCTAATTTTTCAAAAAGCATGCATTGCATTATCCATTATTATCATTGTTATTATTTTAATTATTTTGATTGTCGCACTTGTTGTATTGTATTTTCCGGGATGTATTCCGCCCACGCATTTGTAATCTTTTGTTTTAAAGTTTTATTTTCGTTGTCTGTTTTATTGTAGTAAAACGAACCTCGCATGCTAAAACAACTTCGACATAATTCAAAGATGCATTAAACGACGTAGATCAGACATATTTCACATGTTTAGTCAAAAAACACTGTTTGCATAACATTTCACCGAATTACTAGCGCGCGTATTCTAAAATCGAACAATATCTTAGTAGAGGCCGCTATAGTGCAGGCGGGGTTGGGTGTCCTATGTGGGCTTCCCAACACGTACCTTCACCCCTTACTCAGAACCTCGGTTTTCGGATGTCCGAAACCGTTGGCGCACGAGAGTCATTAGATATATGGTACCCGATGATGTCGGCATTGGTATCGTAATGCAAAGGGACGAACCCCACAATGCAAGCTCTAGTATCGAAGTGGGCCGTACTTTGTGCACGGTCCACCCAAAATATAGAGTGGGTTCGAATGGGCCCGAACTCCCACAAAGTTCGGTGGTGACTCCAATTCGATTTAAATTTCAACCCGAGAACCATCTCACACGAGATTCATTCACCTCCCCAAACCCGCGCGTGGCCGCATCGGGGTGGACCTATGTCATGTCCACAATTTGGCGTTTTAGTTTGCAAAACTTAGCCATTTGAGAAAATCCTTTTCGACAAGGTAAAAATTTCAATCTATTTAAACTGCAAATTTCTTTTCTTCCCCTTTCAATTTTGAAAACCTATCTCCTAGCACGTGAGTTGCTTTCAGGACTTCGATTTCAAAATAAAGCAAAAATCATTTTCCCCAGCGCAAGTCAGTCTATAGATGCTAATTGCATTTCCTATCTGCTATATTTGCTATTTCTGCCTATATAACTAACATTTCATGTACCAATTTGTGCTTCCCAACGGAACGTCAAGTTTTTATCTCCCCAGCGTGAGACAGAGTTTCACTTAAAGTGGCACATGCAAATTGGGATGTATCTGCAAACAGATACACCCAAGGCTTCAGAAACAAGCTCCCGCGTAGTTCTGAATTGGAATGTATCTGCAAAGAGATACACCCAGGGCTTCAGAAACACGCTCCCGCGTAGTTCCAAATTGGGATGTGTCTGCAAACAGATACACCCAGGGCTTCAGAAACAAGCTCCCGTGTAGTTCCGAATTGGGATGTATATGCAAACAGATACACCCAGGACTTCAGAAACAAGCTCCCTCGTAGTTCCGAGATGGGATGTGTCTGCAAACAGATACACCCAGGGCTTCAGAGGCGAGTCCCTGCGCAGCTCCAAGATGGGATGTATTCGCATACAGATACACCCATGGCTTCAAAGACAAGTCCCCACAGAGCTATCCCAGATAACAGAACTCAGGTATGATTTCTATCTTATGGCTGGCGAGCCCTTTTACACGAGTCTAATGGACTATAAACGACCCGACCAGAAGTCTGCCAGGTTTTAATCCTTGATTGGCCTGGTAGCTACTTTGACTTTCACCCTGTCCAAGCCTCAGTCAGAGTGGGGGCTCTGTAGACACCCACATTTAGCTGCTAGGCGTCTATAGCAGTTTCCAAAAAAACACCCGATGATGATCGGACATGAACGTGCTTTAGCATACTCGAATATGAGCTCAAAATCGTTAGTTTCTGGCTTGGACTTTTTACGAAGTACAAATCTCATAAAACCGACCTCAAATTCAGGTCCAGTGGGTCGTTTCCAATAAAATAAGACTAATTTGGGTCAAAACCGACACCGAAAATAAAATCGTCTTTTAGTGACCGGGTCAAACCCCGGTCAAGGACGTTCCGAGACGCCAATCAGCCACACAAGACTTCGAGAATTCAACTCGAAGTCAAAAAACCATAAAATATCTGCTGCGTCCAAGCAATTAAACCTCTTCATTAGAGATAAAACTTTATCTCTAAAGAAACCCCTCTATCCTAAACCGGGGTATTTTCTTATAAATACCCCACCCCCCTCAACATAATTCACAACTTTTCCCATACAACTTTTCAGCCTAACAACTTTCGATCTCTACAACTCTTTACACATACAATTCATCCTTTTCCTACCTTAAACCACCATAACTCATCTACATAATCTCGAAGCTCCCGTGCCTGAGCCACAACTAGACAAGCCCCGTTCCGAGAATATAAAGCATGTAGGTTGAGGGTGCAAATTCAATCCCGACTTCTCCCTTTTCTCTCTTCCCTTCTCTCGTCCGTCCGTCTTTTTCGCCGTTCGCGTCGTTTTTTATTCTTTTCTTCTTTCGTTTCTAATATCGATATTATTATTACTACTATCTAATTAACACTAAAACATCGCGCATACATCAGATTTATAAAACTCTCGAATCGAATACGTTTAATGTTGAAATTCGCATAAGACCCTTCTAATCCCTTTACGAGTTGTAATAATGGTGGAGCCCTCTCGAGGAGCCCCGCCCTGAACACTCAAGGGCATGATGGGATCGCGAGTATTCCGCGTTAAACATATTCGATTCCCCTTTTTTTTAAGGTTTGAACGAAACTTGTTGATGCAAATCGAACATCACATAATCCGCAAGGATTAATTACGATGTCGTGACGCGGAGGTAATCGATTTTCACTCTAATCAAACAAATAACAAAAAATCATTATTCTAAAGATGCGATACCGACTCCGTAGTCGGATATCATGTCTAACGGAATCAATAAAAAAAAGATGCCGAAGCAGCCCTCCATGCGAGTCGCGCAGGGGTCATGCGTGTCGCGCGGGAGTCATGCGAGTCGCTCGAGGGTCATTCGAGTCGCGCGGTTGCCTTGAAATTGCGACACAAAGGATTTATTTCGTCCGTTTTCAATTTAAAACGACTTATAAACATCTTTTCTAAAATTCACTCTAAATATTGGATATTGGTTCCATAATCAAATATCGAATATGACGAGTATCGAAAGTTAATTCAAGTAAAAATTATACAATATTTCTACGCGATTTAATAAATTATCGATTTAAAACTAAGGCAAATTCGAGAGCACACTCTTCAAAACGAATCACCGTTCTTACAAAGGCTCCGTAATCCGATCGCTCAATCGAGTCGTACCTATGATTCGATCGAGAGGTCCTCTTTACGCATAAAACACGGATTTTGTCTATCGTGTCAGCATCATCGATTTCCTTTTTTACGACTTTAGTCGTCACGTGTTAAAGGCTATCACGTGCCCAATTTTTCAAAAAGCATGGATTGCATTATCTGTCATTATCATCGTTATTATTTCAATTATTTCGATTTTCGCGCTTGTTAAACGTTGTTTGCATTTCATTTCACGGAATTACTAGCACGCGTATTCAAAAATCGAACGATATCTTAGTAGAGGCCGCTAAATGCGGGCGGGGTTGGGTGTCCTTTGTGGGCTTCCCAACACGTACCCTCACCCCTTACTCAAAACGTCGGTTTCCGGATGTCCGAAACCATTGGCGCACGAGAGTCATTCGATATACGATAACCGATAATGTCAGCATCGGTATCGTAATGCAAAGGGACGAACCCCATAAACTCTGAAATCCAAATGGGCCGTACTCTTTGCACGGCCCACCAAGATATAAAGTGGGTTCGAATGGGCCCGAACTCCCTCAAAGTTCGGTGGCGACTCCTATTTCGATTTAAATTTCAACCCGAGATCCATCTAACATGAGATTCATTTGCCTGCCCAAACTCGCGCGTGGCCGCGTCGGAGTGGATCTATGTCATGTCCACAATAATTCACATGCTTAGCCAAAAACGCTGTTTGCATATCATTTAGTCGTTTTACTAGCGCGCGTACACCAACACGAATGATGTCTTAGTAGAGGCCGCTAAGTGCGGGAGGGGTTGGGTGTCCTTAATGGGCTTCCCAACACGTACCCTCACCCCTTACTCAGAACCTCGGTTTCCGGATGTCCGAAACCGTTGGTGCACGAGAGTCATTCTATACACGAAAGCCGGTGTAAACGATATCGGTATCGTAATGCAAAGGGACGAGCCCCATAAACTCTGAAATCGAAATGGGCCGTACTTTGTGTATGGCCCACGACGACATAGAGTGGGCTCAAACGGTTCCAAATTCCCATAAAATTCGGTGGCGACTCCAACTTTGACTTAAATTTCAACCCGAGAACAATCTTACCATGAGATTCATTTGCCTACCCAAACCCGCGCGTGGCCGCGTCGGGGTGGACCTACGTCAAGTTCACAATTTGGCGACTCCGCTGGGGATACCTGATGTACCACATGTCATCGGGGTTCCTAGGGTGAGACTCGAAGAGAAATCGTTTGTATATTAGTGTGCGCGCATTAGTTTAATGATTCATGCATAACCCAAATTTTGCCCGGGCCGGTTACTTGTGACCGACGTCCCACTATACCACGGTGCATTCCTAAATGGGTGCGCTAAAGACTTGATGGCGGAACTCGTATGGGTTTTGCGGCATGTCCTAAGACCAACTCGGCTTAGGGAGTCCGTCCAGATTTTCGAGAAAGCCATCGTTGTTGGTATAGACCCTATTTCGATCGACCGAGACTTAGCGTAATGCATACATAAGCATCGTTATAATGCTTGTTTGACTACGTGCTACTTGGTTTTCGTGTCATTTTTCAAAAAACGTCATTTCAAAAATGCATCTTTCCAAAAATACCAAATTTTGAAAAACCCGAAATAATGTCCGTTTCGGGACCCATCTTTTCAAAATATCCAATTTTCAAAACTCGGAATGCCGCCAAAACTTAGGATCAACGATTTGACTCAAAATATCCTTTTTCTTTAGCCGGCATGCTGTCCGTTTTGACTGTCGAATTTCCAATACTATCTTGATTTTCTGAATTTTCAAAATTCAAATCTCGTTTTTCAAAATTCCGTTTTCGGATTTCAAATTTTTGGAAATTCGCTCATTCTATATTCAAAATTCAAAATTTCAAACATCCGACTTTCCAAAAAAAAAACAAATCTTCCTTATTATAGGACCTACCGTTTATCTGTTTGTCGGGTCTTTGCATAGTATGTCAAAGGTTTATAGCGTCGAAACTCTGTCGATCTTACATCACGAGTTTCCCCCCTTTCCCGAGTCCGCCTTATTTGTCAAGGCACGACCAACCCGCGTAGGGCATACCCCTACAAAGGAAAGTCCGTCTGTACACTCGAGTCAAAAGTCTGGGGGAAAGTCTCACGTGGACCTTCCTTCGAACGGGATTAGGCCCACAAAACTGAAGTCCTAAGGAAGTTATACCACCCACGAGTCATCCGTCTAGGTGTCTTTCTCGAGTCTTTAGTCTTTTTACTTGTGTCGCTCGGGATGTACTTTTTCTTTATGATTCCGAGATCTGGGTTCGGTTTCTGATTACGCGGTGTTCTTACAGACAGGCCACCGTCCACCAGACATAGCCGCAAAATGGAAGCATCTCTGAACAATCTGAAGGCCTCCGTGGATGCCATGGCCGCCAAGCAAACCGACATTGATGCCCAACTGACGGAAATGAAGTAGCTATTGTTGCTCGTATGGCTGCAGTGGAGCAAAGGACTCCTAATGCCGAGGCTACTGGGCCTCTAGCTGAACTAGTTAGCGTGGTGCGCCGACTAGAGGAACAAGTTCATTTAGCTGGGAGTAACAATATGCATCAGGAGAATAGCTGTGAGTACTCCCCGGTGAGTGACAAGCTGCCCGCGAACCTGAATCTCACGGGCTTACCCATGTTTGAGGGGACCGAAGACCCATTACTACATGTACGGGCCTTCAAAGAATTCATGGCTATCAAAGTGGTAGATTCTTCGATGTTCAAGAATCTTTTTGCTGCATCCCTCGAGAAGCACCCACGGGCCTGGTACTACAGGCTAGACCCCAAAAAATACCCTACTTGGGATGATGTGGCTATGGAATTTGCTCGGAACTATGCTGACAACACCGAGATCCAAACCACAATGCGGTCTTTGGAGGTCATGGCCCAAGAGCCAAAAGAAGGTTTTACTAAGTACCTTCAACGCTGGAGGGCCGAGAGCGTGAAACTGGTCGATAAGCCCAGTGAAAAGACTTCGGTGGAGGCTTTCGTCAAGAATCTCCTCCCTTCCTACCGGGTTCATCTCCGGTATGCTGTCATACCCAATTTCACCACCCTTACCGAAATGGGTATGATAATTGAAGACGACCTGAGGCTGGAGGGCCTTACTAAGGCCTCTAGCAAGGGATAACAAGAGGCTTCCACTTCCACTGCCAAGCCCCAGGCTGCAACCTGCAGCATTTTCGACGCGGTTAATCTACTGGATGCCCCGTCCAAGAAGAACACCCCACCTCGGGTTTTCACTGATAGCCCGGTAACCGAAGAAGGACACACCGACACCTGGTCCTTCCCAGATGAAGATATCTTCCATACCGATACCGAAACATGGAATTTATACTTCGATGGAGCGTCCAACTTTCGAGGGTTCGGAGTCGGGATCCTCCTAATCTCACCAAAAGGGGAGCATATTCCCGTGTCCATCAAACTGGACTTTAATGTTACCAACAATGCAGCCGAGTACGAAGCATGCATTTACGGGCTACAAGCCACCGCCGATCTGGGGATCACAAATGTCTGGGTACACGGTGACTCCTCCTTGGTCATTGACCAAGCACTTCAAAAATGGAAAACTCGGAACGCTAATCTCATGGCCTACCAGGCAAGAGTAAGGGATCTCGAGAAACAATTCCAAAAGGTGGAGTACATATACTTGCCTCGGGAAGAGAATCAGTTTGCAGATGCACTCTCAAAATTGGCATCTTTACTAAATATTCCCGACCATGTGACCAGTATGCCAATTTGTGTCGAAAGGCGGTTTGAGCCGGCATACATCCACGACATTGAAGACATTGAGATAACTGATCCTGAACCATGGTATCAGGCTGTGTTGACATACCTGACGAACGGGGAATATCCTCCCGGGACCGAAGGCCGGGCCAAGAAAGCCTTACGAAGGCTAGCTACTCAGTTCATCCGTACCGATGACGGGCAACTGTACAAAAAGACGGCACAGGGGGCTCTTCTCCTTTGTGTTGATAAATATAAAGCCGAAAAGGTTATGGCTGATGTGCATGATGGCGAATGCGGCCCACTTATGAATGACCAGATGTTAGCCCGAAAAACCATGAGGCTCGGGTATTACTGGAACACTATGGAAGCCGACTGCCAGTTATATGTCAAACATTGTCATAACTGCCAAATCTTTGCCAATGTGCAACATATGCCGTCATATCTGCTTTATACCATTAGGTCACCCTGGCCATTCTCGACATGGGGTATCGACATAATCGGGAAAGTAAATCCCTTTGGTACTGGTGGACACTGCTTCATTTTGGTAGCTATCGACTATTTCACCAAATGGATCGAAGATGAATCGTACCGCATTCTCAATGCTAAGCATGTTGCCAAGTTTATCCAAAACAAGATAATATGTCGATATGGTATCCCACATGAATTTATCAGTGATCACGGGACTCACTTTCAAGCCGAAACTGCGGCCCTGCTGACCAAGTATAAAATTCAAAGGCATACGTCCTCGCCCTATCGTCCCCAAACGAACGGAGCAGTAGAGGCGGCCAATAAAACAATTGTCACCATACTCAAAAAGATGGCTGATAATTACCGGGACTGGCCCGACAAAATACCTTTTGCCCTATAGGGATACCGGACGTCAATTCGCACCGCAACCGGGGCGACACCGTATTACCTAACTTATGGGATGGAGGCAGTCCAACCAGTTGAATTGGAGGTACTGTCCCTCAGAATTCTGTTAGAAAGTCAAGTACCCGAAGCTGATTGGATTCGAGCACGGTATGACTCGTTGGTTCTACTCGACGAACGACGATCTCGTGCCCTCAACAATATCCAAATCTATCAGAAAAGGATCTAGCGGGCCTTCACCAAAAGGGTGAGACCTAGAAATATTAAGGAGGGGGATCTGGTCCTTAAATCGGTTCGAGCTTTATTACCAGTTGACCCAAGGGGAAGATTCAAACCTAATTGGGTTGGGCCGTACTTGGTAAAGAGGATCCTATCGGGATGAGCAGTAATGCTGACGGACCTGGACGGGAATGAGTTCGTCAACCCGACCAACGTGGACCAGCTGAAGCGTTACTACCCTTAGCCATTTCTCAATGTCATTAACAAATTTTATCAAAATCAATTTTTTTTTACAAAAAGCAAGTCAATAAGTTAGAATTATTTATTTTACTGTCACAAACATCTTGAACCAATAGTCTTGGTGTAATTCGAGATTGCAAATTTACTGAGCTTGAACTACGTTTGGTTTGATTTCGTTAATCGCGGATACGTAGGCAGCCCCTCAAAAGGGCACAACCAGTGCAATCAAGAAAAGACAGGAACGGTTTAATAATAAACTTCCTTTATTAGTTACTAAAACCCCGATAAACTCGGGAAATTATAAGGGCAGGCATTAAAAAAAAAAAAAGCACACAACAAAAATTAGTAATAATATTTAAATAATAAAGCTAAGGACTTGGCGTTCAAGGCATCTTGCCCTTTCCCTTGTCCTTGGCCTCCTTGGCCGTCCACTGACGACAACGCGGAGGAGAGCGTTCCCGAATCACCACGGGAACCTCCTTAGCCCGGACTCGCCTCTCTGAACTTGAGTCCTCAATCACATCAATGGGCCCAAGTCGGGCCCTCACAGGCTAAGGAAGCCGGTCACGTGGGCCTAGTCGGTCTCTAACCGCCAATCTTGGCCCAAGTCGTCTTTCCAATACAGTCTGAGGGCTTGGCTGCCCCCGAGTGCTGCTAGCACCAGCATCATTAGATCGAGTCTTAGTATGTGACTTAAGACCCGATTCTAATCGGACTAAAGTAACAGGAGTGTCTCCCTCGTCGAAGAAACCCCTGTTGTCTTTCGCCGTCTCCCGGCGAACCAATTCGAAGGCCTCATCAACCTTCAAAGCCTTACGAGCTTCCTCGGACTCCTCGGAAGTCCACTTCTTGTATGCACGTGAAACCCAAGCGGAATGACAAGGGTTGGGTATAGTCCATGTAGGACGGGTGAACCATCTCTGCAGCCATGTGTCACACATAGCGTCCGTCAATTGAAGCGAGACGCTAATGATTGCCTCAGTTTCAGGAATACGCTGAGACAAACCAAACTGCCTCAGAAGGCGGTCCGGGTAGATGTGAACTGTCCAGTCGAGAGACAGAATCACCAAGTAGCGGGCTTGGTCTCTCTTGGCCAAACCCGTCAGTTGGAGAGAAACCACCAGGCGACGGTTCACCCAATTAAGGGACCACCATGAAACACCAGCTCCTCATCCCAGTAAGCTCGGTTTATATGGTGACTCGAGCTTATCCGACGCCTTCTCGAGCTAATTTGGCTGCTACGGTAATTGGGAATACTTGGAGGAGACTCTATGATCGACAGGCGTTCTGACAGCCATATCTGAAAATATACACAAAATTCGTAAGGAACGGGAAGGTTCGCTCGAGCCCACTCGATCGAGTACAACGTCTGACTCGATCGAGTAAGCCCTCTGAAAGCAGTCAGAAGCTCGTCGAAGGTGTCACTCGATCGAGTGACAGGCCCACTCGATCGAGTGATAGGTCAACTCGATCGAGTGACTTACGGACATCAGACAATTCACGTGAAAAAAAAATGTGAGATGTGTACCTGTAAGATACGGACGCTCCCCGTCAACTGTCGGTCCGGGTCAAGCCTCCTAGCATCGAGACCCATAATGATCTCCTCGGTGGCTAGCCAAGCAGGGCTATGACCAATCTCCATCTGGTCAACCACACCAATCAGCCTGATCTGACACAAGCACGAGTCAGCTTCCATCATCCCTTCAAAAACGTAACGGTGCAGCATACAAAAGGCGAAAGCCCTACGCCTATGAGCAGCAGTAATCCTCACGTCTCGATTATTCATAAACTTGTCAGCCAGGTCGAAAAGGGATACAGAATTTCCGCGCACCATTCGATCTGTCTCAGCATGAGACAAACCTAAGAAATCCCTCAGCCTCCTCCTGGGATCAGGATAAAACGGAGGGATAACAGGATTAGCAATAGGGCTTCAACCACCTATAGCTGCGATCTCCTCAGGTAGAGGGCATATTTCTCCTCGCGGGAACGCGAAAACGTGATGGGTAGTATCCCAAAACGTTAAACAGGCATCCAGAAAATGCAAGTCGATTATCAGACGTTGAAATGGGAGTAAATTGTCGATTCCCATCTGAGTCAGTTGAACCTTTTCCTCGTCCCGAAAATGTTGGGACCAAGCAAAAAGCAGCGCAGTCAGGTGATCGATACCCATGATAGAAATTTGAATCTTCTTGAAAGTCTAAAAGATTTTGAGGAGAAGAAGGAGTTTGTGATGTGGGATACAGAAAACTGAAACAGGGATTCCTATATTTATAATAAGGAAACCTAACTGAAACCTAACTAAACCCTAACTGCCATGCCTCCTCAGCAGATTTGGGCCCTACTCAGGCCTGATTGTAGCTCAGAACCCAGAATAGGAATCAAGTCGTCCCGAGCATTCCTAAAAATTTCTAAAAATATTTCAAAAATTCCGCTTTTCAAAAAAATCAATATTTAATTTCCCCAGCACGAGTCGCTGTTTTGCCTATGTGTTACATGCAAGTTATTATGTGTCAGCATACAGGTACACCCCAGACTTCAGAAACAAGTCTCCGCGCAGCTACTTTACTCCCCAACGTGAGTAAGTGTTTCTCCCGGAAAGCTACATGATGTATCGGCATACGGGTACACCTAGGACTTCAAAGGCAAGTCCAACTCTCCGCGGAGCTATCATCATCAGGACCGGTATGACCCTCTGCTTATGGCTGGCGAGCCCTTCACGCAAGTCTAACGGACTATAAAACGACCCGACCGGAAGGCTGCCAGGTCGTAATCCTCGATTGGCCTGGTAGCTACTCTGACTTTCGCCTTGTCCAAACCTCAGTCAAAGTGGGGGCTTTGTAGACACCCGCATTTTGCCTGTTAGTTTCTATAGCAGTTCCCGACAAAACACCCGATGATGATCGGACGCAAACGTGACTTAGTACACTCGAATATGGGCTCGGAATCAATAATATCCGACGTGGGCATTTAGCGGAGTACAATTCTCTCAAAACCAACCTCAAATTCAGGCCCAGGGGGTCGTTCCGAGTAAAATGAGACAAATTTGGGCCAAAATCGACACCAAAAATAAAAACCGTCTTTTGGCGACCGGGTTAAAACCCGGTCAAAGACGAACCCATCCTCCAAATCAACCAAGTTCGCTTCTAGAAACTTGCGTCTGATCACAATCCTAAAAAAAAATCAAAAAGGTCAACCATTTCCTAAAATGGCTCGTCAACCCTATCCACTCGATCGAGTGGATTGACCTCACTCGATCGAGTGGAGCCACAAAAATCGCACCAGACCCCTTTCCTAGGGCACTCTAAGTCGAGGGGTAAACTCTATAAATACCCCCCCTTGTGCTCTTCATTTGGGCAGAATTTTGATATACAAAAAACCTACATTTTCAACCTAAGTCTAGCATCCTCTCCACCTTACAACCCTAAGCCATCCTACACAAAAAACCGACTCATTTGTCCCTCGAAAAACCAACAAGACCATCCGCACATACACACACCATAACTCAACTACATCCTCGATACTCCCGCGTTCCCGTCGCTATTACGAGTCCATTGCCGAGGCCATTCTAAGCATGTATGTTGAGGGTGTCATCAACCCCGTTTCTATCTTTACTATCTCGTTTTTATATATACGTTTTGTACTTTATATTATAGTTTTACTAGTATACTAACACTAACACTAACA
Source organism: Agrostemma githago (assembly GCA_958450325.1). Lineage (NCBI taxonomy): Eukaryota > Viridiplantae > Streptophyta > Magnoliopsida > Caryophyllales > Caryophyllaceae > Agrostemma > Agrostemma githago. The sequence goes on from OY288243.1 coordinate 53,827,911, forward strand.
CTAACACTAACATTTTAATTATCATATACTAACTCTTTAATTTTTGTTACTAACCAATCTAACATTTATTTATCGTTATTTACTTTTTGTTCTTACATATACCGCGTATATATATGCATAATAATAAAATCGGATCCGAACCCGTTTGACTATGACGACCATCTAAAGTCCGTTTAATCCCTTTACGAGCCACGACGGAGGTGGCACCCTTTCGAGGAGCGCCGCCCCAATGTGCTCAAGGGCGTAACGTGATCGTGGTAGATCATAGTTAAACGTGTTTGATTCCATTTCTAAGATTAGCGCAAAATCCGTTGATGCGAAAACCGACATCACATAATCCATTAGGATTAGTATCGATGTCGTGACGCGGAGGAACACAATTTTGTCACTAATCAAAACTTTTAATCCCATTATGACATTTTTTTCATAACTTTCCGATGACGGTATTATAATCGTATATTACACGATTATAACACCGGAAGTTGAGTTGGATTTAATTCATGCAATATTTTTATCCAACTCGGCCAACCATCGATTTAAAAATAAATAAATCGGAATAGCCACCTTTTCTGAAACGGGTTATGGCTCGTACAGGGGCCACTCGACCGAGTGCCATGGGCCACTCGATCGAGTAGCACCCCAAAAACTGGGCAGTAGCTACTTCGAAGGTGCACTCGATCGAGTCCATGCCATGACTCGACCGAGTGGGTCCTGTAGCCCAAGAAAACCGAGAGCTTTCTTTATCATTCGAGCCTCGTTTTTTTTACGACGTTAGTCGTCGCGTGTAAAGTCAATCACGTGATCTCCTTTTTCAAACCTCATGCATATCACTTCACTTAAACGACTTTGATTGACGGTCTCTCATTATTAATCTTATGTCGACGACTCCTTAAGTTGTATCCGACACATGGTTAGTCTAGACATCAATTTCTCAATGTGATAAGTCGGGACAAGGCACCGAGATTCGGGATCGGGCTAGCATCACGTCTAGATCCCCTATCTCCGTCCTTCGCTTAATACACAATATAATGTGTATTTAATCGGAGTTCGTCCATTTGCACAACTTACGGTCTGGTTTGTATTTATATATACGGGTCTGTTTCAAGTTATTATTTATCGCTCTTTATATACCTCGTTTAATCTTTTTTATATTGTTCGTTATTTGGTAGTGGCCGGGTTGTATTTCCACCCGTGTATTTTGTACATATTTACGGGCTTAATTTTTTGTTTTTTTTGTTTATCGCTTTTTAATTGAACATCACATGCTAAATCACTTTGACGTGAATCTAGATGCATTAAATGACGTAGCTAACCAATAATTCACATGCTTAGCCAAAAACGCTGTTTGCATATCATTTAGTAGTTTTACTAGCGCGCGTACACGAACACGAACGATATCTTAGTAGAGGCCACTAAGTGCGGGCGGGTTTGGGTGTCCTTAGTGGGCTTCCCAACACGTACCCTCACCCTTTACTCAGAACCTCGGTTTCCGGATGTCCGAAACCGTTGGCGCACGAGAGTCATTCTATACACGAAAGCCGGTGTAAACGGTATCGGTATCGTAATGCAAAGGGACGAGCCCCATAAACTCTTAAATCGAAATGGGTCGTACTTTGTGTATGGCCCACGACGACATAGAGTGGGCTCGAACGGTTCCGAATTCCCATAAAATTCGGTGGCGACTCCAACTTTGACTTAAATTTCAACACGAGAACAATCTTACCACGAGATTCATTCGCCTACCCAAACCCGCGCGTGACCGCGTCGGGGTGGACCTACGTCATGTCTACACAATGACGTCGAAAATAATGTCCCGACCTCGTCCTTAGGGCATGAAGGATCGCCTTGGCCCGAGGGAGCTAGCCAAGCAACGCTTAGGAGTAAGATTAGAAGACGTCTTCAACAGAATGGGGTATAAATTCATACCACTCGCAGAGGATGTCTTATTCGAAAAGATGATAACTCGTCTTAGAAGGTAAAGGGAAAGGGATCAAGAGAAGGATAAGGAAAAGTGTCAAGACGAGTACCAGGAGGAGTACCGGGAGTCGATCCCACGCCACAAACCACCAAGGATGGTTATGTGATCCGTGATTATCCCTAGTGGAGTCGTGATTATCTGGGATCTGTGATAGGGTTAACTCGTATCCTTAATCAAAAGTATACCAAGGACACCAACTAATGTAGATAGTGAAGTCAGGGGTCGAAACACAAGGAGATGGAATTTAACTGTCTAATCCTAGGAATTATATTCCAGATTACGGGTCACAGTTTTCTGGGTTTTAGGTAAAAAGCGAATAAACTAAGACGAAATAACAATAATGAAAAGGTCTAGGATCGTAGGTTCTTTATGAATATTAATCGGGGTCAGGAAATTAACTAATTAATCATTAAACGAACTACCTAAGGTGCAAGTCCGGTCAGTACAATACAACCTTTAGATCTAAACTTAACCTGCGGTCGCTAGCATTAAGCCAGTCTACCCGAATTATCGTGGCCTAATTAGTTCTTAACCCGGTCAGTAAAAGCCCTAATTGCTATGCTAATTAATTGAATTATGCATCAATCAATCAATCATATTTAAGACGATAAACAAGTGATAGTTCGTACGATTAACAAACAATCAATTAATTATAACCCCTCTCAACATGCATAGATCCCCTTAATCCTAGAAAAAAAATTAGTTACTAATAATGAAACTAATCAAACAAACAACAAGTAAATCAGATCCAATCATATTAAGATGAATTAAATTAAATACTAATAATAAACGAACAAGAATTAAAGAACATAGCTACCATTGGCAAGCTCATTAATTAGGTGTTTACAAATAGTGATAGACTCTAGATCCGATGGATACACCAAATTTACTGATGAACACATTTTATACCTTATTTTATCATCCCCCTATACCCACTTTAGAGCTTTTCTTGCTCCTAGTTTATGCGTTTAGTGTTGATTTTTATTAGAAAGTCAATACTATCGATTCTCGTGCTATTTTGAATGTTAGGTACATTCTCGAGCACATTTAGGAGTTATAACCCGGATATCCGAGACGAGAACGGGATTCGAGGAAGGAATCGAGAAGCCATGCTACAAGAAGAAACTCACTGCCGAGTTTTAGCGGCGTCACTCGATCGAGTCATGTAAGTGTACTCGATCGAGTGTGTTACCCAAGTAGTCAACTGGATTGCTTTGAAGATTTGGGCTGATTATCTCCTTGGGCCCAAAACAATCAAGGAACAGAACTTTAATGATCTATTCGATCGAGTCACCATCAGGTGGACTCAATCGAGTGCACCCGATTTGGGTCGTGCTTCAGTTTACTGCATTAATGAAGACTTGGGCTAGTGCTTTGAGCCCAAGTGATGGAGAGGAGAGAATTTAATCAGTTTTTCTGATTTGTAACAACACTTTTACACTTATACTTTTACTTTTCGCACTTTTGAATCATCATAGTTTTACGTTTACTTAGAAACTCTCTAGAAAACCAAATAGTTACTCTTACACTCTTCATTTTTGGATCTTCACGCATTCAAATTCTTCGGTGATCTTTACTCTTAATTTCAGTTTTAATTCTTGATTTTGTAGACACTAAAATTTTATATATTTCGGTATCTATTTATGTCTAATATCTTTAGTATTTAGAGATAATTATCAATAAATATTGTGATAATATCTTAAGATACTACAGAATATTCTTAGCTTCCTCTCTAAGCTATTAGGTGATAAACACGGCCTAATATCTAGGGTTTAGAGGAGGTCAGATGGAAAAAGTCTCAAACGACCCCATCATCCTACTACCATAGGTAAATGGAATAAGTCACCAAAAAGACCCCATCTTCCCCCTACGGATCTAAGTCGATAAGACCTCCGTAGAACTATCAAAAAACCCTACCTTCGAGATTGGAATCAAGAGATTCACGGAAGTTGTAACGCTCAATCTTTCGATTATCAAATAAAACTCTTGTTCTCATATTATTTTGTATCTGTTATTATATTATCGCAGGTGCGAAAATTTTATGTTTTACAAATCATTTGTAGACACCAAAATTTTATATTATTTTGGTATCTATTTAGGAATAATATCTGTAGTATTTAGAGATAATTATCAATAAATATTGTGATAATATCTTAGATCCTTTAGAATATTCTTAGCTTGCTCCTTAAGCTATCTAACTATAAATATGGATCTCCATCTAGGGTTTAGAGAAGGTCAGATGGAATAAGTCTCAAACACGGCCCCATCATCCTACTACCAAATTGTAGGTAAATGGAATAAGTCACAAAAAAGACCCCATCTTCCCCCCTACGGAATTCAAGTCGATAAGACGTCCGTAGTACTATCAAAACCTAACCTTCGAGATTGGAATCAAGAGATCCACGGAAATTGTAACACGCAATCTTTTGATTATCAAATAAAGCTCATATTTCATATTATTTTGTATCTGTTATTTTATTATCGCAGGTGTGAAATTTTATGTTTTACAAATTGGTGAACCCGACATGAAGATTTTTGCTCTTCATCTCCAATCTCGAAGGATCCAGATCTGTAGAAGTCATGGGGGCAAACAAAATCGACCTCACGTCATTCTACGAAGTTTCGAGACAAAGTTGCGACCGACTTCGAAGTCTCCACAACAAGTCTCGAGGGGGCATTTGTAGACACCAAAATTTTATATTATTTTGGTATCTATTTAGGAATAATATCTTTAGTATTTAGAGATAATTATCAATAAATATTGTGATAATATCTTAGATGCTTTAGAATATTCTTAGCTTGCTCCTTAAGCTATCTAACTATAAATATAGATCTCCATCTAGGGTTTAGAGGAGGTCAGATGGAATAAGTCTCAAACACAACCCCATCATCCTACTACCAAATTGTAGGTAAATGGAATAAGTCACAAAAAAGACCCCATCTCCCCCCCTATGGAATTCAAGTCGATAAGACGTCCGTAGTACTATCAAAACATAACCTTCGAGATTGGAATCAAGAGATCCACGGAAATTGTAACATGCAATATTTCGATTATCAAATAAAACTCGTATTCCATATTATTTTGTATCTGTTATTTTATTATCGCAGGTGTGAAACTTTATGTTTTACAGATTTATTCATCGTTTCCGTCTTAGTTCGTTTTTCGTATTTTTAGTGATCATCGCTTTCGTAATAAGAATTGCATTATTGTTTCTAGTATAGATTTATTATTTAGTTATTTTGGTAAAAATGTAAGTATATTGATTCCAAAAAAACTGTGACAAGTAAAATTAGACTAGTAGTACAAAGATAGCACTAGCCCATCTATCCAAGTCTGGTCTGTACATGATAACACACCATGACTTAAATAATTTAATTCTACTCCTAATCTCCCGTTGGATAGTCTGAAACACAACCTTTGGCGAGACAAGGACACCTTCAATCCTACTTTTATTACGCTAACACCAAATGTGGTAAATAACCACATTCCACGCTGCTCGAATAATATTCCTCTGAAACCTCGTACGTCTCACTCGAACGATCCTCAGCAACTGTCCTGTAGCACGAATACCAAGCCAATCACAAACATGCTGACATAACCTGACACTATACCCACACTCCAAAAATAAGTGAGGAATAGTCTCATGCTGCTGCTCACAGATATAGCAATTTGCTCTGATGTTCAAGCCAAATCTGATCAGTCTATCTCTCGTATTCAGCGCCCCTCTGAAAGCCAGCCATGCCACCACTCCATGTTTAGGAACAACCCATCTACACCACACTTGCCCGTACCAATTCACCTTAGGACTCTTATTACGTAGAGTATCATAAGCATCCTGGATAGAATAGGACCCATGACCCCCTTCCACTTACCATTCACATAATACTGCTGCAAGACAGTCTTGACCTTACAAATCATCTTCCACCCCCACCCCAGTCCCATTTTAACCTCATAGGCACCCCAGTCCTGCCCCTTCAAATAATAGGTATGAACCCACCTGACCCATACTCTCTGAGGATCCTCAAAAATCCACGCCACCAGTTTGCCAACATCAGCCATATTCCAGATTTGCAAATTACATAAACCTAGCCCACCTTCAGCCTTAGGTAAACAAACATCATCCCATGCAACCAACGGAGCCCGAGAATAATCATGTGACCCCGACCAAAGGAAATTCCTGCACACAGCAGTAATGCGAGCCAGCATTCCTTTTGGTATGATGAAAATCATCGCCCAATAGGAATGCAGCCTCGACAGAACCGCCTGAACAAGCGTGAGCCTTCCCACAAACGAAAGCTTGCGAGCCTCAATACTCTTAATTCTGGCAACAACCTTGTCAAGCAAGATATTATCTTCCCTCTTAGTAATCTTATAAGGCTGGATGAGAATTCCAAGATACTTATAGGGAAGAGAGCCTTCAGAACAGCCAGACAAACGAAGTACCTCCTCCTTAACAGAAGTAAGGATTCCAGCAAAGTGAGCATTCGATTTACCAATACTCATAGTCAGACCTGACGCCTTACTAAAAGAAGAAAAAGCTCGAAGCAATACCTTAATGTACAGAAGATCTCTCTTACAGAAGAGCAACAAATCATCAGCAAACATGAGGTCGCATAGCCTCATGGGAGCACATCTTGGGTGAAATTTGAAAGGATACGTATAAGTATTATTATAGATTTATTATTGTTTTCATAGATTAATTCGTATCGCTTTCGTCATGTCTAATTGCAATTCATCCATTGTTAATTTTATTATTTCTAGTATGAGTGGCTAAATTCTACCTAGGGTTTAAGGGGATCTATGTTTATTATGAGAGTTATAGTTAATTGACTCATTTCTAATTGTATGGACCATCGCTCGAATATCGTTTTAACTCTGTATGATTGATTACTGGCCAGGACTGATTGATTAGTATCACAGTTAGGACTTTCCACCGACCGGGTTAAGGACTAATTAGGTCACGATAGTTTGGGTAGACTAGCTTAATTCTAGCGACCGCATGTTAAGTTTAGTTCTAAGGTTTGTAGAGTACCGACCAGACCTACATCTTAGATAGTTCGATTATTGACTATGTTAGTTGATTTCTTGACCTGAGTAATATTCTTAGTGAACCTGAGACCCTAGATCTTTTCCTTAATGATTCATCATTTAGTTATTTAGGCCTTAGCTTACCAAAAAAACAAGAAACCAGTGACCTGTAGTCTTAAGTCTTGACCTTAGAACAAGTAATTGAGTCCCGTCTCATGGTGGTTCGACCCCTACTTCACTATTTGCATTAGTTAATGGGCCCTAGGGTATCTTTGAATAGGGATACGACTTTCCCCTATCAAATTTTGGCGCCGTTGCCGGGGAGACGATGTTATTTATTTGCTTGTTTTGTGTTTTAGATTTTTGATTACTCTTGTCTCGAGTGTAATCCCCTAATAAATCTAATGCAATACAGTGGCGAAAACACTATAGATGTGGGATTATAACAAATTGTAACTATGTCTTGGTAAACGGTAAGTCAATACATAAACCATTGAATTAAAATGGTTAAAATAAAAACAATCCATAAAAAGGGTTTAACAATCCATAGTACAAAACTTATTAATCAGCGAAGCAGGATCAGTAACTACTCGCTAGACCACCTGAAGGGAAACACGTATACCTGCCATGTTAAAAACATAACAGGCACAATCAGTGAGGAGCAACGACGACGTTTTCCCAGCCATATTACAAGATTTTAAAACGGTAAATACTATTATACAAAATTAGTAGAAACGGAAAAGTAGTAAAACATTATAATAAAACTAATCTTTCAGTGAAAAACTTCAAACATAGAAACAATATAATAAAAGTGATTTTTCTAAAGAAAACATAAAATATTTGTCAACCTGCAAACCAAATTATATCGATAATAATAAAATATTTAAAATGGCGCTATGGATAGGATTAGTGTAGAAGGCTAGACTTTCACTAGGAGATTACTAAAAACTATCTTCGAGAACTTAGTTCAGACAAATAAAACTTGGATCTCTAACTAGGCTACTCAATCATAATAGGACGACAACTTATAAATGCGTGACCCTAGTTTAAGATGATATGTACACCCCTCCCGAGCACCATAAATACTCAGTTCAACCCGATGACGTCTTACACTGCGAGGCATGAGCTTAAGAAAATATACACACTCCCGAACACCATATATGCTGGGTTCAACAACCAGTGTGCCCCATAAAGACACATCAACCTTATAGTTGATGGTAAAAATGTAAACCCCAAAATATATTACTTTAAACCTCACACTTGTGCTTATTCCATAACTCCAAAACAAAATCATTATCGATATTCAAAAGATATAATCATTATAAATAATATGGACATAAACGGAGTAATCATTATATTCTAAAAGAGGAAACTTTCTATTTTAGGAAACTTCGATTTTTAGAAACTTTACTAAAAATAGCATCATATCAAAATATTGAAAATATTAGTTCATACTAATACAACATTTTTAGTAAACGATATAGATTTATAAAACTAATACTTTCGGCCTTAACAATATTAATTATTAAAGTGAGAACATTTGGGTTTATGAAATTATTGAAATATCATACGAGTGTTTATAAAATTATTAAAAATGTCTTAAACATTTTAATACTACTAATTAGATTAAAGCTCGTGTGCTGCACGGGTTAGTTGACTTAATTACGATTATGTACATTCGTTAAATAAGAAACTTAATCAAACTATGTCATAACAATAAATAAGATGATCACATGATATTAGTAATCAACCTTAATTTCAGCTAAGTTTATAGTCTTAAGAGCTCATTTTAAAACTCAAAAGAACACATGATTGTTCTTATTTATAATATAAAATTTCATCACCTTATTACATTTTTTTGATGTGGGATAATTTTAGGTTTGTAGCTTTTTTAAAAGCTTTTTTAAGACTCAAAAGATTGTTGGTTGATATTTAAAACCGAAAGATAACTCGATATAGAATTTCATCATCTCATCATAATTTTTTGATGTGGTATAATTTACTTAATTAAGTTTATAATTTTAAGAGCTATTTATAAGACTTAAAAGAGTTCGTTTTTATATTTAAGTTAAAAGGACAAACGATTACTCTTTATTTATATAATCGAGTTTGATCATCTTATTATATATTTTGGATAAATGATTACTCTTAATTATATAATATAAAAAATTCACCTTATTATAATTTTTCGATGTGAGATAATTTTACTTAAGTTTATTTTAGTTTAGATATAGTCTAATTAAGAAATTTTATTTATAGACGAATAATTACACTTGTTTATAATATATTGAATTTCATCAACTCATCTTAATTTTTTGACGCAGGATAATTATACTTTAACTATATGATCTTAGTCTTAGGAACTTTTTTTAGTCTCAAAAGATTGTTGGTTAGTATCTAAGAACGGAAGATTACATAGAATTCTATTACCTCATTATTTTTTTTGATATGTGATAATCTAATTTAATTTTATTTGTAGTCTTATTAAGAACTTTTTTTAAAACTAAAAAGTTTTTTTTTGTTGATACCTAAGGATGAATGATTAGTCTTGTTTATAATATAGAATTTCATCAGCTCATTCTAATTTGGAGAAATGATTACTTTTATTTATATAATAGAATTTCATCATCGTTTTATTATACACTTTTCGTTCACTATTTTTTTCTCCATTACCTTAATTTCACTATTTTTTTTCTTTACCATTTTTTTCTCCATTACCTTAATATTTGTGAAGAAGTATTTTAATGAAATGAGCAAAAAAATAGTGACCAGAGGGAATATAATTTTTTGATGTGGGATAATTTATTTAAGTTTATAGCCTTAAGAGTGTTTTAAGACTCAAAAGAGAGGATTATAATTTTTCGATGTGGAATAATTACTTAAGTTTATAGTCTTAAGAGTTTTTTAAGACTCAAAAGATGAACCATCTCAATCAAAAACCTTAAGGCGATGGTTGAGGCCTGTTTATATTCTATTATGCCCCGTCACTCTAATGCCTATTCCACTTGAGAGTTCGAGATATTGGAGGCTGCCAGGGTTCGAACTCGTGACCTCTGGCTCTGATACCATGTTAACGAACCATCTCAACCAAAACCTTAAGGCGACGGTTGAGGTTTGTTTATATTCTATTAGTTAACGAACCATCTCAATCAAAATCTTAAGGCGATGGTTGAGGCCCATTTATATTCTATTATTATTTATAATATAGAAATCCATCACCTTATTATAATTTGTCGATGTGGGATAATTTAACTAAAATTTGTAGTCTTATTTATAATATAGAATCATCACCGTAATTTATTTTAATTGTTTCGATGTGGGATAATTTTAAGTTTCTAGTCTTATTAAAACATTTTTTTAACTCAATAATTTTTTTTAAAAATAAAACTACAAATTCATAACCTCATCATAATTTAAAAAAACAATGATATAGAATTCCATCATAGTTTTAAAAAAACAAAAACAATGATTACTCTTATTTAGTAGAAATTCATAACCTCATCATAATTTTTCGATGTAGGGGAATTACAGATGTCTAAGAATTTTTTTTATTAGATTTATTTATAATATAGAATATCATCACCTTATTATAACTTTTTATTTAAGTGTATAGTCTTAACAATTTTTTTATGACTCAAGATTTATGTTTGATGAAACTTTATAATTTTTCGAATGTGGGATAGTTTTACCATATTTATTTAAGTTTATAGTCTTAACTTTATTTAAGTTTATAGTCTTAATATATATTTTAAGATTCAAAATATTTTTGGTTAATATCTAAGAGCACGTGATTACTACGGAATAATATTTATAATATAAAGTTTCATCACCTTATTATAATTTTTCGATGTGAGATTATTTTTACTTAAAGTTTGTAGTCTTATTAAAAGACTTTTTAAGACTTCAAAGTTTTTTTTGATTGATATTTAAGAACGAAGAATTAGTTTTATTTATAATATAGAATTCATCAACTTATTTAAATTTTTTGATGTGAGATAATTTATTGAAGTTTACAGTCAACCATCAGGTCCTTTTAAGACTAAAAAAAAATACATTTTTACTCTTGTTTATAATATAGAATTTCATGACCTTACTATAATTTTTCAATGTGGAATGATTTTAAATTTGTAGTCCTATATATTAAAAAAAAATTTAACACTCAAAAGTTTTTTTGTCAATATTTAAAACCGAATGATTATTAATATTTATAATATAGAATTCCATCACCCCGTCATAATTTTTCGATGTAGGATAATTTTAAAAAAAAATCTTGGTCGATATTTAAAATCGAGTGATTACTCTTATTTATAATATAATATTTACTCTTATTTAATCATCATATTATTATTTGTCGATGTGAGATAATTTTACAATTGTTATATGTAATAAATTCATTATATAATGTGAATCAAATAATATGAAATTTATACTCTAATGAAAGCATTTTTTTACCACGAATCTAATTATTTTATTTTTATAATTTATTTTACGATAATGTTTTTAAAAATGAACTCTAAAGATTTTTACGTCAGAATTGTAAAACATCACATTAATATAATAAATTAAATATATATTATAATAATTAAAAGATTCTGTAATTGATTTTTTTATTATTTATGATACTTTCCTAATTTGAGGTTTGATGGAACGAACCAATGAGATCGCTCGAAAAAAGCCTAATATATATATATATATATATATATATATGTAGACACCCGCATTTTGCCTGCTAGTGTCTATAGCAGTTTCCGACAAACACCCGATGATGATCGAACGTAAACGTGCTTTAACGCGCTCGAATATGGGCTCGTAATCATTAGTATTTGGCTTGGGCTTTTTGGGCTTTTTACGGAGTACAAATCTCACAAAACTGACCTCAAATTCAGGCCTAGTGGGTCGTTTCCAATCAAAAAAGACTAATTTGGGTCAAAATCGACACCGGAAATAAAACTATTTTTTAGCGACCGGGTCAAACCCCGGTCAAAGTCATTTCCGAGACATAAAAAAACAGCGATGCAAACTTTGAGAGTCCAACTCGAAGTCAAAAACCACAAAATATCAGCTGCATGCACTTTTAGAAGAAAACCCGACAACCAAAACCTCTTCAATTTAGGATAGAATTTCTTTCCTAAAATCTATCCAAAACCGGATACTTTTCTTATAAATACCCCACCTCCTTTATCAATTTTTCAGCAACTTTTCACATACAAATTTCAGCAATCCTATACTTTTACAACCCCGATCTTTCCTCTAGAAATCCTTTAGGAAATCCGAGAGTAAAAACTCGTTAAATCCCTTCCCAATTATACACACCATAACTCTCCTATATACATCTCGACGCTCCCGTGTCTAAGCCAATACTCTACGAGTCCGTTTTCGAGATAATTAAGCATGTAGGTTGAGGGTGTTAACTAAAATTCCGATTCTCTTCTTTCTCTTTTCTCCATCTCGCTTTCTTTTTCCTTTTTTTGTTTTTTTATTTCGTCACTAGCGTTTTTATCATCATCAACATCGTGCACATATCGATTTTTTTAAAAACTATCTCGATTCGAATACGTTTAAGGATGAACTACGCATAAGACTCTTCTTATCCCTTCACGAATTGTAACAGTGGTGGAGCCCTCTCGAGGAGCCCCGCCCTAAACACTCAAGGGCATGAATGCATGATGGGATCGCGAATATTCCTCCTTAAACATATTCGATTTCTTTTTTCAAGATTAGAACGAAACTTGTTGATGCAAATCAAACATCAGATAATCCGCAAGGATTAATAACGATGTCATGACGCGGAGGGAATCGACTTTTCGCTCTATTCAAACAAATAAAACGTTTATTCTTAAGATGCGATATCGACTCCGTAGTCGAATATTATGTCTAAAAGAATTAGTCAATAAATCGAGTTAGCATGAACCCGCGGATGCCGAAATAATTGTCACATAATCCGAAAAGATTAATTATGACATTATAATGCGGAGGGAATTATTTCGTCCTAGTTCAATTTAAAACAACTTATAACGTCTTTTCTAAAATTCACTCTGAATATTGGATATTGGTTCCGTAATCAAATATCGAATATGACGAGTATCGAAAATTAAGTCGAGTACAAATTATACAATATTTTTACGTGGCTTAATAAATTATCAATTTAAAAACTAAAGCAAATTCGAGAGCGCACTCTTCGAAACGAACTACTGTTCGTACAGGGGCTCCGTAACCCGATCACTCGACCGAGTCCTACCCATGACTCGATCGAGTGATCCCCTTTACGCATAAAACGCGGGTTTTGTCTATCGTGTCAGCATCATCGATTTCCTTTTTACAACTTTAGTCGTCACGTGTCAAAGACTATCACGTGCCTAATTTTTCAAAAAGCATGCATTGCATTATCTATTATTATCATTGTTATTATTTTAATTATTTCGATCGTCGCACTTGTTGTATTGTATTTTCCGGGATGTATTCCGCCCACGCATTTGTAATCTTTTGTTTTAAAGTTTTATTTTCGTTGTCTGTCTTATTGTACTAAAACGAACCTCGCATGCTAAAACAACTTCGACATAATTCAAAGATGCATTAAACGGCGTAGATCAGACATATTTCACATGTTTAGTCAAAAAATACTGTGCATAACATTTCACCGAATTACTAGCGCGCGTATTCTAAAATCGAACGATATCTTAGTAGAGGCCGCTATAGTGCGGACGAGGTTGGGTGTCCTTTGTGGGCTTCCCAACACGTACCTTCACCCCTTACTCAGAACCTCGGTTTCCGGATGTCTGAAACCGTTGGCGCACAAGAGTCATTCGATATACGGTACCCGATAATGTCGGCATTGGTATCGTAATGCAAAGGGACGAACCCCACAATGCAAGCTCTAGTATCGAAGTGGGTCGTACTTTGTGCACGGTCCACCCAAAATTTGGAGTGGGTTCGAATGGGCCCGAACTCCCACAAAGTTCGGTGGTGACTCCAATTCGATTTAAATTTCAACCCGAGAACCATCTCACATGAGATTCATTCGCCTCCCCAAATCCGCGCGTGGCCGCATCGGGGTGGACCTATGTCATGTCCACCCATTTGGCATTTAATTTGCAAAACTTAGCCATTTGAGAAAATCCTTTTCCTTACTCCAAATGCCCATCAAAACGCACTCTGTTGTCGGTCGACGTCGATCTATCTCCCTCACTCTTTTAAATCCGTCAACCTCAATTCCCCCGTCACCCCCATGTCGTAGTGTGGTGGAATGGATTTTTTCGAGTAAAGGATGCAAATTGAAGTAATATATCATGGTTGATGAAAGTAAAATAGGGAATAATCACTATTTATATCATCAATTGAGAAATTTCCGTTGGAAAATTATAACTTTGGTTACAATATAGACTAATTTACAAAGTTTAGGGTTACATATTGTAATTCGAAAAAGGCGGGGGTACTACTTGGAAAAGTCAATAGTTGAGGGGTACCCCATATAAAAACCCTTATTATTACTACTATCTAATTAACACTAAAACATCGCGCATACATCAGATTTATAAAACAATCTCGAATCGAATACGTTTAATGTTGAAATTCGCATAAGACCCTTCTAATCCCTTTACGAGTTATAACAGTGGTGGAGCCCTCTCGAGGAGCCCCGCCCTGAACACTCAAGGGCATGATGGGATCGCGAATATTCCGCGTTAAACATATTCGATTCCCCTTTTTTTTAAGGTTAGAACGAAACTTGTTGATGCAAATCGAACATCACATAATTCGCAAGGATTAATTACGATGTCGGGACGCGGAGGGAATCGATTTTCACTCTAATCAAACAAATAACAAAAAATCATTATTCTAAAGATGCGATACCAACTCCGTAGTCGGATATCATGTCTAACGGAATCAATAAAAAAAAGATGCCGAAGCAGCCCTCCATGCGAGTCGCGCGGGAGTCATGCGAGTCGCGCGAGGGTCATTCGAGTCGCGCGGTTGCCTGGAAATTGCGACACAAAGGATTTATTTTGTCCGTTTTCAATTTAAAACGACTTATAAACGTCTTTTCTAAAATTCACTCTGAATATTTGATATTGGTTCCATAATCAAATATCGAATATGACGAGTATCGAAAGTTAAGTCAATTAAAAATTATACAATATTTCTACGCGATTTAATAAATTATCGATTTAAAACTAAGGCAAATTCGAGAGCACACTCTTCGAAACGAATCACCGTTCGTACAAAGGCTCTGTAATCCGATCGCTCAATCGAGTCGTACCTATGATTCGATCGAGAGGTCCTCTTTACGCATAAAACACGGATTTTGTCTATGGTGTTAGCATCATCGATTTCCTTTTTTTACGACTTTAGTCGTCACGTGTTAAAGGCTATCACGTGCCTAATTTTTCAAAAAGCATGCATTGCATTATATGTCATTATCATCGTTATTATTTCAATTATTTCGATTTTCGCTTGTTGTATTGTATTTACGGGTTGTATTCCGCCCGCGCATTTGTAATCTTTTGTTTTATGTTTTATTTTTGTCGTTTGTTTTATTGTACTGAAACGAACCTCGCATGCTAAAACAACTTCGACGTTAGTTTAGGTGCATTAAACGACGTAGATCAAACATATTTCACATACTTAGCTAAAACGCTGTTTGTATTTCATTTCACCGAATTACTAGCACGCATATTCAAAAATCGAACGATATCTTAGTAGAGGCCGCTAAATGCGGGCGGGGTTGGGTGTCCTTTGTGGGCTTCCCAACACGTACCCTCACCCCTTACTCAGAACGTCGGTTTCTGGATGTCTGAAACCATTGGCGCACGAGAGTCATTCGATATACGATAACCGATAATGTCAGCATTGGTATCGTAATGCAAAGGGACGAACCCCATAAACTCTGAAATCCAAATGGGCCGTACTCTTTGCACGGCCCACCAAGATATAAAGTGGGTTCGAATGGGCCCGAACTCCCACAAAGTTCGGTGGCGACTCCTATTTCGATTTAAATTTCAACCCGAGATCCATCTCACATGAGATTCATTCGCCTGCCCAAACCCGCGCGTGGCCGCGTCGGGGTGGATCTATGTCATGTCAACAATTTGGTGACTCCACTGGGGATACCTGATGTACCACTAGTCATCGGAGTTCCTAGGGTGAGACTCGAAAAGAAATTGTTCGATTAATAATGTACGCGTTTTAGTTCGATGGTTCATGCATAACCCGAATTTTCCCCGGGCCGATTGCTTGTGACCGATGTCCCACTATACCACGGTGCATTCCTAAATGGGTGTGCTAAAAACTTCTATGGCCGAACTCGTATGGGTTTTGCGGCATGTTCTAAGACCAATTCGGCATAGGAAGTCCGTCCTGATGATGTGTTGATATTTTATATGCTTTTATCCTCGTTTTCCCATGTATTTATCGTGTTAAATGCGCTCTTAGGAGCGGTTTTGAGAACTAATATTCTCCTCTAGTGTGTTTTGTAGTGTTTTGTTGGTTTTGTAGAAAATAGGCGATATGGACGCCCTTTCCCTTTCATCGTAGCTCACATGGAGGTCGGTGATTATTTATACACAAGCTAGGTGTTGCTACCGAGGTTGCGTGGATGTCATGGATTGATCCCGAGTCGAGTTGGAAGCATATCATGAAGAAGACTAGAGGAGTCCTTTTTGTTGGTCCCGAGGTCCGTCCCTAGGGATGGACGTCGTCCCTATTGCCTCACTCACGGCAAAATGAAGAAATTGGGCAATAGTGGATTTTCACCTGTCCCAATTCGGGACGACCTTCGTCCCCTGGGATGACTTTAATCCCAATTTGGGACGGACTCTATTCCTATTCGGGACGGCATAGTTGTAGTGTCTTTTCAGCTTCTTCTTTCTTTGGCTATATAGGAATGCTTTGTATCAGATTTGAACGTACCTTTTTTCATTCCTAAGAACCCTAAGCCTAGTATTAGAATAATATTACTTTTTTCATTTTCTAGTTGGAAGATTTACTCTTGTTCTTGCTACAATTTCCAATCGGTAATCATTTCAATTAGCTGCAAATTACTTATTCATCTTCTATGTTCTTAATTGTTTATTTTCATTTCTAGTATTGATTTTATTAGTCTCCCTTTTTCCATATCGATCATTATGCGTTTCATTATCAATTGTTTATTTCGTGTCAATTTAATTATGAGTAGCAAATTCCGTTACTAGGGTCAAGGGGGATCGATGAGTAGAATTTAAGTTCTTGTGGAATAATTTGATGAATTCATATATATATACTAGTGCCTTGTTTACGTGCTCTAAAAGACGATTAATTTGTTAAGGACCACAACTTGTTAATCGTATAAGGGAAATTTCAGTTCGTGTGCGAGAGCCGAGTTGAGATTAGACCCGCATGTGATTCGGTAGGAAGTCTAATAAGTAGCGAGAGCCCGTTAGTGTCTTCCTAAGTTGAATTTCGATCCGAGAGGGCGTATTATAGCCAACTAGCATGTTTTGCGTTTATTGTTTATTCTTGCATGATCATTTGTCTACTCATTGTGAACCCATAACCCTAGATTTTCTTTAATTGATTAATTCATATTTTGATTACGTATTTCTAGTCTTAGTTAACCAATCAAACCAACCGTTTGAGCAATTAAGAATCGCCATAGCTTCTAACAGTTTGACCTTCTCCCTGCGGATACGATTCCCTACTTACCACTGACTATCTTGTTAGTAGTACTAGGATAACTTGATTTGGTAATACGACATTAACCCATATCAAATTTGGCGCTGTTGCCGGGGAGACGGTTTTTCTTGTTTTTTTAGCTTGTTTCTTTTTTTGCTCTCTTTCGTCTCAAGGAATTAAAACTCCTTGAGATTGATCTCACTCCCTACTTGTAGTTTTGCTTATGCCCAGGTCTTTTTGGTCATCAGACCTTACTCCGTTCGATCCTGAACCCGAGAAAACCTTTCGTAGGCGACAACAATTTTGGAGAGAGGTTTCCGCAGCTTTCGATCTTGCGACTTTTGAAGCTATTCATACCGAATTCGTAGCTGAGAATCAGTCCTTTGAAGAGGGATATAAATCTCAGTCCGAGATCATTTTGCCACCTCCTCTGATTATAAAAATGCCGAAACTTTCTAGTCATTCAGAGCCCGAGCAAACTGCTCTTCCTAAGTTAGTTAAACGACCAACTGCCACTCAAGGCACATTCGAGATTCGCCCCGCCTTTATTACTTTGGTGGAGAAGAATCAATTTGGTGGTGACCCTAAGAAGGATCCTCACAAGCATATGAGGATTTTTACCGACTATTGTTCCACGATTCCACTTCCGGCCGGTGTAACTCAAGAAGAAGTCATGGAGATGCTCTTAATGTTCTCGTTACGGGATTACGCTAGGGAGTGGATAACTGATCTTGATAAAGTCACCGAGGGGATCACCAATTGGAATTCTCTTGCCCTTGCCTTCTACAAGGACTATTATCCTCCGTAAACGACGAACATGCTCTGGAGTCAAATCACCAATTTTCGTCAAACTCCGAACGAAAATATTCACGAAGCGGGGGAGCGGTTCAAGAAGCTTGTGAAGGCCTTCTGAAGACTTCAACTAGGCTTCGTTCTGATGGCCTGCCAAGCAGGCCGCTTCTTATTCTCGAGTCGGGCTTCCCCAGGGTCTGAATTAATGGGCGACTCGTGGCAGGCTACCGACCCCCATCACCAGGCATATGTATCGAGTCTATGCACATATATATAACAACCATACAGGCTCCAATTTTCAATCTAATGAACCACTCGAGCTAGAGCAAACGACATAACGCCATATAAACATAAATAATAGCTATTCAGTTTCCAAACTAATGAAACACTCAGCAAACGAAACAACGACGAAATATGATGGAGTAAGAGTGATTACCAGAGACAAAACTCGGAAGGGATGAAGGACAACGGGAACAACGACAAATAGAGAAGAAGAAGAAGAAGGACGAATAGGCTTCGAAATTAGGGTTAGAGCGACGAAGAGCTTCATGATTGAGCAACGAAGAGCTTCAAAATTAGGGTTAGTGGAATAATTGGGGATCTGGAATAATTTAGGGTTGTGTTGAGCGGGAGTTAGGTTACAGTTGAGCGGGAGTTAGGTTGAGCCGAGTTTGACAGAAATGAAAACTTTGATGGAGATGGGAAGCTTATAGTGGAGCAGAGTTTGACATAAATGGCGTAGTGGGCAGGCGTCAAGTCTGATTGATTTGTCGAAATGGCGTAGAAGTATTATCAATTCTATGAGTCTCGGTTCGTAGGCCGGATCACAAAATAAACACGTAAATCACAAATCGTTACATAAGACAGTCTCACCATAAGTCGAAATCCAGTTTCTAAAAAAAATTATACTATAACAAAGATCAAAGTTTGTATCAGGTAAAAATCTGAGTGAGTTTGGGGGTATGTACCTCTAACGTCGATGCATGGGGAGCCGTGAGTGGATACGTCGGTCCTCGACGGTTCCGTCCCAAGAAATCGTACCCTAAATTTATTACCTAAAAATCGTCTCAACTCGATCCTTGCTTCGCCCGTACATGAGAATGTCCCATTATGTATGCGGTTCCCGCCTCTCGTGCTTCCATTAGATCCTGAAAAAATTAAGGATTTGAAAAAATTGGGATAATTGAAGTGGAGTTAGATAGGTTGAAAAAGTTATATGGGTCGGGTAAATGAGTTGAGAAAGTGATATGGGTTGAATTACACTTATTATTCGATTACTTAAAAATTTTTGAGAAAGTGACATGGGTTGGGTAGTAGTAACAACCAATTTTTAGTGGTCCTGAAATTAGAATAGACAACTGAGCTTAATTAAAACAGTTGTATAATATATAGACAATTGTTTTTATAAAACTCAGTTGTCTATTATCAAATAAAGACAACTGTTTCTCAAACAAAACAGTTGTCTATATATTATACATCAGTTGTTAAGAATATCTGATGTCTATTAGGATTTGTCTATTTGATGTTTTGTAGTAGTGGTCCCTCCCTTCTTAGGTACAACTTGTACCGGACTCACCCATTTTGAATAGGGAACCGCATAAATAATTCACGCATTCAACAATTTCATAACTTCCTTTTTAACAACCTCTTGCATATTCGGGTTCAACTTACGTTGACCCTGGACACAAGGACGATGACCTTCCTCAAGATTAATTCTATGCATACAGAAATTGGGACTGATTCCCTTCAAGTCATCAAGACTATACCCCAAAGCTTTCTTATTTTTCTTCAAAACAACCAACAAATCAGAAAGTTGTTGCTCAGTTAAATCAGCACTTACAATCACTGGGAAGCTCCCAGTATCGTCCAAAAAGGCATATTTTAGGTGAGACGGAAGTGGCTTACGCTCCAAAACGGTAATGTCAATGGCAAATGAGGTAAAAATAATTTGAAACCTTTGTAAATCTCATAAAACTCGTTGACTCAATTAATTTTGATATCGTTTTTCTTAAAACACCTCTTTTCTAAAATCTATAGTTTTAACTCGATTTCTTAATTATTTATAAAATACTATGTATTGACTTATTATATTTTATTTATATTTTGAGTAACGAATTTAGAAATATATTAAAGTTACGATAACGACGATAATAATAAAATGATAATTTCGTTAGAAATGCTATTTTTATACATTTCACTTATTTTAATAACTTACGAATTTTCTATAACAATATTTCTATTTTAAGTAAGTTTCTAAAATTAGTAAGTTTCTATTTATAGAAAGTTTCCCTTTTAATATAAAATGTTTATTCCTTTTATCTTCTTATTATTTATAATGATTATATCTTTTGAATATCGTTAATGACTGTTTTGGAGTTATGGAATAAAGTCAAGTGTGGGGTTAGAGTAATAATCTAGGGTGTACGTTTTTGCCATCAACTATAAAGCCGGTGTGCCCATTTGGGGCACATTTGGTCGTTGAACTGAGCATGGTTTGTGTTCAGGAGAGTGTGCATTGTGCCCTTAAACTTAGATATCGCATCGTGTAAGTCGCGTCGGGTTGAACTGGATATCGTTTGTATCCAGGAAGGGTGTATACTACTTAAACCAGGACCTCGCTGCACGCAGTCCTGTGATAGTTGAGTTGCCTAGTTAGAGATTGGATTCTGTTATGAGTTAAGTCTACAGTTCTCGAAGCTAGTTTCCAGTATTATCCTAGTGAAAGTCGAGCCTTGTGCACACTGATCGATTTTCCATAACGCCATTTTTAATATGATTATTATTATCGATTGGTTTGATTTGCAGGTTGGCAAATGTTTTAAGTTTCCTCCGAGAACTTATTTTATTATATCGTTTTTAATGTTTTCTCATTTTAAGTATTTTGATATAATAATACTATTATTTTTCCATATGATATAATATGGCTGGGAGAACGTCCGAGTTACTCCCTACCGATGTGGCTGTTATGTTTATAATATCGCTAGCTCACACCCAAACCCCAGCAGCAAACACCTGTCATGTTATAAACATAACAGCCACGTCGGTAGGGAGTAACTCGGACGTTCTCCCAGCCATATTATATCATATGGAAAAATAATAGTATTATTATATCAAAATACTTAAAATGAGAAAACATTAAAAACGATATAATAAAATAAGTTCTCGGAGGAAACTTAAAACATTTGCCAACCTGCAAATCAAACCAATCGATAATAATAATCATATTAAAAATGGCGTTATGGAAAATCGATCAGTGTGCACAAGGCTCGACTTTCACTAGGATAATACTGGAAACTAGCTTCGAGAACTGTAGACTTAACTCATAACAGAATCCAATCTCTAACTAGGCAACTCAACTATCACAGGACTGCGTGCAGCGAGGTCCTGGTTTAAGTAGTATACACCCTTCCTGGATACAAACGATATCCAGTTCAACCCGACGCGACTTACACGATGCGATATCTAAGTTTAAGGGCACAATGCACACTCTCCTGAACACAAACCATGCTCAGTTCAACGACCAAATGTGCCCCAAATGGGCACACCGGCTTTATAGTTGATGGCAAAAACGTACACCCTAGATTATTACTCTAACCCCACACTTGACTTTATTCCATAACTCCAAAACAGTCATTAACGATATTCAAAAGATATAATCATTATAAATAATAAGAAGATAAAAGGAATAAACATTTTATATTAAAAGGGAAACTTTCTATAAATAGAAACTTACTAATTTTAGAAACTTACTTAAAATAGAAATATTGTTATAGAAAATTCGTAAGTTATTAAAATAAGTGAAATGTATAAAAATAGCATTTCTAACGAAATTATCATTTTATTATTATCGTCGTTATCGTAACTTTAATATATTTCTAAATTCGTTACTCAAAATATAAATAAAATATAGTAAGTCAATACATAGTATTTTATAAATAATTAAGAAATCGAGTTAAAACTATAGATTTTAGAAAAGAGGTGTTTTAAGAAAAACGATATCAAAATTAATTGAGTCAACGAGTTTTATGAGATTTACAAAGGTTTCAAATTATTTTTAATACATAGCTTTTATTAATAAATAATACGGATTTTAATAAAAATAAGAAATCGTAGATAAATGAGAAATTATTAGGGAAAAATAGTCTCAAATAAAAATGTATTTAAAAGAAAATCGACTATTTTCTCATTTATTAGTATAAATCATAAAAATAAATTTATTAAACAAGTATACAAATCTCGATTATAATATAAAAATACGATTTTGAGTTAAAATTATAAATTAACGAAATATGAAGAAAATATGAAATCGTTATTATTTAGTTACTAGTGTCACGATAACCAACAAAATATTATGATGATCGTAAATAATAAAATTACTAACGATTTATAAAACGATATCGAAAGTCGTAAAATTATTTAAAAACACACGATTTATTAAATAATATTTTTAGCAAATAATAAATAGCTAAAATTAGAAACTGAAGTTAAAATATTTACTACATACTACTACTCAAACATACGATATAAAATCGAGTAACGTCCTAAAGTTACCTTTAGGCGATATCTGAATCAATCTTGTACATGTCCTCATCAGGGCCTTGCGAAATCTCAGAAAATTGGAGAAGAAAGGAGGATTATAGTGACAACGAAACCTGAAACTGGAGGGACGAAGAACACGAGCTCGGAAAAAGTTTAGGTGACAATAGCTACTGCAGGACAAAGGGATCGTAACAGCAACAACATAATGAGAAAAGCGAGAAAGCGGAAGAAGAAGAAGAAAGAAGAAGCAACGAAAAGCAGCAGTAGGACGTTCAACAGCATAAAACAGGACAAACACAGTGATAGCAACAAGAAGAAGAACGAACTGCAGAGGAACAAAAACAGAACCTAGCATCGCACGACAGATTTGGGAGTAAAAGCAGGGAATCGATTTATAAATTTATTGGACACTAAAATAGATCGAACGGAGGATAAAACTGAAACGATATGAACGAAAAGAAGAAAAGGGGGAAGCAACAACCGCAACAGAGTACAACGCAGCAGTAGGACGGGACAACAGCCAGCAGTAGCACCAAACAGAAGCAAAACGACGGATCAATAACAAGGACACGAAATTGAGCAGCAGGTATGCGATATCAGAAGAGACAACCGAAGCAACTCGTGAACGGCAATAACGATGCAACGCAGAAACAACAACAGACGACAAAACGAAGAAGTAGGAGAAGAACAAGTAACAAACGCAACATACAATGGCAGCAACTGAATTAGAACAACGGAAAACAGAGGGGAATGAAACGACCGTAGCAGCAACATCAAGATTAACAGTAGCAGCAGCAAAAGAAGAAGGAGAAAAGGAAGAAGAAGAAGGAAAGCAACGAAAGAGGAGAAGACAAACCAAGAAAAGTAAAACAGACAGCAGCGATTAGAACCGACAATAGACCGCAGCAACAAAGACGCCAGAAATGGAAGAAAACAGACGCAGCAGCAGCAGTAACGCTGACACAGAAACAGCAGCAGTAAATTCACGTACTGAAGCAAGAATATGAGAAGAAAATGTGCAGGGACACAACAAAATGCGGCCAAAGAAGGGACGGTGTATGAAGATACACGCAGAAAATGGTGAAGATTGACGAAGACGGTGTACGGAGAAAGTGAGAAGAAACTGATGAAGGGAAATACGTGATAAGGAGGGTGAAACGGTGGAGAAATCCCATAAGAAGACAAAAAGGGAGAGTGTAAATGTTAAGTGGGATCCATTGAATACAAAGAAAGTTGTGAAGCGGTGGAGGAAGGGGAAATGAACAAGTGGGGTGAACGCACTAAGGTGGAAAGGGGAAAGAATCGGCTGAAAATAAAGTGAGTAAAAACAAAACACGGATCAATTAAACGAATTGGGTAGGAACCGAATTCCGAAATGATAAGTTGACTGACCCATGAAGGAGAATTAAAACGAACCAATAAAATTAATAAATAATCGGACCGTCAAATAAAATGAGTAAA
Source organism: Agrostemma githago (assembly GCA_958450325.1). Lineage (NCBI taxonomy): Eukaryota > Viridiplantae > Streptophyta > Magnoliopsida > Caryophyllales > Caryophyllaceae > Agrostemma > Agrostemma githago. The sequence goes on from OY288243.1 coordinate 53,852,354, forward strand.
TAAAGTATCTAAGACGAAAACGAAGCTTATAGAATAAATAATTTAGACGATGAAATAATATTTTCCGATAAATAATAAATCTTCGATAAAGTGAATTAAATAGATTTTTTTCAAGAAAAGGTAATAAATATTTTGACGAAACTTGAAATAAATTAGCTTCGAGCCGAAAAATAAAATAGAAAATTCGAACTTAAATATAAGTAAATAAATGAATTTAGAATTTAAATCGTCGAAATAGACTTTCGATAAGAATTAAATTAAATGTATAAAATAAATCGAAACAGAAATAAAAATATGTTTTAAATATAAGGAGAGTTTCTGAGACAAATAGAATTTTAGGAGTTTGAAACGATTAAACGATAAATTCGTTTTATAATAATTTTTGGAATAATGAGTTAAATCGTAAAAATAAAAATACGTACAAAATTTTATTTTTAATTTAATTTATAAAATCAGGGATGTTACATCAGCTGCTCACAGCTCCAAGGCAAGCCCCCCTGCCTGCCAGACAGACAGGGCGCGCTGGTCCCTGGCAGGGCCAAGGGGAGGAACCAGAACCCCTCCGACCAGGCCTAAGGTAAAGAGGAATGAGTGGACGAGGTGGACCCACGTGTCACCCCCTCATCCACTCACACCTCCTCTCTCACTCTCTCCTTTCCCTCTCTTATGGAAAGGTATAAATACTTTGCCACTTCCCACATAAAAAAGGTTCAACTTTCTCTCTCTAAAAACCGCCACCTTACTCCTCACGAGCAAAGTCCATTAAGGCATTTCACGGACTGACTTAGGCATCAGAGAGGGTTCCCTTGGACACCTCCGAGGCCCTGCGTTCCTTGTGCAGAGTACAAGCCAACTCCGCTGGGAAGGTCCGATCACCAGAGTGAGAGGAAGGAGAGATCTGAGAGATTTGACGATCATCACCAAAGCAACAACATCGAATACTGAGATCCGGATCCGATTCGGGTTAATTGTTTCCATACCGGAACAATTTACCGCCGTCTGTGGGGAAGAATTCGGTTGTGCTCATGAGTTACCCACAAAAATCAACCACAATCAAACAAAATGCCTGAAATTGTTGAAGCCAGTTCTTGGGCGGGTCCGACGGTACCACCGGTGATCCCCCTGTATGGCATGCCTCCACCTGGGATGACACCTGCTGTTACAATCCCAGGAGTAGGGCGAGCTAGCTTTCAAGGAGCGCCCAATGGAGAAACTACGGTTGCAGCTGGGCAGGTTGGTCATCAGAGACCTAGCTTGAACCTCACCCCTGCCCAGGTTGCGCAGACCGCTGCCTTCTTCTCGGCCATGCTCAACCAGGACCTCACTCCAGAGGACCTGGTAGGCAGGATCGCAACGACCCCCAGGCAGCTTCACTTTGAAGGAGTGGATGGAGCTGGGGGCACGAAGCGAACCGCCGCCAGGAATGTCCAGAGGAACGCAGGGAAGACAGCTCAGGGGTATGTGCAGGCCCAGAAGCGCCTCACCAGAAATCAGAAGCAGCCTGCTCAGCAGCAAGCCTTTTCCATACATACCACTGAGTCCACCTCAGCCGTGGAGAGAAGGGGCCTATCCCAGGATCTCCAGAATCGGATGAGGCACAGGGAGCCGGCGTCGAAACGCCTGGGGGAGAAGCAGGTAAATGTCTTCTCCAGGCTAACACCGGCCGAGTCACAGCGAGCTTCAGGGCTGTCCCAGAGCCTGCAATCAAGACTCAACCATGGGCAGCCGCTGGAGTCAAAACACCGTCAGGGTGATAATCTGGAGCCACCCCAGAAAAAATGGCCAAGGTATCACTCGCCGGCAAGAGAGGATGAAGCCATGAGTGGGCAGCGCCCAGGTACCGCTTCCCCAGCATTGGAAAACCGACCCCTGGTAAGAGGGATGACTACGGTTACCAATCCGCTGGGAGCAGGTCGAAAATGGCGGGCAGGCCCACAAAGTCTCCGCTTCACCCTGAGGTGCGGGATACCCCATCCCTAAATTTAAAATGCCATCTGTCAAGTTTGACGGAACCACCGACCCAGTAGACCATCTGGCGGCCTACGAGAGCCATATGGGAATGTACGACGTTGATGATGCAGTTTGGTGCAAGGTTTTCCCCACCACCTTAGTGGGGCTGGCCCAAGGGTGGTTTAGGGACCTGCCGCAGGGTTCGGTTAGTTATTTCATAGAGCTGGCTGAAGCTTTCCTGGATCAGTACGCAGGGAACAAAAGGCGCCGACTAACCAAATTCGACCTGATGACCGTGACAGAAGAAAGGTGAAACTGTCAGAGAGTATTTGAAGAGGTTTGACCTGTCTTTCCAGCAGGTCAAAGAAATCGACGACCCAACTACAGCATACGCACTGACCAACTCGTTGCTCCCGGGGGAGATGAAGAATCAAATGATCAGAGCCCAACCAGAAACTCTGGCCAAAGCTCGAAAAATTGCCGAGGGCTTCATACTGCAGGAAGAGTTTAATAGCCTGCCGGACACCCCCACAGGGTCTTCCACGCCACAGGGGGGACCGCAGGGTGGACGCAGCAGGGGCGAGGCAAACAAACAAAGAGCTAAGAAAGGGGATATCCCCAGGAAAGAGCGTACAGCATATCAGCCCAGGTTTGATAGCTACACGGCCCTCAACAGGTCAAGAGCTGAAATTTTTGAATTAGAAAAAGAAACGGCTAAGTGGAACCGCCCAAGTAAGCCGCGCAGTCCGAGGGGTGATCCCAAGAAGTTTTGCACGTTTCACGACTGCGCCGGGCATACCACTGAAGAATGTCGCCACCTGAAGGATGAGATCGAGAAGCTTATTAGGAATGGTTGGTTGAGCGCCTACGCGACAAGGAACAAGAGCCAGAAAGAGAAGGCAGATAAGCCTGAAGGTTCAGTACAAAATCGCCTGATAATTCACGTGGTGTCTGGAGACGCAGAAGGCCAGATGAGTAAGAGAGGCCAGAGAAGACAAATCAGAGAACTGCGAAACCAGATATGCTATGCTGAGAGGGCAGGCAGCCCAAAGGGCCTAACCCTGACCATCACCCCCCATGATGCAGGACGAGTGATATACCCTCATAGCGACCCCCTGGTCCTATCTCTAGACATCAACAACTACATTGTGAGAAGGTGTATGGTGGATACAAGAGCCTACACCAACCTGCTATACAAAGATGCGTTTGACAAAATGAACCTAGAAAAGAGGCACCTCAAGCCTGCCCCCGGATCATTGTACGGGTTCAGCGGAGCAGGCGTGCTCCCAATGGGGATCATTGATCTACCAGTGGCGTTTGGAGAGGGAGCCTCAGCCAGAAATATCAGGGCATCATTCGTTGTGGTGGACGCAAAATCGGCGTATAACACCCTGATAGGCAAGGCTACCCTGGATGAGATTGAGGCTGCCATATCAATCAGAGCCTTGACCATAGCCTATGTCACAGATTTTGGCATGGAAGGGAAGGTGCACGGCGATCAAGAATCAGCCAGGCAGTGCTACTCTGTAGCCCTGCGCACCCATGAGACAGAACGGAAGGGCAAACGCAAAGCCGACAGTTTCCTCATCAGGGAAGGTGAGATCCCAGCTGGCCAGCAGACAGCGGGCCACCTTTAACCTGGGGGAGAAAGCATGCTGGTTGAACTGGAACCAGGCAGGCAAGTCCTGATAGAGGCGGACCTGGAAAGTTCCTACCAAGAAGAACTAGTCAAAATCTTGAAAGACAACAGGGACATGTTTGCCTACTCGGCAGACGAGATGCCAGGGGTAGACCCGGCTCACATTGTTCACAAGCTGAACGTGAGTCCGGAAGCTCGCCCTGTTAAGCAGAAGAAAAGAAATATGTCCGCGGAAAAGGATCAAGCCATAAAAGAAGAAATCGAGAAGCTTTTGAAGGCAGATTTCATAGAAAGCTGCGATTACCCTGAATGGTTGGCCAACGTGGTGATGGTAAAGAAATCCTCGGGGGCTAGGAGGATGTGCGTAGACTTTACCAACCTCAACAAGGCCTGCCTGAAGGACTCCTATACTCTCCCAAGGATCGATCAGCTGGTAGACGCCACCAGCGGGTACACCACACTTAGTTTCTTGGATGCCTTTTCAGGCTATCACCAAGTCTACCTCTGGCAGCCAGACAGGGTAAAATGCGCCTTCATCACCAGTGTGGGCACTTTCATGTACAAGATGATGCCGTTCGGGCTCAAAAATGCGGGCGCCACCTACCAACGACTAGTCGACAAGGTTTTTGAGAATCAGAAGGGTAGGAACTTGGAAGCCTATGTCAACGACGCAATTGTAAAGAGTAAAGGGGATGCAGAGCACCTGAAAGACTTGCAAGAAACCTTCTCTTCCCTGCGCGCATACCAAATGAAACTATTCCCCAAGAAATGCACTCTCGCTGTTCGCTCGGGAAAATTTCTGGGTTTCTTGGTAAGCACTAGAGGTATCGACGCAAACCCCGAAAAGGTTCAGGACGTGTTAGACCTCCCTGAGCCAAAGACGATAAGAGACATCTAGCGCCTAACAGGCAGAATGGCTGCCCTGACACATTTTATCGCCAGGTCAGCCGACAAATCAACACCTTTCTTCAAAATATTGAAAGGAAACAAACAATTCAAATGGGAAGACGAACAGAAAGAAGCCTTCGAACAACTGAAGGAGCACTTGAAGAAACTGCCCACCCTGGCGAGACCAGTGGCAAAGGAGAAGCTCTTCCCTTATATTGTCGTGACAAACTCAACGGTGAGCGCGGTAATTCTAAGGGAGGAAGCAGGCTCCCAACAGCCAATATATTTTGTGAGTCATACCTTGGGGGCAGCAGAGAAGAACCACCCCTTGGTCGAAAAAGCAGTCTATGCAGTCGTTATCGCAGCCAGGAAGCTCAGGCCTTATTTCGACGCCCACCCTGTCGTGGTATTAACTTACCAGCCCCTGGAGAAAGTGTTAGAGAAGTTTGAAAAATCTGGAAGACTGTTAAAATGGGCCATAGAGCTAAGCGGGTTGAGAATATCTTACCAGTCCAGTTCTGCCATCAAGGCACAAGCTTTGGCAGACTTTCTGGCAGAGTGCTCTCATTCAGAAGAAGATGATCCACCCGCCGGAGAACGAGTAGTATACACCGACGGATCCTCCACAGCCAATGGTGCAGGGGCAGGAATTGTGCTGACCAGCCCTGAGGGAACAGACTTCGAGCACGCGCTCAGGCTCACCTTCCCTGCATCAAATAACGAGGCAGAGTATGAGGCCATATTGGCGGGTATCAATCTGGCTAGGGCCGCAGGAGCAGAAAGGCTCGTCCTAGCAACATACTCCCAGCTCATAGCCAACCAGATCAACGGGGAATATGAGGCCAGAGATCAGGCTATGGCTGCCTAGGTTGCACAGACACTGACACGGACACGGACACGGAGACGTATCGGACACGGGACACGGCGTTCGAAAATTTATAAGACACGGACACGATAGGAAAACAAATCAATATACATATTTAAACAAAGAAAATTTGAAGATTTTTATGCTTAAAATATAGGTTTGGTTATTTAAACTATCGCAATTATCGTAAAATAACAAAACAAAAATTAAAGTCTTGTAAACTCAAAGTTAAAATCAAATCTTAAAAAGCTCAAACAATTATACTACTGTAATATACTCCTAAAGATTAATTAATTAACATTTATAGTATCAAGTAACCCTATAAATATATAATATTGTTGTTTTATTAAAGTCACAAATTCATAAACAACGCAAAGTGTGTCCGATGAGTCTCCAAATAGTATGAATCGTGTCCGACACGTCTCGAAATAACATGAAACGTGTCCGACACGTCTCTAAATAAATTAAAAAAACCGGACACGATTTTTCAGGTGTCCGAGACGTATTGTCGTGTGTCCGACGTGTGTCGGTGTCCGACACGACACGACGGTTTAGAGGAGTGTCTGTGCAACCTAGATGGCTGCATACCTGGAAGAGGTAAGGCAAGAGTTATCAGGGTTGAAGTCCTTTGAGATCAAACAAATCCCCTCGGTCCCAGAACAACCGAGCGGATGCCCTATCAAAACTGGCCAGTTCCAGCGTGCAGGACATAAGAAGGTCAATCTGGGTGGATATGCTCCAAGAAAAATCTACCACCCCTACCAATCAGTCGGTGTCATTGAGGAGGCAGGGCCCGAAGACTGGATGACCCCAATCATCCAAATCAAGAAGTATGGAACCCTTCCATCAGACCCAGTGCAGAAAAGAAGAATGCCGGCAAAAGCCACCTGGTTCATATTAATTGGCGAAGAACTATATAAAAAATCGTTCTCTACACCCCTGCTCAGGTGTCTGGGGGTAGGGCACGCCACAGAAGTGCTAGATAATATCCGCTCAGGAATCTGCGGCCATCATATAGGAGGAAGGACGCTGGCACACAAAGCCCTGAGGGCAGGCTACTACTGGCTGACCCTGCTTGCTGATGCCAGGAGCTTGACCCAGAAATGCCGAAAGTGTTAACTCTTCGCCCCCTCAATACATGCTCCTACCCAAGACTTGAGACCAATCTTGTCCCCCATCCCTTTCGCTCAATGGGGGATGGACATTCTGGGTGCATTCGCCACAACAACCGGGGGCAGGAAGTTTCTAATAGTGGGAATCGATTATTTTACCAAGTGGATTGAAGCTGAAACCGTCCCCAACATAACAGAGTCGGCCGTTCGGAAAGTAATTTGGAGAAACATCATGACAAGATATGGCATGCCAAAAGTGTTGGTTTTCGACCACGGAAGTCAATTCGACAATGATCCCCTGAGAGCCTGGCTCGAAAGCCACGGCATAGCTGTCGCCTATTCAGCCGTCTGCCACCCCCAGGCCATTGGGCAGGCTGAGGCAGCGAACAAACAAATACTGAACGGATTAAAAAAGATGGTGGATGAACTCAAGGGGAGGTGGGCTGATGAGCTGCCAAGTGTACTATGGTCAATCAGGACCACCAGGAAAGAGTCCACAGGGCAAACTCCTTTTGGCCTGGTCTACGGGGCTGAAGCCCTACTACCCATTGAAGCACGAATTCCCACCCTGTGTTCCCAGCAGTATGAAAGGGCAAACAACGAAGCCGCGATGGCCGAGGCTCTTGATCTAATAGGAGAGATAAGACAAGAGGCCTGCGTCAATATTGCCGCCTACCAACAACGAATGAGAAAAGCATACAACAAGAGGGTGAAAGCGAGAAATTTCCAGGTAGGGGACCTGGTCCTGCGGAAAACGCAAGCCGTGGGGAAATCAAGAGAGCATGGAAAATTAAGTGCCAATTGGGAAGGCCCATATGAGGTAACCCGGATTATGGGACCGGGCACCTACAGAATTGCCAACCTTGAAGGCCAGGAGCTGGTCGCCTATTGGAACGCGGATACTCTGAAGAAATATTATGTCTATGGTGCGCTAGCGTCGCGACCTGCACGATCAAACAATATTTATAAACTCCGAAATACTACTACGTAGTAGCGGCAAGTCGGGATCGATCCACAGGGACGGTCTATGTGAAGTCGGTCAAGTCAAAGTCCGAGAATGATTGGGTCGAGAAGGGGGGCTTTGGTCGAGTAGAACTAAACTAACTAAACGAGCTACGGAACTAAGGCAAGAAACTATTAAAGGGAAAGGCGTTAGGGAGAGTCGGGGAGTCGGAAATTAAGGTAAGGGTGTCATTGCAAGAATTATCACAAGATGTATAAGGGAGGTGCCACCTTTCGGTTTCCCTACCAACCAAGCCTAAACCCGCTTTCGCGACGAATAAACTAAAGTCTCTAGACAGAATTACCCAAACCCCGAGTTTCCCCATATTGATTCGGGTGAGTCAAGTCAACCTAGGTGATCAAGCTAACTCAATCTAGACACAACAATTCCAATCAAGAAAAATCACCCTCAAATGCAATATTCTCACAAGATAAAACCTTTATCTAGAATTCCTCCTCCCCTAGCCCCCTAACTAAAATCTATTCACTACCCATAATTAAACTAAAACTAAGGAGACTAGGAGAAAGACTAAACATGATTAAACTAGAGGGGAAATAACTAATCTAACACAATAAATGAAACTACACTAACAAGACAACACTAACTATGGAAAAACGATCTAAGGAGAAATAAACTAAGGAGAGATGAACAAACAAACTAACAAAGGAAGCTACACTAACATGAAGATTAACAAGAAACTAAAGAACAAACTAATTGATCAAGAAGAGGAGAAGAAAGAAACTACCAATTATGGAGAAGATTAAGGAGGAAGATGAAGATTAACATAAATAAGAAGCTCCAAGAAATAATACAAAGATCTTGTCACTAAACCCTTGCAAAACTCCTTGAATCTTCAATATAAACACAATCTTCAACTAAAGATGGAAACTTGATTATAAACTAATAATAAATCTAAACTAAACTAAGAGAGTTTCACTAAATTAATGGAGTTTTACTATGTGAACTACTACTACTACTATGGAGATCTCCTACACTAACCTAAGGAGGCACTAAACTAAAACTCCCTATGAGGCACAAAACCCTAGGATAAGTATATATAATGCTTCTTAATGGGTCACACAAGCTTAAGGCCCATAATCCAATCCTTCTTCATTAAGCTAGACCTTCACCCTCTGTATCTTCATGGGGTAAAACTTCACCCTGCGGTTGACGACATTAGCACCACCGGGTGAAATTTCACCCGGTGAGATTTTCTTCTCGAATCATCATTTTTGGCATTTTTCTCCATCGGGCGAAATTTCACCCGGTGGGCGAAATTTCTCCCGGTGGGCGAAATTTCTCCCGGTGGGCGAAATTTCGCCCGGTCGTTTCGCCCGGTCATCTCATAGGGTGAAATTTCACCCTATGAACTTTTTGTTCAAAATGGTAATCTGGGGAGGAACACCGTCGGGCGAAATTTCGCCCGGTCAAATTCCCATCGGGTGAAATTTTGCCCTGTGACTTTAGAGGGCCATAATTCTCTCGTTTGAACTCCGATTGGGGCGTGTGTTTTGTCGTTGGGAAGCTAAGAAGATAAGCTTTCACCTCCTACTGGAATCGCTTCGATCCGAGGTCTAGAACTCTAGATATGTCCATTTGAAGTTCTACCTCTCCGGTGAAGATGCACAATGGACTTGAAGTTTTTCCTTTTCACTCAAGGTTTCACCTCTTGGGTTTGGACTTTGGATTTTAAGTTGTGTGCTTTGCTTTTTGGACGGTTTCCCTTTCTCTCATGCTCATAGAAGCTCGGACACTTTTTTGGTCGAAAATCCTATCAAAATAGAAAGAAAACTACCAAAAACTACCAAAAACACGTAAAATGCAAAAGAGAGACTCTAATGCGAGAATTACTCAAAATAAGGCGATAATCGCACTTTATTCTCGCAAAACGAAGGAAAAACGGCTCTAAATGGGAGGAAAAAGGGTCCAAATTTGACACACAACAATTCCCCCACACTAAACCGTTGTTCGTCCTCGAGCAAAGACCCAAAAAGAAATTACATACTACTACTAGCTAGACTACGCTAAGCTGATACGGGGCAATTAACGGGCCCGCTCCGTCCCTTCAAGTCACATCAAAATACCCATGAGGTAGAGTACTCCCATGCAAGGCAAGTTGGGGCTTGCTCAAAATGGTGGATGCGACTAAACACACAAAAACACATAACACGCAAGAATAGACGCATCCAAAGCAAAAATAAAATACCGAATCCCTCATTGAGACGGCGGGGAAAGACACCGAAAACTTACTTAAAACAATAATAATCTTTCCAAGATAAACGACTCACGTAAACAAGGACCAAAGCCTAATACTATGACAATTAAGCAATATAAATGTTGATAACTTAGCCTAAGTCCTCCTGATCTTCTAAAGGGGTACTACGGGGCGTATAACGGAGTGGAGAAAGTGAACCATGGATTCGTTCGACACTGTAGGCAGGTGCAGTCCCGCTCTCTTTGGCTAAGCCAAGAGGGTCGTTCCAAACTCGAATTTCCTAAATTAGCCCAAACAAAAAGGTGGAGTGTTTACAATTTTTGGGATGGATCAACCAATCATCGCTATCTTCCTACCTCGGGACTCGGTCCTCTAGTTGGCACTTCACGGCGACGAATCGATCAAAGGGCTTTTTTTTTTTGGAGAAGATGTTTTTGATGATATGATTTCATTTGAAACTCCTTTTCTTTCTCCTTTGTTTTTCTTTCTTCTTTTTCATGTTTTTGTGCCCTTTTTCTCTTGCTTTGGTTTGCCCTTTTTTGGCTCTTTGATGTGGTTCGAAACAAAGTTTTGAGGTTATTTTTGTGTAAACTTATTGTGATGATGTATAGGTGGAGGAAAAATAGGTAATCGAGAACGCGCGCCATTCCCGGATAACCCACAAAAAGTGGAAGAAATTTGGACTAATGGTGCAATGGTCATTCGAGCAAGGTCACCTAGAAAACGGGATGCGGGAACCAAGGCCTAACTCCTCCATGGGTGGTCAAGGTGGTCAAATGCAAACCCCAAAGTAAACCTCTACTAGAAAAGGTGGACTCAAGCTAAAGGATCAACAAGTTCATTGATTTAGAGTCGTTCTACTAGATTAAGGTCCAAAATCTACAATGGCTTATCTACAATGGAATTTAAACTCTTGCAATAAGTTTGTAATCGGGTTTTCGGAAACTTTTAATCCTAGACACACTATACAAAAGCAAAAAGAACACAAGAAAAAGAAAAGGCAAATAAAACAAAACACGAGTAAAGTCATGCACTTCGTACTCCATCGACATTCAAGCACAAAAATCAACCACAACACCCAGAATGCTCATCTCTTCGAGAGCCTCCCAATAGCAACAACCTAACTCCTCTACGAAAGTAAAGAAGAAAGCGAAAAGGCAGGAAGTCACCTAGCGGGTTGCTTCCATAACTTTTCAAAATGTGCTATCAAGGTGGTGGTTACCTGTAAGAGTAGAGAACATGACTATACAAGGGACACGAAAACATAACGAAAACGAGAAAAGAAAAAGGGAAAAAGAAAAGGAAATAAAAAGAAAAAGAAAAAGTTTTTGGTTTTTCGAAAATTTTTAATTTTTATGGTTTTTGGAAAGATTTTTGATAAATAAAAGATAGTAGATCCCTCCCCCACACTAAAACTGTGCATTGTCCTCAATGCACGAGTAGGGGAAAAGATCGAAAAAGACGGAAAAAGAAAAATAAGAATTTTTTTTTGGATTTTTATAATTTTCAAGTGTTTTTGGATTTTTCGAAAATTTTTGAAGAAAGAAAATAAAAGGAAAGAAAATGATAAAAGGGTGGTGGGCCTAGGTGAAATCAGATCACCTAGACCCTAGCCAAGTGGCTAAGAAAAAGAGAATAAAAGAAAAGAAAAGAAATTAAAAGAAAGGATGAAAAATGGGCGTAGGTGTAGTCACGTCACCTAGCCCAGATTAAGAAAAATTTGAGAAAATGAGAAGAATTTGGATTTTCAAAAGGTCAAGGCGTAATCACATCGCCAAAAGATCGGGAGCAAAACCAAGGCCGCTTCGGCCGCAACAATCGAACAATATGACAGCTTGCAAAGTTATGTTAGAGATAAATCAATCACAATGACAATAGGATAAAAGGAATAAGAACGGAATCAACCAAAGAACATGCAATTATAGATCATTAAGGACTCACCGACCCAACCCACACACAAATACACAACACACACACCACCGACTCCGGGAGAGGGTCTAGTTTGAGTGATTGTCCGACGCAATTGAAGCGCTAGGAGACCCATAGAAAAAGGGTATACCCTCGGAGGATGGCTCAGGAGAAAACTCCTCCGGACCATCGCTAAGCGAGAGGGCAAAGTCGGATTCAATCTCACATAGGTCATAGATCGTAGGACCTTCGGGTAATTCATAGTGTGCATACTCCCAAACTCCCCTTCCTCCCGACTCAGTCTTGGTCAGTCGGAATTCACCGGGACCCAAGGGTAGGTCCCAATTGTGGTGAACAAGGATAGTGGTTCGGTGTGTGTTTGGAACTATTAAAGCTCTTCCACGGCTAATGTAGACGAGGCGCTGATGAGGTACATGAAAAATCCAAGTCGGAAAATAGGTCTCGTCAAGCCATATGGAATCGTCTAGTGGGGTGAGATGGTCGGTCGAATAACCCAATTTGTTTGCAATTACAGTCACGAGACCTCCACAATCTAAGGAGGGGCGTTGGGTGACAATGATACGGTGAAAGTGCAACGCCACGACAAGTGGTAGGTCTAAAGGGTTAGGGTTACCTAACAAAGAGTCACAAATTAATTGCAAGACACACACATTAAGAGTATAAATATTATCGGCCGAGGATAACAAGCAGTGGGAGAGCATCTCGCAAAAAATAGCGAATTGCGGGGTTACGAATTTCCGAGGCAAAGGTTAAATTAGCCTCGTAACCCCCTTTACAGCGTGATATGCGCTTCCAAAGATCTCTCCTAGATAAAGGCTTGTATGTTGCTCGAGGGTTTACTAAGTCCGGTACCCGATGAGGGTAGTCCTAGCACTAGGCCGAATTCGGAAATAGTCAAACGATGGGATTTGGCGAATAGTCTAAATTTGACTGCTCTTGGTGTGGTCGGATTGTCAATGACAAAAGTTCCTAGGAACTCGCAAGTAAGGTCTTTATAGGTGAAGGCCGCGAGGCTAAGGAGCTCGCTAGTTCCGGTCCTTGACGATAACTCTTTAATATCGTCTACTATTCCTAGATTGGTCATTGTGTGGGGACAAGGCCACTTAGTGCTCTAAAAGATCTTTCAGAGAAGGTTTGAGCTAAAGAAGTATTAAGAGAGCAAGGTAAATTTGTAGGCTTAGAAGACTTAGAAGATTTGGAAGATTTAGAAGGTGTAGAAGTCGAAGCCATACCTCGCTTTCGAGGGCTCGCTTTGCCCTTGTCTCCATAATAATAAATTTGCAAGAATGTTCCCAAAAACTTTAGTTTCACCTCTTCAAGCACCCAAAATAATCACCCAAGATGGAGAGGAGGTATGAATGTGGTTGGGGGATGGTGGTTTGATTTTATGAGGAGTGATAAGGTGAAATGAATGTGAGGTGAATGTGATATAAATAAAGGTAATTGAGGAGGGAAATGAAAGTTTTTTAAAGTAGATTGTAAATATTTGGTGTTTATGTTTTGAAGGAAAAGTTATGTGCGGTATTTGAGGAGGAGGGAATTGATTTTGTAGTGAGGAAATAGGGTAAAGGTGATCCGTTCAAGCTCATGTCGCCGGGTGAAATTTTACCCGGTCAAGCACGATCGGGTGAAATTTCACCCGACGGTATTTCGTCATGAAAATCGACTTTGCCAACTTTTTTCCACCGAGTGAAATTTCACCCGGTGAAAATCTCACCGGGCGAAATTTCGCCCGGTGGTGTCTTCGTCAATTCCGGCAAATCTGGTAACTTTTTCGTAGGGCGAAATTTTTACCCGGTCAAGTCTCACCGGGCGAAGTTTTGCCCGGCGGTCTTGTTTTCTTCGTTTTCCGCCTTGCCATTTCATGGCTCTCCAATAATCACCTAGAATTTCAAATAACTACACGACTCACATTACATAATCAATATCTCCCACAAACATGCTTGTGGTCTTCAAATTAAGCTCCATAACTTCTCCAAAAGCTTGATCTTCATCCAAATAAATGCTCCATGGCGAAATCCAAGTTCATCCATTGTTCTCAAGCTAACAAACCTAACAAACACAAAGAAATATGATACTTATATACAAGGTGGTTGTTGAGGATACCACCAAACCTACATCAAATTGAGAGGAGGTTAACCAATGCTCCCCAACGGGAGCTCATCAAGTTTCTCGGTAACAAAGATCTCACGAACGTGATCGGCATGATAAATCTTTAAGCGTTGTCCGTTAACCATAAACTTCCCGATTTTTGGGCTTGAGATTTAAATTGATCCATATGGTTGTATCTTGGTCACCTCAAATGGACCCGGCCATTTCGATTTTAACTTACCGAGGAAAAACTCATTCGAGTGTTCAAGTAAAGAGCAATTCAATGCTCTTAGAAGTAGATCAAACAATTTTGCATGGGACTCAAAGAAATGACAATATGAAGCATTGATGCACAAAGATAGCACATAAATATAAGAGGTCAAAGCAAATAAGAGAGTATCCATCATGCCTCCATGTTCAAAAGGCGCTTTCAAATCATTGTTAAACTCCTTACGTGAGTGAGGAAAGAATATCAAAGAGGATGGAGGATATATGGTGTAGGAACCGTTCAAATCTAGCTCAAATGAGGCTTGTAAAGAGGTAAGGAGAGACATTTTATCATGAAGGTGAGGGTAAAAGAAGTCATCCTTAGATAATACCTCAATAATGATCATATTAGAGTACTCCTCATCCTTTCCATTATCACTTAAAGTCTCATACTCCCCAATAAGGTGGGTCTTAGAAGCTTCTCCACAATTCGCTCCATCATCAAACATCTTACCTTCTTCACTTCTAACTCCCTCTATCATGCGATCAAATAGAGGATTATGCATCACAACCTCACATAAGTTCTCAATTGTCGGATTTTCAAAGGTGTTGGTCATGGAAAGCTCAATAGGCTTATCACAAGTAGTTGTAGGTATGCCCTCAAATTTACTCTCATCATCAACATAGTGGGGGATGCAATCATTCTCAAGGGAAAGAACGGGGTTCTCAACCTCCATTAACACACAATTATCATCCCTTTTCATGTCAAGAACATCACAAGACATACTCACAATTTTCTCATTATAAGGCTAATCAACAACCTCAAAATTCTCAACAAGAGTCTCCTCAATAACCTCATCACCAACACATCTCCTACTTCCAAGATTATCATCAAGTGCCACATTTAAAGGCTTGGAGCTCGTATCATGTTGCATAGAAGAGGATTTAATTAGCTCAAGCATATCATCATTACAAGACACATTGACATCATCACAATTCTTACGTGACTCCATAAAATTATTATCAAGAGCATCATTATCAATCAAATGCAATGGAGGATCATGCACAACACATGTATTCAAAGGGAGTGGGGAGCATGTTGGGATTGAACAATATGCACATCTTATTCTTCTTGTTCTTCTTCTTCATATATAATATCCAAATTAGACAAGGGTAGAGGTGAAGAGGAAGCATTAAATTCATGTTTCACATTATCACAAATGGCATAAGGAGAAGAATCATGCAAATTATTCACAAAAATTGGAGAAGAGTTAACAAGAGAGGATTAAACGTTTCAAACAAGAGAGGAAGATTCAACTCTCGGTTCTCTCAAAGGTGTCACTCTCCCATATCCCTCACGGGCATCGGTTCTAGCCACTTTCTCAAGCAATAATCTCGCCTCATCATCTCCTAATTCATAAAAGTTTCCTCCGGCCGAAATATGAATCAAGTCTCTAACATGTTCAAGTAAGTTGTCAAAGAATATTGTGGTGGTTAGCCAAACCGGAATCCCATGGCGTGGGCAATATGTCAATAAATCTCGAAATCTCTCCCAAGCATCACTTAAACACTCAAACTCACCTTGTTCAAAGGTAAGGATCTCTCGTCTAAGTTTTTTGGTCATGTGATATGGGAAGAAGTGGTTTAGAATGGCTTGAACAAGTTCATCCCAAGTACAAAATGTGTTAGGTGGATAAGAACGTAGCCATCTCTTGGCTTTACCCCCAAGGGTGAAAGGAAAAACTAAGAGTTTAAAGGTATTGATTGGCAAACCATTCCTCCTCGCAGCTAAACAATTTGTATGAAATTTCGTAAGGTGGTCAAGCACATTTTCATTTGGCAATCCCCAAAACATCTCTCTTTGAAGCACCGTGATAAATACTTGATTCACTTCAAATTTCGCTCTATCCTCATCTCTAATGGTAATAGGTGAGGTAACCATGTGGTCATAGAGTCTACTATGGTCAGATAAGGTCGTCATGAGAGACATAAAAGAGATTGATCAACGAATGAGATGAATGCAAGAGACAAGCAACACGAACACCAAGAAGCACACAAAAAGATTAACCTTTTTTTTTTTACCCAAACACAATGACTAAAACTCAATTAACTATTGCCGTCCCCGGCAACAGCGCCATTTTGGTGCGCGAGCGTCGCGACCCGCACGATCAAACAATATTTATAAACTCCGAAATACTACTACGTAGTAGCGGCAAGTCGGGATCGATCCACAGGGACGGTCTATGTGAAGTCGGTCAAGTCAAAGTCCGAGAATGATTGGGTCGAGAAGGGGGGGTTTTGGTCGAGTAGAACTAGACTAACTAAACGAGCTACGGAACTAAGGCGAGAAACTATTAAAGGGAAAGGCGTTAGGGAGAGTCGGGGAGTCGGAAATTAAGGTAAGGGTGCCATTGCAAGAATTATCACAAGATGTATAAGGGAGGTGCCACCTTTCGGTTTCCCTACCAACCAAGCCTAAACCCGCTTTTGCGACGAATAAACTAAAGTCTCTAGACGGAATTACCCAAACCCCGAGTTTCCACATATTGATCCGGGTGAGTCAAGTCAACCTAGGTGATCTAGCTAAGTAAATCAAGACACAACAATTCCAATCAAGACAAATCACCCTCAAATGCAATATTCTCACAAGATAAAACCTTTATCTAGAATTCCTCCTCCCCTAGCCCCTTAACTAAAATCTACTCACTACCCATAATTAAACTAACACTAACACTACTACAAAACTCTTGGTTTCTTGACAGTTTAAAGGTGGGTTCTCGACGTTTAAAAGTGTCGCAAATTTAATTCTCGACGCTTCCAAAAAGCGTGGAAATTTTGGGCGTCGGGAATTCTCGTCACATTTTTATGTCGCCATTCTCGACACATTAAAACGTTGAATATTTTATTCAAGACGCTTTTTTGCGTCACTACGTGGTACACTAAAATATGCAACCTCGACGCTTTTCTATTTCGCGATTTTTTTTCCCGGCCAAATTTTTTTCAAAACGCGAGACTTTCTACTATTAAAAGAGTCGAGAGATAATAATATAAAATTCAGTTATCGACACTTTGATATCATAAAAGCGTCGAGAATCTTATCATAAAGAATGTAATAATAATTATATATTTCCAACAACTTACTATGCTTGCGATTGCATAATTATGTTGTCTAAAAAGCGTGACTCCACATTTATTGAATTTATATCAATAATACACAATGATCGAGTTGGTCGTTCAGAAAACAAACAGTTAATTTGAATAATCTCCAATCATATATATATTTCGCAATCAATAAATAGAGTTTTATACGACGAATAGCTAGAATAATCTCCATCCAATCATATATTTCGCAATCCAAAGTAAAATAAAAAAAATTACACAAAAAACTATAGTATTATTTAAAAAGGTACGTGTTTTCCTCCACAGAGATCCTTAGAACTTATAAGAAGCGAGACTGAATACTGGCGGGGAGATATTCGGACTGCCGTCCATCTCATCTGGGTAAATTACTACCAACACTTGAGTAGCCGCAGTATCTGCAACAAAAGACAACAATTTCAAAGCCATGTTGCATCGAAGAATTTTCATTTGCAGATGAAATGAAAATGTGTCAAAACTGAAAACCACGAGTATTATTTACATCAATTAAGTGGTCATAACTCATAAGTCTCGTAACTTTACAACCAACACATTTAACATTCCATGTATAATCTTGTGGACATGACATAGGTCCACCCCGACGCGGCCACGCGCGGGTTTGGGTAGGCGAATGAATCTCCATATGAAAAGGATCGAATTGAAATTTAGGTCTATGTGGAGTCGCCACCGAATTTTGTGGTTATTCGGAACCATTCGAGCCCACTCTATGTCGTAGTGGTCCGTATACAAAATACGACCCATTTCCGATGTCAGAGTTTATTGGGCTCGTCCCTTTGCATTTGATACCAATACCGACGTTATCGGATATTGTGTATTGAATGACTCTCGTGCGCCAACGGTTTCGGGCATCCGGAAACCGAGGTTCTGAGTAAGGGGTGAGGGTACGTGTTGGGAAGCCCACAAAGGACACCCAACCCCGCCCGCACATTAGCGGCCTCTACTAAGAATTCGAATGACTTACAATACGCGCGCTAGTTAAACGGGAAAATGATATGCAAAGAGTATTTTCCCTAAACATGTGAATTGAATTTGAAAAGGGTTTCTAAGTCAATTTAATGCAATTAATTCTACGTCAAAGTGGAATTTAGCATGCGGGTTCATTTAGTACAATAAACGAACAAGAATTAAATCGACAAAAGAAACAAGCAAACGGTTAGTAACGGTAAATCGATATTAACGGTTTGTGCAAATAATGAATTGAATTAAATGATGGTGTACAAGATGATGCATGGTTTGAAAAGATAGTATACACGTGATTAATTATGCACGCGTTGACCTGAGTCGTAAAATACTATCGAGTTTGAAAAGTAGAATAATGTACGACTCGCGTTTGTAGTCGTTATGAGGCCACTCGATCGAGTAGTTGATAGACTCGATCGAATAGGCTCTAAAAAGATGTTTCTGTTTCGTGGTACAGACCGTACTCGGCTGAGTTATTGACCAACTCGGTCGAGTACCCGTCCACTCGACCGAGTCACTGTGAGACTCGACCGAGTGGGTGTCGTGACAGACTTTCTGGTTCGATTTTGGGGTGCCACTCGACCGAGTGGGTTAGGCACTCGGTCGAGTGCCCCCTGTACGAATTGTAATTCGTTTGTAATTTTGATGTTGATTTTGAAAATGCTTTTGATTTTCGGGAGTTTGACGATTTTACCGAATCGGACGTAGATATTGCTCAATTTACGCTCGACGTGGTTTTTTATGTAAATCGCAAATTTTTATTGAACCGAGTATAAATATTGCTGAATTTATACTCGATTCTAACTTTGAATACTCGTTATATTCCACACTCGATTATTTGAATCGACATGGAATATCAGAGTGAAATAGAGAATAAATAAATTGATTTTAGTCGTTTTGAATTAATTATTGCGATATGAACAAATCACATTAATTAATTCATATGACCTGATTACTAGATTCGATATCCAATTATGGGATTAGTATCGAATCTGAAATCGACGCTTTATTTGAATAAATAAATAAAAAGAACCTGATTCCCTCGACTTCTCCGACATCGGAATAAATCCCTAGGGATTGTGGTGTCGGATCCGTGTCAACGGGTTTCGACCCTTATTGAAATGCGATGTTGGTTTTTGAAAATCGATGCGAAACGCGAATAACAATGATGATACAAACGATATGAAAAATTATTGTTGAAGTTGACCTATCTCAATAATCGAGTAATCGGGATATCGGAACAAGCGACCGTCAACTCGTGTGCAGTACACTTGTATATTTGGATTTCCTTATTCCAATATCACTCATACTCGACACAAATTGATAGGTATTTTAATGTTTTGATACTAGTATTATTGATATTAATGATGCGATAATAAGAATAAAAAAAAAACACGACCCGAATGAAAACGACACGACGCGAGGAGGAGGAAGAAAGGAGAAGAAGCGGGGTTTTGACACCCTCAACCTACATGTTCTTGTCTCGGAATAAGGCTCGTAAACGTGGCTATAACACGGGAATCTTCGAGGTGTATGGAGGATAAGTTATGGTGGCTCGGGTTTGATGAATCCTAAAGCTAGTTTAGGGCTTGCTAGGGTGATGCTAGGGTTGAATTTGAGGTAGTAAAAGTTCTGAAAAGGGTGTCTTGAAGTGTGTGCAAAGGATTGCTTATATAGGAAAAGCTAGGGTTCCGGTTTAGGGTTACTCGACCGAGTAGGCAGCTGACTCGGTCGAGTAGGCTTGTGCGTCAGCCGTCGGGCTTGAATAAGGGCCCACTCGACCGAGTGGGTGTGGCACTCGATCGAGTGGCCCAGCTGGGTCGCGCGGGTCACTCGTTTGGACCTTGACCATGGATATTTGATGAGATTGAATTTGAATTGGGCTTTTGATGTTTGAGGGGTTGTTTTGTGTGTCTCGGAAACGACTTTGACCAGGACTGACCCAATCGTGAAAAGAAGGTTTTAATTCCGGTGTCGGTTTCGGCCCAAATTAGCCTTATTTGATTGGAAACGGCCCGCTGGACCTGGATTCGAGGTTGGTTTTGTGAAATTTGTACTCCATAAGTGTGTTAGCCAGCGATTAATGGATTTGAGCCCGTATCCGAGCGCATAGAAGCATGTTAGCGTCCGATCATCATTGGGTGTTTTTTTGGGAAACTGCCATAGACACCTGGCAGTCAAAATGCGGGTGTCTACAGAGCCCCCACTCTGACTGAGGCTTGGACAGGGCGAAAGTCAGAGTATCCACCAGGCCAATCGAGGATTGAAACCTGGCGGACTTCCGGCCGGGTCGTTTATAGTCCATTAGACTTGCGTGGAGGGCTCGCCAGCCGTAAGCTAGAAGTCATACCTGAGCCGATAACTCCGTGGGGAATTGGACTTGTCGCGTAAGCCCTGGGTGCGCCTGTATGTAGACTCATCCCTTGAAATGCCGTCGTTGGCTTCCGCTGGGGAATTATCGTGGGTTGCACATCCCTATTTGAGTCGTACCTGTATGAGTCACATAAAATGCGTGCAACACGTAGGCAGTAAAATGACTCGCGCTGGGGAAAATGATTTTTTGAAAATTTGAATTTTTGAAATTTCGAAAATTTGAGATCTTTGAGTTTCGGAAACTTTGAGATTCTTGACTCCTAACAAAGATTAGGAAAGTTTGGGATGGAAATTCCCGTGCTAGTATTGAGACTAGGATTGTGGTTTGATTCTTATTGAGATTAGAAAATTTTCCTAAATAGTTTGCAAGGCCAATGCTATATATAGACCCTTCTTGCTCTTGATTTTATTCACAAGTCACAAAATAAAACCTTCTTTAGAGAAAGTCTCTCTAATTCTCTTGAGGAAGTCTTTTCATCTTCTTTAAGAAACTTTTAGTCATGGGGATCGATAGGTTGAGTGTGATGTTGCAGGAGTGGTCCCGTCGCTTTAGGGATGCAGATAGGGTGGTTTTGAATCAGACGGGGATAACCCAATTGTACCCGTTCCGTCAGATGGTGGTTGATCGCTACTTTCTGGATGCTTGCTTGGCTTATTGGGATGACATATATCATGTCTTTGCCTTCCCTCGGGGCGAAGTCTGCCCTTTACCTGAGGAGATTGCAGCTATAGGAGGATGGAACCCGATACTCCGTCCAGCCGTCCCGTACTCGATCTATGATCCGAGGAGGAAGTTGAGAGAATTTCTAGGGCTTTCTCACAACGAGGTGTCCCGTATGATGGATGGTGATAAAATTTCTCTGATCGACTTGGCTGAGAAATTTATGAACTCTCTCGATGTTCGGGTTAGGCCGGCTTACAGCCGTAGAGCTTTCTCCTTTTGCATGCTCCATGTATACGCTTTCGAGGGTCATATGGACTTGTTGTCCTGTATGGGGAGTACCCGTCTTCTGACCATAGTGGATCTGATGGAGACTGAGCACAGCCCGACTTGGTTGATCACGGGCGAGATTATCCAAGGATTGGACGATCGCAAAAGGGACTCATCCATTCGTTATACCGGGAGCACCCGTTTGTTGCAAGTATGTCACTTGACCTTTTTTTTTTTTTTTTTTTTTTTTTTTTTTTTTTGCGAAGATTTCTTACTGCAGGGGGTACTCGATCGAGTCACCCAGACACTCGGTTGAGTACCCTCGATGGGGTTCTCCTTATCTGTCTTCGGAGGTGCCACTCGATCGAGTCACCCTGGCACTCGATCGAGTGCCCTCGTAAAGAGCCTCCTGTTTACGTTCAGGGGTACCACTCGACCGAGTGTCCCAAGCACTCGACCGAGTGGCCTTAGGCGAGCGCCTATTTTGCCTTGGAATCTCATGCTTTTGTTTCCTTTTGCAGATTTGGCTATATGAGAGGCTATCAGTGATAGATCCTCCACTTGATGCGGGCAACTATCGTCATAACCAGGTGATGACGAGGAGGCGGGCCATTGACTTTTCTCGTCAGATTACGCAGAAGTACTGGGACGAGGTTATGTCTTTTCATGGCGGCCCGTTAATTCGATGGGTAGTTCCATGGTGGCCCATCTACCTTTGGAGTGGCTTGGACCCGAGGGACAGAGCCCGCTATCAGGGGATCCTTTCTTTCAAGCAGACGGTTCATCTCTATCCAGATCGCATACTAAGGCAGTATGGATGGACCCAGCGAATCCCTGAAGTTGAAGCGGTTGTGAGTGACCCTACCCAGTTGACTGATGTAATGTGTGATACCTGGATGCAAAGATGGTACACACGGCATACTTGGCCCGTTGTCAAATCTCGCCACTCAATCTGGGTTTCAGGTTCTTATACGAAGTGGACCAAAGCAGGAGATGCTAAGGCCCGAGCCGCTTTGAAAGTCGATGAAGCCTTCGACCTGCTGAGAAGGGAGCAAGCTAAAGACAACAGGGGGTTCTTTGATGAGGGAGACACTCCAGCTACCCTAGTCCGTCTAATGTCAGGGCGAAAGAAGAAGACTAAGACTCAAGCTGAAGGGTCTAGTGCTAAAGGTGCTTGGGGGAAAGTGAGCCCCCAGATGGACTTGGAAAGGAGACTGGGCCCAAGACTACCCGTGCAGGACCGACTTGGCCCACGGGATAGACTGCCTGAGCATGTGCGGGCCCGACTTGGGCCGAAGACCGTGATTGAAGACCCGTCGTCAAAGAAACGGGTTCGGGCTAAGGAGGTTCCACTTGTGATTCGGGAACGCTCGTCACCACCCCGAAGACCTCAGGCTCCACGCGACCCGAAGGACAAGGGGAAGGGGAAGATGCCCGGATACTAGTCTCCTTATTTTATTATTTGAATATTATTATTATTTTTGTGGTGTGATCTTTTTTGTGTGAATGCCGTTTTGGCGTTTTTTTTTTGTAATCCCGAGTTTATCAAGATATTAATAAAGGACATATTATTGAACACCGATCCCGTCTTTTGTTTGTTGCAGCGGTTGTACCCTTTTGAAGGGTTGCCTACGTATCCGCAAATGGCGGAATCAAACCTAACGTAGTTCAAAATTTGATTTGATTGACTTTTTTGCAATTTTTTGAAATACATCAGGATTATTAATTCAAGATGTGTGACAGTAGAATAATTAATTCTAGCTTATTGACTTGTCTATAATTTTTGAAAATTTATAAAAAGACAAATTTTTATAAATTTATGCAAATGACATTGAGATGGGGGTTTATGGGTAGTAGCGCTTTAGCTGGTCCAAGTTGGTTGGGTTGACAAATTCGTTCCCGTCCAAGTCTGTCAGCATCACCGCTCCTCCTGATAGGACCTTCTTGACTAAGTATGGTCCAGCCCAGTTGGGTTTGAATTTACCCCTTGGGTCAACCGGTAGTAAGGCACGAACCGATTTTAGGACCAGATCCCCTTCCTTGATGTTCCTGGGCCTAACCCGTTTGTTGAAAGCCCGCTGGATCCTTTTTTGATATATTTGAATGTTGTTGAGAGCCCGGGATCGCCGTTCGTCTAAAAGGACTAGCGAATCGTATCGGGCTTGGACCCAATCTGCCTCAGGTACTTGGCTTTCAAGTAGGATCCTAAGGGATGGCACCTCTAGCTCGACGGGTTGGACCGCTTCCATTCCGTATGTCAAGTAATACGGGGATGCCCCGGTCGCGGTGCGGATTGAGGTTCGATATCCCCATAGGGCAAAAGGTATTTTGTCGGGCCAGTCCCGATAATTTTCAGCCATCTTTTTAAGTATGGTGACAATTGTTTTATTGGCCGCTTCTACCGCTCCATTTGTTTGAGGCCGGTAAGGCGAAGATGTATGCCTTTGAATTTTGTATTTTGCCAGCAATGCGGCAGTTTCAGCTTGAAAGTGGGTCCCGTGATCGCTGATGAACTCGTGAGGGATCCCATACCGGCATATTATTTTATTTTGGATAAATTTGGCCACGTGCTTGGCGTTCAAGACACGGTATGACTCGGCTTCGACCCATTTGGTGAAGTAGTCGATGGCCACCAAGATGAAGCAATGACCTCCCTTTCCGGAAGGATGCACCTTTCCAATTATGTCAATACCCCATGTCGAAAATGGCCATGGTGATGTCATGGTATATAATAGGGAAGATGGCATATGCTGTACATTGGCGAATATCTGACAGTTATGGCAGTGTTTGACATACAACTGACAGTCTGTTTCCATGGTGTTCCAATAGTACCCGAGCCTCATGATTTTTCGGGCTAGCATATGGGCGTTCATATGTGGGCCGTTTTCACCATCATGGACCTCGACCATGACCTTTTCGGCCTGTATTTTGTCGATGCATAGGAGTAGAGCTCCCTGTGCCGTCTTTTTGTACAATTGCCCG
This sequence comes from Agrostemma githago, assembly GCA_958450325.1. NCBI lineage: Eukaryota > Viridiplantae > Streptophyta > Magnoliopsida > Caryophyllales > Caryophyllaceae > Agrostemma > Agrostemma githago. The sequence goes on from OY288243.1 coordinate 53,876,658, forward strand.
TCATTAGTTCGGACAAATTGGGTTGCTAATCTTCGTAAGGCCTTTTTGGCCCGATTTTCAGCTTCCGGGGGGTACTCTCCCGTTGTCAGGTAGGTTAGGACAGCTTGATACCAAGGCTCCGGGTCAGTTATCTCAATATCCTGAATGGCGTGGATGTAGGCTGGCTCGGACCGTCTTTCGACACAGATTGACATGCTGGTCAGGTGATCCGGGATGTTCAGTAAAGATGCTAATTTGGAAAGTGCATCTGCGAACTGATTCTCTTCCCGGGGCAGATAAATGTATTCTACCTTTTGAAATTGCTTCTCTAGAACCCTTACCCGTGCTTGGTAAGCCACAAGATTGGCGTTCCGAGTTTTCCATTTCTGGAGTGCTTGATTGATGACTAATGATGTATCACCGTGGACCCGGAGGTTTGTTACCCCTAAATCAGCGGCGGCTTGCAACCCGTGAATGCATGCTTCGTATTCGGCTGCGTTGTTGGTCACGTCGAAGTCCAACTTGATGGATAAGGGAGTGTGTTCCCCTCGGGGTGAAATTAACAGGATTCCGATCCCAAATCCTCGGAAGTTGGATGCCCCATCGAAATATAAATCCCACACTTCCGTATCGGTGTGGAATATGTCTTCATCAGGAAAGGCCCATGTATCGGTGTGGCCTTCTTCGGATATTGGGCCGTCAGCGAGGAATTCGGCAACTACCCGGCCTTTGACGGCTTTTAATGGTACAAATTTGAGGTCGAACTCGGATAACATTAAAGTCCATCTTGACATCCTGCCGTTGAGGATGGGCTTCTCGAATAAGTACTTGATAGGATCCATTTTGGATAACACATGTACCTCGTGACTGAGCATGTAATGTCGGAGCTTTTTAGTGGCCCAAACCAATGCTAGGCACGTCTTTTCGAGCATTGTATATTTGCACTCATATTCGAGGAACTTTTTACTGATGTAGTAAATAGCCCGTTCTTCTGAATCGACTGTCTGGGCCAGCATAGCACCCATGGCCGTCTCCGTCGTCGTTAGGTATAACGACAAAGGCAGGCCGTGTTGAGGTGGCATTAGTACCGGCGGAGCAGACAGCATCTCCTTGATTTTGTCAAAAGCCGCTTGACATTTGCCGTCCCATAGCACCCGTTCTCCGATTTTTAGCTTTTTGAAGATGGGTTCGCATACCATGGTTAGTTTCGAAATGAACCGGCTGATGTATTGGACTTTTCCGAGAAACCCCCTTATTTCCTTTTCGGTTTTGGGTGGTTGCATCTCGGTGATGGCCTTGATTTTAGCTGGGTCGACCTCGATGCCGCGTTGGCTAACGATATGGCCCAATAATTTGCCCGACGTTACCCCAAAACTGCATTTTTGCGGGTTCAGTCTCATGTTGTATTTACGTAGCCGGGTGAAGAACTTTCTTAGGGCTGAAATGTGCCCGCTTCGGTCCTTAGATTTGACGATCATGTCATCCACATAGACCTCCACTTCCTTATGCATCATGTCGTGGAGCAAAGTAGTGGCAGTCCGTTGATAAGTGGCCCCGGCGTTGATAAGCCCAAATGGCATGACGGTGTAACAGTAAGTACCCCAAGGTGTAATGAAGGTGGTCTTACCCATGTCCTCTTCTGCCATTTTAATTTGATTGTACCCGGCATACCCGTCCATGAACGATAGAAGGGCATGATCGGCCGTGTTATCCACCAGTATGTCGATGTGTGGTAACGGAAAATCGTCTTTTGGGCTTGCTTTGTTAAGGTCCCGGAAGTCCACGCAAACCCGCACCTTGCCGTCCTTCTTGGGTACCGGCACGATGTTTGCAACCCAGTCTGGATATTCAGACACTTGTATAAAGCCTGCTTTAAATTGTTTATCGACCTCTTCCTTGACTTTAAGAGACCACTCGGGCTTCATTCTTCTGAGTTTCTGCTTTACCGGCTTGCACCCATCTTTGATGGGTATTCGGTGTTCGGCTATCTCCCGGTCTATACCCGGCATGTCCTTGTAGGACCATGCAAAGACGTCTTTGAATTCCTGGAGGAGGTCTGTGAATTGTTTTCTCTCCTCTGGATCTAAAGATAGGCCCAACTTAAGCATCTGGGGCTCTAAAGTGGTTCCCACATTGATGGACTCGGTTTCTTCGATTACCGGATCTCGGGATTCCCTTTGCTCGAGCTGCTCGGCCAGATGTTGAGGTAGGGGTACCTGTTCGTCGGGTTTCTCAATGTCATTGCATATAAAATTTTTGAAATTGAGAAAATTTTGGAAATGAGACAAGTCGTAAGCAGAACGGTGTTCGTTATTATTATTGATGGTAAATTTTGAAAATAACTCGAATAGAGCTGCCATCTGATCATTGGTCAGTGGCGGGATAGGGAGAGGTCTTGGGACAGGCCCCGAGACCTCAGTGGATAAGGGAAGAGGGGTTACAGACTCGACTTTAGCACCAGACCCTCTAGACTCGGACTCAAACTCCGACTCTGACTCTGACTCAGACTCGGTATCTGGCATGTCTCCCTCGCCGGTGGTCAGCTTGTAGACCCGTCCTTGACTATCGGTCCATTTTATGGTCTTCCTCCAAGCCCTTGTTTCGGTGTTGGCGCCGACCTCGGTGATTAGCTTGGTGGGGTCGAACCGATCGCTGCGGAGGATCAGGTTGACCAAGTCGCTCTTTGGAGCGGGGACGGCTTTGTCTTCCCCGAATAGGAGCCCCAGCACGGGCTCGGAGTCGTTTTCGTCTTCCTTTGTTTCGGTCTGGACGATGGTGAATATATCATCAGGGATGAAATTGCATTCCCGAGCCTTTTTGGTCTCAGGATATGTGATGGTGGGTCGGTAGAGGCCCACTTGGATGGCTCCGAAGACCGGAGTAACGAAGTAATCCGTTAACTTCAGGCTATAAGGGCTTATGTAAGTACCCTTGATAATGGCGACGGCCTTGTGAATACCGGCCCGAACCACGTTTTCCGGGGTTATAGCATACCCCAATCCGAAATGTGACTCGCCATCATTTAGAACCTCGATAATCCTCCCTGCTGGAAGGTATGGCCTTGAGGTTATTCCGGGTAGGTAACCCAGATTTTGTAGCATCGTGTCGATGCTAGTTGTGAAGTAGGGCCTAAAGAGATATTCTTCTTCGATCATGCCCACGAAATCAAATCCTCGTGGGTCGGCCCGGCCTGTAGCGTTGCAGCTTGCTACGGTAATTGGGGTCGCCTCCAGCGTGATGATACCGTCTTTGAGAGGCATCTTGACTTTTCGGTGGAGGGTAGATGACACGGCCTTAACCGCGTGGATCCAAGGCCTTCCCAGCAAGAGATTGAATGATGAGGTGACATCTATCACCTGAAATTCCAATTCCTTTTCGATTGGGCCCGTTATGATCTTTAATTTCATGGCTCCGGCGACAGGTTTTGGGCTTCCGTCGAAAGCCTGGATAGTCTGCGCCGTTGGAAGGTAATCGGCATCAGTGATGCCGAGTGCTTTTGCGGTCCTTAGAGGAAGGACATTCACGGCTGATCCATCATCGATAAGGGTCATCGGGAGATATTTACCCTTGAAGATGACCGTGATATACATGGCCAGATTGTGGTTGGGCCCAAATGGTGGCAGATCAGCTTCAGAGAAGGTTATGAGTGGGCCTTCTTCTTTGGATTTGCCCTTAAGGTAGGGCATGATGGTGGCTACCATTTCAGCAGGGGTAGCCTCTGAATCAACCTTGATTTCATCGAGAGCCTTAGTCAGTGCTTCCCGATGAGCTTGTGAGCTAACCAATAGTTGCCATATGGTTAGATCGGCTCGGACCCTTTTCATTTGTTGGACCAGAGCCGTGTCTGGGCTTGGTTCTTCAAGGGTAGGCTCCGTCCTGGCGGGTTCAGTGACGGATATAGGAATGGAACGCCCAGCTGCGGCGAGATGATTGGTGGCTAAGGCTTTGGACTTAGCCTGTCGGACCTCTTCGAGGGTGATGGGGACAGCTTCCCCTTTGGTTAAGTACACATCATCCTCGTCGTCGAACCATATCCCGTTGACTTGTGGGATATAGGGAGAGATGAGGTGAGAACAGTCAATTACCTCACCGGTGAAGATAGCGTGGGCGCTGAACGGGTTTTCTTTGTTGCTCGGCTTGTCTCCGGGCAACGGGATTTTCCCGCTCTCGATAAGGTCCTGGATTAGATGTTTTAACCTCCAACATTTTTCAGTATCATGTCCGTTTCCCCGGTGATACTGGCAGTAGGCTTGGGCATTGTAAGTTTTGGGCCTTTTTTCCACTGGAGGTTCTGCAGTTGGGCCTATCGGTTGGATTAGGCCCTTTGAGGATAGCCTCTGTAAGGCATAAGTATAGGTAGTCCCTATATCTGTGAATACCCGATTTGGTGTATTCTTTTTAGATGAGGTGTCGAGCAGGTTTACCTCGTCGAAGATGCTGCGAGTTGCAACTGCGGGTGTGGGCTTGATTGTGGATGAACTTGCCCCTTGATAGCTCTTGGTAGAGGCCTTAGTCAGGCTCTCCAACCTCAAATCATCTTCGATCCTCGTGCCCATTTCAGTAAGGACAGCGAAGTTTGGAATGATAGCATACCGGAGATGGACCCGGTAGGATGGGAGTAGATTTTTGACGAAGGCTTCTACTAGGGCCTTCTCGCCGGGCTTGTCGACCAGCTTCACACTCTCAGCCCTCCACCTTTGCAGATATTTTGTGAACCCTTCTTTGGGCTCTTGGGCCATTACCTCCAGAGTACGCATTGTAGTCTGGATTTCAGTGTTATCGGCGTAGTTCCGAGCAAATTCGGTCGCCACGTCATCCCAAGTCTTGTATTTCTTGGGGTCGAGCCTGTAGAACCAGGCCCTGGGATGCTTCTCCAAGGAGGAAGGGAATAAGTGCTTGAACATGGTGGACTTTACCCCTTTGACTGCCATGAAGTCTTTGAAGGCCCGGATATGATGGACCGGGTCTTCGGTACCCTCAAACATGGGAATTCCCGTCAAGTTGAGGTTGGCCGGTAGCTCGTCATTCAAAGGTGAATAAATGCGAGCATTTTCGGAGTGGATCGAGTTGCTTGTTGACAAGTGGACTTGCTCCTCGAGCCTGCGAACGACACTGACCAATTCGGCTATGGGCCCAGCGGAATCGCCTCCTTCAACTGGGACCGTCTTCTCCACAGTGCTCAGACGGGTGTCCAAAGTTGCTTGGTTAGCAAGGATGGATGTCAGTTGAGTCTCGATTTTGGCTAAGGAATTTTTCAATTCTTCCATCTTGCGTTGATGTCGGGTTGTGGCTGGCCTGTCTGTAAGAACACCATGTAATCAGAAACTAGCCCAGAAATCCCGGAATAGAAAGTACATCCCAAACGAGACTAAAAGGGAAATGACTCGAAGAAGACACTTAGACGGGTGACTTGTGAAGTGTGGGCCTTCCTTAGGATTCGGCAAGTGGGCCTAGTCCTGTTTGAAGGAAGGTTCACGCGAGACATCCCCAGACTTTTGACTCGATCGTGTTGACGGGCCCTCCTTCGTAGGAGTATGTCCTAATTAGGTGGGCCTTGCCTTAGTCTAATAAGGCGGACTGGGATAGGGAAGAAACTCGTGATGTAAGATCGACAGAGTTTCGACGCTAGAAACCTTGACAACTTAAGACTCGACCCGACACTGCTAAATACGGGAAGTTCTAGAAGTGGAAGGTTTTGAAAATTGATAATTTTTGAAAAAGGACCGAGTGGACTCGGTGAATGGCCCAAATTTCCGAAAAAGAGGACGAAAAGTCATTGGGTCATGAGTTTTGAAAGTTCGAGTTTTGATTTGGACAGCATACCGGCTAGAAAATAGGCTATTTTGAGTAAAATCATAAGTCCTAAATTCGGTATGTGTCCCGGGTTTTGAAAATTGAATATCTTGAAAAGGAGGATGTAATTTTTGAAAAGTTGATATTTTTGAAAACGACTCGGAAACCAAGTAGCACGTAGTCACACAAGCATTATAACGACGTCATGTATGCTCTACACTAAGTCTCGGTCGGTCTGCAAGGGTCTATACCAGTGTACATAGTCTAGACGTTGATCGGGACGGACTCTCTAAGTCGAGTTGAGCTTAGAGCATGCCGTGAAACCCACTCGAATCGACTATGGACACCTTTTGACATATCCATGTTGGAGTACATCAATGGTATAGTGGGATGTCGGTCACCAGTACCGGCCCGGGAAAACATGGGTTATGCATGAACCGTAAAACTAACACGCGCATTGTATTTGTCAAACGATTTCTATTCGAGTCTCACCCTGAGGATGCCGATGGTAAGTCACGCATCAGTTAATCCCCAGCGGAGTCGCCAAATTGTGGACATGACATAGGTCCACCCCGACGCGGCCACGCGCGGGTTTGGGTAGGCGAATGAATCTCCATATGAAAAGGATCGAATTGAAATTTAGGTCTATGTGGAGTCGCCACCGAATTTTGTGGTTATTCGGAACCATTCGAGCCCACTCTATGTCGTAGTGGTCCGTATACAAAATACGGCCCATTTCCGATGTCAGAGTTTATTGGGCTCGTCCCTTTGCATTTGATACCAATACCGACGTTATCGGATATTGTGTATTGAATGACTCTCGTGCGCCAACGGTTTCGGGCATCCGGAAACCGAGGTTCTGAGTAAGGGGTGAGGGTACGTGTTGGGAAGCCCACAAAGGACACCCAACCCCGCCCGCACATTAGCCGCCTCTACTAAGAATTCGAATGACTTACAATACGCGCGCTAGTTAAACGGGAAAATGATATGCAAAGAGTATTTTCCCTAAACATGTGAATTGAATTTGAAAAGGGTTTCTAAGTCAATTTAATGCAATTAATTCTACGTCAAAGTGGAATTTAGCATGCGGGTTCATTTAGTACAATAAACGAACAAGAATTAAATCGACAAAAGAAACAAGCAAACGGTTAGTAACGGTAAATCGATATTAACGGTTTGTGCAAATAATGAATTGAATTAAATGATGGTGTACAAGATGATGCATGGTTTGAAAAGATAGTATACACGTGATTAATTATGCACGCGTTGACCTGAGTCGTAAAATACTATCGAGTTTGAAAAGTAGAATAATGTACGACTCGCGTTTGTAGTCGTTATGAGGCCACTCGATCGAGTAGTTGATAGACTCGATCGAATAGGCTCTGAAAAGATGTTTCTGTTTCGTGGTACAGACCGTACTCAGCTGAGTTATTGACCAACTCGGTCGAGTACCCGTCCACTCGACCGAGTCACTGTGAGACTCGACCGAGTGGGTGTCGTGACAGACTTTCTGGTTCGATTTTGGGGTGCCACTCGACCGAGTGGGTTAGGCACTCGGTCGAGTGCCCCCTGTACGAATTGTAATTCGTTTGTAATTTTGATGTTGATTTTGAAAATGCTTTTGATTTTCGGGAGTTTGACGATTTTACCGAATCGGACGTAGATATTGCTCAATTTACGCTCGACGTGGTTTTTTATGTAAATCGCAAATTTTTATTGAACCGAGTATAAATATTGCTGAATTTATACTCGATTCTAACTTTGAATACTCGTTATATTCCACACTCGATTATTTGAATCGACATGGAATATCAGAGTGAAATAGAGAATAAATAAATTGATTTTAGTCGTTTTGAATTAATTATTGCGATATGAACAAATCACATTAATTAATTCATATGACCTGATTACTAGATTCGATATCCAATTATGGGATTAGTATCGAATCTGAAATCGACGCTTTATTTGAATAAATAAATAAAAAGAACCTGATTCCCTCGACTTCTCCGACATCGGAATAAATCCCTAGGGATTGTGGTGTCGGATCCGTGTCAACGGGTTTCGACCCTTATTGAAATGCGATGTTGGTTTTTGAAAATCGATGCGAAACGCGAATAACAATGATGATACAAACGATATGAAAAATTATTGTTGAAGTTGACCTATCTCAATAATCGAGTAATCGGGATATCGGAACAAGCGACCGTCAACTCGTGTGCAGTACACTTGTATATTCGGATTTCCTTATTCCAATATCACTCATACTCGACACAAATTGATAGGTATTTTAATGTTTTGATACTAGTATTATTGATATTAATGATGCGATAATAAGAATAAAAAAAAAACGTGACCCGAATGAAAACGACACGACGCGAGGAGGAGGAAGAAAGGAGAAGAAGCGGGGTTTTGACACCCTCAACCTACATGTTCTTGTCTCGGAATAAGGCTCGTAAACGTGGCTATAACACGGGAGTCTTCGAGGTGTATGGAGGATAAGTTATGGTGGCTCGGGTTTGATGAATCCTAAAGCTAGTTTAGGGCTTGCTAGGGTGATGCTAGGGTTAAATTTGAGGTAGTAAAAGTTCTGAAAAGGGTGTCTTGAAGTGTGTGCAAAGGATTGCTTATATAGGAAAAGCTAGGGTTCCGGTTTAGGGTTACTCGACCGAGTAGGCAGCTGACTCGGTCGAGTAGGCTTGTGCGTCAGCCGTCGGGCTTGAATAAGGGCCCACTCGACCGAGTGGGTGTGGCACTCGATCGAGTGGCCCAGCTGGGTCGCGCGGGTCACTCGTTTGGACCTTGACCATGGATATTTGATGAGATTGAATTTGAATTGGGCTTTTGATGTTTGAGGGGTTGTTTTGTGTGTCTCGGAAACGACTTTGACCAGGACTGACCCAATCGTGAAAAGAAGGTTTTAATTCCGGTGTCGGTTTCGGCCCAATTTAGCCTTATTTGATTGGAAACGGCCCGCTGGACCTGGATTCGAGGTTGGTTTTGTGAAATTTGTACTCCATAAGTGTGTTAGCCAGCGATTAATGGATTTGAGCCCGTATCCGAGCGCATAGAAGCATGTTAGCGTCCGATCATCATTGGGTGTTTTTTTGGGAAACTGCCATAGACACCTGGCAGTCAAAATGCGGGTGTCTACAAATCTCAGCTCGTGTGAGTTGTGTACGTCCTTGGTTGTTCATGATTAATAAAATTTCACTTCGGTTTTCATTAAACTACAAGCCCTAACCCAAATGGTATCAGGTGATTAAGATGAAAACGATTTTTTACTGGAATGAGAGAAGCGAAAGGTGAACAAAAATACTTAGTATCATGTAGTACCTCCTATCGGTGTGTAGAGAGAATAATCAGTCAAGAAAGAGGCATCCAAGTCATTCAATGTTGGTCCCTTTGGTATCCTATATATAGGGTACCTAACATATCCAGCACATACATACTTCATAATTAAAATAGACGGAAAATCAAGGTCGCTAGATTATTACTAGGAGATAAAAGTAGTGTAATTTTAACATGCCACGAATAACCAATTGGAAGACAATAAATCACAACTGTGAAGTGACTTTAGCTCCGGAAATCGCAAGGCCAAATCAAATATCTAAATCAGATTAAAAAAATAAAGTAAGCGTGATTATAGATAGATGTGTGGTATCGAAGAAAACACAACAGACGGAATAGAAGCTACCTTATCAGTCAGAGGTTCACGACAAAAGGGTGGATCGTGGTTAAAATACTGAAACAACAGGGAGCCTTGAGGAGTTGCAGATTCACCCTTGTCACTTGAGAATCCATCACGTACAGATGTAGGCTGGTCTTGTGATAATAATCTCTCCATTTTGAAAGAAATAACACTCGGAAGGCTGCTGCTGCAGCAAGGGTTCTCCAGCCCTCTTGAGTCAGTCGATTCCCTGTCACGCTCAGAGTCACTGTTTCCGTCACTACTAGAATCTTTGCTGAGATAGTCGCCTTCAATCTCCTCTCTTGTTCTCCTGTAAATAACCAACAGCTAGTCTTTAACATAGAGATTATCAGTTATCACCACCGTAGTCACTTCAGCCGAAATGCTAGAAAGAAAAGAATTCAACTGGGTAAAAAAGATATCAACGGAACAGAAATGTGTAAAATTTGACACGTTATAACATTACGACGAATATCTACGTCACAAGGGAGACTAACTGCAACATGAAAGATACTTCCCAAACAAAAATTCACATAATATATTACCTAAATTTTATATCCATAAATGCAATTTTAACTGATATGATGTCGTTTCCTTATATACATAAAGACAAGCAAATTTTCTACGACAAGGATAACACATGAGTGATAAATCCAAGTGATAAATTTATGCATTTGGAAAACAGATGTTCGTGTGTTTCTCACCTTTAAATCTATGCATGTGTAAAATAAATCCAAGTGACAAACATGGTGGAAATGTGAAATAACTCTAATCGCATACATAAATTCACTATAAACTCATGATAATCTTGTTGGATTTAGTGAATACCAATGATGCAAAGTTCTTGCAAAAAAAAACAATATAGTTATATACATGGTAAAAATATTTTCCAACTACAACACCATTTAGAATAGCCAACTACAAGAGAAACCATTATGTCGTATCCACGTTTTCAAGCAGTTCATGTGATAACTTTTAACACAACTTCTGGAAGGAATTTTTTTCTAAAATTGAAGAGTAATTCAATTAAATGGATTAAATTAATAGGATAACTCAGTTACGACTGTCTCGCCTTGGTCAATTGGTTTGATGAAACCCTCTTCATGTTCTGTTTTTAACCATTTTTCATTTCCTAGTCACCAGAACCATCAGTATGCCTATCCACGTAAGACTTTATAAGCTATCATTCTGTAAATGGTTTGGTGAAGAAAACAAGAATAGCCAATTAAAAGAAACAAAAATATGCAACTTACAGCGAGAACATGATATCAATTGAACAGAATACTAATAAATTTGTAAAACAAATAGAGCTCTATATTTCATATTGGCATCTTCTTCATACCTCTCCGATATCTATAATGGTCTTGTACTTCTTTACGAATGGGGAGCATGCTTCTTCATTAAACTATAGGAATAAAACTAAAAGTTAATGAAAACAAGACATTTTGTGTAAGATAAACTCAAAAGAAGAATAAGCATGTCAACTTCACGAAATGAGAGGTTGAGGCATCACAAAATAAAAAAGTGCATTGGATTTTCTAAGGAAAATTTTGAGATATTCATAACCAGATAAAACTACTAATCTCTTTTGATCACACTAAAGTAGACAAGGGACATGATGCAATCTTGGAATCACCTGAGAGATATGTCCTGCAACACTTGGCCTCTTGGCTTGACAATTTTAAAGTTGGCTATCATTGTGGTATTTAGCACGTTGCCATCTGCAGAGTGATAAAACATGTAAAGAAATCAACATTCAAGTAAAATGAAATCAAGCAAATAATATCTTTAATAATATAATCTACTGATATAACTCTAATAATAGTATTCTAAAATATTTCGACACAATTGCCTTAGGTGGTCCTTAAAGAACAAATTTTGAAACACATATTATCTTTGCTTTCGTCGGACTTATGAGCTATTAGCCTATGAGCCTACACGTAAAAGGGAGGAGGAACGACGAAAGAGCGGTAGAGAGGAGTTTCCGTCCAAATATTACATAAAAGAGAAATTGTGGTGGCGGATGGAAATGGAGAGATTCAATCTCCCTTCCCTACTAAATCTATCCACCTATTTTCTATTTCAACAAAATTTCATCTCCTAAATTCCTTTCATCCCTTTCAATTCAAATTGCTCAATCCAAAAACAAAATCAATTTACTATTTTAATAAGAATATATGGTAGATCGGACAAAGAACAATGAAGAAAGTCAAAAACACAGTAGATAACTCATTAAACAAAATTTGGTCTTATCATGAAGCATATTGTAAAGTATAAGCTCAAGGGGAAACCTAGCAGTTACTTATGCTCTAGAAGCTCCCGCAGTACCATCAGGACGAGCTCCATGAGCACCAGGCTTCCCAACATCCTAAAATAAAATATCACAATGAGTTAGTGAGTGGTAAGTATGTGGTTTTAGCCATAGGATTGAACGATTTTCTATAACAATAAAATTTGAATGTAATGAGCACTTAGAAATAAAGCAAAACAAACAAAACAACATCAGTGAATGCAATAATTAAGATTTTTCGAGAATCTTGCCTGAACAACACAAAAAAATATAGAATGTGTAAATTCAGAATCAAGGGTAAATTCAGAACCACAAATCTATTGATGAAACTTACATGATTAATTAGCCCTAAACCAAAAAAATCACGGGTTTCAACAATAGAATGTGTTCTTGAAATAATCAGAATGTTAAAGTAAGTATTAGTTAACAAACTCAATTTATCAGTTGATGGGGTTGATCGAATAACCTGAACTTTACAAGGCGTGCCTCCGGAAAAGATTGGCGAATAGAAACACGTAAGCGATAAGCGCGCGGTGGAGATGAGAGAAGGAGGGTGCGTGGTGATGGAGGTGATGGCTGGCGAAGGAGCGTGCGATAAGCTTGCAAGGGTGAGAAATGAAGAAGTTTGGGTAAGTATTAAAACTTCCCAGGTGATATGAAGAAAATAAAATTAGGGTAAGTATAGAACACGTTTTGGTTGGTTTAACATTAAACCGTGGTCTTTAGTCAATAAGGACGCTTCTAATAGAACGAGTTCATTAGTTAACTGTGTTATTATACAAATCAGGACAGTTATATTGTCTAACCGTGCTTGTTGTCATAATAAACAAACGCTTCCTTTACCCAACCATTCTATTTAAAGTGTCATGAACATGCCAAAACATAAAAATTATGGAGAACGGTTCTGTGTATAAGCGTTCTATTAGAACTGTTCTTTAAGCCTAGAATTGCAGTAGTGTAAGAGCATATGATAATCGCGAAATCACAATAGCGACGCGAAGGTGAAGGTGATTGATAAATAACGAAGTTGATTCATGAAGGAGGAAGCAGCGCACATATATTTGGGGATTTTGTTTACTTTGATTAGGGCGGTAATTTAGTTATAATTTCGTTTTATGTTTCATTCAACGCGCTCAGTTCTATCACTGAGATAAAATCTATAAAATAACATAAAAAGGGTAGTTGAGGAGTGCCCACGTGGCCTACCTAAAACGATTTCTGAGTCAACTTTTGGGCAAAGCATCACTCACTCTATACACACAAAATTGAAGAATCTAAATGAAAACAAAATCAATTCCCGCATTTAACAGCATCACATCTTCATCTTCCTTGGGAGTTACGGCTTCAAGTAAAAATGGCGCCACTTCGTTCTCCCACCGTCATTCCCTTTCATTGTCACCCACAAAGCTCACGATTATTATATTGCCGACGCCTTATCCGACGCCTCCACCAATTTACCGGTACTTCTTCTTCACTTTGTTTTTGATTTTCATGTGGAAATTATTTGCAGATTAGGACCGTCTCCTACAAGTTTTGGTTGATTAAGTAACCTGGAGATGATTTGCGATACGACAAATTAGGACCGTCTCTTATAAGTTCTGATTGATTACGGTTTGATTCGTTGCTCACTCAAATGTAGACTCTTTACGGATCTATGATTCTCTTTTAAGTTTATGTTGATTAAGTTGGTTTTTAGTGTGCTGCTGTGAAATTTATTGTCACTTAGCTTTACCCTGATTTGAGATGCGATGTTTTTGTAATAAGGTTAGTTGAGTCGGTTAGCTCATACGATGAATTAGCGTTTTTGTTGATGTTTTTATACTATTTTGTTCTGATTATAACGTTTCTGCTTACTGTTTCATCTGCTATATGCTGATTAAGTTCTGATGCAATATGAATATCAACTCTATTCAAGTTGTTTTTGCGTAGATTCAGTGTCTGTCTTATAATTTATCAAAATTGTTGCTGATTTCAGAGTAATAGCTATTCTTGATAACTGTTTGATCTGATGTATAGTATTCATTTGCCTGCCTCTTGATAGTATACAAAAGCTTCAGGTATTTTTGAGCTTAATTGCTGGTGCTTTTGATTACTTGATGAAAAGTTTATATCCAGTGATTCAATGTGTTTATTTGTATGCTACAGTTTAATTATACTAGAATGTAAGTGACGCTCTCCATTGAAAAATTAACTAATTGTCCAATCTTGCAGGAAAGAATATGTGAGGGTCACACTATGGGGTGCGGCAGCTGATCTCATAGACGAAACACCATCAAATAAATTGGAGGTCCGAGTCATTGTGATAACCTCTGTTAAAGTCGTTGTATATGAAGGTAACAAGACTATGATTTCCCCCGTTCAATACCAATTATATCGTAAAAGTACTGCCAAAAAACATACCTACTACTGACATAATGCACAAACATATAGGGGATGATAATTTGCAATCAACATACGGAATGAAAATATACACCAACATAGATATCCCAGAAGCAAAAGAACTGGCAGAAAGGTTAGTACAGATGTAATACGATCGTTAAAATTACAATTCACACATCTCTGCCCGACAATCTATAGCCTCGACACCGCCTCCACTTAGGTTACACTTTGATCCTTCAATATCCTATATCATTTTGCATGCACACATAGGAATAATTTCCTTTTCGATAGAATTCAGTAAAATTGCAGCTGAGATTTGCATTTACAAAACAGGGCAGACGAAGAAGCTGCACTTAAGTTTATCAACAACATCGAAGGAAGCACAGAAGAACCACCGTTCAAAACCATCAAGGAATTACAAAAAATGGATACCAATTTGAACGTCCTTTTACAAAATTACTGCCAGTTTATTCACCTTTCGCTTTCGTTATATAGAAGTTATATCTGAGCTAGCGCCCCTCGATTATTGGTTACTAATAGCATACACCCGAGTTCATTCCTCTAATAACCACGGAACATCACACGCTTATATATCTCCAAGATTGTAACGTTTTTTTTTTACATTATTGGAATTTAGACGGAATTCATTTTAATAAAGAAAAAGCAAAACATTCACTTACAAAGCCCCGTGAATATTCACGGGTCAAAGAACTAGTTTGGGGATAATATGTTTCATTTTTGGTATAAGCGTTATAATTAAAGTATATTTTAATTTGTTTATAAATTATTATATTAAATATATAATTCTCGACACATTAAAGGGTAGACAAAGAAAATTTGATAAAGGGAAGGGTAGACACTTAAAAAAGTGTCCAGCTTAAAGCGTCAAGAAACTAATGATTTTGTAGTAGTGTAAGGAGACTAGGAGAAAGACTAAACATGATTAAACTAGAGGGGAAATAACTAATCTAACACAATAAATGAAACTACACTAACAAGACAACACTAACTATGGAAAAACGATCTAAGGAGAAATAAACTAAGGAGAGATGAACAAACAAACTAACAAAGGAAGCTACACTAACATGAAGATTAACAAGAAACTAAAGAACAAACTAATTGATAAAGAAGAGGAGAAGAAAGAAACTACCAATTATGGAAAAGACTAAGGAGGAAGATGAAGATTAACATAAATAAGAAGCTCCAAGAAATAATACAAAGATCTTGTCACTAAACCCTTGCAAAACCCCTTGAATCTTCAATAAAAACACTATCTTCAACTAAAAATGGAAACTTGATTATAAACTAATAATAAATCTAAACTAAACTAAGAGAGTTTTACTAAATTAATGGAGTTTTACTATGTGAACTACTACTACTACTATGGAGATCTCCTACACTAACCTAAGGAGGCACTAAACTAACACTCCCTATGAGGCACAAAACCCTAGGATAAGTATATATAATGCTTCTTAATGGGTCGCACAAGCTTAAGGCCCTTAATCCAATCCTCCTTCATTAAGCTAGACCTTCACCCTTTGTATCTTCATGGGGTAAAACTTCACCCTGCGGTTGACGACATTAGCACCACCGGGTGAAATTTCACCCGGTTAGATTTTCTTCTCGAATCGTCATTTTTGGCGTTTTTCTCCATCGGGCGAAATTTCACCCGGTGGGCGAAATTTCGCCCAGTCATTTTGCCCGGTCATCTCATAGGGTGAAATTTCACCCTATGAACTTTTTGTCCAAAATGGTAATTTGGGGAGGAACACCGTCGGGCAAAATTTCGCCCGGTCAAATTCTCATCGGGTGAAATTTCGCTCTGTGACTTCAGAGGGCCATAACTCTCTCGCTTGAACTCCGATTGGTGCGTGTGATATGTCGTTGGAAAGCTAAGAAGATAAGATTTCACCTCCAACTGTAATCGCTTCGATCCGAGGTCTAGAACTCTAGATATGTCCATTTGAAGTTCGACCTCTCCGGTGAAGATGCACAATGGACTTAAAGTTTTTCCTTTTCACTCAAGGTTTCACCTCTTGGTTTGGACTTTGGATTTTAAGTTGTGTGCTTTGCTTTTCGGATGGTTTCCCTTTCTCTCATGCTCTTAGAAGCTCGGACACGTTTTTGGTTGAAAATCCTATCAAAATAGACAGAAAACTACCAAAAACACGTAAAATGCAAAAGAGAGACTCTAATGCGAGAATTACTCAAAATACGGCGATAATCGCACTTTATTCTCGCAAAACGAAGGAAAAACGACTCTAAATGGGAGGAAAAATGGTCCAAATTTGACACACAACAGTCTAGCACTAAGAAACTAAGAGTTTTTCTTTTTTCCAAAAATTGGCGAAGGACGATCAGAATAGAATGTCGACGACTCCGACCATGGATGTTTTAAGTTTTGCAAGAAATGAAAAGAATCTTGAATCTATACTCGTTGTCTGTTCAAACTTGCATTTCACACACAAACGAGCAGGAGGCAATAGGGGGAGGCCCCCCTGTTGCTAAAACCAAGGAAAAAAGGCTCCCCAACAAAAATACAAAGTTCCCCAACATGCCTCTGGGCAGGCAGGGGGCAGGCCCCCTAGACATTGACCAAAAGCCAGGGTCAGGCCAAACGAACAAGGACTGAGTCATACTCAACCTTGTATAAAAAACACCAGAATCTCCCCGCCTGCCCAAAGGCAGGCAGGGGGCAGGCCCCCCAGACTTTGACAAAAAGCCAGGGTCAGCCAAACAAACAAGGACTGAGTCATACTCAACCTTGTATAAAAAAACACCAGAATCCCCTTGCCTGCCCAAAGGCAGACGTGGGGCAGGCCCCCTGGACTTTGACAAAAAGCCAGGGTCAGGCCAAACAAACAAGAACTGAGTCATACTCAACCTTGTATAAAAACACCAGAATCCCCCCTGCCTACCCAAAGGCAGGCAGGCAGGCAGGGGGCAGGCCCCCTGGACTTTGACAAAAAGCCAGGGTTAGGCCAGAGCTCAAAGAACGATAGAAAAATAAGCATATAACAGGCAAAAAGAAACATTCATAAACATAGTAAGAGGCATTCAAAGAGTTTACAAAACAAGGGATAAAATTCAAATCCAAATACCAAGATTTAAAGATTACATCAGCCGGCAGCCGGCCACATCAGGGCCCGGCACGCAAAAGAGATTGAAAAGTTAACAAGGAAGCAGTGGCGCAGAAGGGTAAGGACAGGACCCCTCAGAAGACGACTGCTCTGCATATTAGGCTGTGGGGGTACCCTGATCAGCATCAGGAGTTTCCTCAGGCGATCCATCAGCTCGGGCCTCATTCTTGGCAGCGTAAAGGGCCTGAAAAGCATCCTCGTTGAAGTCGGGAAGCATCTCCCTGATAACCTCCATAACAAACTTTAGGGAGGAAGTGGCCCCAGCGTTAAAATGCTCTGCCATCGCAGAGTTGGCCTCCTTGATCAGGTCGTCCTTCTTTTTGCACCATTCCTCACCCTTCGCCTTCAAATCATCCTGCGCCCTCTGAAGGTTTGAACCAGCCTTGGTTAGACGATCCTCCAACTCAGACGCTTTTCTCTTGAAATGCTCCAGCTCGGCAATCATCTTTTTCTCCCGCTCCAGCTCAGCTGCCGCCCTTTTAGCCAGCTCCAGCTCCACTGCCAAGTTATTTGCTTCCCTCACTACTCTCTCACCCTGGGCCTTCCAGCGGACTGTTTCGTCTTTTGCCTCTCCTAGCTCGCCCTCACACTTAGCCAGCTGATCCCTCAAGCTGGCAATCAGGGTGACATCCCTCTCAACCACTGCCAGGCGTTCAGGGATAGGAAACCCAGGATTAACGCTCAACTCCTCGTCGCTTAAGCGGTTTAGAGCCGCCAGCTCCGAAGAGGCCTGGAACACTCTGAAGCAACGCTGAATAAACTGGATCACCTGGCTAGGACTTGGTGAGATGATCCGCCAGCGAAGCAGAAGAGTCAGAGAGCAGGGCAGAAGCATCGATACTCTCGCCAGCAGTAAAGTGGAACTTTGCATTTTCCTCAGAAAACAGAGTGCTTGGAACATCGCGAGCAGGTCGCTTGGCCTCAGACGTGCTGGCGTAGGCCTCCAGGTCTACCACCGGGACATCATCCAGCGCTTCCTTGTCATTTCTCTTTCTACCAACCAGGGGGAGGCTTTCCCCATTGTCCTCAGAGTCTGAAGGCTTTGACCCCGCTGGACGCTGAGTCCCAGCAGGAGAGCCTCTGTGCCTGCTAGCAGGGGAGGGAGTAGCCTCTGAGGCAGCCTCCCCTTTTGCATCCCTGGTGGCAGAGCCTGGAGCTGCAGGCTTTACCGGAGTTGGCTTTGGGGGAAGAGGATGAAACTTTACCCTGTTGATTGATAAACTCTTCACAAACTTCATCAGGGTTTGCTTCTTAAAGTCAGAAGGAAGGGGGGGATGTTTGACGAAGGCCGAGAAATCCTCGTTCAGGCCAAGAGCCTTCAACTCGTTCCTCGACCAAAGACAAGTAGCAAGGCCTGCGAAAAGACAAGAAAGATAGCTGAGTAAACACACAAATAAAATCAGGGCAAAGGAAATTTAAATGCTGACAGAATCCCTGAGCTACCAGCACTAAGACCAGGATTTAGACCCACCCGAGTAAAATAATTATCAGTCGCTATAAGCTCGGCGTGGGGGAGCCAGATGTCAGGACCATATGAGCCTCTCCTGTCCATGGAAGAGGCGAACCGGGCGACCAAATCTTTTTCCGGCTGGGTCAACTTGACCTCAAGAGCTCTCCCCCCATCCTCATGGTGATACTCTTGGCGTGTCTCCAGCCGGGCATGGACATGATTCCTGAAATGACGAGGAATCTTCCATCTCGTAGCGCTGTGCACATAGAGAAAATTGTCTTTCCAATCCTTCAGGCCGCTCAGGACCGGCCATACCATGGAGTTTTTCTTCTGGCGAAGGATAGAAAAATAACCTGGGGAGCCACCCTCTTCATTAGAGGCCACCATCTGAAGGCCAACCATAAACCTTATAGCGTTTATGGATAACTCCACGCCTCAGAACAGGCAGGTCCAGGTGTAAGCAATCAACGACCTGACAGCAAGGGCTGTTAACTGGGCGACGGCCATATTCATGCGCCGGAAAGCCTCCTCAAGAAATGGGTGAAGGGGAAAGCGCAGGCAAAATTCGAAGCATTTGTGGTACACAGCAATACAGCCCGCAGGGGGATTGCATACTGTGTTCTTCTCCCCAGGGACGACAACAGTATAACCCTCCCCAAAATTATAGAGCTTGGCTATAGCCTCCTCGGCACTTTTTTCCAGAATTAGGTCTCGGTTTTTGGAGGCCAGGTATGTTCTCAAGGGAATCCTATACTTGGTCCTATCTAAGTAATAGTCCCTCCCCGGCTCCCTAGGAATGAGTGGGCCGACAATTGTAGAGGCATCGACTTCTAACGCCTCGTTGTCAGAATCAATAGCATTGAGGGGAGCAGGCTCAGGGGAGTTCGCACCCCCACTGTCCTCTGAATGGTCTTCCTCGGCCATCGTGACACCCAGTCCCCCGGAGGAGGAGGCAAGGTCAGCGTTAACACTGTCTCTACCCCCCGTCCTTTCAGTCGAATGACTAGAGAAAGGAAGAATCCGGGCACAACGGTGGGATATGATGATCAAGAAAATAGGGAAAAACAAAGAAATAGAAAGACGAGAAAGTCAAGGATTAGGACTCTAACCTAATTAGCAGTCGCCGGATGAAGACGCGAGAAAATTCCTCAAATCTAAAGAACGCTTGGCAAAAGGAGAGTTTGAAAGAGGGGGTTCGTGAAATTTGAATGTGTAAAAGGGGGAATGAAGGGGGAGCTGATACTTATATAGGCGCAGGAAGACGAAAAGCCGCCCAATCAGAGGGTTTTTCCAGGAAAAGCCCCCTCACGTGTCACACATCGAAAATTGAACCACCCATCACTTCCCAAAGAGCCTCGCAAAGGCAACAGGAACAGAGAAAGAAATCATTACCTGACGTCATCAATTCAAAAAAAAATGAAATGATGAAAGTGTGATGACAAAACAAAAGCCCACCAGATTCTCATTAATTGAATGGCCCAAAAAGGCCAAGATTACAAAGCAAAGTGGGAACAAAAGATTACAAAAGGAGCCTGACAGTTTGGCTCAACCAGCCTGCATACGCAGGACAGACCTAATCATCATCGAAACCCGGAGAGTAATCCTCGGGGCTGTCGTGGCCACCTACATCGGTACCCCAATCCCAGCTATCAGAGTCCTCGAATGGGTCAACAGGGCTCTCCTCCTCATCCTTGCCAGATGAATAGCCCTGGCCTTCACTGTCTTTTGAGTCGTGACTACTCACGTCCCAGTCCCTGCCATAAGGGGCCACCCTGGCACCTTCAGGAGAGCCACGGTCCTCCCGCCTCACCAAGGGAGAGGAAGGGCCTGACTAAGGAGAAGAGCCAATTCAGGGCAAGTAGGATCGAACTATTCGGGATGCAACCAAGGGAAACATATGTGGCACCCCCTGTCAAAGCAACCTCCCGCCTGGGAGCAGCGTCTGGGTGTGGGCCCAGCGGGAGATAAGGGGCTTTTTGGGGCGCTTGCCAGCCCTGGATGGAGATTTCCTCCCAGCAACCCGAAGAAGACGAGAACGCATTCGCCTACTGCGGCGAAGAGACAGGTGAACCTGCTTAGGGTATCTCAGCCTCCGACGCCCCCTGAAGCAGAGGACGTCCACATAAACCCCGCAACAAAGAACTGTTTTTCTCACCCACAACATCTTTTTTCTTTCTTTTGAAAAGAGTGGAGAAAAGTGGAGATGGATTGTGAGGACAATGAAGTAAAAACAGAATTTATACAAGAGCAAAAGCAGGGCATTAATGGCGTCCCAACCACTTCTGCAAAGAAAAGAACCAATCATCAACCTGACACACTATTCAAGAATCCACTTTGCAAGAGGAGTAATCATGAAGAAGGACGTTTAAACTCTTTGCAAACCCAGAGCAATTAAGGCTCTCTCCCTCGCGAACGTGCGATGCATTAAATGCAAAGATGAAGTTCAAGAAGTCAACCTCCCGCCATCCCAATGAAGATGTCGCATGCTGAACAGGAGCCTCACTCCTCCTCAGCCGGCGAGGGCCAATTGATGGGGATCGATAGCCTGCCACGGGTCGCCCATTAATTCAGACCCTGGGGAAGCCCGACCCGAGAATAAGAAGCGTCCTGCTTGGCAGGCCATCAGAACGAAGCCTAGTTGAAGTCTCCAGAAGGCCTCAGCTGCTCACAGCTCCAAGGCAAGCCCCCCTGCCTACCAAACAGGGCGCGCTGGTCCCTGGCAGGGCCAAGGGGAGGAACCAGAACCCCTCCGACCAGGCGTAAGGTAAAGAGGAATGATTGGACGAGGTGAACCCACGTGTCACCCTCTCATCCATTCACACCACCTCTCTCACTCTCTCCTTTCCCTCTCTTATGGAAAGGTATAAATACTTTGCCACTTCCCACATAAAAAAAGGTTCAACTTTCTCTCTCTAGACTCTCACTCTAAAAACCGCCACCTTACTCCTCACGAGCAAGGTCCATTAAGGTATTTCACGGACTGACTTAGGCATCAGAGAGGGTTCCCTCGGACACCTCCGTGGCCCTGTGCGTTCCTTGTGCAGGGTGCAGGCTAACTCCGCCGGGAAGGTCCGATCACTGGAGTGAGAGGAAGGAGAGATCTGAGAGATTTGACGATCATCACCGAAGCAACAACATCGAATACTTAGATCCGGATCCGATTCGGGTTAATTGTTTCCATACCGGAACACCTGGATTGGAGCCTGTATGGTTGAAAACTGGATGGATTGCATAGACTCGGTACAAATAAATGGTTAATAGGGTATTATTAACCATTTATTTGTCAAATTCTTTTAGTCCGTTGTTGAGTCGGGTTTTCTTGGACCGTGTTCTGCCCAATAAAGTATAACCTGAAAGCATGTTTTTGTGAAGGTCCAGCCAGTCTAAGTTACAGCCGTCACAAGTAAGATGGCGTGGTAAAGAACCTATTCGAAAAGTGGTTGTTAGATTCCTGTTGGAGATAAGATGAAAGATTCAGAAATTAAATGGTAAGTTAAGAGTGTTAACCTATAAGTTTATTGCCGGCAAGTTGTAAGTTTCGAAGATTAGTGAAGTTACCAAGCCATTGGGGAAATTCTCCTGAGATGCCAGTATATGAAAGATCCAGAATTTGCATTTGAGTTTGGTTTCTTAACCATTGGGGAAACGGTACGTTCAGTTCACACAAATTGACTTCAAGAAGTTGAAGTTGAAAGGGAGGTCGGTAATCGGTACTAAAGTTGAGTTTTATGTTTTTGAAATTCATATTTAGATAGGACAAATTAGAGAGGTTACCCATGTTGGAGATGGTGCCTTGGATAGAATTTGATGAAATATCTAGATGCTCTATCTCAGTTAAGTGCCCTATACTATTTGGCATGAATCCACTCAATCTGTTGTTTGACAAATCTAAGACTTTCAATGCAGACAATTGTGCAAGAGATTCTGGAATTGAAACTTGGAATTCATTGAATGATAGATCAAGGTAGCTCAAGTTTGTGAGTTGCCCCAATTGCAACGGCAGAATACCATTGAATTTATTTTGGCTCAAGTCTAGGTGTTCAAGTCGCCTCAATTTAGTGAGCCAGAGAGGAAGATGAGCATCAAAGTTGTTCATACGAAGATCAAGGTGTTGAAGGGTGGAAGTAGTATGTGAGATCCAAGGCTCTGATAAATGAGTGTTGTTTAACCAACAAGCCGCCAAGCTAAGCGACGACAAAGAAGGAAGTGTAAAGAGCACTTGAAGTGCGTGATTCGTTTGGGGCATGTAGACTCCGCTCATATCAAGATACTGCAATTTTAAGAGGCCAGATGCCCACTCAAGACGTTCTCCTCTATAAAGCATACCTGAATATAGTTCACTAAGATCAAGGTGTACCAAATTAGTGACATTGATTGATATAGATGGTAACACAAATGCAGGTCGAGGAATACATTTTCCCTCCCACGATCAACGCTCCCGGCTCCACAAAAAACTTCTTCCTTGCTACCGCTGGTATTATTATTATTATTATTACGCGTTTATTTATTTTTGTCATTTTATACGGAGTATTGTAATGCGACTAAGTGTACGTGTACTTTATTTTTAAAAAAATACTGTGTACAGGGGAGAGAGGGAGATCGGACACAGAGGGAAAGTATGTTAAGTACACGGCTATCGGTGTCTATTTGGAAGAGGACAAGGGCGTAGAGGCCTTGTCCGCCAAATGGAAAGGCAAGACTTCTGCTGAACTTTCTGACTTGGTTGAGTTTTTCCGCGATGTTATTTCAGGTATTTGCAATTTGTTGGATTTTTATGAACTCGAATGCTTGAGACATTCACACTTTTGATTTCGATGTGATTTGATATCCTTGATATCCTGATTGTGTAAATGCAAGTTAATGTGTTGAATTACTTGAGAAATTTTTTGGATGATAATCAACAGAAAGGGGAAAGGTACAATTGGATGATAATCCATTTGGTGATGACGGTAACTCTTTGAAACAAGAGTTTCCAACCCGGCTGCCCGAGAGGATTCCATCAATGGATGATGAATCAGTGTTTACTTATCCGAACCTGTTTGGATCACACGGGTCTGACATGAAGTAGAATGTATAGCTTGGTGCTGCACTTCAGTTGTACCAAGTTTGCTTACTTTGCTGTGCATGTTTTTCTTATTCCAGACTTGTCCAGTTAATTTATCTTGCTGTAAATTTGTATTGGTCTTTGTAACTTCTGCTATAAGCTTTAGTGGGGAGTCTTTATACTGTTGAGGGAAATACCTGCGGAAATTACATGATATAAAGAAGGATTTTTTTTGCTATGCTGTCTGTTAAGAATTTTGATACACTAGCAAACTATAGAGGTCACTTACTAGTATTGGCAAACCGTGTCGTGTCGTGCCATGCCATTTGGAATGACTGGGAAGTGATGAATAATGATGCAATTTTTTTGTTCTTAATGAGTCTCAGAGTGTTCCCTGATTATGTTGATTAACGACTGGGAGCATTATTTTTTATAATTGTCCAGCTGATTATGTTGTTGTATCTTGTATTTTGTTATTTGTACGACTCTTACACTTTGTTATACTTGTTGCAATGTAGTCGGCTCCTCATGGTCGGAAAACAGAGTGCGGTTATTACGTGATGAGATATATGATCGAAATTATCACTCGTTTTGATTTGAAGAGAACCGTCAAAGAGGTAAGACTTGGGTTTTCACACTTTCTCTTGTTTCAATAATTTGTTTTATGCACATAATTGAAACAAAATAATTAGTTCATTTATATTATTAATTTTGTAGCATTTCAATGATATGATGCCATATTCTCAAGAAGATATTGACGAGGTTCGTGGATTATGGGCGGATTATTTTCTTAATAATTAGTCGTATATGATGCATCGGATTACCTTATGCGGACAAGGTGTTAGTTGGATTATGGTTTTAGGAACTTTTGGACATTGATAATGATTTTATGTGTACCTTTTGGATTTTGGATGTTGGATAATAATTTTATGTATCTTTTGGATAATGTTGGATTTTATAAAAATGTAACTTCTTTTGTTCAATTATTCGCTATGGTATTCCTTTTTTTTATGGTTTGTTAATATGTACGTACTTTAGAATTATTAAAAAACATAAAATATGAATCCGTATATAAGCACATATCTATATATACGTATTTCAGAAAACAGTTGTCTATTATGTATATAGACAACTATTGTTTTAGAAAAACAGTTGTCTATTTACGTAATAGACAACTGTTGTTTTACAAAAACAGTTGTTTATTAACCAATAGACAACTGTTGTAAAACAGATGTCTATGCTTAGACTAATATACAACTCCAAACTACTCAACTGTTGTAAGTCAGTTGTCTATGGTAAAAAACAGTTGTCTATTTGATGTTTTGTAGTAGTCCCGAATGAGAAGAATGAGTTAATCCCTACACGAATTGTGACGGGATGGAGAATGTGCATAGACTATAGAAAGTTGAACACCGCCACGCTTAAAGACCATTTCCCATTACCATTTATCGACCAAATGCTTGAGAGACTAGCTTTTCACAAGTATTTTTGCTATTTAGATGGCTATTCGGGATTTTTCCAAATCCCGATACACCCCGCCGACCAAGAAAAGACTACGTTTACTTGTCCCTATGGCACTTTTGCATATCGCGGGATGCCATTCGGGCTATGTAACGCACCCGCCACCTTTCAAAGATGCATGATGAGCATCTTTTCCGACTACATCGAGTCCATCATGGAAGTGTTTATAGACGAATTTAGTGTCTATGGTATGATTTTTTCAGCTTGTTTAGCTAACTTGGGTACCATTTTAAACCGATGTGTCGAGGTCAGTTTGGTCTTGAATTGGGAGAAGTGCCATTTTATGGTCACTGAGGGTGTAGTTTTGGGTCATGTGGTCTCCGAAAAGGGCATTCAGGTGGATAAAGCAAAAGTTCAAGTTATTGGGCAATTGCCCTTGTCGGTTAATGTGAAGGGAGTGAGAAGTTTTCTTGGTCATGAAGGATTTTATCGCCGCTTTATCAAGAACTTTTCAAAAATGGCTAAGCCACTTACACAATTGCTCCTAAAGGATGCCCCTTTTGACTTTACTGATGAGGGTGTGGAAGCTTTTAACAGGATTAAGCAGGCCCTCATTTCTGCTCCGATTATTCAGTCACCGGATTGGAATTTGCCATTCGAGATAATGTGTGACGCGAGCGATTATGCTGTGGGAGCGGTTTTGGGTCAAAGGAAAGACAAGGTCTTGCATGCTATATACTATGCTAGCAAAACACTTGATAATGCTCAAGTTAACTATGCAACAACCGAGAAGGAATTGCTAGCTATAGTGTATGCTTTGGAAAATTTCAGAACCTACTTGGTTGGATCAGAAGTCATTGTTTTCACCGATCATGCGGCTCTTAAGTATCTCCTCGCTAAGAAAGAAGCGAAGCCCCGACTACTTCGATGGATCTTACTACTCCAAAAGTTTGATTTATTGATCCGGGATAAGAAGGGAGCGGAAAATGCCGTGGCGGACCATCTATCGAGGCTAAGAGTTCAGGAGAAAGGTGTTGTCATCCCCATAGATGACTCTTTTCCCGATGATTCCATTGTGGCCTTAACTACCGGTGAAAGTGAAGGTTGGTATGCAGATTATGCTAATTACTTAGTTGGCAATGTATTACCTTCTGATCTTTCTCAGCAAAAGAAAAAATTTCTACATGATGTTCGACAATTTTTCTGGGATGATCCTTATTTATTTAAGGAGTGTGTTGATGGTATTTTCCGGCGATGAGTCCCGCAATGGGAAGTTCGAGGAATTTTAGAAAGTTGACATTCATCACCATTTGGTGGCCATCATGGACCGAGCTGAACCACGGCTAAGGTCCTTCAGTCGGGTTTTTATTGGCCAACCTTATTTCGGGATGCCCAAGCCTTTATTATGTCTTGCGACGCATGTCAAAGGACCGGTAATATTTCTAGGAGGCATGAGATGCCTCAAAATGGGATTCTCGAGGTAGAAATTTTTGATGTCTGGGGTATAGATTATCAAGGCCCATTCCCGTCATCCAAGGGCAACCGATATATTTTGGTTGCGGTTGATTATGTCTCCAAGTGGGTGGAGGCGGTAGCATCTCCTGCTAATGATGCTAGAACGGTGATATCTCTGTTTAAAAGGATCATTTTTTCCCCGCTTTGGTGTTCCAAGGGTGATTATTATTGATGGTGGAAGCCATTTTCACAAGAAGCGATTTGATGCTTTACTTGCTAAGTACGGTGTCTCTCACCGTACCGGTCTTGCCTACCACCCTCAAACGAGTGGGCAAGTTGAGGTGTCTAATAGGGAAATCAAGTCTATTCTCCAGAAGGTCGTGTCAAAAGCTCGAAAGGATTGGAGCTCTAAGCTAGATGATACATTATGGGTTTATCGCACCGCCTTTAAAACGCCTATTGGTACTTCACCTTACCGATTGGTTTATGGCAAGTCATGTCATTTACCCGTCGTGCTCGAGTACAAGGCTTGGTGGGCTATCAAGGAGCTTAACCTGGATCTACATTTGAGTGGGGAGAAGAGACTCATGCAGCTGAATGAGTTAGAGAAATTTCGTCTTGATGCCTATGATAGTGCTCGGGTTTACAAGGAGCGCACCAAGCGGTGGCATAACAAGCATATCCTTGATCGTGAATTCAACGTCGAGGATAAGGTATTATTATTCAACTCTAGACTCCGGTTGTTCCCCGTAAACTCAAATCGCGTTGGTCCGGTCCTTTTTCCGTCACCCAATTTGGTAAATTTGGCTCGATCGAAATTGAGAATGATTCGGGTGAATGTTTCAAGGTGAACGGCCAATGTTTGAAAATCTACAAGGAAGGAGCTCACATTGGGGCAATTGAAGTTATTCAACTTCATCTCGCTCACCCATCTCTCTGATTTGAGGTAATCAAGTCGTGCAGGACTATAAACCAGCGCTACCGGGAGGCAACCCGGTTTTGTATATATATATATTTTGTTATTTTATTTTATTTTTAGAACTTTGAGTGATGTGAGGGAGGGATTTGACGTAGTTTTGTTGAGGATGTTCCAGGTTTCCGAGTAACGTAATGCTTATAACGAGATCTGCCTACTTAGATGACTTGATTGTGGTCCCTATTAGGGACGATGGTGGTCCCTAATAAGGACCATAATTCACTTAAAAAAAGTGCGAGCATATGAAGGAAAGGGACGAGATTTGTCCAATTTTGTGACGCGCATCATGAGTTGTCCTGTGTTAATCCCGAATCGGGATGAAGCACGTCCCTATTCAGGACGATATGTCTGTAGGCAAGTGGATAATAATAAAAAAAAGGGAGAGGATGCTGCATCTTACGTATTACTACTCACTCTCTTTTTCCTCCTCCCCCAAATTCAAACACCAATTTCATTACCATCATCCTTCTCCATAATCATCCTCCTTCATTATCCGACTTTCTGTTTCAACCCTGGCTAATCATTCTGGCCTCACAGATTTCGCGGATTTTCATTGTGGGTCGGATTTTGCGGATTTCGTCGCGCGGGTCGAAATTTAGGGCGTTTTTGGGTCGATTTCGGCGTGTTGCTGGTCCGATTGCTCAAGAATTACTTGATTGATTCGATTTTCACAAGTTTCAGGTGTATTCTATACCCTAATTGCTTCAATTTCACAAATTTTCGTAATTAGGGTTTGTGAGCATCAATTTTCCGGATTGATTTTTCATGAATTGAGTCATTTAAATAGGTTATTTAACACTTCATTGCTGTTTTTCGACTTATTTGGTGCACCAATTTTGCGATTTTTTGGTTTCTGCTTCTGGGTTCTTGTGTAGGATGGAAATTTGGGACTTCTTTGGTTTTTGTGCACTGCTTCTGATTTCTGTGTTGTTTCGATCTCTTTGGGTTCTCAGCCTATCTCGATTCTTCGTTATCGCCTTGGTGTCGTCCCTTTACACTTGAGTTTCTTTTTTCTAACCTAGCTTTCACAATGGAAAAGGCTAAAAGGGGGACTAAGAGGCCTAGTTCTAGTCGTTCGGGGGTTAAGGAACCCTCTACCAAAGCACCTAGTCCGCCATTATGGCATGACCCCAACGCGAATGACATGGTTGACTGATTCAGGTGGTGTTCTAGCCACCATCCTCCCCCCGTTGTTGCTGGTTTGGGGGAGACCTAGCTTTGTAAATAGGTATTTCTCTTTTTATTTTCTTTATTTTATTTCAGTTTATGGTTCTCTCTTTTGACTTGGTTCTCTTGTGGCTTTGTGGTGCTGTGGACCCAATGTTTTAAGCTACAATGAGGACATTGTATAGTCTAGTTTGGGGGGGGGGGGATTGTGTCGAGTCTTGTATTATATTTAGTTTCAAAAAAATATCTCAAAAAAATTAGTTGTTGGGTTTGTTGCTATCCCGTTGTGCTTATCCCCTTGCATAGCTTTGCGGTTTTCCGTTCATATCTCTTTTTAAGCTTAGTTTTCAGGATTTGTACATTTTGGTGATGTTTTGACATTTTTGTATTAGATGATGAGACTAAGACAAAGTATACTTGATCTTTGACGTTGGTAAGCTACAAGATGCGAGTTTTAGAGCCTTTTGGATTGATTCATGTTTAATCGATCTTCTTTAGGTGAGAGTAGGTCTCCTCGTAGTATGTGTTGCATAATTACGCACATGAATGGTTTTTGTTTCATTTCCCGTGATGTTTTTGATCAGTTTGCACTTGAAGCTATATCGCTGTTTTCTCACATAATATTTCTTAGCCTTTTGAGACCTCATGCTTATTTTTATATCCCACAATATTTAGCTACAAATATCATGCCTACCTTGTTAAGCTAGTAATTGTCGGATGCGTTATGGGTGCTCATTAAGGTTATTATGGTGAATGTTGATAATAATGTGAGAACTATTTTTCCGGGATTGCTGATTCCCGAGGTTTCTTTTGTGGAAAAATGAAAAATGAAGTTGAAAGGGAAAAAAAATGTTGAAAAAAAAAAGTTTTTAAAAAAAAAAAACAAGAAGAAAAAGTGAAAGAAAAGATAATGTTACTTCCAAGTTGTTTATAATTGTTACTGAATTGGGAAGTGATGTTAGTTGAAGTTATATTCCGATACATATGATGTTTTGTATTGACGTAATTAAGACTAAGTGGTTTTTGTTGTGGTTTGAGCATTCTTAGCGCGTTTGGATTGTTGTTAGTTTAACCTTTAGCTCCACATGTCCATAACGTTTGTCCACCTTCTACCCTTCACCCTAGCCTTCTCTTGTTCTTCTCTTAGCTTCTTTTGTGCAAATTGTGATAAATTGTCAATAGAATTGGGAATATTTACCATCCTACGTCGCGGGCGCATTCTTATGAGTTGAGTAGGTGAGTGTTCTCACAACATACTACCCGTTCACAAAATGAGTGAAGAGTGAACCCGTGAGGAGTCCGATGTCAATAAGGGTCATGCAAGAGTTGAAATGTCTTAGTCCTTGTCTCCCTCATATTTTTGCCATGTAATTTTAAACCATTTGTTCTTATCTTGCATCCCGTGTTTGAATTGAGATTGAATTGTGAACTTGCTAGAGCTTGTCAATAGGATTTGTCATTTCAAGGATACTTGGTTTTGTTTACCGCTCTCGTTTTGTCATGTTTGACGATGCTTGCTTGAGGAAAAGCAAGAGTTCGGTTTGGGGGATTTTGATGTGTTGATATTTTATATGCTTTAATCCTCGTTTTCCCATGTATTTATCGTGTTAAATGCGCTCTTAGGAGCGGTTCGGGAACTAATATTCTCCTCTAGTGTGTTTTGTAGTGTTTTGTTGGTTTTGTAGGAAATATGCGATATGGATGCCTTTTCCCTTTCATCGTAGCTCACATGGAGGTCGGTGATTATTTATACACAAGCTAGGTGTTGCTACCGAGGTTGCGTGGATGTCATGGATTGATCCCGTATCGAGTTGGAACCATATAAGTTTAGAAGACTAGAGGAGTCCTTTTTGTTGGTCCCGAGGTCCGTCCCTAGGGATGGACGTCGTCCCTATTGCCTCACTCACGGCAAAATGAAGAAATTGGGCAATAGTGGATTTTTCAGCTGTGCCGATTCGGGACGACTTTAATCCCGATTCGGGACGGACTCTATCCCTATTCGGGACGACATAGCTGTAGTGTCTTTTCAGCTTCTTCTTTCTTTGGCTATATAGGAATGCTTTGTATCAGATTTGAACGTACCTTTTTTCATTCCTAAGAACCCTAAGCTTAGTATTAGAATAATATTACTTTTTTTTCATTCTCTAGTTGGAAGATTTACTCTTGTTCTCGCTACAACTTCCAATCGGAA
This sequence comes from Agrostemma githago, assembly GCA_958450325.1. Taxonomy (NCBI): domain Eukaryota; kingdom Viridiplantae; phylum Streptophyta; class Magnoliopsida; order Caryophyllales; family Caryophyllaceae; genus Agrostemma; species Agrostemma githago. The sequence continues at coordinate 53,907,671 of OY288243.1, forward strand.
ATCATTTCAATTAGCTTCAAATTACTTATTCATCTTTTATGTTCTTAATTGTTTATTTTCATTTCTAGTATTGATTTTATTAGTCTCCCTTTTTCCATATCGATCATTATGAGTTTCATTATCAATTGTTTATTTCGTGTCAATTTAATTATGAGTAGCTAATTTCGTTACTAGGGTCAAGGGGGATCGATGGGTAGAATTTAAGTTCTTGTGGAATAATTTAATGAATTCATATATATGCTAGTGCCTCGTTTATATGCTCTAAAAGACGATTAATTTGTTAAGGGCCACAACTTGTTAATCGTATTAGGGAAATTTCAGTTCATGTGCGAGAGCCGAGTGGAGATTAGACCCGCATGTCATTCGGTAAGAAGTCTAATAAGTAACGAGAGCCGTTAGTATCTTCCTAGGTTGAATTTCGATCTGAGAGGGCGTATTATAGCCAACTAGCATGTTTGTGTGTTCATCGTTTATTCTTGCATGATCATTTGTCTACTCATTGTGAACCCATAACGCTTGATTTTCTTTATTAATTGATTAATTCATATTTTGATTACGTATTTCTAGTCTTAGTTAACCAATCAAGCCAACCGTTTGAGGAATTAAGAATCGCCATAGCTTCTAACAGTTTGACCTTCTCCCTGCGGATACGATTCCCTACTTACCACTGACTATCTTGTTAGTAGTACTATGATAACTTGATTTGGTAATACGACTTTAACCCATATCACCTAATTTACGAGAAAGCCGTCGTTGTTGGTATATCAAAACGACATATATATATATATATATATATATATATATATATATATATATATATAGAAGTGGGATCAGGTGAGTCCACTTATATATGTTGAGTCCGTGAGTCCCCATCTTAGCCTTTGATTCAATGTTAGATTAATGGACAAGATTTGATCTCTTAATTAAGGTAATAACTAACAAATTTGGGTAAATATATCAATTCTCTCTCTCCTCCTTAATTATCTCAATGCAAATTTTTTTCTCTATCTTATTAATCTTTTTAACTGCTCTTTCTCTCACACAACAAGTTTCTTCAAAATTAAATTTTTTTCATCTTCACCAAAAAAATATCATTTTCCTACTGCCATGGTACGTATGTTACTATGTTACCGCCATAATCCATAAACTATGGTACTTTAACTCATATAATGTGTTACTTTAATTCATGAACAGTATTATTTTAACTCATAAAATCTGTTACGTTGTATAATATTCTCTTGCAAAAACTATTATTCTAACTCACACAATGTGTTACTCTAATTCATGAACTACGTTACTTTAACTCATATAACGTGTTACTTTAACTCATGAACGACTGTGTTAATTTAACTCATAAAATTTGTTACGTTGTATAATATTCTCTTGCAAAAACTATTACTATAAGTCATACATTATGTTACTCTAATTCATGAACTGCGTTACTTTAACTCATAAAATTTATTATGTTGCATAATAATCTTTTGCAAAAACAAGACTTTCAATCAACCAAAAGAATAATGTATGTTTCTATTAAGGATACTTGTAGACACCCGCATTTTGCCTGCTAGTGTCTATAGCAGTTCCCGACAAAACACCCGATGATGAGCAAACGTAACTTAGTACACTCGAATATGGGCTCGGAATCAATAATATCCGACGTGGACATTTAGCGGAGTACAAATCTCTCAAAACCAACCTCAAATTCAGGCCCTGGGTCGTTCCGAGTAAAATGAGACTAATTTGGGCCAAAACCGACACCAAAAATAAAAACTGTCTTTTGGCGACCGGGTCAAAACTCGGTCAAAGACGAATCCGTCCTCAAAATCAGCCAAGTCCGCTTCTAGAAACTTGCGCCCAAACACAATATTCAAAAAAATCAAAAAGTCAACCATTTCCTAAAATGGCTCGCCAACTCTATCCACTCGATCGAGTGGATTGACCTCACTCGATCGAGTGGAACCAAAAAAACCCAACAGACCCTTTTTCCTAGGGCACTCGATCGAGTCCACTAGGGCCACTCGATCGAGTGACCCTAGGTCGAGGGGTAAACTCTATAAATACCCCTCTTGTGCTCTTCATTTTCAGCTTTTCCTAAGGCATAAAAACCCTACATTTCTACCCTAACTCACACATCCTCTCTACACTACAACCCTAAGAAAAAACCGAGTCCTTATCCCTCGAAAAACCGATAAAACATAACGATACAAACACACACACCATAACTTTACATACATCCTCGATACTCTCGCGTTCCCTTCGCTATTACGAGTCCATTGCCGAGGCCAATCTAAGCATGTATGTTGAGGGTGTCATAAACCCCGTCTCAATCTTTACTATCTCGTTTTTTTTATATATACGTTTTTGTACTTTATATTATAATTATACTAGTATAGTAACTCTAACATTTTAATTTTTCGTTACTAACTTTTTATTCCTTCGCATTCTAACATTTACGTACCGCATTTATATATAATGATAATAAAACTCGAATTCGAACACGTTTAACTGTGATCACCGCACCAAGTCCGTTTAATTCCTTTACGAGCCACGACGGAGGTGGCACCCTTTCGAGGAGCGCCGCCCCAATGTATTCAAGGGCGTAATGTGATCGTGGCCGATCATAGTTGAACGCGTTTGATTCCATTTCAAAGATTAGCACGGAATCCGTTGATGCGAAAACTGACATCACATAATCCCTCCGGATTAGTTTCGATGTTGTGACGCGGAGGGACACCATTTCGTCGCTAATCAAACTTTTCAATCCCATAATAACATCTTTTCATAAATTTCCGATGACGGTATTATAATCGTATATTACACGATTATAACACCAAGAACCGAGTTAAGTTTAAATTATGCCATATTTTTATTTAACTCGACCAACCATCGATTTTAAAGTAAATAAATCGGAATAGCCACCTTTTCCGAAACGAGTTATGGCTCGTACAGGGGCCACTCGAGCGAGTGCCATGGGCCACCCGATCGAGTAGCACCCCCAAAAACTGGGCAGTAGCTACTTCGAAGGCGCACTCGATCGAGTCCAGACCGACTCGACCGAGTGGGTCATGTAGCCCAAGAAAACCGAGAGCTTTCTTTATCATTCGAGCCTCGTCTTTTGTTACGACGTTAGTCGTCGCGTGTAAAGTCAATCACGTGATCTCCTTTTTCGAACCTCATGCATATCACTTCACTTAAACGACTTTGATTGACGGTCTGTCACTATTAATCTTGTGTCGACAACTCCTTAGTCGTATCCGACACATGATTAATCTAGTCTCTAATTCCTCGATATGATAAGTCGGGACAAGGCACCGAGATTCGGGATCGGGCTAGCACCACGCTTAGGTCCCCTATCTCCGTCCTTCGCTTAATACACAATATAACGTGTATCTAATCGAAGTTCGTCCATTTGCACAACTTACGGTCAAGTTTGTATTTATTATATACAGGTCCGTTTCGAGTTATTATTTATCGCTCTTTGTATTTCGTTTATTTCGTTTTTTTATTGTTCGTTATCTTGTATTGGCCGTGTTGTATTTCCGCCCGTGTATATTGTACATTTTTTACGAGCTTTATTTATTTCGATGTTTATTGCTTTATAAATGAACCTCGCATGCTAAACAATTCGACTTGGATTTAGATGCATTAAAATGACGTAATTAACCAATAATTCACATGCTTAGCCAAAAACGCTGTTTACATATCATTTAGTCGTTTTACTAGCGCGCGTACACGAACACGAACGATGTCTTAGTAGAGGCCGCTAAGTGCGGGCGGGGTTGGGTGTCCTTAGTGGGCTTCCCAACACGTACCCTCACCCCTTACTCAGAACCTCGGTTTCCGGATGTCCGAAACCGTTGGCGCACGAGAGTCATTCTATATACGAAAGCCGGTGTAAACGGTATCGGTATCGTAATGCAAAGGGACGAGCCCCATAAACTCTGAAATTGAAATGGGCCATACTTTGTGTATAGCCCACGACGACATAGAGTGGGCTCGAATGGGTCCGAATTCCCACAAAATTCGGTGGCAACTCCAACTTTGACTTAAATTTCAACCCAAGAACAATCTCACCACGCGATTCATTCGCCTACCCAAACCCGCGCGTGGCCGCGTAGGGGTGGACCTACGTCATGTCCACAATTTGGCGACTCTGCTGGGGATACGTGATGTACCACATGTCATCGGGGTTCCTAGGGTGAGACTCGAAGAGAAATCGTTCGTATATTAGTGTGCGCTTTAGTTTAATGATTCATGCATAACCCATTTTTGCCCGGGCCGGTTACTTGTGACCGACGTCCCACTATACCGCGGTGCATTCCTAAATGGGTGCCCTAAAGACTTCGATGGCGGAACTCGTATGGGTTTTGCGGCATGTCCTAAGACCAACTCGACTTAGGGAGTCCGTCCTGATTTACGAGAAAGCCATCGTTGTTGGTATAAACTCTATTACGACCGACCGAGACTTAGCGTAAAGCATACATAAGCGTTTATAATGCTTGTTTGACTAGGTGCTACTTGGTTTCCGTGTAATTTTTTTTAAAAACCGTCATTTCAATAATGCATCTTTCCAAAAATACCAAATTTTGAAAAACCCGAAATGCTGTCCGTTTCGGGACCGGTCTTTTCAAAATATCCAATTTTCAAAAATTGGAATGCCGCCGAAATTTAGGATTAACAATTTGACTCAAAATATCCTTTTCTTTAGCCGGCATGATCTCCGTTTTGATTGTCGAATTTCCAACACTATCTCGATTTTCAGAATTTTAAAAATTCTAATCTCGTTTTTCGAAATTCAGTTTTCGGTTTTCAAACTTTCGGAAATTCGCTCATTCTATATTCAAAATTCAAGATTTCAAACATCCGACTTTCCAAAAAAAATCTTCCTTATTTAGGGACCGTTCTTTCAATTTTCAAAATTCAATCCTTTCCAAAAACCTTCCTTATTTAGGAAATCAATCCTTTTCAAAACCCTTCTTATCCTAGGACCTACCGTTTATCCGTGTGTCGGGTCTTTGCATAGTATGTCGAAGGTTTATAGCGTTGAAACTCTGTCGATCTTACATCACGAGTTTCCCCCCTTTCTCGAGTCCGCCTTATTTGTCAAGGCATTACCAACCCGCGTAGGCCATACCCCTACAACGGAAGGTCCGTCCGTACACTCGAGCCAAAAGTCTGGGGAAAAGTCTCACGTGAACCTTCCTTCGAACGGGATTAGGCCCACAAAGCCAAAGTCCTAAGGAAGTTATACCACCCACGAGTCATCCGTCTAGGTGTCTTTCTCGAGTCTTTAGTCTTTTTTCCTTGTGTCGCTTGGGATGTACTTTTTCTTTATGATTCCGAGATCTGGGTTCGGTTTCTGATTACGCGGTGTTCTTACAGACAGGCCACCATCCACCAGATACAACCGCAAAATGGAAGCAGCCCTGAACAATCTGAAGGCCTCCGTGGATGCCATGGCCGCCAAACAAACCGACATTGATACCCAACTGACAGAAATGAGGGCTAGGCAAGTGGCTATCGTTGCGCGCATGGCTGCAGTGGAGCAAAGGACTCCTACTGCCGAGGCTACTGGGCCTCTAGCTGAACTAGTTAGCGCGGTGCGCCGACTAGAAGAACAAGTTCACTTGGCTAGGAGTAACAATATCCACGGGAGAATAGCCGTGAGTACTCCCCGGTGAGTGACAAGCGGCCTGCGAACCTGAATCTCATGGGCTTACCCATGTTTGAGGGAACCGAAGACCCGTTACTACATGTACGGGCCTTCAAAGAATTCATGGCTATCAAAGGGGTAGATTCTTCGATGTTCAAGAATCCTTTTGCTGCATCCCTTGAGTAGCACCCATGGGCCTGGTACTATAGGCTAGACCCGAAAAAATACCCTACTTGGGATGATGTGGCTACGGAGTTTCCCCGGAACTATGCTGACAACACCGAGATCCAAACCACAATGCGGTCTTTGGAGGTTATGGCCCAAGAGCCAAAAGAGGGTTTTACTAAGTACCTTCAACGCTGGAGGGCCAAGAGTGTGAAACTGGTCGATAAGCCCAGTGAAAAGACTTTGGTGGAGGCTTTCGTTAAGAATCTTCTCCTCTCCTACCGAGTACATCTCCGGTACGCTGTCATACCCTATTTCACCGCCCTTACTGAAATGGGTATGAGAATTGAAGACGACCTGAGGCTAGAGGGCCTTACTAAGGCCTCTGGCAAGGGAAACCAAGGGGCTTCCTCTTCCACTACTATGCCCCAAGCTGCAACCCGCAGCATTTTCGACGCGGTTAATCTACTAGATGCCTCGTCCAAGAAGAACACCCAACCTCGGGTTTTCACTGATATAGGTACCACCTATACCTACGCCTTACAAAGGCTATCCTCGAAGGGCCTGATCCAACCGATAGGCCCAACTCCTGAAGTTTCGGTCGAGCGACGCTCCAAGAACTATAATGTCCAAGCTTATTGCCAATACCACCGAGGCAATGGGCACGATACCAAAAAGTGTTGGAAGCTGAAACACTTGATCCAGAACTTGATTGAGAGCGGTAAAATCCCGCTACCTGGAGATAAGCCGAGTAACAAGGAGAACCCTTTCAGCTCCCATGCCATCTTTGTCGGGGAGGTGATTGATTGCTCTCACCTTATCTCTCCATTTATCCCGCAAGTGAACGGGATCTGGTTTGACGACGAGGAAGATGTCTACCTCGCTAAAGGGGAAACTGTCCCCATCACCCCTGAGGAGATTCGTAAGACTAAATGCCGAGTCTTAGCCAGTAACCACCTTGGTCGTCCCTATTAAGCCACTAGCTCTAGGGACACCCCTATCCCGATAACCGTCGCCGAGCCACTTGGGATGGAAGTCACCCCTGAGGAGCCGACTGCTGAAACGGCCCTCGTGAAGCAACTAAAGAAGACCCGAGTTGACCTCACTATATGGCAACTCCTAGTTAGCTCACAAGAACATCGAGAAGCACTCACTATGGCTCTCGATCAGGTTAAGATCGACTCTTTGGCTACCCCTGCTGAAATAGTAGCCACGATCCTGCCCCACTTGAAGGGCAAAACCAAGGAAGGAGGCCCAATGATCACTTTCTCTGAAGCCGACCTACCGCCATTCCGGGCCTCCCATAATCTGGCCCTCTACATAACGGTGAGCTGCCGAGGGAAATACCTCCCGATGACCCTAATTGATGATGGGTCTGCTGTGAATGTCCTCCCCTTGAGGACCACTAAAGCCCTCGGTATTACCGAGGCCGATTATGTTCCGACGGCTCAGACCATCCAAGTCTTTGATGAAAGCCCAAAGTCGGTAGCTGGGGCCATAAAGCTGACCATTATAACGGGCCCAATAGAAAAAGAGCTTAAATTCCAGGTGATCGATGTCACCTCATCCTTCAATTTGCTCCTAGGAAGGCCGTGGATTCACGCGGTCAAGGCGTTATCCTCCACCCTCCACCGAAAGATCAAAATGCCTCTGCTTGACAACGTTATTACTTTAGAGGCGACCCCAATGACTGTGGCTAGCTGCAACGCCACGGGCCATTCGGACCTTTGGGGGTTCGACTTTGTGGGGATGATCGAGGAAGAGTACCTTTTTAGGCCCTACTTCACAACTAGCATCGACACGATGCTACAGAACCTAGGGTACTTACCGGGGTCTACTTCTTTACCCGATCTTCCAGCTGGGAAGATCATTGAGGTCCTTAAGGGCGAAGACTCTCACTTTGGCCTTGGCTATGCCGCCACCCCAAGCAACGTTGTCCGAGCAGGAGTCGAGAAGGTTTGCAACATTATTAAAGGTATGCACTTGAGCCCTTACAGCCCGCGGTTGACTGACTACTTTGTCACACCGGTGTTTGGGGCTATTCAGGTTGGACTGTACCAACCCAATGTTGTGCACCTCGGGATCCAATCGGCCCGGGACTGCAACTATATCCCGGATGATGTGTTCGCCCTCGTCCAGACTGATGAAGCTGACGATGCTGAGCCCGCACTGGGGCTACTCTTCGGGGAAGACACCATAACCCCGACTCCAAAGGAAGACTTGGTCAACCTGATTCTCCGCAGCAACAGGTTTGACTCGACCACGCTGATCTCGGATGTTGGTTCCGAGACGGGAAACAGGGCCTGGAGGAAGACTGTCAAGTGGACCGACAATCAAGGAAAGATCTACAAGCTGGTCACTGGAGAGGGAGGCATGCCTGAGTCTGAGTCGGAGTCTGAGTCTGAGTCTGAGGTCGAGTCTAGGGAGTCTGGTGCTAGAGTCACTCCTGTAACCCCTCCCCCACTTGTCATTCCTGCTGCTGGCACTTCGAGGTCTGTCCCGAGTGCTTTACCAATTCCGCCACTGACCATTGATCAGATGGCTGCTCTTTTCGAGCTGTTTTCAAAAATTTTAATCAATAATAACAACCGTTCTGCTTACGACTTGTTCCTTTTAAATGCTGCTTTCAAAAATATTTTATGCAATGACATTGAGAAACCCGACGAAGAGGTATCCTTACCTCCACACCAGATCGAGCAGCTAGAGCAAAGGGAATCTCGGAATCCGGTAATTAAAGAGACCGAATCCATTAATGTGGGAACAACCTTATGATTCCGAGATCTGGGTTCGGTTTCTGATTACGCGGTGTTCTTACAGACAGGCCACTGTCCACCAGACACAACCGCAAAACGGAAGCAGCCCTGAACATTCTGAAGGCCTCCGTGGATGCCATGGCCGCCAAACAAACCAACATTGATGCCCAACTGACAGAAATGAGGGCTGGGCAAGTGGCTATCGTTGCTCGCATGGCTGCAGTAGAGCAAAGGACTCCTACTGCCGAGGCTACTGGGCCTCTAGCTGAATTAGTTAGCGCGGTGCGCCGACTAGAAGAACAAGTTCACTTGGCTGGGAGTAACAATATCCATCGGGAGAATAGGCGTGAGTACTCCCCGGTGAGTGACAAGCAGCCCGCGAACCTGAATCTCACGGGCTTACCCATGTTTGAGGGAACCGAAGACCCGTTACTACATGTACGGGCCTTCAAAGAATTCATGGCTATCAAAGGGGTAGATTCTTCGATGTTCAAGAATCTTTTTGCTGCATCCCTTGATAAGCACCCATGGGCCTGGTACTATAGGCTAGACCCGAAAAAATACCCTACTTGGGATGATGTGGCTACGGAGTTTCCCCGGAACTATGCTGACAACACCGAGATCCAAACCACAATGCGGTCTTTGGAGGTTATGGCCCAAGAGCCAAAAGAGGGTTTTACTAAGTACCTTCAACGCTGGAGGGCCAAGAGTGTGAAACTGGTCGATAAGCCCAGTGAAAAGACTTTGGTGGAGGCTTTCGTTAAGAATCTTCTCCCCTCCTACCGGGTTCATCTTTGGTACGCTGTCATACCCAATTTCACCACCCTTACTGAAATGGGTATGAGAATTGAAGACGACCTGAGGCTAGAGGGCCTTACTAAGGCCTCTGGCAAGGGATACCAAGGGGCTTCCTCTTCCACTACTAAGCCCCAACCTGCAACCCGCAGCATTTTCGAAGCGGTTAATCTACTAGATGCCTCGTCCAAGAAGAACACCCCACCTCGGGTTTTCACTGATATAGGTACCACCTATACCTACGCCTTACAAAGGCTATCCTTGAAGGGCCTGATCCAACCGATAGGCCCAACTCCTGAAGTTCCGGTCGAGCGACGCTCCAAGAACTATAATGTCCAAGCTTATTGCCAATACCACCGAGGCAATGGGCACGATACCGAAAAGTGTTGGAAGCTGAAACACTTGATCCAGAACTTGATTGAGAGCGGTAAAATCCCGCTACCTGGAGATAAGCCGAGTAACAAGGAGAACCCTTTCAGCTCCCATGCCATCTTTGTCGGGGAGGTGATTGATTGCTCTCACCTTATCTCTCCATTTATCCCGCAAGTGAACGAGATCTGGTTTGACGACGAGGAAGATGTCTACCTCGCTAAAGGGGAAACTGTCCCCATCACCCCTGAGGAGATACGTAAGACTAAATGCCGAGTCTTAGCCAGTAACCACCTTGGTCGTCCCTATCAAGCCACTAGCTTTAGGGACACCCCTATCCCAATAACCGTCGCCGAGCCACTTGGGATGGAAGTCACCCCTGAGGAGCCGACTGCTGAAACGGCCCTCGTGAAGCAACTAAAGAAGACCCGAGTTGACCTCACTATATGGAAACTCCTAGTTAGCTCACAAGAACATCGAGAAGCACTCACTATGGCTCTCGATCAGGTTAAGATCGACTCTTTGGCTACCCCTGCTGAAATGGTAGCCACGATCCTGCCCCACTTGAAGGGCAAAACCAAGGAAGGAGGCCCAATGATCACTTTCTCTGAAGCCGACCTACCGCCATTCGGGGCCTCCCATAATCTGGCCCTCTACATAACGGTGATCTGCCGAGGGAAATACCTCCCGATGACCCTAATTGATGATGGGTCTGCTGTGAATGTCCTCCCCTTGAGGACCACTAAAGCCCTCGGCATTACCGAGGCCGATTATGTTCCGACGGCTCAGACCATCCAAGCCTTTGATGGAAGCCCAAAGTGGGTAGTTGGGGCCATAAAGCTGACCATTATAACGGGCCCAATAGAAAAAGAGCTTGAATTCCAGGTGATCGATGTCACCTCATCTTTCAATTTGCTCCTAGGAAGGCCGTGGATTCACGCGGTCAAGGCGGTATCCTCCACTCTCCACCGAAAGATCAAAATGCCTCTGCTTGACAACGTTATTACTTTAGAGGCGACCCCAATGACTGTGGCTAGCTGCAACGCCACGGGCCATGCGGACCTTTGGGGGTTCGAATTTGTGGGGATGATCGAGGAAGAGTACCTTTTTAGGCCCTACTTCACAACTAGCATCGACAGGATGCTACAGAACCTAGGGTACTTACCGGGGTCTACTTCTTGACCCGATCTTCTAGCTGGGAAGATCATTGAGGTCCTTAAAGGCGAAGACTCTCACTTTGGCCTTGGCTATGCCGCCACCCCGAGAAACGTTGTCCGAGCAGGAGTCGAGAAGGCATGCAACATTATTAAGGGTATCCACTTGAGCCCTTACAGCCCGCGGTTGACTGACTACTTTGTCACACCGGTGTTTGGGGCTATTCAGGTTGGACTGTACCAACCCAATGTTGTGCACCTCGGGACCCAATCGCCCCGGGACAGCAACTATATCCCGGATGATGTGTTCGCCCTCGTCCAGTATGATGAAGCTGACGATGCTGAGCCCGCACTGGGGCTACTCTTCGGGGAAGACACCATAACCCCGACTACCTGGTCAACGTAATTCTCCGCAGCAACAGGTTTGACCCGACCAAGCTGATCTCGGATGTTGGTTCCAAGACGGGAAACAGGGCCTGGAGGAAGACTGTCAAGTGGACCGACAGTCAAGGAAAGATCTACAAGCTGGTCACTGGAGAGGGAGACATGCCTGAGTCTGAGTCGGAGTCTGAGTCAGAGACTGAGGTCGAGTCTAGGGAGTCTGGTGCTAAAGTCACTCCTGTAACCCCTCTCCCACTTGTCATTCCTGCTGCTGGCACTTCGAGGTCTGTCCCGAGTGCTTTACCAATTCCGCCACTGACCATTGATCAGATGGCTGCTCTTGTCGAGCTGTTTTCAAAATTTTCAATCAATAATTACAACCGTTCTGCTTACGACTTGCCTCTTTTAAATGCTGCTTTCAAAAATATTTTATGCAATGACATTGAGAAACCCGACGAACAGGTATCCTTACCTCTACACCTGATCGAGCAGCTAGAGCAAAGGGAATTTCGGAATCCGATAATTGAAGAGACCGAATCCATTAATGTGGGAACAACCTTAGAGCCCCAGAGACTTAAGATAGGGTTATCCTTAGATCCTGAGGAGAAACAACAATTCACGAACCTCCTCCAGGAATTCAAAGATGTCTTCGCATGGTCCTACAAGGACATGCCGGGGATAGACTGGGAAATAGCCGAGCACCACATACCGATTAAAGACGGGTGCAAACCGGTTAAGCAGAAGCTCCACCGAATGAGGCCCGAGTGGTCTCTCAAGGTAAAAGAAGAAGTCGACAAACAATTCAAAGCCGGCTTCATACAAGTGTCCTAATATCCGGACTGGGTTGCCAACATCGTGCCGGTTCCTAAAAAGGACGGTAAGGTGCGGGTGTACGTGGATTTTCGGGATCTTCACAAAGCGAGCCCGAAAGACGATTTTCCGTTACCACACATCGACATACTGGTGGATAACATGGCCGATCATGCCCTTCTATCATTTATGGACGGGTATGCCTGGTACAATCAGATAAAGATGGCGGAAGAAGATATGAGTAAGATTACCTTCACCACACCTTGGGGTACATACTGCTATACCGTCATGCCATTTGGTCTCATTAATGCCGGAGCCACATACCAACGGACTGCTACGACCTTATTCCACGACATGATGCATAAAGAAGTAGAAGTTTATGTAGACGACATGATCGTCAAATCCAAAGAATGGGACGGTCACATCACCGCCCTAAGAAAATTCTTCACCCAATTGCACAAGTACAACATGAGACTAAACCCTCAAAAGTGCAGTTTTGGGGTAACATCAGGCAAATTACTGGGTCATATCGTTAGCCAACGAGGTATCGAGGTCGACCCAGCTAAAATTAAAGTCATTACTGAGATGCAACCTCCTAAAACCGAAAAAGAAATAAGAGGATTCCTCGGGAAAGTCCAGTATATCAGTCGGTTCATTTCCAAACTAACCATGGTATGTGAACCAATTTTCAAGAAACTGAAAGTAGGGGAACGGGTACTATGGGATGACAAGTGCCAAGTTGCTTTCGACAAGATCAAGGAAATCATGTCTGCTCCGCCAGTCTTAATGCCACCTCAACCCGGTTTGCCTCTGTCGTTATACCTAACGACGACCGAGACAGCCATGGGGGCTATGCTGGCTCAGACAATTAACTCTGAAGAACGAGCTATCTATTACATCAGCAAAAAGTTTTTGGAATATGAGTGTAAATATACCATGCTCAAAAAGACGTGCTTGGCTCTGGTTTGGGCCACTAAGAAGCTCCGAGATTATATGCTCAGCTACGAGGTCCATGTGCTATCCAAAATGGACCCAATCAAATACCTCTTCAAAAAAACCCGTTCTCAATGGCCGAATTTCTAGATGGACTCTAATGCTGGTGGAATTCGACCTAAAATTTGTACCATTGAAGGCCATTAAGGGGCGGGTAGTAGCTGAATTTCTCGCCGATAGCCCGGTAACCGAAGAACGACACACCGACACCTGGTCCTTCCCAGATGAAGATATCTTCCATACCGATACCGAAACATGGGATTTATACTTCGATGGAGCGTCCAATTTTTAAGGGTTCGGAATCGGAATCCTCTTAATCTCACCATAAGGGGAGCATACTCCCTTGTCCATCGAACTGGACTTTGATGTAACCAATAATGCAGCCGAATACGAAGCATGCATTTACGGGCTACAAGCCGCCGACGATCTGGGGATCACAAATCTCCGAGTACACGGCGACTCATCCTTGGTTATTAACCAAGCACTTCAAAAATGGAAAACTCGGAACGCTAATCTCGTGGCCTACCAAGCACGAGTAAGGGATCTCGAGAAACAATTCCAAAAGGTAGAGTATATATACTTACCCCGGGAAGAAAATCAGTTCGTAGATGCACTCTCGAAACTGTCATCATTACTGAATATTCCCGATCACGTGACCAGTATGCCAATTTGCGTCGAAAGATGGTCCGAGCCGGCATACATTCACGACATTGAAGACATTGAGATAACTGATCCTGAACCATGGTATCAGGCTGTGTTAACGTACCTGAAAAACGGGGAATATCCTCTCGGGACTGAAGGCTGAGCCAAGAAAGCCTTACGAAGGCTAGCTACCTAGTTTGTCCGCACCGATGACGGGCAGCTATTCAAAAAGACAACACAGGGGGCTCTTCTCCTTTGTGTTGATAAATATAAAGCCAAAAAGGTTATGGCCGAAGTACACTATGGTGAATGCGGCCCACATATGAATGCCAAGATGCTGACCCGAAAAATCATGAGTCTCGGGTATTACTGGAATACTATGGAAACCGACTGCCAGTTATATGTCAAACATTGTCATAACTGTCAAATCTTCGCCAACGTGCAACATATGCCGTCATCTCTGCTTTATATCATGACGTCGCCTTGGTCGTTCTCGACATGGGGTATCGACATAATCGGGAAAATAAATCCCTCTGGTACCGGAGGACACTGCTTCATTTTCGTAGCTATCGACTATTTCACCAAATGGGTCGAAGCTGAATCATACCGCATTCTCAATGCTAAGCATGTTGCCAAGTTTATCCAAAACAAGATAATATGTTGATATGGTATCCCACATGAATTTATCAGTGATCACGGGACTTACTTTCAAGCCGAAACTGCGGCCCTGCTGACCAAGTATAAAATTCAAAGGCATATGTCCTCGCCCTATCGCCCCCAAATGAACGGAGCAGTAGAGGCGGCCAATAAAACAATTGTCACCATACTCAAAAAGATGGCTGATAATTACCGGGACTGGCCCGACAAAATACCTTTTGCCCTATAGGGATACCGGACGTCAATTCGCACCGCAACCGGGGCGACACCGTATTACCTAACTTATGGGATGGAGGCAGTCCAACCAGTTGAATTGGAGGTACCGTTCCTCAGAATTCTGTTAGAAAGTCAAGTACCCGAAGCTGATTGGGTTCGAGCACGGTATGACTCGTTGGTTCTACTAGACGAACGACGATCTCGTGCCCTCAACAATATTCAAATCTATCAGAAAAGGATCCAGCGGGCCTTCAACAAAAGGGTAAGGCCCAGGAACATTAAAGAAGGAGATCTGGTTCTTAAGTCTGTCCGAGCTCTACTACCAGTCGACCCAAGGGGAAAATTCAAACCTAACTGGGCTGGACCATATTTGGTAAAAAGGATTCTATCAGGCGGAGCAGTAGTGCTAACGGATCTGGATGGGAATGAGTTCGTCAACCCGACCAACCTGGACCAGCCTTTTCTCAATGTCATTAGCAAAATTTATCAAAATTATTTTTTGCAAAAAAGCAAGTCAATAAGTTAGAATTATTTATTCTACTGTCACAAACATCTTGAACCAATAGTCTTGATGTAATTCGAGATTGCAAATTTACTGAGCCTGAACTACGTTTGGTTTGATTTCGTTAATCGCGGATACGTAGGCAGTCCCTCAAAAGGGCACAACCAGTGCAATTGAGAAAAGACAGGAACAGTTTAATAATAAACTTCCTTTATTAATTACTAAAACCCCGATAAACTCGGGAAATTACAAATGCAGGAATTCAAAAAAAAACAAAAAAAGCACACAACAAAAAATAGTAATAATATTTAAATAATAAAAAGCTAAGGACTCGGTGTTCAAGGCATCTTGCCCCTCCCCTTGTCCTTGGCCTCCTTGGCCGTCCACTGACGACGACGCGGAGGAGAGCGTTCCCGAATCACCACGGGAACCTTCTTAGCTCGGACTCGTTTCTCTGAACTTGAGTCCTTAATCACATCAACGGGCCCAAGTTGGGCCCTCACGGGCTCAAGAAGCCGGTCACGTGGGCCTAGTCGGTCTCTAACCACCAGTCTTGGCCCAAGTCGTCTCTCCAAATCAGTCTGGGGGCTTGGCTGCCCCCGAGTGCTGCTAGCACCAGCAACCTTAGATCGAGCCTTAGTATGTGATTTAAGACCCGATTCTAATCGGAATAGAGTAGCAGGAGTGTCTCCCTCGTAGAAGAAACCCCTGTTCTCCTTCGCCGTCTCCCGGCGAACAAGTTCGAAGGCCTCATCGACCTGCAAAACCATACGAGCTTCCTCGGACTCCTAAGAAGTCCAGTTCTCATATGCACGTGAAACCCAAGCGGATTGGCAAGGGTTGGGTATAGTCCATGTAGGACGTGTGAACCGTCTCTGCAGCCATGTGTCACACATAGCGTCCGTCAATTGGAGCGAGACGCTAATGATTGCCTCAGTTTCAGGAATACGCTGAGACAAACCGAACTGCCTCAGGAGGCGATCCGGGTAGATGTGAACTGTCAAGTCGAGAGACAGAATCACTAAGTAGCGGGCTTGGTCTCTCTTGGCCAGACCCATCAGTTTGGAGAGAAACCACCAGGCGACGGTCCACCTAATTAAGGGACCACCATAAAACACCAGCTCCTCATCCCAATAAGCTCGGTTTATATGATGGCTCAAGCTTATCCGTCGCCTCCTCGAACTAATTTGGCTGCTACGGTAGTTGGGAATACTCGTCAGGACAGGTATGACCCTCTGCTTATGGCTGACGAGCCCTTCACGCAAGTCTACTGGAATATAAACGACCCGACCGGAATGCTGCCTGGTCGTAATCTGCGATTGCCCTGGTAGCTACTCTGACTTTCGCCTTGTCCACGCCTCAGTCAGAGTGGGGGCTCTGTAGACACCCGCATTTTGCCTGCTAGTGTCTATAGCAGTTCCCGACAAAACACCCGATGATGATCGGACGCAAACGTAACTTAGTACACTTGAATATGGGCTCGGAATCAATAATATCCGACGTGGACATTTAGCGGAGTACAAATCTCTCAAAACCAACCTCAAATTCAGGCCCAGTGGGTCGTTCCGAGTAAAATGAGACTAATTTGGGCCAAAACCGACACCAAAAATAAAAACCGTCTTTTGGCGATCGGGTCAAAACCCGGTCAAAGACGAATCCGTCCTCAAAATCAACCAAGTCCGCTTCTAGAAACTTGCGCCCAAACACAATATTCAAAAAAATCAAAAAGTCAACCATTTCCTAAAATGGCTCGCCAACTCTATCCACTCGATCGAGTGGATTGACCTCACTCGATCGAGTGGAGCCAAAAAAACGCAACAGACCCTTTTTCCTAAGGCACTCGATCGAGTGCACTAGGGCCACTTGATCGAGTGACCCTAGTTCGAGGGGTAAACTCTATAAATACCCCTCTTGTGCTCTTCATTTTCAGCTTTTCCTAAGGCATAAAAACCCTACATTTCTACCCTAACTCACACATCCTCTCTACACTACAACCCTAAGCAACCCTAACCAAAAACCGAGTCCTTATCCCTCGAAAAACCGAGAAAACATCACGATACAAACACACACATCATAACTTTACATACATCCTCGATACTCCCGCGTTCTCGTCGCTATTACGAGTCCATTGCCGAGGCCATTCTAAGCATGTATGTTGAGGGTGTCATAAACTCCGTCTCAATCTTTACTATCTCATTTTTTTTATATATACGTTTTGTACTTTATATTATAATTATACTAGTATACTAACTCTAACATTTTAATTTTTCGTTACTAACTTTTTATTCCTTCGCATTCTAACATTTAAGTACCACATTTATATAAAATGATAATAAAACTCGGATTCGAACACGTTTAACTGTGATCACCGCACCAAGTCCGTTTAATCGCTTTACGAGCCACGACGGAGGTGGCACTCTTTCGAGGAGCGCCGCCCCAATGTACTCAAAAGCGTAACGTGATCGTGGCCGATCAAAGTTGAACGCGTTTGATTCCATTTCCAAGATTAGCACGAAATCCGTTGATGCGAAAACTGACATCACATAATCCGTGAGGATTAGTTTCGATGTTGTGATGCGGAGGGACACCATTTCGTCGCTAATCAAACTTTTCAATCCCATAATAACATCTTTTCATAAATTTCCGATGACGGTATTATAATCGTATATTACACGATTATAACACCGAGAACCGAGTTAAGTTTAAATTATGCCATATTTTTATTTAACTCGGCCAACCGTCGATTTTAAAGTAAATAAATTGGAATGGCCACCTTTTTCGAAACGAGTTACGGCTCGTACAGGGGCCACTCGACCGAGTGCCATGGGCCACCCGATCGAGTAGCACCCCAAAAACTGGGCAGTAGCTACTTCGAAGGCGCACTCGATTGAGTCCAGACCGTGACTCGACCGAGTGGGTCCTGTAGCCCAAGAAAACCGAGAGCTTTCTTTATCATTCGAGCCTCGTCTTTTGTTACAACTTTAGTCGTCGCGTGTAAAGTCAATCACGTGATCTCCTTTTTCTAAACTCATGCATATCACTTCACTTTAACGACTTTGATTGACGGTCTCTCACTATTAATCTTGTGTCGACAACTCCTTAGTCGTATCCGACACATGATTAATCTAGACTCTAATTCCTCGATATGATAAGTCGGGACAAGGCACCGAGATTCGGGATCGGGCTAGCACCACTCATAGGTCCCCTATCTCCGTCCTTCGCTTAATACACAATATAATGTGTATCTAATCGAAGTTCGTCCATTTGCACAACTTACGGTCTAGTTTATATTTATTATATACGGGTCCGTTTCGAATTATTATGTATCGCTCTTTGTATTCCGTTTATTCCGTTTTTTAATTGTTCGTTATCTTGTATTGGCCGGGTTGTATTTCCGCCCGTGTATTTTGTACATTTTTTACGAGCTTTATTTATTTCGATGTTTATTGCTTTATAAATGAACCTCGCATGCTAAACATTTCGAATTGGATTTAGATGCATTAAAATGACGTAATTAACCAATAATTCATATGCTTAGCCAAAAACGCTGTTTGCATATCATTTAGTCGTTTTACTAGCGCGCGTACACGAACACGAACGATGTCTTAGTAGAGGCCGCTAAGTACGGGCGGGGTTGGGTGTCCTTAGTGGGCTTCCCAACACGTACCCTCACCCCTTACTCAGAACCTCAGTTTCCGGATGTCCGAAACCGTTGGCGCACGAGAGTCATTCTATACACGAAAGCCGGTGTAAACGGTATCGGTATCGTAATGCAAAGGGACGAGCCCCATAAACTCTGAAATCGAAATGGGCCGTACTTTGTGTATAGCCCACGACGACATAGAGTGGGCTAGAATGGGTCCGAATTCCCACAAAATTCGGTGGCGACTCCAACTTTGACTTAAATTTCACTACAAGAAAAACTGTTCCGGGCGTCCACCTGTTTGGCGTCCTTGGCATATGGACGCCGACATGGCGTCGGAAACATCATACGGGCGTCCACAGTCGGACGTTAAAATTGGCGTCCGATTGCACTTTGGGAGGACAAAACTCAGGCCGACGGGCGTCCACAAGCGGACGCCATTTGGGGTAATTGGCATCCACTGGCGGACGCCATTTTGGTTAAAACGGGCGTCCACCAATGGCGTCCGACAGTGGACGCCCGTCGACTTCAGTTGGCGACTTATACTCGCGCACCCCCCTCTCCCCCATCACTCTCTAAAAAAAAACACTCTCTACCTCTCTTCCTCTACTCGCCGATCCACTCCTCCATTCCTCTCCTTTAATTTTTTCCTAATTTTTGGTATGTTTCTTACTTAATTAGTTGTTATTCATTATATTTAGTTCTTGTTTTCTATTGTTTCATAGTAAATATTGTTTAGGTCTAAATTTAGATTAGGTTGATTAGTTTAGGCCAAATTCGATTAGGTTGATTAGTTTTGCCCAAATTTGATTAGGTTGATTAGTTTTGCCCATCACAATTTTGATTATGGTTTGATCAATTTGGTTGAAATGAGCTACAATGACCTCTAGGGCATTCCGCGAGTTTTTGTGTCACTTAGGACGGACCAAAAGGTGTCGTAATAATGCCGGAATTTCCCGAAACCAATTCTATCTTGATCGGGGTTGTAATTAGGTGTTAGCGGTGCTTTCGGAGTTTTGATATCTGTATCCGAAAATTTGACCTTATTTGACCTGTTTTAGATGTTTTTGTCTGACTTAAACCATGAATTTTTGTCTTTCGTTTGGTTATTTTGGGATTAAATTGATAAATGAGTTAGAGTTTTCGTAAATTGCGAAGAAATTGTGATTACATTTGTGAGTGTGTCATCTCTTGATGGTGATGAGTACTATGGTATTTTGGAGGAAATTTTTGAGCTTTGTTATGCCGGCAAAGAACGAGCGTATAGAGCTGTGGTTTTCAAATGTGAGTGGAAAGACAGCTCCGTCAACGGGACCCGAGTGCATGAACGTTACAAGATTGTGGAAGTAAATCACACAAAGAAATTTCCTATGTACGATCCGTTCATACTCGCCCATCAGGCGAAGCAAGTTTATTTTGCTCCTTCTCCTTACACAAAAAATGACAGAAATCAAAGTCAATGGTGGGCAGTCTTTACAACTAAACCACGGGGACAAATGGACAGTTCTCTGTTCCAGGAAGAAGCTGTTTCAACTGGTACACGCTTATCTTCTATTGAAGAGGCCATATTCTCCGAAGAAGAAGATCAGGATGAAGGGGCAGAGGAAGATTTTGAGGACAATGTTGATGATGGACAAGGAGAATACATGGTTATGGATGTACCAGAGATCCTTGAGGAGGATGACGGACACGAAGAAGGCAATTGGGAGGACGATCAACTGGAGGGCGAGGAGACGGAGGAGGATGACCAGACTGAGGAGGATGAGGCTGAAGACAATAACGAGAGTGAAGATGATTAAGCGAGTTGTTGTAGTAAGTTATATTGATGATTACATGACTAGGTCACTGTGCTACTTATTTGGTACATTACTTAAATCAAGTTAGAATGTAGTCGCTAGTTGTATTTAACATTGTTTAATTTGTTGCAAGGTGAAGATAATGGCAGGCAGTAGGGCGACCCGAAAACGTGGTGGGGGTAGTAGGTCTGCTCAGACGTCGACCACACACCAGGAGGAGGAGGAGGAAGTGATTCCCGAAACGATACCGGAGCAGACCGATGAGCATGAGGAGGAGGAGCAGCAGCAGGGGCAGGTGGAAAAGCTGGATACGGACGATGCCGGTCGGGTGATTCTCAAACCTACAGGCACATGGTAATATAATCTAACTTGTTGATTATTCTTTTATAACATGTTTATTTTTGGACTACATCTTGTATGATTTTATACATATATGTGCTTCTGGACTCGGTGCAGGTTTCTGCATAAAGATGTCGTCAGAGGCTGTACTACCAGCTATATGGTCGACAAAGGACAGGGGTACGCCTGTTGGTCTCAGGTGCCGGAGGAGGTACGGCAGTGGTGGTTCAACCAATTCCGGGTATGTGGATTGTTTTGCTACCGAGTTTTTAATTTATAATGACGACTTTGTAAATAATTTTGCTA
Source organism: Agrostemma githago (assembly GCA_958450325.1). NCBI lineage: Eukaryota > Viridiplantae > Streptophyta > Magnoliopsida > Caryophyllales > Caryophyllaceae > Agrostemma > Agrostemma githago. Next base: position 53,928,845 of record OY288243.1, read on the forward strand.
CTAATTATTAATCCTCCTTGATTGTGTAGATGAAGTTCAGTTGGGCACCCGAGTTAGAGGGAAGGGTCTGGAGCCGGTACAATGAGGCGTGCACACGACGTTTCACTTGTGTGATGAATAAACGACGCACGCGGGGGACTCCGCTAAAGGACCTTACAGGTGTTGTTTTTATTTTGGTAATCAATTTTAACAAACAATCTAACTTCAATATTTCACTGTATTAAATAATATATTGGGTTGTCATATTTTAGGTGAAGCATTGGCGAGATGGGTCGCGTACCACGAGAAGAAGGACTTTAAGGTCAGGTCTGAAAGGGCCCAGAAGAACAAACTTGCCGACTGTGAGCATGAGGGCCACGCAAACCCGACACATCATCGTGGTTTTCAGTCTTCTTTCAGTCGTGCCAAGAGGGTATGATTTCCACTAATTAATACCGTACTCTTACTTGAATAATCGGAAAATATTTTCGCATAATTTATATTCACCTAATAACATTCGTACTCATTTAATAGATGCAAGCTGAGCTCGGGAGGCTGCCAACCGCGCCGGAGATATTCATCGACATGCATGGGCAGACCGACGACAAAGGGACTACCTTTAAGACGAAAAAGGATCAGGCGCTCTGGGTAAGTACTAACTATCTTAAGTTGGTAGATAATAACTATCTTCGATGGTCTCATCTAATAATAACTTCAATTGAAATCGTTCTTCTGTACGACGCAGGACGCCTACCAAGAAGAGCTAGCGAGACTAGAGGCTGATCCTGATGTTGAGGAAGTCGACCCGAATGAGACTTGGTTCAAGGTCGCCAAGGGTTACAAGAAAGGTAGTGTGTACGGTGTAGGAAATGCACACGGTATGTACTTCACACCTCCCACACCGCGTGTCAGCACCTGCACACAAATGGAGTACACGCCGGCTGGATCTCAGCAACCCGACCCGGAGAAGGACGCCATGAAGGAACAGCTGACGGCCCAGCAGCAGCAGCTGAAGGACCAGGCCGAGAACATAAAGAAGATGCAGGAACAGATGGCCATGTTTCAGGCCATGTTCAGAAATTGCAACCAAGGTCGTCCCCCATCCCCTCCAGACGACAGAGACCCATTTGGTGATGGTGGTGGTAACTCTGGTGCTACAGCTAGCTTCACAGTTTGCTGATTGTTTTTTGTTGCTGTTGTTGTAACTTAATTTGCGGATTATGTATCTTCTAACTAGTTTAGATTTGTGTATCTTCAAACCGTATGTTAAATTTTTTTTATATAAGTTTTTTCAGCAGAAATGAGTCGAGAGATGAAGTGTTTTGGTTGACTGAGAGTGAATGAGGTTGAGGTATTGTGGATATTCCACATTTGTGGTTGGTTGAGTGTTGTGGATGTCGTTTATATTGCAGGTTTTGGCTAGACATTGAACGCATGTTTACGGCCATGCAACAGCGTAAATAACGTCCGATAACGGACGCCATAACAGACGCCAGGTGAAGCTCGATTGGCGTCCGACTGTGGTTGCCAGAAGTCCCCAGATGGCGTCCACAGTCGGACGTCAACTTAAGGCCCCTGACGTCCGACTGTGGACGCCATCTGGGGACTTCTGGCAACCACAGTCGGACGCCATCTCCGGCGTGGAATGTCGGTCGCCATTCCTCTTGGCGTCCAATAATGGACGCCCGTTTTTAAAAAAGGCGAGGGGTCGTGGCTTCCGCTTTCTAACGTCTGTTTGCGGACGCCCGTTTGCTTATAACGTCCACTGTCGGTGGCCACTAGGTGGACGCCTGGGGCACCTTTTCTTGTAGTGTTTCAACCCGAGAACAATCTCACCACGAGATTCATTCGCCTACCCAAACCCGCGCGTGGCCGCGTCGGGGTGGACCTACGTCATGTCCACAATACTCCAAAACAAAAATTATAAAACTCCATTATAATTCCAATGATTCACCTGTAACTATAAGAACTGGATATTTGAAATCAAATTATAATCATAAACTGTGTCTTTGTAAGTCATTAAAACTGTGTTACTGTAACACATTAAGGATGTTACTCTAACGAATAATGTATGTTACTCTAACAATATATTGACCTACTCAGAATTGTGCTTCTTCTTCTCCTGATTCTTCTTCATCGTCAGACGATGATTTACATGACGTTTCCTTCTTCTTCTTCTCATCTACATCTTTGAAGATCTGCCCTATGTATGGAGAAATTCTCACCCATATCTCTTCATCATTCATGTGCTTTTGCGTCAACTGAAAAAACAATAACAGTGCCAATAAACATGGCGAAAAAAAACAATCAAAACTTGAAATATGGATTAAAGTAACAGATAACAAGAATTAAAGTAACAGATGAAGTGCATTGAAGTAACATTGAATTAAATTAACAGAGGATGCTTATACACCAGGTATAAAGTAACAGAGGTCAGACATTAAAGTAACAGATAGTGTGAATTAAAGTAACAGATAATGTTCATTAAAATAACACCGGATATAGGTTAGTGCAAAAAAAATCATATAACGATAAAAAAATGAGAGTATGATGCAGTATCTTACTCTTTGATATTGTTTCCTATTTTGAAGTCATCATGTCCCATAATTATAGGAAGCGATATTTTTTTTTCTTTTTTATATGGCGTTACTCTTTGATATTGTTTCCTATTTTGGTGGCAATCACGTCCCATTATTATAGGAAACAATATCTTTTTTTTAAATTTTTTTTAATATGGCAATTTCCTAAATTCTTAGGACACTCCAATGCACTACAATAACAGATGAAAAGAACTAAAGTAACGACTGGAGTGTATTAAAGTAACACGACATATAAAGTAACGATTTTTTTGTCACTCTAATGCATTAGAGTAACAGATGAAAAGAACTAAAGTAACAGATGAAGTGCATTAAAGTAACATTAGATTAAAATAACATTATGTGCATTAAAATAACAGGGGTTAGCCATTAAAATAACAGATTATGTATATTAAAGTAACACAGTATATTTGTTTGTGCGTAAAAATCATATAATGATTAGACCTTTAATAATATGCAGTTTCCATACTGTAAAATTTAAAATCTAATAATATGGAGCATCCTAATGACGTGTTTTCAGTATAAATTAGAAACCAAATACTCACCGTTTGTGTATTCGTCGATTTACATATCCGCCATGAATGAGAAATTTCAGCGTCGCGAGGAAGAAGATAAATGATTGAACGTGTTATGGAGTGGGTTGATTGAACGTAAGTTGCAACCGCACGAAGAAGAAGATGAATGATTGAACGTGATAAAATGAAATGAATAAAATTAATAAAAATTCTGTAAGCAATATCGAAAACTCACCATTGTTGTACTCTACGTTTTGTTTATCAACAGTTGATGAAGATGTCGCGACAATTGAATCCATAGAACGGGATGTCGAGCACAGATTGATGGGAAGCATTTTTTTTTAGGTTTGATGATGATGAACGTAATAATGTCAACGAATGAATGAATTAATTAATTTGCTGTTTCCTAAAATTATGGGAGTTATTTTAGGAAGCAATATATCTCTCTCTCTCTTTTTTAATGCAAATCTTAGAACCAATCTTGTTCCTCCATCCATCTCCCATCCAATGGATGGGATGAGGACTTAGGGACTCAATATATGAGAGGGACTCATAAGAACCCATCTATACTAAGTGCATTAATTAGGATCAACTAAATCTCAACCCTCCATCCTCACTTCATCCAAAGGCCTAAATGTGGACTTATGGACTTATAGGGAGGGTTGTCCTTATCTGAACCCCTATATATCACTCATCTCGTGCAACTTTAAGCACCTTTTGTGTAACTTTAGCACTGGAACTTATGACCTTAAAATAGTTGTTGACCTTATTTGAACCTACCTCTATATATAGAGTAGAGATCAAATAAGGTCACCATGTGTCAGTAAGTCTATATTAAAGTTACAGATGACATACGTTAAAGTTGCATTTGTTTAAAATTGATATGTAACTATAACATTCAGCTCTTTTATCACTTCAAGTGATAAAGTGCAACTTTATCACTCATCTCGTGCAACTTTAAGCATCTTTTGTGTAACTTTAGCACTGGAACTTATGACCTTAAAATAGTTGTTGACCTTATTTGAACCTACCTCTATATATAGAGTAGAGATCAAATAAGGTCACCATGTGTCAGTAAGTCTATATTAAAGTTACAGATGACATACGTTAAAGTTGCATTTGTTTAAAATTGATATGTAACTATAACATTCAGCTCTTTTATCACTTCAAGTGATAAAGTGCAACTTTATCACTCATCTCGTGCAACTTTAAGCACCTTTTGTGTAACTTTAGCACTGGAACTTATGACCTTAAAATAGTTGTTGACCTTATTTGAACCTACCTCTATATATATATATATATATATATATATATATATATATATATATATATATATATTTTGATTATATGATGATTCTATTTTACCTAATAAATATATAATTAACTGTTAAAAAATGTTTTACCTAAATATATAAATAAATTAATAATAAAAATATTAAGTAAACGGGCTATCATATAAAAAACACAAAATATAAAAAAATTACGGTAAATTAATACTAAAACAAAAAGCTATTTAGAATAAAGAAAAATATGTTTTTTTTAAAAGGAATATATTTATACTCCGTATTTCAAAGAGATAAGAAGGAGGATATTAAAAAATCTATACTAAAATAGGATGGACAAAAAATTATTTAATTTTTGAATAAATTTATTTTAAAATGAAAAATTAACTAAAAGAAATATATATAATGCTTAAAAGAAAAATAATACTTACAAAGTAATAATTTAAAAACAATGAGTAATTTCCAGAATAAAAAAAATATTTAAAAACAATTAATCTTTGTCCATAATCATAAATTAAATCAATGGATATATTTGATTACATTATCAAAATATTTGACATATTTAGGAAATTTTTAAACGTCTTTATATTATTTGAGCTAAATTTACTAATTTTAGTAACGCATGATATATTATCGGTCTTATATTATTTTTGCTCTAAATTAGCTTTTTAATATTTATTTTTAATTATTTATCGAAATACTTTTGAGTTGAGATCGGAAGACAGCCAATTAAAGTTCTATTTACACGGTTTGTAGGGTTGTATTAAAATGACAATATCTCACTCATGCGATGTCAGAATAAGGCGAATTAAAATGCGTTGGAAAGCTAAGTTCGAAAGTTATAAATTTGTAGAATAAAGCAAGATCAAATTATGTCATCTAATAGGTCAAAATTATGCTAGAAATGATCAGCTATAATAAAGATATTAAATTAGAAGGAAAAAAGGAAAGAAGACGGAAGTGAGCTAAGCCCAAGAACATTATATTTAGCCGTAAAAAGGAGAATGGAAGCATGAAGGATGAGGCCTCTGAGGCATCACATAAGAGATAAGACGTAGAGGAGCAGCACACACACGTAAAAGATGTACTGTGCTAACGGGTAGCCATAAAGGCGATTAAAGTCTATATCCCGCATTTTTTCCTATCTCCAATGACTCAAGCAAATTCCCAGTATGGTTTACCTGCCGACAGTACCATATTTCCATTTGCTTCACCATGACCATTAACAAGAGTCAAGGGATCATTGTCTCACGTTGGTTTTATCGCCCCAAGCCATGTTCACCCATGATCAGCTATACGTTGCAATATAAAAGGTTATCAACAAGCGTGGATTGAATATTTTTATTTATGATAGCAATAAATGCACTTTCAACACTAAGACTAATGTGGGTATCAAGTATTGTTCTAATGTTCGTGCAAATATTTACTTTTGTCATTGCTAATTAGTTTTTCATTTTCAAGTACATGCCATTTTCAGTTTAGAAAATTCGTAGTTTTTTTGTATTAGTTAATTTGATCTCAGCGATTGCGGTTTGGATCCATGTAAACTATTCGTTATTTTGTCAATCACTTTGTGACAAAATTTTTAATGCCACCGTGCAATTTGCACGGGATCAAAACTAGTTATTTACTCAAAACCGAAACATGAACGGTTGACTGAAACAATAAAAATAAAAAGTTGTAAGCTATTGACTTAGACGGAGAAAATATAATTTTGTAAATCACTAAACTATTTGTATAAACAAAAATTAATTAAAAAACCATGCATAGGTACAGATTTTGCACTTGTAGAGTAGTAAATACGGAATACCTTTTATTTTATATTTCCAAGAAAGTTGAAACCCTGAAATTTTCAATCACTTTAAAAAAATTAAACTTAAATTGTATTAAATGTTTACATTAATGAATAAAATTAAATTATTTTAATAGTGACATGTCCGTGTCATGTCCACTATTCTGGTCAAGACACTTAGTTGGCCGTGTCCGTGTACACAAAAATTTCAAAAATTACATGTCTGACGCGTCGACATGTATTTGTATTTGACACAAGCCCACGAGTCTGAGTACCATAGGACTAGACTCTTTCGATCCTCTTTTGACAAATTCCACCCTACTTGGAAGAACGTCATTAAAAATTTTCCGGAGAAGGGTCTTCCATTTGGCTGAGCCATCCAATTTCCATAGTAGCTTATTGTAGAAGGCGTTGATCTTTCCTAAATGAGGCGTGAGACCAAACCAATCTTTGAATTGATTCTCAAAAGCTACACGATACCCACTCTTGGTTGAGTACTCCCCTGAAGATGTTTTCATCCAAAAAAATACATCCCTTCGTTGTTTCATCGACAATTGACAATATAGTATTCTCTGGCCCAGTCATCATCATAAAGATATCGTAACATTATTCCAATATTCCAGTCACCTGAGAGTCTGAGACTACATCACCTACAGTGGGAGTATCGGCAGGAGACCTATCCATCCTAAGAGAAGGTGTGTCACCGTCAACCCACCTCAAAGCATTAATTCGATCTTACTTAGGTTCCCCGGGAGCCATCCTATCGAGTCATTGAGAAGACAAAGACCTCACTTGATACCCTGCCAACTCGAAGAAGAATTTTTATTGCGTGAAGCAACCACTTCATTCAATTGAAGAACATTACAACCGTATTTTGTCGTGAAAACTTGGCTCACAAGTCACAAGTGACTTATAATTTCAAAGGATTTTCCATAACAGTTTGGTAAGAAGAGATTGACTCATGCACCGAATGTATCGAATCCCCGATCTTCCCTTTGATTTGTGAGGGGAGAGAGAGAGAGACAGAGAGAAAGAAAGAGAGAGAGACAGAGAGAAAGAAAGAGAGAGAGACAGAGAGAGTTGTGTCAGTGGACCTGTAGAGTCTAGCGATCCAAGAAAATACTCTAGAGGGGGGGTGAATAGAGTATTTACATCTTTTTAAAATTTTAAACGATATATTACACTAAAGTCTTATTATGAAAGATGTAGTGTAATATTACGTTAGATGTATGGCTAATAAATGGAAGTGACAAAATGTTTGCTACTATACTTACTACTAAAGAGTATATATAAGTATAAGAAATAGCAAAACTAAATAAATACGTAAAGTAAATAACAAGAATAGTTTTAACGTGGTTCGGCCCAATTGAAAAGCCTACGTCCACCGGTGTCTTTATTTATAAGAGTACCTTCTCCGGATTACCTTACAAATAAAAGCTCTTCACGATTAACTCCAATCGTGATCGTGAGAGTGAAGTGAAGCACTCAAATTGAGAGATATTAAGCTCTCGGTTTGTGGGATGTTAAGCCCACGACAATGAAGGATGTTAAGCCTTCGATTTGAGGGATGTGAAGCCCTCGGAGTTTGAACGATGTCAAAAAGGGTGAACGATATATGTCGTTCGATTGAGTAAACCACTACTCGACTCGTACGACTTTACTACTCATGTTTACAAGATTTCTCTAGCTATGAATAAACTTCAATTGTCTAGAGAGAATAATGAAACTATATGACTTCCAAGCGTAAACAATTTAAACACGATTTTATATAGCCAAGACTTAAACCGAAATTTATTGCAAAAGCTTTTTGAAAAGAAATGAAATTTGATTTTCTTTGCAAAGTGAAAATGTGTGTGCAAGTCGTGCTTTGATAGTGAGGAAGAGCATACTATTTATAGGTAAAACATCCGCCTTAATAAAGGAAATGAGATCCCCTTAATTGATGTGCTTCCTCACTTAAAGAAGATATGGTAGGTGGAATATCAATCAATCAATCAAGATAATATATTCAAGTTTCCCTTGTTAATGATTTTCTAATATCTTTAAAGGATCAAGATATTTTGAGAATTATTTATTTTGAAAACTTTTATTCTCTTGATAGATAATTTCCTTCTTTATACTATCTTCTTCAAAGACTAGATTTTCTTTGACAAAGTCGACGAGATTTCAAGAAGATATTTTTGGTTTTAAATCTTAGGAGCATGTGTACGGTTGTTTACGAAGGAGGTTAATGTAACCTTGAACATATTCAAGGTTATATTATCCTTGTCATATAATTGCTTCATCTTCTTTACATTTGAAATCCTAAGCCGCAATCCTTCCCCTTGAGTTCTTCGACAAAGTTGCCTTCTTGAATCTTTGCTTCTCTTATACTTGTGCTGGCACGTCATGTTCTTTCAAGAAATAATCTCGTCACTTAGAGTATATAACTTTGACATAAGCAAAACATATAGAATATATGTCCAACAAATTCCCCCTTTTGATTATATCAAGTCAACTATAAGTATTCTAAGTGGTGAGACATTTTACCATCCCAAACCCGAAGAGGCAGATAGAAATCCTTGGTCTAAACAAGATTCAACAAATAAAAACATAATTGATCACATGAATGGATCTATTTCCCCCTCTTGACATCATCGAAAAGGGTTGATCAGCTGTGAGAATATCATACTCAGAACATACGTCAAACAAGCATAATGTCAATCTACGAAGAGACTTCGTGAGCGGTCTATCTTCTGCGATGACAGAATCGTGGATAGGGAGTCTTGTTTGCAAACTTCACTTCATTAACAGCGTCATTGATACCATGCCCTATCTCATTTCCTGCCTTTTTGAAGGCTGTAATGTCATTACCCATAACCTGAACCCGAGCTCGAAGGTTGGCTAGATGACCTTCCATCTTTGTTAATCCAACCCCAAACTCAGCCCGAGAAGAAGTAAGTAAGGTGGTTAGATTATCCACCTTTTGCTCAAGACGCACAAGAGCATCTGTGGATTCATTAACCACGACAGGAGGAGGCGGGGTAGCAACTAAAGCAGCAATCTCATTCAGTTTGCCCAGAATTTCAGCAGAGAAGTTTTTAGGTATCATATTCACGACCTCCTTTCCCTTGGAGGAACATTAACCCTTAACCTTAAGACTACCATCATGATCAATGACTGACATTTGCTTCAGATAAGCAGTGGTCATATTATCACAGGGAGTTTCGAAGGGAGAAGTTTTACTAACGACCCTCCTGATTTTGAAAACCTTAGACAGCCACATCCCATTGGGAATACAGATAGACCCATTAATCTGAGGTGATTTCAGTTCAGATAGTACATGCTCAATGTGACTCACCATTAGGAAAGGAAGATTAACCTTAGTTCCCTTAAGAAGATGGTGGAGTAAAATTATCTCATGAATGTGAAGCGTATTGGTTCAAGTCTTTCTAGGCAATAGTGAGGAATATGATACATTGAAGACAAGCTTAGCAACGGATGACAGGGAAACTCCATACATAACAGAAATCTCAGTGGCCTTGGAATCAAGTGATTTCTTAATACTTAGGATTTTTTCAGAATCGTAATTTTTCCAGCCCACCCAGCTTTGAATTTCTTCCCCCTCACAAGGTACCCCCAACATCTGTCCCAAATACTCCATTGTGATTTTGATGTATTTATCCCCAAAATTTGCATGCAAGACCTTATTATCAATTTTCAGAGTTGCTCAAAATTGAGCAATCTGAACTGGGTACACATGATGTCCAATGTCAAGTAGGTCCCCCCATTCTTGTATAGCAAGTGTGTCACGAAGTTGTGACACACATGAGTTCTCATCAAACCATGCAGCGAGGTATTAACGACCCGAAACAAAAGAGTAGTTAAGTACTTTCTTTACCTGATCAATCTCTTGTCTCGTCATACGCACATTCTCAATTTTGGCTAGGACAAGATCCTTTCCATGCAACTCCTCCTTTTCTTCCTCAACAAGATCTTTCCCTTTCATAGACCTCTTTCTTTTGCCAACAATAGTCACATCCTCGAGAACTTCAATGGGCTCCTCCTCTGTTTCGGCAGACCGAGTGTCGAGAGTCAATTCCCGGGAGGCTGAGCGTAGGTTCTTTTTGTGAGGAGTAAAAGAGGACGCTTTCTTTGGAGGCATGGCGGAGAAGTTTTGAGGAAGAGAGAGAGAGAGAGAGAGAGAGAGAGTTTAATGAAGGATGGTGGGTGAAAAGGGTAGTAGGCGGTAATAGGTGGGTTAAAAAGGTGGAGTAATAATGAGTTTTATGGGAAGAGGATATATGAGGAGAGATATTATGCGAAAAAGATTTTGTGGGGATTTGTTACTTAAGTGAACACCTGTGAAGAAGATTTTTACTGAGATTATGAATAAAATCATGAATTAAAGAGTTTTTAAGAGAGTGAAATATACCATAGATAATATACAGGATATAATTTTACGAAAAGAGTTATTCCAATTTGGAATTTACCCCGAATATTCAAGAGATCAAATGAATATATGGAAGTAAAATTATATGTACCATATGGTATGATATTGACACGGAATGACTATTATCACAATTAAGGAAAAATATGACCAACTCTCATACATACTTACTAAAATAAATGTGTACATGTGCATGGACCGAGGTAATACGGACACAGACTAACATCACCTCAGTCTTCGTCATTCATTTAGGGCAACTAGATAATATCAAATGACTTTTCAGTTTTCATTTATCAACCCAAGTTCCAACCGTAATTCCTCGAACCGTTCTCTGGGCAAAGGCTTAGTAAGAATGTCAGCTTTTTGAAGATCTGAAAGACAAAATTCAAGTTCAATATTGCCCTTTCTACATGGTTTCTTAAAAAATGGTGGCGAATATCAATATGTTTGGTACGAGAGTTATGTGCGGGATTTTTTGATATGGCAATAGTACTAATACTGTCGCAAAAAATAGGTATGGATTTAATAATTACCCCATAATCCCTCAATTGCTGTCGTAACCAAAGTAGTTGTGTACATACCAGGGATGCAGCAATATATTCACTCTCTGTGGATGAAAGTACCACTGTAGCTTGTTTTTTAGAGCCCCATGATATTATGCTTGATCCTAAAAATTTATTGTTTCTGAAGTACTTTTCCTGTGAATATAGCATCCTCCATGATCTGCATCTGAATATCCATTGAGATCAAAGATATCATGCATAGGATACATGAAATGAAGATTTTGTGTACCAATTAGATAGCGTAAGATGCATTTGACGGCAGTTAGATGAGACTCTTTTGGATCAGACTGGAATCGGGCACATACACAGAAGATGGATTAACAAAGATGGAAGGTCATCTAGCCAACCTTAGAGCTCGGATTCAGGTTATGGGTAATGACATTACAGCCTTCAAAAAGGCGGGAAATGAGATAGGGTATGGTATCAATGACGCTGTTAATGAAGTAAAGTTTGCAAACAAGACTCTCCTAGCCAGGCACGATATAGCGAAAATGGAGACGGAAAATGGAGATGATGAACACGAAATTTCTGGGCAGAAATGATGCTGGTTTTTGGTCAGATTTCACAAGAAAAAAAAATAGGGAGAAAGAGAGTATTTGCTTGAATAAAATGGATGAATGAATTATAAGAAAAATGTGAAGAGATATAGAGTGAATGGTAACTTTAAAATTGATGAAAATTAGGTACATCCACCTCCAAAATTACAGCCAAGAGTGAATGTGAGAGGAGTGTGAAGAGTTTGCATGAGTCAACAATATTAATTTGTGAGAAAGAAATATCTTATGCTTTAATCATATTGTTTTTATAAAAATAAAATGTTACACAAAAAAATGTGTAGAGGTTGTGTGACATGAGTGTCATGAAAAAAATGGTTCAAGGTGGTCCCAAAATAGTTGTAAGTCGATAAAAATAAGGATCGTAAAATTATTAAAAGAATTTCAAAGCAATTTGAGTAAACCCCGCGCTAGAAAATAAATAAATGAAAAACTTTGTAATAAAATTATTAAAGGGTAATTTTCATGAATAAAATTATTTCTTAGTTGGAAATACTATTTGAATGTGTTTACATTTTTAGGAAAAGAAATAACTTAAATCCGAGCTTTAAAACGTTAATTCGTAGAGAAGTAGAATTCCTCGCGGAAAAATAATTAGTTTACGAAGAAAATCAATTAAATAGATCTAAAAGAATTAAAATCTTCAAAAATAAAAATAAGTATCATTAGACTCAAAAATGAAAATAAAGCTTAGGAAAAAAATGATGAAACATAGAGCCGAAAAGTGACAGAGTTATGACGAAGTCATAACGGTAAGGATAAAAATGCTAGGAAAAATAGCGGGTGTTACAATCCTCCCCACTAAAAGAAAGTTTCGTCCTCGAAACAAAGAATAAGCAGAAAGACCTCAAGATTACCCCACTCGAAAACATGAGGATACCAATTTCGAATTAAACTTTTGCTCTAAAAGAAAATTTTACAACTTCCAAAGTGACACGAAATTGAATGAAAATATTTATTTCAAGAGAAAATAGGGCTAAGCTACCCGAAGTTTAAAATCTCTTAATTAAAGAAATCATAAAGTAAAGTTTATTTGATAAAATAACGACGTCAAATAACGTTTGTAAACAAACTCGAAGGAAATGAGGTAACCAAAACTTCTTAAACTAAAAGTAAAACAATTTGATTAAGAAATTTGATAATGTTTCTTTTTCTAAAGAAACAAAATTTAGTTTGGAGAAATCAAATTTTGTAGTTAGTAAATATCGAACCAGTTGTCAAACATTTTCAATAACAGATTCAAAAGTCCACCAACAAAAAAAACGAAAAAATAATTTCAAAACGTTAAAATTTCGAAAATGTTATCAAAGTAATTATTGAAGTTTTCAAAAATATTATCAAACTTGAACATACAAAATAATTTCGACAATGTTAAAATGTTTTACATAATAATCCTATAAAAATTGAAATATTTGGAAATATGAAAGTCTTCATAAAATTTCGATTGCTTAAAAATCAAAAATTGAATTAATTTCGAAATAATTTAAAATAAATTATTAGGGCATTTTTAAACATATCTAAAAATAAATATCAACCAAAGATAAAACAAAAGTGAAGTATAAAGTTCTGAAATTATAATTCAAAAATGTTAAACACTAGTAGAAAAATGTTCAATTGCTGCTCCTTATTTGAGGCATTTTAGGCAAATAGCAACAAATAATTTTCCTTTTTTTAAGAAAAAATATTAAGTGAGTCATTTTTAAAAAAATAATAATAACAAGATGATGGTGCGGCGTCTATACAAAGTGACGCCTCACTCAATTAAAAATAAATTCCAGGTGCTGCGTCCCTGTTGCAAAATTGACGCCTCACTTGAATTGTTATTATAATAATAAATTAAAAATAGTGGGGTCAGGACAAATTGAAACTCCTCTTAAACATATCACACCTCACTGGAACTACCTTCATCTCCTTATGCCCGCAGTACCAGAACTACACCCTACCATTTCCATTTTGATTTCCAAAACCTAAACTCCACCGCTCCTCCTTCCTCTTCCTCCTTCGCCTATTTTTAGGTCTTTCATTGGCCCGTCAACGCACTTGTCTGCTCCTCCGTCCTTGGCCTGTTCTCGTTTCTCTTTCGTATTCCCAATGCACGAAATCTTGTCGGTGCTTCTCTGGTTGTTGCCTCGTCGCGGAATCTTGCTCAGGTTGTTTCTTCTTCCCCTAATTTCACCCAAGTTTCATTTCATTTCCTCAGGTCACTAATTTAGGGTTCGTAATGTGTAGTGTACTCGAGATTTGAGAAAGACTGAAACTTTACTTGTTGCAATTGAATTTCTTCCTTTTATTATGTATTTGCTAGACTCTCAGGTTTACCAGTATTTTGTCACTAATTTAGCGTTTTTGTTATTAATTTTGTGTTTTAAATGTGTTACAAGCTGAAAAACGGATTGAAACTTAGGGTTTACAATAATTTGGGTTTTTGTTACTTACATTGAAAAGATCGAAACTTTAATTTGTAGAGTACTTGAGAAAGATAGAAACTTTTACCCTTGTCAATGTTACATAGGATTACGATTTGCAAGAGAAAGGGAGGGATCGGGAATGAGAGGTTGGAGATACCTACAGTAGAAGTTAGTACTACTACTACTAGTAGTACTCCGTAATAATTTGGCAGCTGTGGCCTGTGGTTCTGCTGCAAATACGCTGACTCCTATTAAAGCCCCCGCCCCTTATTATTAGTCCACTCCCCACTCCTACTACTTCCTTACTCATCACACTATTTACTAAGTACTCCATCCAAATACCCCCAGACACTTACGTATCGTATCCATATTACATATCCTCTATCTTCTTCATTATATTCACATATAATTGTATCGTTTTAGTAAACTACTTTTTAGGTATACATATATATATATATATATATATATATGTCAGGTATATGCATATATCCCATACATGTTCTCTATCCTGTTATTGGCTTCTTTGTTGATACTTCCCATCTAAGGTAGGTTTGATTGCAAATGCTTTGACTTATTGATGAACAATTCGTCATGGCACTATTCAGTAGGAAAATTTCTATGCAAGGATCTGTTTGTACGAAAAGTGGAAGGTAATGGGAGTTTACTCTTTGTATGAGAAGAGTAGTTGTAGTCTAGTAGAGGTGTGAAAGCTGAATCGGAAAGAAACTAGAGTCTAAATAATAGAATACAACTTTTTTCTTTTTCTTTTTGCTATTTTGTATTGTATTGGTTTCCTATCCAAACCGGAGTCAAAATATAAATTCTTATCATTGTGGTTTTTGTCCATTTGAGATATTTCATCTATTTTAAATTTAAATTTTTGTCAATTTATCGTTCTGATAGCTCCACTTTACTAGTTCATGCCTGAATATTGTCACACGTATTTGGCTTTAGTATACTATGAATAATATATGAGTTCGAGTGTTGAACTTCCAAAATAGTGAACTATAAGGTATAGTATTTGGGTCAACTTTAATTTGGTTTCGATGTAAATAGTGATGTTGGCTGTTGATTTGAGCTGTAGGTAGAGAAAATGTTGTTCATTTGAGTATGCACCTGGGTAAACTCTATATTTATTATATTTTGTGCTTTTTAACATTTCAGTTTTATATTTATTTTTTAAAATTTAAACCTCGTGCTTCTTTTCATAGTTGGATGTACTTTTTGTGGAGATGAATTCATTTACAATGATGGATGAATGATGTAATTATGAAGTTGCAATGGCTACGCCCTAGGAAAGTTCTGGAAGTGTTATTTAGCTTATTTAGTTTTATTGATATTTAGATTATTTAGTTTGGTTTTGAAGTTGTTTTGCCTTTATAGTCATAATAAATATCATTCCAAACTCTAAGACACATAGATTCTGATTGTGTTTAATGTTTACCACTTTAACTAGTAGCAAAATGTATGGCTTATATAAGAGGCCTATGTTAGATCATACCGGAGCTTTCGGTTTTATGTTCAAACATTAAACATTAGCAATGTCCTACCTTTTGTTTACACTTTTCGTTCGACCATCCCATAGTTCACCCCATAAGGGTCGCAGTGGGTAATTAAGTTCTCATGTGTAGTATTGTCAGAGTAGTGCAAGCTAGAGTTTTGGGGTTCTTGTACCCCAAGTCATTTAATCTTGAAGAGCTAATTTAGGCATGTGAAGATGGGCCAATAGCACTACTGATTTTCATAACGAATTTTGTTGATTATTAAATGTTTTGTTCTAAACACGGAAGTCTGGTTCAATCTATTTTTTACTTGATTATTGTTATAGTAAGAATACTAGTTCTGACACTTGGTTTTTATAATGAATTTTGTTGATCGTTGAACATTTTGTTGAAGGAGAAGTTGAATGTTTTGTTTAAACTCTTCCTAAGGTTCTGAAGGAGGAGAAGGAGAAGAAGTATGTTGGCTAGGTTTAGCTTGAATGTTACACTGTTACATGGCTTTAAACAGTAGGATTCATTTCCTAACCTTCCGCACTTCCTTCATTCTTATTTCTCCATTGATGTTGCTTTGCTCAACCTCTACTAATGTATTAGCAAAAAAATGTCTACTAGCTTTCATTTGGTGTAGGTGGCACCCCCTGGCTCAAAATTTCTTATGCGGTTAATATTGGGAGCTCTTTTATGAGTGATTTTTTTCTATTCATCTTAAGCTAAAGATAATGGTATCCCACCCTCTTCCTTCTTGCAGAGCATTCATATTTCTCAACAACTAGTATATACTTCTATATAATGTCATATTTCTTGGTGTTCTGTTAAAATGTCTTTATCGTACCCGGGTTGCTTCCTGTAGTATCAAAATTCTTACAAGAGTTTTTGACTTTTTATTAGTTGGGTTTTATGATTTGATTATGGACTACCCATGAGTTTAATGTTAGGATGTGAGCTGGGTGTAATTATGGTTTTAATCTAGCTGTGGAAAAAATTTGAGCAATATTTTTAGTGATGAATTTTGCTCTACCGGTGTAATTAGGGTCTTAATTTGCTCTAGCTGTGTAATTAGGATTTTGCTTTACGTGGGTTGCTTGATGAGGATTTTAGTATTAAATTTTGTCGTTGATGGTTGTTTTTTGCAGTTCAATTGGTTTAAGAAGTTGATCAAGTTAAATTGGAGTGAAAAAGAGTGGGACAGTTTGGGTGGCAATTGCTAGCTATTGTAGTTGGCAAGGATGGGATAATACTACTATTGCTGGTAATTTGCACTTCAACTCAGAAATTTATTTTTCGCCCTTAGTAGTTACGGAGTATTATTTTTTGAGGTTAGTCTCCCTTGCGATAAATTATGGATCGTATTGTTAAAACGGGTCATTATCTAGACTCATTTGATAAATTTTCTGATCTTTATATAGCCGAGATTTTCACGTTCCTTTTCAATGGTAGTGTTGTAAGATCTTTGGGACAAAGCAGAGAGAGATTTGATAGCAAATTTCTCTTGTATTTATCATGTGTCATCTTACATTATATTATTAAGTTCTTCAATAAAGTGTTGCTAGTACCACTTAACTTAGAAATTGTTGACAACGACTTGGATCCACATAAATATATTCAAAAGTGTGAGATGTGCAAAAATAGTACACAAGTTTGTTTATTTTTGAGTATTTTGCCTTCTTTGTAGGTTTATCATATAATTGGAAGTTGGAACTAACAATGTCAATGGAGTGAGTTATCAAGTGCAGGAGTGCATTAGTATAAATACTATGAAAGTGTAATTTTTGGTGCATTTATTTTAATATCATGAAAAGTTGAATAATGTAATTTTATTTTGAAATGTATGAAATCATTAGTTTTGTATTTATTATTTTTTTTATTTAAAAATACACCTATTTGAGGCGTTTTTTTTAAAAAAAAATGCCTCAAATAGGTTCTTTTTTTATTTTTGTAATTACCTATTTGAGGCGTTTTTTGGCGAAAACGCCGCAAATAATCCATCAATAGAGGCTTCAAAAAAACGCAGCACTACAATTTCCAATGTGCGGCCCCCCGTATGAGACATCATAAAAAACGCCTCAAATGGAGGGTTTTATGGAGCCTCAAATCTATGTTTTTCTACTAGTGAAATTTAACGATATCCGAAAAGTTTAAGTTAGTCAAACTTTTTACAAAACAGGCAATTTCACAATTAGAAATTATTAACTCAAAATGTTAATATTTTACGCTAGTCAAACTTTTTATAAAAATAGGGAGTTCGAAAAATGGTTAACGGGTAAATAGAACAAGGATAAATAAATAAATTACAATAAGAGATTTCAAAATCGATAAAGGTCGAAGGGATTAGCAGCAGATGCGGTAACATAATTCAAGAGAAGTAGAAAGGAAGACGAAGTTGAGAGTCGAAAAGAGCTCTCAAGGATTATAGAAGAAATTAACCATCTCGAGATTCCTAGCACGACTCTCAAAAACACGGGTTCCTAATTGGCCCATCAAATAACGCTAAATCCAATATCGGTACAGGGTGGTCCTACTCAATCTAAAATCTCCAAAATCATCAACTGCTATAGCCTCCAAAATTAAGCCTTACATACTTATATAATCTTTCAATTAGTATGGTAAGAATCCACAAATGATTTAGACTAATCCATTAATTAAGATTCCAACGGTCATCAAAACATACCCAAACTTGTAATCACTAAGGCTCGTAATTCAAAGCTCATAAGGTCTGAACTCGAGGTATACTTCAAATTTCTCGAGTAAGGAACACTAAATAAAATCCACCAACTAACAATGTTCGGGTACAGAATCCTCGGATTACCAATATGTTATAATGCCACAAGTAAAGAAGTTGGGGAAAGTATAACAAGTCCTCAAACACGCTCAAACCTATTGGTAATGGCGCAAAAACTCACATCTTCAAACAGGTCATTGGGCTAAGGTTTCTAAAAATTCCACCAAATTTCACGTATCAGTGAAACCACCAAAATATTTATTAACTCAATGAAGCCACAATTTCGTTGGTCTAGGGTTACAACAGTCCCAATAAGATGATCCGTATAATAGTATTCCTCAAAACAGCACAATAAAACCAAACTGTGATTGTGCAAGATAGTTCTCTTCTCTAGGGACAACAACAATTTATCCAAGTTAGATCACTCAACTCCAAAGTTCATAGGTTACAACCTTAAACAACGATCAACGATCTAATCCTTAAGAAATACGGGTAATCTATGTCAACCAAAATTTACTAAGCATTAATGAGGACCTGAAATGGTACCACAACACTCAGGCTAACATCTTAAACAGTGATTTATGATCCAAAAATTCCACAATTAGTCCATTAAGTCAACATTAGGTAGGAATCCCAAGTAATATTATTATTTACACTTGACTAGGTTTTATGTTGGGTATTAGGTATCCATCAAAATATGATATAATTCTCACTATCCAGAAATTTACTCAACTCTAAGTCCTCTATACGATCAAGTAATTCATAACCCATGCTTGATCAATCTCTATGGTACAATCCTAATTCTGTTAATCAACTAATACCATTCAAATCAATTCCTCAAAAGCTCACTAGATTAGATAACAGAGCACAACTCTCAATCCTCAAACCGTTGGTAATAAGGAGTTAACTAAACCTCCAAATATTTAACTTCTAAAAAGGGTTCACTAAGATAGAATACGGTCTAAGCAAAGAATCTCAAGAGAAAGATGGTAAAGTAGAATAATAGAAGAAGGACTCACCATAAGAATGAAGATGAGAATATAATAGACGAATTGGAAGAATCAGAGGGTGGAAGATGAAAGAAAAGAATCAATGATCCTAGATAATTAAGATCTTAAACTAGAAGAGAATCTTCGGACCTCCGTAGATCACAAAGGAATCTAGCTGGATTTCTTCAACTTCAAGTAGAGGAACAAGCACACTAGTATTGGGTCGCTCCATTTGAATCTAAAGTGATTTCACATATGAGTCTGCTGCACCGTGATGGAACTGGAATCTACTCTTGATCATCTAGCTGTATCTTGAGCAAACTGAATCGAAGCTGAAAAGTCACCATCGACATCTTTCTTGGAGCACCAAGTTGTCCACTCGAGTCAGCAGGTGATGAGAGTATTAAGGAAGTCCTGTCTCGATCTGGAGCAGCATCACGTCAGCATCTTGTCCACTTATCATCTTCTTCTTGGAAATATAAAACAAATATTCAATGCTAATCATTGAGTTTCAGGAACATGAAAGCTAAACAAATAAGTCCTTACTTGTTTCTACCCATCTCTAATAATATTTTTATTTACTGTTTAAATAATTTACTGGTATTTTCCCAAATTTCAGGTGTAAGCGTTGGGAACAGTGATGCTCTGATACCAACTGTAATCCCCTAGAAAATCTAACGCAATACAGTGGCGGAAACACTGCAGAAGTGGGATTATAACACACTGTAACTATGTCTTGATAAAATTTAAATGGTAAAGTCAACATTAGGCCTTAAATAAAATGGCCAAAATTAAAACAATCCACAAAGGGGTTTAACAATCCACAAGACAGAATTGTAAAATAATAATAATAATAATAATAATAATAATAATAATAATAGCAGGATCCACAATGCCCGCTAGCCCACACCCGGAAACAAGCATACCTGCCATGTTAAAACATAACAGCCACAATCAGTGGGGAGCAACGCCAACGTTCTCCCAGCCGTATAACAGGATTTTAAAACTGTAATTACTACTATAGAAAAATAGTAAAAAGGAAAAACAGTAAAACATCATATTAAAATAAGCTTTAGCGTAAAGCAAATTAATCAAAAGGGTTTCCGAAGAAACGTAAAAATATTTGCCAACCTGCAAACCAATTTATATCGATAATAAATAAAATAATCAAAATGGCGTTATGGATAGAATTAGTGTCGACGGCTAGAATTTCACTAGGTGAATACTAAAACTAGCTTCGAGAACTTAGTTCAAACAAATCAAACCTCGATCTCTAACTAGGCTACTCAACCATAATAGGACGGCGACTTATAAATTCGTGGCCCTAGTTTAAGATAATATGCACACCCCTCCCGAGCACCATAAATACTCAGTTCAACCCGACGGCGTCTTACACTGCGAGGCACGAGTTTAAGGTCAAAATGTACACACACTCCCGAACACCATATATGCTCGGTTCAACAACCAATGTGCCCCATAAAGACACACCAGCCTTATAGTTGATGGCAAAAACGTAAACCCCAGATTATATTACTCTAACCTCACACTTTTCCTTATTCCATAAATCCAAAACAAAGTCATTATCGATATTCAAAAGATATAATCATTATAAATAATAAGAGAACAAAAAGAAAAGAATCACTTTCCAAAAGAGAAAACTTTTCTATTTTAGGAAACTTCTATTTTTAGAAAATTTACCCAAAATAGCATCATATTAAAATAGCAAAAATATTATTTCATACTAATAACACATTTTTAGTAAACGATATAGATTTATAAAACTAGTACTTTCGGCCTTAACGATATTAATTCTTAAAACGAGAACATTTGAGTTAATGAAATTATTAAAACGTCATACAAGTGTTTATAAAATGATGTAGAAATGTTTTAAACATTTTAAATACTACTAATTACGGTGTTTCCAAAATTTACAAAGCTAAAATTCCCTAATTATTATTAGTTTCGACAATACGATTATAAATAGGATTTTACGGCAAATGTGAAATTAAATCTTTTAACGTCTTTTATTTAATTAAACCATTGGATATATTTAAAATGTGTTAAGGGATGATTTAACTCTTAAAGTTTCAGATTTAAATACTTTCAAAATTGCTGGAAAAATAATTCTTTTAGGTAAGACGAAGCATTTTAACGATAAATCTCAATTTTTCCAAAAATCAATACTTATTAATTAAAGAGTTTAATAAATAGTACAAAAATTATGTAAAATAGTTAAAATATATTTGTGGACATTCTTATTTTCCAGAATCCTAAAACTCGGTTTTTAAAGGGTTTTCTCATTAATCGTCTAATCTCAACAATAACAATTAACAAAAATTGTAATTACAAAACGATTAAATTATTAATATCCAAAAAAATTATTATTAAACTTAAAATTCATGATTTTCCAGAATCTACCATTTTTCCAGATATCCAAAAATTCCAGATTTAATAAATCCCGTCAAAACCGTCTTTAAAACATGTTTTCACAATTGAAGATTCCATTAATAAAACTTATCGTTGCTAACATTTTATTAAAGCACTAAAAATCATAAAATTATATTTTATTATGAAATCATCAGAATCATATTTTTTCGAGATTTAAACCAAAGAACAGAAATCGAGAATTTAAACGACAAACACGGTTTTAACGATAAACGATGATTTAAAGTGATTAATTAATTCATCCACTTATAAATTCCGAAAATTTATGAAAAAATTCAGAAAATTCTATTTCATCAGAAAGATTCACCATGTCAAAAATCGGATTAAAATAAAATGTTTAAGTACTAGAACTAAAAATTGGCTTTTAATCATTTTTGTCCGTAAACGGTAATAACTCAATAATCGATAACTAAAATATCAGAAAAATACTAAATTATTAAAAATCATCGAAAATATCATTTTTACAGAATATAAACATATATTACATGTGTAGGCCAAATATTATGATTTTACAAATTAATATGACGATTTAATCGTTAATCTTGTAAAAGCGATAAAAATATCGAAACATGCAAATTTTCAACTTTTAAAAATTTTCCAGATTATATGACATACATATAATGTCAAAATAAAATTATAATTATATACATGCAATTACACAAATAAAATCATGCAATACCGAGTAACATCGACGTTACCTTCAATCCAAATCCGAGTCTACGATATATTCGTCTTCTGCGGGACCGCTTCGGAACCTTAAAAAAACATGAATTCCATGGTATGAAAATACCATAAAATCGCTAAAAAAATTAAGGTGACAACGATTGGAAATGAAGTCGATTAATACCTTAACGAAGGAGACGGAAAGAAGATCGATATAGCGAAAATGGAGACGGAAAATGGAGATGATGAACACGAAATTTCTGGGCAGAAATGATGCTGGTTTTTGGTCAGATTTCACAAGAAAAAAAATAGGGAGAAAGAGAGTATTTGCTTGAATAAAATGGATGAATGAATTATGAGAAAAATGTGAAGAGATATGGAGTGAATTGTGACTTTAAAATTGATGAAAACTAGGTACATTCACCTCCAAAATTTCAGCCAAGAATGAATGTGAGAGGAGTGTGAAGAGTTTGCATGAGTCAACAATATTAATTTGTGAGAAAGAAATATCTTATGCTTTAATCATATTGTTTTTATAAAAATAAAATGTTACACAAAAAAAATGTGTAGTGGTTGTGTGACATGAGTATCATGAAAAAAAATGGTTCAAGGTGGTCCCTAAATAGTTGTAAGTCGATAAAAATAAGGATCGTAAAATTATTAAAAGCATTTCAAAGCAATTTGAGTAAACCCCGCGCTAGAAAATAAATAAATGAAAAACTTCGTAATAAAATTATTAAAGGTAAATTTTCATGAATAAAATTATTTCTTAGTTGGAAATATTATTTGAATGTGTTTACATTTTTAGGAAAAGAAATAACTTAAATCCGAGCTTTAAAACGTTAATTCGTAGAGAAGAAGAATTCCTCGCGGAAAAATAATTAGTTTACGAAGAAAATCAATTAAATAGATTTAAAAGAATTAAAATCTTCAAAAATAAAAATAAGTATCATTAGACTCAAAAATGAAAATAAAGCTTAGGAAAAAAATGATGAAACATAGAGCCGAAAAGTGACAGAGTTATGACGAAGTCATAACGGTAAGGATAAAAATGCTAGGAAAAATAGCGGGTTTTTCAGAGATTAAAGAAAGATTAAGCTAATCTACACTAATCTAAGCTAATCTAACCTAAATTATGTCTAGGGTTTCGTGACTCCCTTCAAACAATAAAAGAGGGGGGTATATATAGGGTTCCATAAGTAAGGGAGGCGAAAGGATGAAAACGGGTGAGAGCTGGGTCCTTCCTGGCCGGGAAGGTGGTGATTCCGGTTGGGAAGGGGCCCATCCCGGTCAGGAAGACATTGATCCCGCCCGGGACCACCCTCCAGTAGGTCCGCTTCTTCTTGTCTTCTCATCTCGGCCGAGATGGATCCTTCCCGGCCATGATGTGTCCTTATTTGCTCTTCATAGGCTTCTTATCGATGCTCGGTGCTTGGGATATCATCAAGTGGGCTCCATGGGACTCGGGATCGAGTCTAAGTCACCGAATCATCATCGCTTCTCTTCATTGGCTCCATATGCATCGGAACGAGTCGGAATCGTTCCATTTCTCCAAGATAAGCCTTAGGAACCTAAAACAAGCTAGAAGAAGCGTAAGTAGCCTCGAAACCGCTCTAAAGAGCGATTCCACAAGAGAAAGTGGGACCAAACACAAGAAATAAAAACTACAAAACACACTTATCGACTCCCCCACACTTAACCCTTACTCGCCCTCGAGTAAGCACGAACTAACTACTAAACTAATAAAAACTAAAATACTAACCGAGCGGGTGTTAGCGCACCCTACGCCCTTTCAACTCACGCGAGAACACTTAAAGGAAAAGTGCTCTCCACAAGGCAAGTGAGGTCTTGCGACAAAATTGTGGATACAACCAAACACGAAAACACACAAACAAAGAAACAAACAATCAGTTGCATCCAAAAAGAAACAAATACCGCTTCCCTCAACAAAGAGGTGAAAGAAGCACCGGTTAAGGACTCAAGGCAAGTGACAACGTTCCCAAGCTAATAACACAAACCGAAATGGACAAAATCCTAATAGTATGACAACAAAGCAATAAAAACGTTGGTAACATACCTAGGTCCTCCTAACCATCTAAAAACGTACTACAGGACGATAGGCGGGACAGAAAAAGGATGAACCACGGAGTTAGTCGACACTGTAGGTAAAGTGAAACCCCGCCTCTTTTAGCGATAAGCCAAGAGGGTCGTCCCATGCTCAAAATAGCCTAACTAGTCCAAGTAAAAAGGTGGATATGGTTGCAAAGTGAGGAAATACCGACCATTAACGCTATCATCCTTCCTAGGGACTCAGTCCTTTGGTAGGCTCTTCACAATAACAATCAGTAAAAGGCTTATTTTTGAGGGGTAAGATCTTTTTGTGAAATGATTTTCTTGGCATTTTCTTCTTTCATATTTTGCTTTTGATTTGCATTTTTGCCATTTCTTTTTCTTCTTTTGTATTTTGTTTTTGATTTGTTGTGCCTTTTCTTTCTTTTTTTCTCTTTCTTTTTTTTCTTTCTTTTTCTTGGTTTGCCCTTTTGGCCAAATTTTGTATCATAAACAATTCTTGCAACCAAGTAAGTACAGAAACCTCGGCGATGCAACCTATTTGTGAAATATGTGTAGAAGGTAGGGAAATGGGTATGTCGGGCGCACGCTTTCCCTTCAAACCCAGAAACAAAAAAAAAGGGAAAACTTGGACTAATCAATCAATTTCAAACATGGTCACCTAGGAGACGAGACTCGGAAACCAAGGCCTTTTCACTCCGTGGGTGGTCAAAGTGGTCAAAATGCAAATCCTGCAGTAAATCCCTAGTTGACTAAGTTGACTCAAGGTAAGAAACCAACGAAACTATTGATTTAAAGTCATTCTACTAGACTAAAGTCCAAAAATCGATTTATATCACTAGAAAGGGAAAGTAAACACTTGCGCACTAGCCTCAAAACCGGGTTTTCAAAAACCTTTTCTACATTAGACTCACAAACTATACAAGACAAAACAAATACGAAAGAAAATGAGACAAACAAAACAAAATAAAACAAACACACACAAAAAATAAACAAATACCACCCCGAAACTTCCAAGCAAGCAACCACATCAATCCACGAACTCCAAAAAGCTCCACCCGAGCAGACACCATCACAAATTCTCCTCCAAACACCAAAAAGGGAAAAGGAGAAAGAGATAGAAGGATATTACCGGATGTCAAGAGCTTTCTGAAACTCACGGCGATCATACAACCTACAAGGAAATGGGGAGGCAAAACACATACAACACAACAAATGTACGACACAAAGACACAAAAGAAAATGACATAAAAGAAAATCTTTTTGGTTTTTATGGAATTTTTCAAATTTTTAGAAATTTTAAGATTTTTTCGAAATAAAACTATGAAAATAAAACTAAACTAGACTAAGATATCGCTCACCCACACTTAAATCGAGCAATGTCCTCATGCTCGATCGGTAGTGTGTGGAGACACTAAAAAGAAGAGAAAAAGGGAAAATAAAACTAAAAATCAAGAATGAAAGTGAAGAAATGGTAGAATGTGTCGGGCCTAGGTGTAATCAAGTCACCTAGGGCCGAGACGAGAAGAGATATGGATGGGGTAAGTAAAAAAAAGAAAATAAAAGGAAATGGGAGGGGAGGGCTAGGTGTAATCAAATCACCTAGCCCCGATTCCGCCCAATTTCGACTAAATTCTACCAAAAAGGGAATAAAAATAAAGAAAAAGTGAAAAGAACTTGTCAATTTGGATTTTCAATGGATTCTCGATGTAGTCACGTCATCGAGAATCGGGAGCAATAAGCAAAGGGCCCCGAGGGCCACCATGACACCAAATTTATAAAAGGAAGGGGGAATAAACAAAGAAAGACTAAGCAAATAAAAGACGGAAAAGCAAAGTGAGTCGTGCCAACCAAACGGTTAGCAACTCAACAATCTCCATCGTCTCAATGATCATTTTCGGCACTTTGCTTGTCTTTGTCATCGATATTCCTCCTCTTCCTAAATGTAGTGGCATGGATGAAGTATCGGGCTTGCATTGGTTAAATGAGGTTGGGATTTAAGGGGAAACTCGGTGTATAGTGATGAGAAAATGAGATGAAGGTGTATAATTGAAGTGTAGGGATGAAATGATAGTGGCAAAGGTGAGTAGGGAGGTTGGGAGGGGGTATAAACTGGTGGGGTGGGGCTTAAATGAAGAAAAGAAGGCGAAGGGGGCTGTTGTGGTCCTTCCCGGTCGTGACGGCCCCATCACGGTCGGGAATACCTCGTCCCCGTCGGGATCAACTTTGCTCACGGGCGGGATGGCCTGTCAAAGAGCTGTCTTTTAAAGCACAAATCGTCACGATCGTGAGGGGTTCATCACGGCCGTGACACCTCTCTAGCTATTCATTCCCCTTGATTTTACCAAGTCTTCCACCCTAAGAACATTACCAACTATGGGATAAAAATCCCATCCTCAGAAGCTTGCGAAAAGCTCATAAACCGACTTCCTTCACCAAGCTTTGAAGCTTCTATCATCCATAACCCTTTCTAATTCTTCATCTTCACTTCAAATCTATCAAGTAAGCTCAAAAACTTCCATCAAAACTCCCTCCCTCACATCGCTCATCAAAATTCCAAGTTACAAGAATTCAACAAAACAAACCAAACCTAGAGACCAAACAAACAAATCACACAAATACAAACACAAAAACTCAAGAGAAGAGGAAAGAGGAATATACAACATGACGATTCTTGAGGAACTCCGTCAAACCAAGGATGGTGGGATTCTTCATTCTTATCCATAGCCCTCAAGGGCTCAGAGGAGTAAGTCAAAGGCACGAGCCACATCATTATGAGGGCTCATTGAGTACCCAAGCCAAGCTATCCTCCAAAGCTTCCAAGTCGGAAGCGAGAAGTAGTCATCCAAAGACCCATTGTCATGTTTCATGTGGTCTTTGGGGTCTTTCCAACCAACAAGCTTTAACGACCTCTTCCTCCCTAAACACCGTCTCCTAGCACAACCAAAGCTCAAATTTCTAGCACAAGAGTCAAAAGGGAGTTTAACCCTCTTTTTTCCATCAACCATTCCCAAGTCATCAACAAGTTCCGGCCCAACATCTTCAAATCCTAAAACATCGTTCTTCCCCACATCATCAATAAGAAGAGATATAAAACTCATACAAGCGGTTTCAATCTATTCTAAACGAAGGTCCAAGTTACACACAAGGGATTCACAATATTTTATTGGATTTTCACATATGGGTGACTTGATTTCATCATTCATATCCCATGACTTCACAACTCCTATCACCTCACTCAACTTATCCCAAAGTTCTATATCCTCCACAATAGGCTCATTAGAAGCGGCATGAAGCTCAAGAAGAGGGCATGTGAAGGGGGTTGAAGGTTCAACAAGAATGGAGGGGGTAGACTCTTGAATTTCCTCTATTTTATCGGTGTTTTCATCACCCAAATTAACCTTGAGTCCGTTGTGTCCAGTTTCAACAAGGTCAATGGCAACTTCATTTTCTTCTTGAGGAAAGACAAGATGAGACCCAATTATGTTCTCATCAATGAAACTCTTCAAATTCCCACTAACCTCATCCAATTCTTCAATAGTAATGCCTTCATCAAGGATTATTTCCTCATTCGTCTCATCTTGGGTAGACAATTGAGATTCTTCATAGCAAGTCTCGCT
Source organism: Agrostemma githago (assembly GCA_958450325.1). Taxonomy (NCBI): domain Eukaryota; kingdom Viridiplantae; phylum Streptophyta; class Magnoliopsida; order Caryophyllales; family Caryophyllaceae; genus Agrostemma; species Agrostemma githago. The sequence goes on from OY288243.1 coordinate 53,956,973, forward strand.
TCTCAAAGGGATTTCATTAGCGGCTTCATTATTGGGTTGTTCCCCTTCCCCAAATGAACATCCTTCATCAAGTTGTGAAGTTCGAGTTAAAAGCATTAAGGTTTTAGCCGCTATAGCATTTAATCTAGCTTTACATGCCTCTTTCTCCCTTTGATTATGGGCCATGATTTCATATTGTTCTTTTTGCATTTGGATGGCCATTTCTTGTTGACTCTTTTGCATTTGAAGAATCGATTGATATAACTCCAAGTTGGGCATTTGGTGGTCATTGGGGTTTTGGAATGCTCCTTGAAAACCTTGATGGTGCCCAAGGGGTGAGGCATCATATGGTTGGTAATGAGGTTGAGATGATTGGTAGTATTGTGGGTTTTAGGGCTCATAATGTGGTTGAGGTGAAGGGTAATATGGTGGGTATTGGGGAAATTGGCTTCCATGTGAAGAAACATGGTGAAACATGGTGGGTTCACGATGATAATTTGAGTAATAACCCCCATGATCATAGGATTGATAAGCATTCACTTGTTGGAAGCCGTTTCCATGCCCTTGAAACTCGTACCCACGGGTTTCTTGATTACCCCATGAAGCTTGATAGTAGTTAGGAGACGTCATGGCATATTCTTGATTCATAGAGGGAGAGGAGGAATTTATGGTGGCCTCTATAGGTGGGGAGTTTAGATCAATCTCCAAGTTTTGCTCTAAATCTTGGCTTGTACCCGGTTGGGAACCTCTCAATCTTGCAACCGTCCATTGACGAAGGCTTAAAAAAAAACCTTTCCGACTCTGAGTTGTAAAGAAGAGGATGGTCACCACCTCTAGGCATAAACTGTAGACTAGGAGCAAATGTGAGAAGTCTAGTACTTTTTGGGCAATAGACAAGAAGGAAATAAACTTCACACACACAAGAAGCAAAGTAAAACAAAGACAAAGTCAAGTAAATAGGCAAACAAAGTCTAAACTAACACCGTCCCCGGCAACGGTGCCAATTTGACGGACGGGGACTTGACGTGGATCCCGACACCAAATAAAACCAACTAATCCTAACTAGGTAGCTAGGGCAAGTCGGGTCGATCCACGGAGACGGAAAACGGTTTAGACAAATGTTCACCTAAAGACTAGACTATGTCAACAAAGCTAAACAACTAAAACAATGAAGGGGGATAAAACTACGACTAAGAATAAACTAAGTATAACAACTAAAGCTAAAAGATTCAACTAACTAGAGGAATAATAGGTAAGATGAAAAAGAAATCAATAAGGAAAGAACTAGGATTAGTTCGGGTTCAAGGGTGATGAGATGATCAAGAGAAAGCAAGAATGAAGGGATAGTCAAGCTATCTAGGCATAACCCGGGCTCTCGCTCCAAAACCGTCTTATAGGTTCCTCGCTCTCGCGCAAGAACCCATCCTAGCAACATACAAGGTCACAAGAAGGAAGGCAAGAAAACATGTATTTTGCAACTACAAGTCATTCAAGCATTTCATCAAACGTGATCTATGCATAAAACTAAGAAGCAACCAAAACTTCCACCAACAATCTAAACAAACCCTTAATCACCCTTGAAAGCACCCCATCCCCCTAATAACCCTAGAAAGAGGACTACTCACACATATCTAAACTAAAATTAACATAAAGAAGAGAAATCAACATAAGAACAAAAACATTCATTATGAAGATTAAACAAGGATGAACAACAAACAATAAATGAAGATGAAAAGTTTACTAACTATGAAAAATTAAGATAAAAGAGAGGAGAAGGATTATACCAAACTAGAAAGGAGATGAAAAGATGAAATCTTGCATATATAGAGAAAACCCAAATACATCCACCAAGGTCATCAATCTTGATAGAGATCTTCATGAATTCCAATAATACAAGGATTAAACTAAGATTAAGGAGAGATTAAGGAAAGATTAATCTAATCTACACTAATCTAAGCTAATCTAACCTAAAGTATGTCTAGGGTTTCGTGACTCCCTTCAAACATTACAAGAGGGGGGTATATATAAGGTTCCATAAGTAAGGGAGGCAAAAGGATGAAAACGGGTGAGAGCTAGGTCCTTCCCGGCCGGAAAGGTGGTGATCCCGGTCGGGAAGGGGCCCATCCCGGTCAGAAAGACAGTGATCCCGGCCGGGACCACCCTCCAGTAGGTCTGTTTCTTCTTGTCTTCTCATCTCGGCCGAGATGGGTCCTTCTCGGCCATAATGGGTCCTTATTTGCTCTTCATAGGCTTTTTATCGATGCTCGGTGCTCGGGATATCATCAAGTGGGCTCCATGGGACTCGGGATCGAGTCTATGTCACCGAATCATCGTCGCTTCTCTTCATTGGCTCTATATGCATCGCAAACGAGTCGGAATTGTTCCATTTCTCCAAGATAGGCCTTAGGAACCTAAAACAAGCTAGAAGAAGCGTAAGTAGCCTCGAAACCCCTCTAAAGAGCGATTACACAAGAGAAAGCGGGACCAAGCACAAGAAATAAGCACTACAAAACACACTTATCAAACGCATTAATGTTGATCCAAATATATCACTAGTAAATGAAGAACAAAGTAAAAGTTCTTCAGAGTCTAAAGATAAGATGGAATCAACATTAGTTTCAAATGATATCAAAGATAATGTAACCCCTGACATGAATTCAGGGGGAACCAACGACAATTCTTCCAAGGTTGATATAACCACCGGCACTGATTCAGGGGGAACTACAGGCAAGGTTAACGTAACCACTGGTAACAACTCAGAAGAACATCCCAAGAAAAGAAATAATGTTCCTACAAATCTTAAAAAATGGAAACATCAAAGCTCACATTCTACGGATGCTATTTTGAGTGATTATCATAAAGGAATCCAAACAAGAAGGTCTCTAAGAAACCATTGTGTTCTAAATTCTTTTCTCTCTACCATAGAACCCAAAAATATCAAAGAAGCACTCACTGATTCTGATTGGATCGTAGCCATGCAAGAAGAGTTGGGACAATTTAAACGGAACAATGTGTGGCACTTAGTTCCCAGACCACTAGACAGAAAAGTGATAGGGACCCGTTGGGTATTCAGAAATAAACTTGATGACTCCGGATCCATTGTTAGAAACAAAGCAAGGTTGGTAGTACAAGGATACAATCAACAAGAAGGAATAGATTTTGACGAAACCTTTGCTCCAGTTGCAAGATTGGAAGCCATTCGGCTACTTATAGCCTACGCAGCACATAAAGGATTCAAATTGTTTCAAATGGATGTTAAAACAGCATTTCTGAATGGATTCTTAAAAGAGGAAGTCTTTGTAGAACAACCTCTTGGATTTGAAAGTGTAGATCTGCCAAATCATGTCTTCGAGCTAGACAAGGCTCTCTACGGACTAAAACAAGCACCAAGAGCATGGTATGATAGATTGTCTCAGTTTCTACTCCTAAATGAATTTAAGAGAGGATCGGTTGATAAAACGCTCTTCATAAAAAACGTCAAAGAAGAGACGTTGATCGTTCAAATTTACGTAGACGACATCATTTTCGGCTCCACAAATGAAAAGTTATGCGAATATTTTTCAAACTTAATGCAATCGGAGTTCGAAATGAGCATGATGGGAGAATGGAGTTTATTCCTGGGTTTGCAAATCAAGCAGTCAGAAAAGGGAATAACCGTGCATCAACAAAAGTATGTCAGTGAACTTCTAAAAAAATTTGGAATGGAGAAGGCAAAGTCTGCACCTACACCTATGGCTATTACTACAAAATTAGACAAAGATGAAGGAGGTAAGTCGGTCAACAATACCTCTTATCGAGGTATGATTGGTTCTTTACTATACTTAACTGCAAGTCGACCTGATATCATGCATAGTGTTTGTGTATGTGCCCGATTCCAGTCTGATCCAAAAGAGTCTCATCTAACTGCTGTCAAATGCATCTTACGCTACCTAATTGGTACACAAAATCTTCATTTGATTTATCCTATGCATGATAGCTTTGATCTCAAAGGATATTCAGATGCAGATCATAGAGGATATTATATTAACAGGAAAAGTACTTCAGGAACAGTAACTTTTTTAGGATCAAGCATAATATCATGGGGCTCTAAAAACCAAGCTACAGTGGCAATTTCATCCACAGAGAGTGAATATATTGCTGCATCCCTGGTATGTACACAACTACTTTGGTTACGACAGCAATTGAGGGATTATGGGCTAATTATTAAATCCGTACCTATTTTTTGCGACAATATTAGTACTATCGCCATCTCAAAAAATCCTGCACTTCACTCTCGTACCAAACATATTGATATTCGCCACTATTTTTTAAGAGACCATGTAGAAAAGGGCAATATTGAACTTGAATTTTGTCTTTCAGATCTTCAAAAAGCTGACATTCTTACTAAGTCTTTGCCCAGGGAACAGTTCGAGGAATTACGGTTGGAACTTGGGTTGATAAATGAAAACTGAAAAGTCATTTGATGTTTTCTAGTTGCCCTAAATGAACGACGAAGACTGGGGTGATGTTAGTCTGTGTCCATATTACCTCGGTCCATGCACAGGTACGCATTTATTTTAGTAAGTATGTATGAGAGTTGGTCATATTTTTCCTTAATTGTGATAGCAGTCATTCCGTGTCAATATCATACCATATGGTACATATAATTTTACTTCCATATATTCATTTGATCTCTTGAATATTCGAGGTAAAATCCAAATTGGAATAACTCTTTCCGTAAAATTATATCCTGTATATTATCTATGGTATATTTCCCTCTCTTAAAAAATCTTTACTTCATGATTTTATTCATAATCTCAGTAAAAATCTTCTTCACCTGTGTTCACTTAAGTAACAAATCCCAACAAAATCTTTTTCACATAATATCTCTCCTCATATATCCTCTTCCCATAAAACTCATTATTACTCCACCTTTTTAACCCACCTATTACCGCTTACTACCCTTTCCACCCACCATCCTTCATTAAACTCTCTCTCACTTCCTCAAAACCTCTCCGCCATGCCTCCAAAGAAAGCGTCCTCTTTTACTCCCCACAAAAAGAACCTATGCTCAGCCTCTCGGGAATTGACTCTCAACACTCGATCTCCCGAAACAGAGGAGGAGCCCATTGAAGTTCTCGAGGATGTGACTATTGTTGGCAAAAGAAAGAGGTCTATGAAAGGGAAAGATCTGGTTGAGGAAGCAAAGGAGGAGTTGCATGGAAAGGATCTTGTCCTAGCCGAAATTGAGAATGTGCGTATGACGAGACAAGAGATTGATCAGGTAAAGAAAGTCCTTAACTACTCTTTTGTTTCGAGTCGTCAATACATCGTTGCATGGTTTGATGAAAACCCATGTGTGTCACAACTCCGTGACATACTGTGGACTTCCGTTCGCACCGCCCGGCGCCCCGCGAGGGCCCGCGCGGGACCGATCCGGTTTTCAACGTGTGGCGGCGGCCACCCACGCGGCCCCCTCCCTGTCGGGGGCCGGTCCGATCTCGCGTACGAGGCGAAGTGTCGGACCTCGATTTAGATGACGATCCGGACTTGTACTAGCCGGGTGCGGGCACCCGTGTTTCCATTTGGGAATCGATCGAGACGTGGTTGTAAATGTTCAAAGGCCGATTCATTTGGTAAGGCGACCTTTTTAGTGAACTGAATTCGTTGCCGATTTGTGGAGTCGTCACCGAGTCAATTATGGGGACTCGGAAACCGTTCAAGTCAACTTTGATCCCTTACCGGCTCAAAGTTGAGTGACACGGGATCTAAAGATAAAGACTTGTACCCTTAAGCACTCCATGCCTGGAATGACTCTCATTGCCAATGGTTTCGGACATCCGGAAACCATCGATTCTGAATAAGGGGTGAGGCTACGTATTGGGAAGCCAACATCCGAAAGATGTCAACACCCAATCCCGCCCGCACTATAGCGACCTCTACTAATCAATCGGTGGGCTGATATCCTAGTTCTTTTGTTGTGGTGGAAGTATTGTAACATCCGTTGTTTTAACCCTATATTTAGCTACGTCGGTTATTTAAAGACAAGCAAGTTTAATAGTCGAAGTAGTGGTGTTTACATTCTTTGCATGCGATTTCACGTGACAAGCAGGCCATGAAAAGATGCACGTTGGAGAATAGAGAGTACTATGTATTATACGTATTAGCAAATCAGGTTTAACGCGATAATACGGATATTAGTCGTTCTTGTGATATACCTTACCTGGTATTCTGCTTAAGATGCGTTGGTTGGGCATTAATAGAGATGCGTCGAACCTAATAAGGTAAGCATCCGGACTAATACGAAACCCGACCATCACTTTGTTCAGTTTTAAGGTATTTTACGTTTTGAATTCCGTGTTAGGTGATTTAGCATGTGATTATAAGGTCATAAAAGCAATCAATCATACGAAAAATTGTAAATGCGAATGTAAGTAAATCACATCGTGAGGAGTTGCACCCTCGGAGTATACACTAAACGATACTCGATGCATAGATAGTTTTGAGAACGGATCTCGGAATTACTCGGGTCTATTTAGTGTGTTTTGATATTTGTGGTTGAAGTTGGGACGTTACGTATTTTAGTAGATGCTTGTGGGCCTAGCGCCCACATCTAGAGTTGTCGTAGTGCACAATAATAGAAAGTACAAATATGGAAAGTTTTGTTTAGATGGCAACCTAGTGACGACTCGATCAACAGGCGGATCCTCCTAGCCTGACCAGTGACTCCGGCAGAACTCCGTTACCGTTTGACCTTCCCGCGGCTACTCCGGCAGAGCTTCGTTGCTAAGGACTAGTTCTGCGGCTAATCCGACAGAACTTTGTTACTAGTTTTGAGCTAGTCGATCACAGGCACCTCGGTATCGAGTGGGGTGCTCGAAGATGAGGAGTAGCATCGATGTCGCTTTTTTTATCGGAACTACGATCGAGTGGATCGTTTGCCTCGGGTGTCGGAGTGCGAGCCCTTAGCGAGAGTTTTAGAGGGGGAAGAGAAGAATGAATTGTGTGTTGAATGAACGAGGCAAAGGGGGTATTTATAGGTGTTTTCGGCCCTCGTCACTCATATTGCCGCATGAGCTGGGGCGCACCAGGACTCAGGCGCCTGGGCTAAGGCGTGGTGAGACCTAGGCACGTAGGGTGGGGCGGTTGGGATTTTGAGGATACGGTTTTGATACTTTCCAAAACTGTGAGACGGAGGTATAATACGTTTCTTGGGTGTTAAGGCTTCCCATGGCTTGACCTAGCGCCGTGGGTTTAGTGGGCCTCGGGTGTTCATCCCGAGGTTCGCTTGACACGGTGTTGACTCTGTTCGAGTTTCGGGGCCGACTCGGGATCCCGGTGTCGGAATTAACTCTAATTAGTGTCTATGTGACCGTAACGACACGACTAAGGCTGCCATCATGTTAGTTTTTAATTTTTCCGAGTAATTATTTGATCCGTTCTATAGGAAAACTACCTATAATATCGCGAACCCGTGTCGCGTTGCAGTCCTATCGTCATCGGGTGTTTGTTGGGCACTTCTGCAGCCACCGGGTCCAAATATGGGTTTCTACAGAAGCCCCCACTTTGACTGAGGCTTGGACAAGGCGAAAGTCAAAGTATAGCCTCCAAGGTCAATCGAAGATTACGACCTGGTGGCTTTCCGGTCGGGTCGTTTTAAGTACAGTGGACTATGTGTTGAGGCTCGCCAGCCATAGCTTGGAAATCATACCTGACGTCTTCGCTTGCAGTTGCTTGCTTGGGCCCGGGCCGTTGCTTGACATCTTGTTCTTGATACTTTGTGCACGCGCGCTTTGTCTTCTTCTGTTTATTTTGAGGTTTTGTTTAATTTTTTAAGTGTTTCTGCGCGCTAGCAACGCCTTAAGTGTGAGCGCAAAAGATGCTCATTTTGTGTTGGCTTTTATTTACACAAGTATATTTTGGGCTGCTTGTGAACCCTTGATGAAACAAAACGTTCGAGGGCGTTAGTCTCCACTCGAGCGGTCGTCTTCGAGATGCTTATGACCCCTAGGACAAAACAAAATGATATAAAACCATTCGAGGGCGTCAGTCTCCACTCGAATAGCTGTCTTTCGGGATGCTTTTGACCCCTAAGACCAAAATAAAGTAATATAAAACCATTCGAGGGCGTTGGTCTCCACTCGAATAGCTGTCTTTCGGGATGCTTCTGACCCCTAGGACAAAACAAAGGGATGTAAAACCATTCGAAGGCGTTAGTCTCCACTCGAATAGCCGTCTTTCGGGATGCTTTTGACCCCTAGGACTAAAATTGATGTGCCTCCGGGATAACTCTGACCCTCGGGCAAAATTGTTGTCGCTGTGCCTCCGGGATAACTCTGACCCTCGGGCAAAATTGCTGTTGCTGTGCCTCCGGGATAACTCTGACCCTCGGGCAAAAATGTTGTGCCTACGGGATAACTCTGATCCTCGGGCAAAATTACTGCTGCTGTGCCTCCGGGATAACTCTGACCCTTGGGCAAAATTGTTGTGCCTCCGGGATAACTCTGACCCTTGGGCAAATGCTGTTTGTTTATTCGTTTTAGTTAAATGCTTGCTTCGTGAGTTTGTCTTGGTTCGTTTGGGTTTGTTATTACTTTTGTTTTGGTTTGTTTAAGCATTTGAGATTTGTTTAGAGTCTACTTAGATTAGTTTGGTTTAGATTTGCTTTATTACGCGTCCGGATGTAGCGTTTAGGTTAAGTGCGTTTCTTGTGCTTGTTTTATTGTCGAGAGTGTATTATCGATGTTGATTAGTAGTTGTCCCATTATTGTTGTTTTGCTTGTCTTAGTAGGTGCATGTTTTATGTGTATCGACTTTGGGTTCGTTTGCTTTGCTTCATTTTAATCCGTGCCGGACAATTTAGGCGCGCGTCTGTCTACGGCTCAGTCTTCGAGCGCCTAGCCCCCACCGAGCCAGGACTCGGGCGCGTCACTCGGGGCGGTCGGATTTTTGTGATCCAGGTCTGTTTAAGTAATGTGAAAGTTGGGGCGATCGTTCATTCCACAAAGAATTCGAACGCGTCATACTCTTCGCCCCAAGCATCGACTTTTCGACTTTTCGACTTTTCTCGCCAAATTTCGTTTCGACTCCCGCTATTTCGACGATGTCGACTCCGGGTTAATGTTCTTTACTTGTTTAAAGTTGGTTTTGCTTGATTCGATTGATTATGAGTTGGTTTTGTTGAAAACCCTAGAAAATCGATTTGGGCATTTTTTATTTGCTATGTTTTGATGCTTGTGCTTGGTTCCATTGTTGAATTAGGGTTGATTAGAGCTTGTTAGGTTAGTTATAATCTTGATAAGGATGTTCGAGGTGCGACAATGGCCTTTTATGGGAACGTGTTTGGAATGCTAGGGTTTAAGGATTGTTTCTCGATTATTCCCGTATTTGTTTTGCATAATTTTTTTCAAATAGTGTTTACGAGGATGTGGGTAGCTTTCTTGTCGACTCTTATGGGCTAGGACGATCTTTAGGACCTTCCGTGGGGTTTTGTGTGTCTTAAGACGGACCAAAAGATGCCGTAATGATGCCGGATTTTCCCGAAACCACTTCCATTGTGACCGGGAACGAAAATGTGTGCTAGAGGCTTTCTTGGAATTTTGATATTCTTATCCGAAATTTTGAGCCTATTTTGGCCTGTTTAAGTTGATTTAGCCGGACTAGGGTTATGTTTTTCCTTTTTGTTTTTGTTTACAGCTAGAGATGATACCGAGCGTCCCGATGGAACATCCTCGGCAGGTGCTAGTGCTAGGGCTAGTGCTAGTGTGGAGGTTGTCGGGGCTAGTTTGCAGACTCCCCGAGGGATTCGCATGAGACACAGGAGCATCTCGTCCCAGCGTCGCGATCCCGAGACTATTAACGAGACTGAATTTGACTGAGTGAAGAAGCGTAAGCTTCCAGAGACGGTTGCTAGGAGGGCTCACGTTTTGGTTCCTGTACCGGAGGATGAGGAGACTGTCTATGAGGATCCTAAATGGGTTCGGGATTGGGACGGTCATCAGCTGACGTTTCACCTTGACCTTCACATTTTTAACCGCATCGTGCGGGGTCTGGTGAGTGTCCTATTCGTGCTTATTAGTTATGTGTCTCAAATTTATTATTGCTATTATTTTTTTTTGGCTCGGGTTAGGTTAGGTTTGTTTTGTTTATCCTTGCATTGTTTTGGTTTGCAGCCCCCAGGTCCGATGAGGACTTTCTCGGGCTTTACTACGTCTCTCAATATCTATTTTCAGAAGTTAACCCCCGCGGCAAAGGAGATTATCGCGAGGACTGCTCTAGGTCCCGTGGTTGGACAGTGGGATAGGTTGGTGGGTTGCAAGACTAATTGCAACCTTATGGTGATTAGAGCGATGATAGATCGCTTCCACGATACTACTTCGATCTTCCACTTGGCTTTTTGGGGAGGTCGGGATGACCCTAGAGGATTTTGGTATGATTAGCGGTCTGCCCTGGGGTTCGGATAGGATTAGGTGGGCCGCCGAGGGCCCTAGTCTAGATAGCAATGAGGTGCGGGACCTTATCGGAGATTGTTTACCGCGTGAGGCATATAGTGCGCCCCACGCTATAGTGAGTTCTTATATCACCGACCACTTTGAGCGAGTGGCGGTGTTGGAGGGTCGGGAGCCCAACACGCCGGAGCAGGATGCCCGGTTGTGGTTATGGTACTTCCTAGGGTCGACCCACTTCTCGGACAAGGGCGAGAGGTTCAGCACTAGGATTTTGCCCTTCCTGGCTGAGCTGACTCAGCTAGGACGCTACGACTGGGTGACCGCGGCTTTTGCGGAGATGACTCGCTGCCTGCAAGTCATGGTGAGGCCGCTGGTGATAGAGTCGGCATCGGCTGTGCCCATTGTGGGTCCGGGCCTTATACTGGAGGTTAGTTATTGTTCTCACTCTTGTATTTGAGGATTTACTTAGCTTCGGCTTGGTTTTTGCTAAGGTTATTTTGGGATTTTTTCAGGCTTGGATCTACCCCTATTTCCCGTGTTTGGCACCTAAGATGGTGCGGGTGCACCCAAAGAGATTTTCGGCGGGGATCGAGTGGAGGCTTGCTCAGCCTAAGAGCACAATCAGCCATTACCCGTCGGAGAATGCGTTAGTGAACAAGCTACGCGTTGAAGATGTAAGTTTCCTTTTTTTTTCTTTTTATGGCTTACAAATCTCAATAGCCCCCACGGTTCGGGATTTACTAGGATGTTGGTTTTGTTTGTGTTGTTTGTGGCCCGTCCTTGGGCTGATTATGAGGGCGTGCCGGAGTATGTGACTACGGAGCTGAGGCCTAGAAGTTATAGGAGGATGCTCCTTCCTGCGTTGTTTCGCCCAGTCTGGTAACTGGGCGATCGGCTGGTGCGTCAGTGTCTGTACGACGACTTTAGAGTACCAGTTGATCCTCCCCGGACCATGTTCAAAGCACCGACCGCCAGAGGTCCTCGAGGATAGGGATGGAGAGGGAGGCGATACACTCCTGGTGCTTGGTGCCTCCTATCTGTCTCACGTCACCCGGCGGTTAGCTTGGTATCGCCTTTTGGTAATGTCCTAATTCTCGGTTCTAAGGTTTGCTTTGCGGTTTGTTGTTTCCTTGCCTTCTGACCGGCCACTCTGTTGTCCTTTCAGGTGGCCGATCCGGCTGACGAAATCCAACCCCCATATTTTCCCCTGACGCTACTTAGGATGGATGCGGCCAGGATTCCTTTCACCAAGCCTCTCCCCCCCTGTTCTGCTGAGGAGATGGATGTCGGGATAGAGTGGCGTGACCGGGTGTACCGGGTGAGTCTTGGTTTTCGTTCTTCGTTTGGGTTCTAAGAATTAGGGTCGGTTTGCCTAACTTCTATGGTTGCATTTCCCAGGTTTCCTCGGCTTGCCATCAGCGGTTGTGGCTGGCCGCCAACTGCTTTCGAGCTTATACTTCGAGGGTTTCTCGTGACACTTCGGGGCCTCGATCGGTGAGTTTGCGTGACTATGGTAGTTTTCTAGGCTGCTAGTGTATTTTCCTAATGTTTAAATGTATTTGTAGGATGTCCCGGATATGGTTGGCCAGCTAGAGACTCGGGTGACCGAGCTCGAGGCGAAAGAGGTTGAAGCACAACGGCTCTTGAAATCTCGGGCTGACGAGATCGCCTTCCTAAAGGAGCAGCTGGCTCGGTCCCGGGGCGAGACCTCAGCACAGGGTGAGGCTAGGCATCATATCGAAAGGGAGGCTGAGGTTGAGGCTGGGGCTGCGGGTGCTACGGAGGAGGTTGGAGGGATTCCCGAGATAGCTACTCTAGATATGCTGTTGGGGATGGACGGTAGTGAGTCTCCCCTTATAGACCTGGAGGACCTAGGGTTAGATGACCAGCTTTGTGAGATCGTGATTGCCGTCGGCGCAGCTTCTAGGGGTCCTTCCTAGCCTCGATTTGTATAAGGATTTGTATATTTTGTATATTTGTTTTAGATTTTTAGTATTTGAATTGGTTGGATTAGTCTTGCGTTTTCGTTTGGCGAATTGTTTTCCTAGGTTGACAAGTAATCACTTTTGCGTTCATTCGTTTTACGATGTGACTCGGTTTAGGGTGCGTTAGCGTTGCATGAGAGTACGAAAATGGTTTCTTTCGGGGGTTTTGAAATGCGTTAGCTTGAGCCGGGAATCGGATCGGATACTACGTCGATTAAAATGTTTTGACTCGAGATGGACGAGATGTAAAATGTTAACGTAGGATATTAACGTGTTTTGACCGCATATATTAGGAGATGAACTTTAGTACGAAATCGGAATTTAAAATCCAAGCACTTTTTGAAAAAAAAAAAAGTTAGACCACTTTTTACATACTCGTAATGTTGCCTTGTTAGGCTACAGACGTGACTCGACGGTAATCGTTAGAAGGCTACGACACGCCTAGGTGGGGTAGCTTATCCCCCTAAAAAAACAAAAAAAACGTCTAAGTCTTGTCCGTCTGACGGGTAGATCCACGTTCTCGCAGCTCTTGCGTGGGTATTTCGGTTTTCCGTACGGGTTTTAGTGACTTCGGGAGGTCGTTTCTAATGTCCGGGGTAGAGGATGATAGCTATGGTGATAATGGAGGTTCGAACTTCTATGCTTGGGTTGCTCGGGATGTCGCCTGCATGACTATAGGCGCTTGGGCGGAAGCAACTGGACTCCGGGCCGCCTGGGCTTGGGCGGCCGGAAATTCGGGCGCGTGGGCCGATGCGGTGGGGGCCCCGGGTTATGGAAATTTTCGTTGTTTCCTAATTCTTGTGGGATTAGGGCTATATATACGAGTTGTGGGTGTTCGTTTTAGACTTACTAGGGTATCCATAGGGTCTAGCACATCTATATTTAGCGTTATGTCGGGTTCTGAGAAAATCCTTGCCGAGTGGGTTAGTTCTTTTAAGAAATGTGACCCCGAGGTTAGTTCAAATGATGGTTTATCAGTGGTTGTCGCGCTTAGTCGAGTCAAGGTGCAAGATAACTTCTTGCGGGCATGTTCTAGGTTTTGGGATCCGAAATACCATGCTTTTGTCTTTCCCGGGGGTAAAATTTGTCCTTTGCCCGAAGAGATAAATCTATAGGCGGGTGGAGCTCGGTTCAACCTTGTGTGCCTTATGGGGATGATTTTACCATTTTTGGACCTTTCTTCGCTAGAGGAGGCTAAGGGTTATTTTGGTACGGACGGTCTTAACTTAGAGGTACTTTCTAGGACGTTCTCACAGGTTGGCTCTCGTCACCTTTCGACCTTGGTGTGTAGGCGTGCTTTTTAACATTGATATTGCTTGTTATTATCTTTTTAACGATGCGAGCTCACGTGAAGGCTGGGGTGATCCTCGGGTTTTGGATGTGGTGATGGCAATGGAACATGGACGGTCACCCTCTTTGCTTATTTTTGTGAGCTCATTCTGGGTCTTGATGCTACTGTCCGGCTACAAGGGACACCTTCTCGGGGTTCTAGGATCATCTTACAGGTGTGTTTTTTTTTTGTATTGTTTCCCCCCCTTTTTTGGTTTTATTTTATGGTTGTGATGTTTTGTAGTGTTTGTACAGGTTTGGCTGCAGGAACGACTTGGTTTGGTGGTCCCTCCCCGGTGTTTCAAATATTATAATTACAGGGGTTTCATGGGCCGGAAAATGGTGCAGTTGTGGGGTAAAATTCTCGAGGAAAAGGATTGGCTTTCCTATTTGGCTGAAGGGGATGTGGTCTTCAGGTTGTCTATTCCGTGGTGGAACACTAGCGGGCGTATTGGGTTTCCATTTTCGTCTTCGTCATGGGTTTTGCTAATACTATCCATGAGGGATCAAGTTCGTGTTTACCCGGGCATATTGTCACGTCAAATGGGTGTCCAGCTTTCTATTCCAAAGGATGCTGAAATTATCCCTACTTCCGACCCATGGACGAAAGGTTCGCTTAGGGAGTTCAGGATTTCTCGGGAGCAGGAATTCTTGCGTCCCGTTGTTATTGCGGGTGTTCGACCGACTGACAATGCCCCTATCCGGCGAAGGGTTTATGAACACTCGTCGGGGCAGATCGACTCAAAAGCTAGGAAGACAGTACCACTAAGAGGCGAGGAGGTGACTCGAGAGACCGTTACGAAGTGCCTACCCAGAGACAGCGGGACCGATCCTAGTTTAGTCAGTTCATCTGAACGGGCCAAGACTGACGAGACCCATATTAAAGTTGTGAAAGAGCAAAGAAAGTGGGATTTGCTGCACTCACGTTTGGATTGGGCGTTAGAAGCTTGCTTTCAGAAAATCGCGGAGGAAGAACGCAAGCGATCACACCCGAACGGTAAGGGTGAGGAAGAGTTGGACCGGTAGAGCCCAGCAATTTATATTATGTAATACTAGTCGATAATGTGGCGTATTAGTACTAGTTTTTGTGTGGTTTTGACACGTTGTTAACTTCCGAGATGTCCGGACTTCGGATTTTTGATGTAGATGCCTCGACAAAGGCTCGCTTTAACCGAATTTTGTTATTAATGAGAAGCACATTTTTATTTTTATTTTTTTTTTGTGGTGGCTCGCAACTTGATTCTTCATTTTACCCGGAGCGCCCTTTCGGGTTTTCACTCCGTCCTCGGCTCACCCTTTTTTGTATATATTTTTTTTGCTTTTTTTTTTAACGGCTCGCAACTCGATTATTCATTTTGCCCGGGACGCCCTTTCGGGTTTTCACCTCGTCATTTTTTTTTTACGACAACTCGCAACTCGTTTCTTCATTTTGCCCGAGGCACCCTTTCGGGTTTTCACCCCGTCCTCGACTCGTCGTTTGTGCTTCGTCATTTTAAATCACTCGGGGATCGGGTCGTGGAAGGAGTCCCGTTTTATACGTGAATCGATTAATCGATTTTTTTTTGGTTGTACCCGGGGAACGGGTTGCCTACGTATCCACTTTTAGACGGAATCAAACCATATTCGCAGTTCTTTTGAAAAGCGTGAGTGATTTTGCTTTAGACTCGTTTATGCCATTTATCGATGCGAACTTGATTTTTCTTTTTTTTTTTTTGCCTCCCCATAAGCCAAAGGTCGGGACGTGGTTTCCAGGGTGTTTATGGGTAGTATCGTTTGAGTTGATCCATGTAGGTCGGGGTTGAGAACTCTTGACTGTCTAGGTCAATAAGGATCACGGCGCCCCCCGAGAGTATTTTCTTAACGAGGTAGGGGCCCACCCAGTTTGGTTTGAATTTTCCTCTAGGGTCGACGGGAAGGGGTGCTCTAATGGATTTGATCACTAAATTTCCCTCCTGTATGTTTCGGGATTTCACTCGCTTGTTAAAGGCTCGTTGGATGCGTTATTGGTAGGCTTGTACGTTGGATAGGGCATGTATCCTACGTTCATCTAGGAGTACTAGCTCGTCGTACCGTTTTTGGTTCCATTCTTCCTCAGGGATACCACTTTCGGCTAATATTCTTAGTGATGGTATTTCTAGCTCTATTGGTTGGACGGCTTCGGAACCGTAGGTTAGGTAATATGGTGTGGCTCCGGTGGGTGTTCTATAGGACGTTCGATATCCCCATAAGGCGAAGGGGATTTTGTTTGGCCAATCCCGCTAGTTGTCTATCATTTTCTTAAGGATTGTGGTGATGGTTTTGTTGGCTGCTTCTACGACCCCGTTGGTTTGTGGTCTATAGGGTGAGGATTTGTGTCTTTGGATTTTGTATTTGTCTAGGAGTTTTTGGGTGTCGGCCCTAAATTGAGCCCCCTGGTCGCTAATGATTTCATGAGGTATACCGTAACGGCAGATGATGTTGTTTTGTAAAAATTTGACTATTTGTTTTGAGGTTAGTACGGTGTAAGAGGCGGCTTCTACCCATTTGGTGAAGTAATCTACGGCTACTAAAATAAAGCAATGTCCCCCTGTCCCGGATAGGTGTACTTTCCCTATGATGTCTATTCCCCAAGTAGAGAAGGGCCAGGGTGTGGCTATAGTGTGTAAAGGATAAGGAAGTAGGTGTTCGACGTTGGCGAATATTTGGCAATTGTGGCAGTGTCGAACACGGTGTCGACAGTCTGCCCATAAGGTAATCCAGTAATAACCCAGTCTCATTATTTTTCGAGCTAGTAGGTGTGCACTCATGTGGGGTCCGCACTCTCCGTCGTGTACCTCTTCCATAACTCTCTCGGATTGGTCTTTGTTTATGCACCTAGGGAGGACTCCGTGTGGGGCTCGCTTATACAGTAGGCCTTGATTCAGGACGTAATGGGTGGCTTGTATTCGTAAGGCTCTTTTTTTTGCTATTAGTGTCGGGCGGATATGACCCGTGGGTTTTAAAGTCTAGGATTGCTTTGTACCAAGGTTCTTTGGTGGTGTCGTCGGTTTCGAGGTTGTGGATGTAGGCTGGTTGTTCGCTTTTTCTACACAGATAGGCATGGAGAGGAGGTGATCGGGCATGTTTATTAGTGAGGGTAGTTTGGATAACGCATCAGCGAATTGGTTTTCTTCGCGGGGTATGTGTATGAAGTCGATTTCGGTGAATTCCTTAGGCATTGCTTCTACTTTAGTTTGGTATGGGGTTAGGCTTTCGCTATAAACCTTCCAATTACCCGTGGCTTGGTTGACTACTAAGGATGAATCTCCGTGGACTCTAAGGTTTTTGGTTCCTAGAGATATGGCTGCTTTTAGACCTATTAGACAGGATTCGTATTTGGTTGCGTTGTTGGTAAGTCTGGTCGGGTGGCGGTTTGTTTGCTTCCAAGTTTATTGTTGTTTGGTCGGTGGCTGTTTGAGTCTAAGGTTGTTATTCCCGATTTTCTTCTTAGGGTGAAGTTAAGTGGGTTGTTTGTGGTAGCCCTTGCATTTTGGTAAGTTGTTATCGATAATTGGCATAAAGTCGAGTTTTTAAGCGTTTAAAGTAAATTGTTGAAAGAAAGTTAAGCGATTGTCGAGGCATGTTTGTAAAAAAAGATAAAGATGACTGTTTTATTGATAATAGTAGACGGGCTAGATGCCCGTGATTTTGTTTTGGGGAGGTGGAGGACATGTTCTGTAATCCCCTAAAAATTCTAGCGCGATACAGTGGCGGAAACACTGTAGAGTCGGGATTAAAACACACAGAACTATGTCTTAATAAATTAAATTGGTAAAGTCAAACATGCGCCATACATAAAAATGGCTAAAATTTAAAACAATCCATAAAGAGGTTAAACAATCCTTAAAACATGATTATATAAAAAAAATCAGCAGGATCCAAGACTGCTCGCTAGCCCACACCCACCGGAAAATAAACACGTATACCTGCCATGTTAAAACATAACAGCCACAATCAGTGGGGAGCAACGTCAACGTTCTCCCAGCCGTATAACAGGATTTTAAAACAGTAATTACTAATATAGGAAAAATAGTAAAAATGGAAAACATTAAAACAGCGTAATAAAATAAGCTTTAGCGTAAAACAAATTAATTAAAAGGGTTGCCGAAGAAACATAAACATATTTGCCAACCTGCAAACCAATTTATATCGATAATAATAAAATAATCAAAATGGCGTTATGGATAGGATTAATGTAGAATCTAGACTTTCACTAGGATAATACTAAAAACTAGTTTCGAGAACTTAGTCAAAACAAATTAGACTTTGGTCTCTAACTAGGCAACTCAACTATAACAGGACTGCGTGCAGCGAGGTCCTGGCTTAAGTAATGTACACCCCTCCTGGACACCAACCGTAATCCAGTTCAACCCGACGGCGACTTACACGATGCGATATCTAAGTTTAAGGTCAAAATATACACACTCCTGAGCACAAACCATGCTCAGTTCAACGACCAATGTGTCTCAACATAGACACACCAGCTTTATAGTTGATGGCAAAACGTACACCCCAGACTATATTACTCTAAACCCACACTTATCCTTATTCCATAACTCCAAAACAAACCATTATCGATATTTAAAAGATGTATTCATCATAAACAATATGAGGATAAAAGAAGTAAACATTTATATTCTAAAAGACGAAACTTTCTATTTTAGGAAACTTCTATTTTAGGAAACTCCTATTTTAAGAAACTTCTATTTTTAGAAACTTTACTAAAAATAGCATCATATCAAAGTAGTGAAAATATTAGTTCATACTAATACCACATTTTAGTAAACGATATAGATTTATAAAACTAATACTTTCGGCCTTAACAATATTAATTATTAAAGTAAGAACATTTGATTTTATGAAACTATTAAAATATCGTACAAGTGTTATAAAATGATTAGAGACATCTAAAAATATTTAATAATACTAATTAGGGTGTTTTTCGAAAGTTATAAAGCTAAAATTCCCTAATTATTATTAGTTTCGACGATAAAATTATAAATAGGATTTTACGACAAATGTCAAATTAAATCTTTTAACGTCTTTTATTTAATTAAACCAACAAATATATTTAGAGTATGTTAAGGGATGATTTAACTCCTAAAGTTTCAGATTTAAATACTTTCAAAATTGCTGGAAAAATAATTCTTTTAGTTAATACGAAGCATTTAACGATAAATCACAATTTGTCTGAAAAATCAATATTTATTAATTAAAGACTTTAATAAATAGTACAAAAATTACGTAAAATAGTTAAATTATATCTATGGACATTCTGTCCAGAAAAGAAATTTCCAGAATTCTAAAAACTCGGTTTTTAAAGCGTTTTCTCGTTAATCGTCCAATCTCGACAATAACGATTAATAAAAATAGTAATTACAAAACGATTTAAGTATTAATATCCAAAAATTATTATTACACTTTAAAATCCTAATTTTACAGAATATAAATTTTTCCAGATTTTTCCAAAACCCAGATTCAACAAATTTCAATAAAACCGTCATTTAAACCCGTTTTCGCAATTAACGATTTTATTAATAAACCTATCGTTCCTAACATTTTATTAAGGCACTAAAAATCATAATAATACATTTTAATATGAAATCATCAGAATCATAAATTTTTCCAGATTTAAACTAAAGACCAGAAATCGAGAATTTAAACAACAAACACGGTTTTTAACGATAAACGATGATTTTAAGTGATTAATTAATTCATCCACTTAAAAATTCCGAAAAATTATGAGAAAATTCATAAAATTCTATTTCACCAGAAAGTTTTACCACGTCAAAAATCAGTTTAAAATAAAATGTTTAAGTACTAGAACTAAAAATCAGTTTTTAATCGTTTTTGTCCGAAAACGATAATAATTCAATAATCGATATAAAAATATCAGAAAAATACTAAATTACTAAAAATCATCAAAAACAACATTTTTCCAGAATATAAATATATATTACATGTTTAGGCCGATTATTACGATTTTACAAATTAATATAACAATTTCATCGTTAATCTCGTAAAAGCGATAAAAATATCGAAACATGCAAAATTTCAACTTTAAAAATTTTCCAGAATTCGTGACATACATATATTGCCAAAATAAAATATAAAAATATATACATGCAAATACTCAATTAAAATCTTGTAATACCGAGTAACATCGACGTTACCTCTACTCCAAGTCTGAATCAACGATGTATTCGTCGGCTTCGGGATTGTCCAAAAATCCTACCAACACGAAAATCATGGCAGAAAATACCATGAGAAAACTAAAAAAAACAAGGTAAAAATTGATCGAAAATGATGTCGATTAATACCTTAACGAAGGAATCGGAAAGAGGATGATTATGACGATAAGAATGATGCGATTGGGACTAGAAATGGAGCAAAAATTTGCCTAGAATGGCTGAGGGACACACGGCCAAAAGAGAGGAGAAGGGAGTGATGAATATTTTTGGTGAATGTAAAAGAAATGAATGTAGAGAGTAAGGGTGGAGATGGGTGATACAACACTTAAAGAAGTAAGCATGAATTAAGGCTTCAAAAAAAAGGAATACAAAAGTGTACCTAGACCATAAGTTGGCCGGCCAAATGGGATAAGAGAGGGAGTAAGAAAAGCTTTGACATAAATGCTACAATGAATGAAAATGATTTATCTTATGATTACGTTTTAATGTGATGAAATGAAACGTTTAAATAAAATGTAGTAAAACTTGTGACTAAGAGCTTAGTCAGTCCAAAATGTGAGAAAACAGTCTCAAATAATTTATAAGTTGATAAAAAGTATAATCGTAAAATAGTTAAAGGCATTTCAAAGTAATTCGAGTAAACCTCGCGTAAGAAAATAATTATTCGCGAAGCTTCGTAATAAAATCATAGATGGCTTGTTTTTAGTAACTAAAATATATCTTAGTAAAAAAAAATATTCCATAAACGTATTCAAACATTTTTAGGAAAAAGGAATAACTTAAATCCAAGCTTAAAAAATGTCAATTCGCAGAAAAATAGAATTCCTCGCGGAAAATTACTTAGTTTACGAAGAAAATCAAATAAATAGATGTAAAAGAATTAAAATCTTTTAAAATAAAAATAAATATCATTAAACTCAAAATTGAAGATAAGCTTGGAAAAATGATGACACATAAGCCAAAATGTGATAGAGTTATAACGATGTCATAACGGTAAGGAATAAAGATGCTAGAAATATAGCGGGTGTTACATGTTCCCCCCGCACCTCCCTTGACTCCATGGAATAAAACACTTATTACTATTCTAGTCTAGGCCCTGAGATGAACTAGACTTTGACTAGGACTGGTTATGCCTCTAAGCATCGAGGCTTCCCCCAGGGAATAGCACCCTGATGGTACCGCTGGTCTTCACTACCACCGACGCGGTTGTTTCGCCGTCAGCCCCAGCGGGCTGTGGTGCTTATTTCTTGGTTAGGGGGAAGGTTCCGGCATCCACCAGGTCCTGGATGTCGTGTTTGAGACGATCACAATCCTCCGTATCGTGACCCCTACCTTGATGACACAGACAATAGGCACTGGTGTCCCAATCTGCCCCTCGGGCCTCACGGGGTGGATCCGGAGTAGGGACGAGCTGGGATAATTGTCAGTCCTCATTGGCAATCCTAAGGGCTTCGGCATAGGTCATGCCCAGGTCAGTGAGGCTTCTGAAGGGACGCCCTCCGAGGGATGGGACAAACCTAGCTGGCCCTAGCCTCATCTTTTCTTTAGGGATGAAAGGTCTCTCTTCCGGTGCCTCCCGGGGGATGTTTTGTGTCCCGTTGACAGTGTCCTCCAGCCTACCGAGCTGGAGTAGGATGTTATTATGGGCGTCGTTTATTTGGGCTAGGTTATTCTGGAGTTCCTTAACGAGCCCTAGCATTGCGCTCAGTGGTTCGGTATTGTCGTTGGAAGACATTTCTAAATCTGCAAAGCAGGGGTCAAAGGTGAGACTGGATCGACCGGACGTTTGAGGGACTCGAAGGATGCTTATGATTGAGCGACATGGAACTGAAACCCTTGACCCATATGCGTGTTGTCATTAGTCTAGGGATTCAGGTGCTTTAGACTCTTAGTGTATATGGCGAAATACCTACGGAGTTTTCAGTCTGTGTAACGAGACGATCTAATACAAACCTCTGTGGTGAGGTTTAAAGAGGACTTCTCAAAATGAGACGACCCAAAACGTAAAATCTCGAGTAGAGGTGATCCTAGTAGCTAACACGGACAGTTAAACACACTGTTGTACGACGTAAGAGATTGATCACGATCCCGGCTCAGGATCAAAGAATTTGGATGTATGCTCCTTTTGAAAACGACCAGTTTTGCAAATTTTGAAAGGGATGGTTTGTGAAAATAGTGATGGCGTGACGATATCGTCTGCGGCGTGTAGGTGCGTTGCTATGTGTGTGCATCGGAAATGATGACGAAATGTAAATATGTTTTTTTTAAAGGAGTGTATTTTAGAGGATCCATTTTTTTTGAAAACAATTACGTGATGCTTCTATCGAAACTACTATTAATTAGTTAGTTCGATACTCGCGGGGTGCGTGATGCTCGTGATGGAGCGTGAAGTCTGATGACAGTTTTCTTAAAGGTGTGACTAAACCCTTGGTGAGGGATTTAGGTGGTGAATTGAGTTTCTTATAAACTTTTCGCTTTTTGAAAAAGAACTTTTAAAATTAGTGACCCACGTTCGTCGGTTGTACTAACTAACATTAGATGGTAGGGGTGTGCATTGTAAAAAAAGGTGTTTTGAAAGTGTAACCGCTCTTTGAGTTCCTTGACTTCATTAATTGAAGTTCGGTTGTGCCAACGGTATGTGTGTAAAAAGTTTTTTTTTAAAATAAAATGTGACCGTGTGGTGGCCTTAACCCCATTAATTGGGAGTTTCGGTTGCATTAACGGTAATCATTGTTGTTAATAGGTTTTAATTTGGCCAAGGTGAAGGCACTAAAACCTTTTTTTTTGAAATCAGTGAGTGTAAATTTTGCCATGATAACGGCATCTAAAAAAAATGTTTTCCCTTTTTTAGAAATTGCGATTTGATCGGAGTATTAATGTTTAAATGGTCGTTTTGAAAAGATGAAGTATTTTCGAAAACGGAATTGGGTGCGGTTGAATATGTTGGCGTGGTTGAATCCAGATTTTTAGTGTTTTATTTGGGTTGTATTGTTCAAACACGCTACACATAACTAGGAATGCGTACACTCATGCAGGATGCAGACACGGGTAGGTTAGGGTAGGCTGCCGCCCACGAATAGTCTTCACTTAGGTATTGACAAAGATCTGGGGAGACGAGTGTCATACCGTCCGTTTGGCCTATCCGCTTATTAATCCCGCGAGTTACGCGTTAGGTGGCTGGAGCGTCAATCGAGGATCTCTCCGCGTGTCCCTATAGATCTTACCGCTAAGAGGTCGATTGGTCCTGATATCGGTTAGGGTGGGCTTTTTAGGGCCAAAACCTGTATTGACCACAACTAGGAACTAAGAAATGAGCTTCACCGACCTCGTTCAAGTTACACCACCGCTGGAAACTTGTTTCCAATTCCCCAGCGGAGTCGCCAAACTATGGACGTTCGTTCGCACTGCCCAGCGCCCCGCTCGTGCCCCGCGCTGGACCGACCCGGTTTTCAATGTGTGGCGGTGGCCACCCACGCGGCCCCCTCCCTTCCGGGGGCCGGTCCGATCGTCGCATAGGGGCGAAATGTCAGACCTCGATTTGGATGACGATCCGGACTTGTACTAGACGGGTGCGGGCACCCGTGTTTCCGTTTGGGAATCGATCGAGACGTGGTTGTAAATGTTTAAAGGCCGATTCATTTGGTAAGGCGACCTTTTTAGTGAACTGAATTCGTTGCCGATTTGTGGAGTCGCCACCGAGTCAATTATGGGGACTCGGAAACCATTCAAGTCAACTCTGATCCCTTACCGGCTCAAAGTTGAGTGGCACGGGACCTAAAGATAAAGACTTGTACCCTTAAGCACTCCATGCCTGGAATGACTCTCATTGCCAATGGTTTCGGACATCCGGAAACCGTCGATTCTGAGTAAGGGGTGAGGGTACGTATTGGGAAGCCAACATCCGATAGATGTCAACACCCAATCCCGCCCGCACTATAGTGGCCTCTACTAATCAATCGGTGGGCTGATATCCTAGTTCTTTTATTGTCGTGGAAGTACTGTAACATCCGTTGTTTTAACCCAATATTTAGCTACGTCGGTTATTTAAAGACAAGCAAGTTTTATAGTCGAAATAGTGGTGTTTACATTCTTTGCATGCGATTTCACGTGACAAGCAGGCCATGAAAAGATGCACGTTGGAGAGTAGAGAGTACTATGTATTATACGTATTAGCAAATCAGGTTTAACGTGATAATACGGATATTAGTCGTTCTTGTGATATACCTTACCTGGTATTCTGCTTAAGATGCGTCGGTTCGGCATTAATAGAGATGCGTCGATCCTAATAACGTGAGCATCCGGACTAATACGGAACCCGACCATCACTTTGTTCAGTTTTAAGTTATTTTACGTTTTGAATTCCGTGTTAGGTGATTTAGCATGCGATATTGCGATTATAAGGTCATAAAAGCAATAAATCATACAAAAAACTGTAAATGCGAATGTAAGTAAATCACATCGTGAGGAGTTGCACCCTCGGAGTATACACTAAACGGTACTCGATGCATAGATAGTTTTGAGAATGGATCTCAGAATTACTCGAGTCTATTTAGTGTGTTTTGGTATTTGTGGTTGAAGTTGGGACGTTACGTATTTTAGTAGATGCTTGTGGGCCTAGCGCCCACATCTAGAGTTGTCGTAGTGCATAATAATAGAAAGTACAAATATGGAAAGTTTTGTTTAGATGGCAACTTGGTGACGACTCGATCAACAGGCGGATCCTCTTAGATTGACCAGTGACTTCGGCAGAACTCCGTTACCGTTTGACCTTCCCGCGGCTACTCCGGCAGAGCTTCGTTTCTAAGGACTAGTTCTGCGGCTAATCCGGCAGAACTTTGTTACTAGTTTTGAGCTAGTCGATCACAAGCACCTCAGTATCGAGTGGGGTGCTCGAAGGTTAGGAGTAGCGTCGATGTCGCTTTTTTTATCGGAACTACGATCGAGTGGATCGTTTGCCTCGGGTGTCGGAGTGCGAGTCCTTAGCGAGAGTTTTAGAGGGGGAAGAGAAGAATGAATTGTGTGTCGAATGAACGAGGCGGAGGGGGGTATTTATAGGTGTTTTCGGTCCTCGTCGCCCATATGGACGCGTGAGCTGGGGCGCACCAGGACTCAGGCGCCTGGGCTAAGGCGTGGTGAGACCCAGGCGCGTAGGGTGGGGCAGTTGGAATTTTGAGGATACGGTTTTGATACTTTCCGAAACCGTGAGACGGATGTATAATACGTTTCTTGGGTGTTAAGGCTTCCCATGGCTTGCTCTAGCGCCCTGGGTTTAGTGGGCCTCGGGTGTTCATCCCGAGGTTCGCTTGACACGGTGTTGACTCGGTTCGAGTTTCGGGGCCTACTCGGGGTCCTGGTGTCGGAATTAACTCTAATTAGTGTCTCTGTGACCGTAACGACACGACTAAGGCTGTCATTATGTTAGTTTTAAATTTTTCCGAGTAATTATTTGATCCGTTCTATAGGAAAACTACATATAACATCGCGAACCCGTGTCGCGTTGCAGTCTTATCGTCATCGGGTGTTTGTTGAGCACTTCTGCAGCCACCAGGTACAAATCTGGGTGTCTACACATACTTTCTATACAAGAATGGGGGACCTACTTGACATGGGACATCATGTGTACCCAGTTCAGATTGCTCAATTTTGGGCAACTCTGAAAATTGATAATAAGGTCTTGCATGCAAATTTTGGGGATAAATACATCAAAATCACAATGGAGGATTTGGGACACATGTTGGGGGGTTCCAAGCGAGGGGGAAGAAATTCAAAGCTGGGTGGGTTGGAAAAATTACGATTCTGAAAAAATCCTAAGTATTATCAAAGATTCTCAAAATCAGGGGGGTCGTTAGTAAAACTTCTCCTTTCGAAACTCCCTGTGATATTATGACCACTGCTTATCTGAAGCAAATGTCAGTCATTGATGATGATGGTAGTCTTAAGGTTAAGGCTGAATGTTCCTCCAAGGGAAAGGAGGTCGTGAATATGATACCTGAAAACTTCTCTGCTGAAATTTTGGGCAAACTAAATGAGATTGCTGCTTTAGTAGCTACCCCGCCTCCTCCTGTCGTGGTTCATGAATCCACAGATGCTCTTGTGCGTCTTGAGCAAAAGATGGATAATCTAACCACCTTACTTAGGCCCTGTTCGTTTCGGCTGAAACAGGGCTGAGCTGAGCTGAGCTGGTCTGATAGGAGCTGAGCTGGACTGATAAGAGCTGAGCTGGTCTGATAGAAGCTGAGCTGAGCTGAGCTGAATTGATAGAAGCTGAAACTAATAATAACCGCTTATATAAATTATCTAATAATTTTTTAAAACAATGAAATATATATATATATATATATATATATATATAATCAATTAATAATAATAATAATTATTAATTATTAAAAAAATTAATAATAATAATTCTAACATCATAGTACTACCTTCAATTCATTTGACTTTTTACTTTTGTTTTTTTCATACTTGACAATGAACAATTTTTGTATGTATATATCTTTATTTACGCAGTATACACTATTCAACCACTCGTACTTTCCAGTGGCATTAGTAATTTGGTCGTGGCATTATGCCTGGCCTATATATATATATATATATATATATATATATATATATATATATATATATATATATATATATATATATTTGAGATTCTATTCACTTAAAAATAGTGTTAAAAAACAAAC
This sequence comes from Agrostemma githago, assembly GCA_958450325.1. Taxonomy (NCBI): domain Eukaryota; kingdom Viridiplantae; phylum Streptophyta; class Magnoliopsida; order Caryophyllales; family Caryophyllaceae; genus Agrostemma; species Agrostemma githago. Next base: position 53,983,588 of record OY288243.1, read on the forward strand.
GTAAATGAATCGTAGATAAACATGTCAAACAGGTTGGAAAGTCATGTTTCGGGGTCGTGAAAATACGTGTCGGACATATACCAGGTTTGAAATAACAACAACAATAACAATAACAATAACAATAACAATAACAATAACAATAACAATAATAATAATAATAATAATACTGAAATTTGTATTCTTAAGCAGCGATCCAAGATGGATAATATCATTATGGGAGATGAATCGACCAAGTTTTTTCATTCTCGGCTAAAAGAAAGAAGGCAACAGCAGCTCATTGGAACAATTGAAGACTGCAAGGGGGTCCAAAGAGAGGGGCAGTCTGATGTTGCTCAGGGGTTTTTGGAATATTATGAAGGATTACTTGGTGAGGAGCAGTCTGTACAAAATATAGATCTTGGTAACATTAGAAAAGGGCCTTTGGTTCACCAGGAAACATGGGAAAAAATGCTCAGAATTCCGACGGATGATGACATTAAAGAAGCTGTCTTTTCTATTGGTTCAGATCAAAGTCCGGGTCCAGATGGTTTTTCCTCTGAATTCTTCAAAGCCTTTGGGCCAATAATTAGTGAGGATTTTTGTGCAGCTGTGCAGGAGTTCTTCCATAAAGGGACTATGATTAAGCAAGCAAATACAACCATCATCACCCTAATCCCTAAAAAGGAGGTCTGGCAGTCTGTTTTGGACTTTAGGCCTATTTCTTGTTGTTTTGTGTTTTATAAAACAGTAAGCAAAATCCTAACTCTTAGAATCTAGAGTACGTTGGCTGAGGTTATTGGCCTGGAGCAAGCGGCTTTTGTGCCTGGGATAAGTATACACGACAATATAGCTCTTTCTCAATCCTTGATCAAAAATTATGGTAGGAAGTATATTACACCGCGGTGTCTCATGAAAATTGACCTCAGGAAAGCCTTTGATTCGCTTCAATGGGCTTTTATTAATAGCATGCTTCGGGCTTTCAACTTTCCTCCACGCTTTGTTAGGTGGATCATGAACTGTATCACTGGTTCTTTGTTTACTATCAAGATAAATGGGGATTCTCATGGCTTCTTTAAAGGGAAAAGTGGAATCTGACAAGGAGACCCTCTTTCACCTTATTTGTTTGTCCTAAGTATGGAAGTACTGTCACGACGATTGAGGCAAATTAATCACTCTGGGGATGTTTCTTACCATCCAAAATGCTGCCAACTTCGCTTAAACCATTTGGTTTTCGCGGATGACCTCGTGATATTTGTTAGGGGAGATGTTCCTTCGGTTGGAGCTGTTGTGCGAGCTCTTGAGATTTTCTCTTTGGAATCTGGCTTACATGCTAATAAGGATAAGACCAACATCTTTTTCGGTGGTGTGAGTTCTGATATAAGAGATCTTATTCTCTTCCATACTGGGTTCAGATCTGGAATTTTTCCTTGTCGCTATTTGGGGATTCCCCTTCATTCTGTCAACAATAAAAAAAAGGGGAATATCAGGTTCTTATCAGTAAGGTGCAGAAGCAAATTTCATGATGGTCCTCAAAGTTTCTTACTTATGCAGGCCGTCTACAACTCCTAAATTCAGTGATTTTTGGCATTACTAATTATTGGTGTTCTAATAGCTTGCTTCTTGTGAATGTTCTGCAGCAGTTGGATCAAATCTGTCTTAGATTTTTCTGGACTGGTGCAAACGAAAAAAAGGATGATTTTCAAAAGTTGGGCAAGTATCTGTGTCCCTTGGGCAGATGGGGGTTTCAACATTAAGCGACTCAAATACTGAAACAAAGCCTTGCTTGCTCAGTGGATTTGGCGAATTATTACTGGTAATGGTGGTTTATGGGGAAGATGGCATGACAGGTATGTTCTTAAAGGGAAGAGTATTTGGGACATTAAGAAGAATGAAATATTCACTTCTTCTTTCAACAGTCTGATTGGTTTGAAGGACGAGATTCTAAGGGAAACTGGTAGTATTAATGCTGCAATCGGGCTGATTCATAGCTGGATTGTGCAGGGACAGTTTGTTGTACGTTTAGCTTATGACTGGATTCGCCCTAAGCAATCTAGGGTTCCTTGGATGAGTAGGATCAAAGAAGCAAATATAGTTCCTAAACATAAGATTGTTGTAGTCCTTGCAGGTCAGAGGCAGCATCTTGCTACTCAAGATATGCTACAAAAAAAGGGGACTGTCGATTGTTAGCAGATGCAGTTTATGCTTGCAGGCTGAGGAAAATACAGCTCATCTTTTCTTTTCCTGTCCTTTTTCTAGGCAGATATGGCAACACCTCCTCTGCTGGATGCAGATAACGGGCAGAAGCAACAACCTCCACACTGAATTGAAATGGAGTACTCATAGAAGCAAACGGAGACACTGGAAGCATAGATGGTTTTGTGGATGTCTGGCTGCTGCTGTCTATACTATTTGGGGGGAAAGAAACGTCAAGATCTTTGAAGGTCGTAAAAGCTCTATTGACAGTCTTGTTGGGCGAATTAAATTTGATATTTTTATTAGATTGAGGAGTCGAGGATTAGACCTTTCTATTAAGCGCATGATATAAGGTCGGGTCTACGTTCATATAGAGGGTATAGCGTTTTTTGATCTCTTGATCTTTAGTGGTTTTTCTTTGTAAGAAACCTATTCTTATTCTAATATAAGATGTACCTTTCTTGCAAAAAAAAATAATAATAATAACTTATTGTAATTTGTTTCGATCTTAATGTTACTTCCGTTTTATGTTTATATAATAATAATAATAATAATAATAATATTTAAAAAAAACGGAACTTTTATTAAGATCCAAGTAAACAAACTGCAAGAACTTTTATTATTATTATTATTATTGAAGTATTATTTTAGAAGCTGAAAATATTGGAGTTGGGCTGAAAATATTGGAGCTGAGCTGATAAGAGCTGGGCTGAGCTGATAGGAGCTGGGCTGAGCTGATAAAAGCTGAGCTGGTCTGAAACGGGCTGAAATTAAGCTGAAAAGAACAGGGCCTTACTTCTTCTCGGGCTGAGTTTGGGGCTGGATTAACAAAGATGGAAGGTCATCAAGCCAACCTTCGAGCTCGGGTTCAGGTTATGGGTAATGACATTACAGCCTTCAAAAAGGCAGGAAATGAGATAGGGCATGGTATCAATGACGTTGTTAATGAAGTGAAGTTTGCAAACAAGACTCTCCTTGCCAGGCATGATGCAGTTATGGACAGGCTTCGTCAAATCTACGAAGAGACTTCGCGAGCGGTCTATGTTCTGCGAGGACGGAATCGTGGATAGGGAGTCAATTCTCATAACCGTCTTCTCACCCTCCAAATAATAAGCTCTTAGTATAGCTGTGGGGTCTTTTGCATTTTCTGAACCTTGTGTTATTTCTTTCTATTGTTCGGATTTGGCTATCACTATCGTTGGATAATGCTTGACTTCTTACTCTAATCTACTTGCTTTAATTATGCTTGTTTGACGTATGTTCTGAGTATGATATTCTCACAGCTGATCGACCCTTTTCTATGATGTCAAGAGGGGAAATAGATCCATTCATGTGATCAATTATGTTTTTATTTGTTGAATCTTGTTTAAACCAAGGATTTCTATCTGCCTCTTCGGGTTTGGGATGGTAAAATGTCTCGCCACTTAGAATACACTTCCGCTTCTCGTCGTCGGCGATTTACTTAAAATCGTCGACAATTTTACAAAATGTACCTATTTTACCCTTTACTCCATTTTCCTTCCTTAACTAGACAAAACAAAAATTACTTTAAAACAAAAACGATCAACCCAACAAAACGAAACAAAAACAAAACGAAAACATCAAAATTCCATATTCTAAAACAATATATAATTAGTTAGAACTAACAAAATTCCTAAGCAAAATATAAATAACACGATAAAGCATTCATAATTAGCAAGTGTAAAAAACAACACGATATCGATTATTATTTGCTAGAAGATCAGCGGCAATAAGGGCATAGCCGTAAAAATTTATAGACTACGCCTGGGCATAGACGTTGAAACACGAAGTCTACGCCTGGGCATAGACTTTAAAACTCGAAGTCTACTCCTGGGCATAGACTTTCACTACAAGAAAAGGTGCCCCAGGCGTCCACCTAGTGGCCACCGACAGTGGACGTTATAAGCGAACGGGTGTCCGCAAACAGACGTCAGAAAGCGGAAGCCACGACCAGTCGCCCATTTTTTAAACGGGCGTCCACTATTGGACGCCAATGGAAATGGCGACCGACAGTCGACGCCATGGATGGCGTCCGACAGTGGTTGCCAGGGGTCCCCAGATGGCGTCCGACAGTGGTTGCCAGGGGTCCCCAGATGGCGTCCACAGTCGGACGTCAGGGCCCTTAAGTTGGCGTCCGACTGTGGACGCCATCTGGGGACCCCTGCCAACCACTGTCGGACGCCATTCTACCTTCCCCTGGCGTCTCTCATGGCGTCCGTTATCGGACGTTATTTACGCTGTTGCATGGCCGTAAACATGCGTTCAATGTCTAGCCAAAACCTGCAATATAAACCACATCCACAACACTCAACCAACCACAAATGTGGACTATCCACAATACCTCAACCTCATTCACTCTCAGTCAACCAAAACACTTCATCTCTCGACTCATTTCTGCTGAAAAAACTTATATAAAAAAAATTAACATACGGTTTGAAGATACACAAATCTAAACTAGTTAGAAGATACATAATCCGCAAATTAAGTTACAACAACAGCAACAAAAAACAATCAGCAAACTGTGAAGCTAGCTGCAGCACCAGAGTTACCACCACCATCACCAAATGGGTCTCTATCGTCTGGAGGGGATGGGGGACGACCTTGGTTGCAAACATGGCCTGAAACATGGCCATCTGTTCCTGCATCTTATTTATATTCTCGGCCTGGTCCTTCAGCTGCTGCTGCTGGGCCGTCAGCTGTTCCTTCATGGCGTCCTTCTCCGGGTCGAGTTGCTGCGATCAGGCCGGCGTGTACTCCATTTGTGTGCAGGTGCTGACACGCGGTGTGGGAGGTGTGAAGTACATACCGTGTGCATTTCCTACACCGTACACACTACCTTTCTTGTAACCCTTGGCGACCTTGAACCAAGTCTCATTCAGGTCGACTTCCTCAACATCAGGATCAGCCTCGAGTCTCGCTAGCTCTTCTTGGTAGGCGTCCTGCATCGTACAGAACAACGATTTCAATTGAAGTTATTATTAGATGAAACCATCGAAGATAGTTATCTACCAACTAAAGTCGATTTATTTGAAATAGTTAGTACTCACCCAGAGCGCCTGATCCTTTTTCGTCTTAAAGCTAGTCCCTTTGTCATCGGTCTGCCCATGCATGTCGAAGAATATCTCCGCCGCGGTTGGCAGCCTCCCGAGCTCAGCTTGCATCTATTAAATGAGTACGAATGTTATTAGGTGAATATAAATTATGCGAAAATAGTTTCCGATTATTTAAGTAAGAGTACGGTATTAATTAGTAGAAATCATACCCTCTTGGCACGACTGAAAGAAGACTGAGAACCCCGATGATGTGTCGGGTTTGCGTGGCTCTAATGCTCACAGTTGGCCAGTTTGTTCTTCTGGGCCCTTTCAGACCTGACCTTAAAGTCCTCCTTGTCGTGGTACGCGACCCATCTCTCCAATGCTTCACCTAAAATATGACGACCCAATATATTATTTAATAAAGTGAAATATTGAAGTTAGATTGTTTGTTAAAATTGATTACCAAAATAAAAACAACACCTTTAAGGTCCTTTAGCGGAGTCCCCCGCATGCGTCGTTTATTCATCACACAAGTGAAACGTCATGTGCACGCCTCATTGTACCGGCTCCAGACCCTTCCCTCTAACTCGGCTGCCCAACTGAACTTCATCTACACAATCAAGGAGGATTAATAATTAGTAGCAAAATTATTTACAAAGTCCTCATTATAAATTAAAAACTCGGTAGCAAAATAATCCACATACCCGAAATTGGTTGAACCACCACTGCCGTACCTCCTCCGGCACCTGAGACCAACAGGCATACCCCTGTCCTTTGTCGACCATGTAGCTGGTAGTACAGCCTCTGACGACATCTTTATGCAGAAACCTGCACCGAGTCCAGAAGCACATATATGTACAAAATCATACAAGTGTAGTCCAAAAATAAACATGTTATAAACGAATAATCAACAAGTTAGATTATATTACCATGTGCCTGTAGATTTGAGAGTCACCCGACCGGCATCGTCCTTCTCCAGCTTTTCCACCTGCCCCTGCTGCTCCTCCTCCTCCTCATGCTCATCGGTCTGCTCCGGTATCGTTTCGGGAATCACTTCCTCCTCCTCCTGCTGTGTGGTCGACGTCTGAGCAGACCTACTACCCCCACCACATTTCCTGGTCGATCTACTGCCTGCCATTATCTTCACCTTGCAACAAATTAAACAATGTTAACAACAACTAGCGACTACATTCTAACTTGATTTAAGTAATGTACCAAATAAGTAGCACAGTGACCTAATCATGTAATCATCAATATAACTTACTACAACAACTCGCTTAGTCATCTTCACTGTCATTATTGTCTTCAGCCTCATCCTCCTCAGTCTGATCCTCCTCCTCCGTCTCCTCGCCCTCCACTTGATCGTCCTCCCAATTGCCTTCTTTGTGTCCGTCATCCTCCTCAAGGATCTCCGGAACATCCATAACCATGTAATCTCCTTGTCCATCTTCAACATTGTCCTCAAAATCTTCCTCTGCCCCTTCATCCTGATCTTCTTCGGAGAATATGGCCTCTTCAATAGAAGATAAGCGTGTAACAGTTGAAACAGCTTCTTCCTGGAACAGAGAACTGTCTATTTGTCCCCGTGATTTAGTTGTAAAGACTGCCCACCATTGACTTTGATTTCTGTCATTTTTTGTGTAAGGAGAAGGAGCAAAATAGACTTGCTTCGCTTGATGGGCGAGTATGAACGGATCGTACATAGGATATTTCTTTGTGTGATTAACTTCCACAATCTTGTAACGTTCATGCACTCGGGTCCCGTTCACGGAGCTGTCTTTCCACTCACATTTGAAAACCACAGCTCTATACGCTCGTTCTTTGCCGGCATAACACAACTCAAAAATATCCTCCAAAATACCATAGTACTCATCACCATCAAGAGATGACACACTCACACCAAAGTTGCATCTAGCCTTGTTCTTCCCGTAGTTGAATGTGTGGAAATTGAACCCATTCACCGAGTATCGTTTCCAGGTTTTAACCGCTCGCACTGGACCAAATGCCAAACTTCTAACCAAGTCATCTTGTATGTCTAAGGAAACTACGTGATCCTTGAGCCACTTCGGAAAATGTTCTTCGTGCGTACTCCAAACGTCATCAGGGTTCACGTCAGGGTTTGCAGCGACATATTCAGTTACAAATTGCCTCTCATAAGGCTCTAAGATCTCACAATTAGAGAGTAGGTAAAGGTGCGCTCGGCTATACTCTTTCTCATCTAGTGTCCTAGAACCCTCAGCGGATGAAGTTCCTTCATCGTCCTTCTTTTGAAAAAACTCGGGTATAGTAGGATCAATGGACACCGAATGTTCTAGGTTCAAGTTCTTTGTTTTTGTTTGAACATCTTTCTCGAAGTAGAGGGAGCAGAAGTTTGCAATCTCTTCTGTCAAATATGCATTACAAATAGATCCCTCTACCCTAGCCTTGTTACCAATTTTCTTCTTCAAATGATTAAGGAACCTAATAAATAAACAAGTTATGTATTTCAATTAATAAAAATTAGCTATGTTTAAATTAATTGTATAAATGAAGTTACAAAAATTTATGTACCTTTCAAATGGGTACATCCATCTATACTGGACAGGTCCTCCAACCTTAGCCTCGTAGGGCAAGTGGACAGGTAGATGCTCCACGGAATTAAAGAACGACGGTGGGAAGATCATCTCAAGTTTGCAAAGTGTCTGTGGAATTTGATCCTCCAGCCGAGTCATGTCCTCAATTGATACTGTAGAAGAACACAAATCTCGGAAGAACTGAGATATCTCAGTTATAGAATTCCACACCGTCGGTGGCAAAAGGTTCTTTAGTGATACCAAAAGCAACCTCTCCATGAAGACGTGACAGTCATGACTCTTTAACCCTTGCAGCTTCAGGTTCTTAAGATCAACACAGCGTTTGAAGTCGGAGGCGTACCCATCAGGGAACTTCAACTTCTCTACCCACTCCAACAACGCCTTTCTCTGAGCCTTGTCAAGTGTGAACAAGGCTCTCGGTTTCGACCCATCCCGTTTGATGTGCAGTTGAGGACGGTCACAAAAATTCTTTACATCTCGCCGGGAGCCTATAGTGTCACAACTCTTCCCCTCCACATCCATCACCATGTGAATCAACTGCTCAAAGAAGTTTTTCTCTATGTGCATCACATCTAAATTGTGACGAATTAACAAAGTCCTCCAATATGGTAGGTCAAAAAATATGCTACGTTTAAACCAACCATTTTTCAACTTCTTGAGGTCTTTGAACTCCTGCTCTGTTCCGTCGATAGTGGACGGGTAATCGGAAATCAACTCCCAGACTTCATCTCCGGGGAGTCGATCAGGTGCGTCATCAAGCACAACCTCACCCTTCTTGAATGCCTTCTTATTCTTTCTATATGGGTGACCTTCTGGTAGGAACTGTCGATGACAGTCAAACCAACTTATTTTACTAGAATTTGGAAGATAAAAAGCTTTGCTCTCATCCATACAACACGGACATGCTTTCTGACCCGCAGTAGACCACCCCGAGAGCATACCGTATGCGGGAAAGTCATTTATAGTCCACAACAAAGCTGCTTTCAACTGAAAGTTTTGTCTAAGAGAGACATCAAAAGTTTCCACCCCTACCTCCCACAGTTGTTTCATTTCCTCAATAACAGGTTGCAAGTAAACATCCAAATGATTTTTTGGGTTTTTGGGTCCGGGCACAATAAGAGATAGGAAGATGAAAGGCTGCTTCAAACACAACCAAGGAGGTAGGTTGTAAGGTGTGATCATCACTGGCCAGCAAGAGTACAATTTACCAAATTGGCCGAACGGTGCAAAACCATCAGTGCACAACCCAAGCCTTACATTTCGGGGTTCTAACGCAAAGTGGGGATGTAGTCTATCGAAACGCTTCCACTCCTCACCATCACTCGGATGACACATCTTCCCTAGTACCCTAATGTCCTCCTTGTGCCACCTCATTTGCTCCGCTATGGTTTTTGTGGCATACAATTTCTGAAGCCTAGGTGTAATAGGAAAGTACGTAAGCTGACTTATTGGGATTGGTTTCTTACCCCTGACACCACTTTTCCCTTTTCTACCTCTCAAAACAATATCCCCCTCAAACATCTTATACCTACCCTTACCACATCTCCTACATTCATCAAGCATCGCATCATCCTTCCAAAATAGCATGCATCCATCTGGACAAGCATCAATCTTTTGATGCGGGAGTTGAAGTCCCTTCACAACCTTTTTGGTTGTGTAGAATGATCGGGTCATGATATTGTCCTTTGGAATAACTCTCTCGAGCAAGGCAGCAATACCATCGACACAAGCAAAGGATAGGTTGAACTCACATTTAAGGCTAACTACCATAGACGCGACTTCTAACAAAGTCACATTACACCCTCCGTACAACGGTTTCTCCGAAGCATCCAACATGTCAAAAAACGCCTTTGCTCGTGGGTTAGGCTCTTGTGGGTTAGGGTAGTCTTGTGGGTTGGGTGAGTCTCCTGGGTTAGGTGAGTCGTCATTCCCATATGTGTTCTCGTTATTAAATAAGTTGCACTCCACAACGTCAACTATCATACCTCTCAATCCCCCCTCATTTTGATGGTTTTCGGGTTCCTCACACTGAGATGGCTCACCATGACAAATCCAATTATAGTATTTGGGTAAAAAACCACTATAGATGACATGTTCCTTAACTACAAGGATCTCAAGAAATTTTATGTTCTTGCATTTAGTACACGGACACCTAACCTCCCCCCTCGATGCATAATCTACTGACTATTTAGCCACCTCGACAAATGATTCAACACCTGTAGACACCCACATTTTGACCGCCAGGTGTCTATAGTAGTTCCCGCCAAACACCCGATGATGATCGGACGCAAACATGCTTTGATGGACTCGGATATGGGCTCGAAATCATGGACATTTGGCTCGAGCTTTTAACGGAGTAAAAATCCCACAAAACAGACCTCAAATTCAGGCCCACTGGGTCGTTTCTAGTCAAATAAGACTAATTTGGGTCAAAACCGACACCAAGGGCAAAACCGTCTTTTAGCAACCGGGTCAAACCCCGGTCAAAGGCATTTTCGAGGCGGAAAAATCTGTCACACCACTTCAAAAATCTGACTCGAAGTCAAATACTACACAAATATCAGCTACAAAGTAGGAATCCTTTCCTATCCAAAGTCAGAATCCTACTCCATCTAAACCGGGTGTTTCTTCCCCTACAAGTAACCTTTTCCTACCCAAAGACGGAATCATACTTCCACCCAACCGTTGCTTTCTTTCTTGGCAAGAAACCGTTTTCCTATCCAAACACTAGGAATCTCCTATCCGGAGTGGGGTATCCCATCCTATAAATACCCAACCCTTGCGACATCAATCAGGGACACCAATCATCCAACGATTCACACATCAATTTTTCATCTAAGACAACAATTCATCCATAACATCCCGACATCCAAATACTAACCCGAAATTCTAGGCAAAATATATAGCAAAACTCGCCAAATCCCCTCCCTAACCATACACGCCATAACTCACCTATATACATCTTAACGCTCCTACGCAAGTGCCGTTACTACGAGTCCGTTTTCGAGATAATCAAGCATGTAGGTTGAGGGTGTTTCAAATCCCGTTTTTCTCCCTTTCACAATTTTTTGTCACAATTTTTTTGTCACGATTTTGTCACAATTTTTTGTCACGATTTTTTTTTGTCACAATTGTTTTGTCACGATTTTTTTTTCACGATTTTTTTTCTGTCACAATTTTTTGTCACAATTTTTCGTCCAATTTCTGTTCTTTTTCCAAAACAATTTTCAAAACGTTTTTTTACTTTTTCCAAAATCATTCTAACTATTTGATATCGATTTCATAATCGAATATCGAATACGACGAATATCGAAAATATAAGTCGAGTATAAATTAATCCATATTTGTATGCGATTTATCAAAATTAGCAATTTTCGAAAATCGAATCCGAGACAGCCACCCGCGCGAGTCGCGTCCCTCCCCGACGAGTCGCGCGGGCAGCCGTGAGCCGCGGCCCTTTTTTCCGATTTTTTTTCCGATTTTTCCAGCATCGTTTTCTCACATAAAACAGCGGTTTTCTCAGTATATTTTCAGATTTCGACAAAGTATTTTTCACGAGTCATAAACCTTTTTCTAAAATCATGCAGTTTTATTTCTTTTGTTTTATTAGACTAAAACGAACTTCACATGCTAAAATAACTTTGACGTTATTAGTTTAATATGCATTAAACGACTTAGCAACCCATTTATTTTTCTCTCACATGTCTAGGAAAAATAATCTTTGCATATCATTCAACCGTCGAACTAACGCGTGTACACCAAAAACGAACGATATCTTAGTAAAGGCCGCTAAGTGCGGGCGGGGTTGGGTGTTCTTTGTGAGCTTCCCAACACGTACCCTCACCCCTTACTCAGAACCATGGTTTCCGGATGTCCGAATCCATTATCAACGAGAGTCATTCAATATTCGATTACCGATAATGTCGGTATCGGTATCAAATGCTAAGGGACTAACCCAATAAACTCTAACATCGGAAATGGGCCGTATTTTGTACACGGCCCACTACGACATAGAGTGGGTTCGAATGGGCCCGAACTCCCACAAAGTTCGGTGGCGACTCCTACTTCGATTTAAATTTCAATTTGACAATCTCATATGGAGATTCATTCGCCTCCCCAAACCCGCGCGTGGCCGCGTCGGGGTGGACCTATGTCCTGTCCACAATTTGGCGACTCCGCTGGGGATCAACTGATGAGTCACTTACCATCGGCATCCTCAGGGTGAGACTCGAATGGAAATCGTTCGATTAGTAATGTACACGTTTTAGTTCAATGGTTCATGCATAACCCAACCCTTTCCCGGGCCGGTTACTTGTGACCGACGTCCCACTATACCACGGTGCATTCCTACATGGGTGCACTAAAGACTTCGATGGCAGAACTCGCATCGGTTTTACGGCAGATTCTAAGACCAACTCGGCTTAGGAGCACCGTCCTGATTTGCGAGAATGCTATCGTCGTTGGTATAGACCCTATTCGACCGACCGAGACTTAGACTAAGAGCATACATGGCGTCATTATACTATTTCCGTGACTACATGCTACTTGATCTTCTTTGGTCTTTTCAAAAACCGTCCTTTTCAAAAAAAACTTGCATCCTTTTCAAACCCATCTATTTTTCAAAACCCGGAAAGCTACCAAATTTAGGACTTATGATTTTGATTCAAAATAGCCTATTTTTAGCCGGTATGTTGTCCAAACTTTCCAAAAAGAAATTCAAAATCTCGGCCCAGTAACCTTTTTTTTCGATTTTTCAAAAAAATCGGGCCTTCCAATCCGACCTTGCTCGGTTTTCAAATCCAAATTCCCATTTCAAAACTTTCTTCTTCTTAGGACTTCCCGTATTTAGCAGTGTTGGGTCTTGTCATAAGTTATTAGAATCTATAGCGTCGAAACTCCGTCGATCTTACATCACGAGTTTCTACCCCATCCCAAGTCCGCCTTATTTGTCAAGGCACGGTCCACCTACGTAGGACAAACTCCTACAAAGGGAAGCCCATTTACACAATCGAGTCCGAAGTCTGGGGATTTCACACACGAATCTTTCTTCGAACGGGACTAGGCCCACTTTGCCAAAACCCAGGGAGAGTCCACCATCCACGAGTTACCCATCTAGGAGTCGGTCTTCAGTCCCACTCGGGGGCTACCCTTTAGCGGGGCGATCAACCGCGTTTACTCTAAGGATCAGGTCTTACACGTGTTGACTCACGTACCCCACTTTCGAGTCACTTAGATGTCGCACCATTTGAGTCCTATCAAAGTCTTTAGTCTCACTCGGGGGTTGTCCTCCAACCACAGTCACCTTAAGGGGTACCCTACGTTCATCCTGCACCGGCGTCCTTATGATGCCTTCTTCGTGTCGTACATATGCTACGAATACTCGAGTCACCTAGGGTTAGGTCACCACGGTTGGTCCGAGCACGTGATACGGTCAAACACGGTCGCCCCCATTTTCGGATTCACCCTTATGCAGCTCGAGTCCAATTCGCAGTCGTTACCTCGTCTAGATCAACGTTCGAGTATCCCGGTCCAAGAGTCTTTGTCGACCCGTCACCCCGGGTCGTGTCTAGTTTGACTCCCTCTCTTGCACTTGCGCAAAGCCGAGTTTAGGCGAGTCGTGGCACCCGTCTTTCTCTCCAATCGAAGACCTTACCAAAAAAAACAACCAACCGAGCGTCCGAGTCCGGATTTGATTCGAGTCTAAGTCTGAGTTCGAGTCTCGGATACCCTACATCCTCATTTCCAAATCAAAGTCAGAGTCAAAGTCAGTTGTATTCTGTCCTCTTTTTTCAAAATTCAATAAAATCAGCTTTTCTATTTCTCATACATACTTTCCTTATGTGTTTCCGAGAACATGATGAACATCATCATACACTGTGAGCACACGCACGTGACTATTATAGGCACATCTATAATGACTGCAGGAAACCGAGCCCGTGTTTTTCTTTTACCTATTCCATGTCTGGTATAGAAAGCCACATAACTACCCGTAGCAGGAGCATATCGAATCCTATGACAAATCTGGGTAGTCTTCTAGTTTGGGTTCAAGACGGGAGGCAACCCCACTTCCCACAATAAACACCCATCCAATAAGACTAGCCAGTCCCTACCTTAGGTGTTAGTCTGACCGACAAAAAAAAAAAAGCTTGACAAAAAAATCAAAAGTCCAAGAGAAAAAAAGCAAAAGGCCAAAACAAAAAAGCTGGCCATGATCAAAAAAGAATTATCAACATCTCTCGACCAGACACGGTCAACTCAAATGAAGAATCCCATGACCGGGGCTAAGAGGTCAACCCAAAGAATTCAAAACCCCATGACCGTGAAACGGTCAATTCAAAAATTATCAATACCCATACCATCCAATAGGGGAGAGACAGTCAAGCTGGTCAGCTAACACCACATCTAGCCTTCCCACATTACAATCCTCAAGACCTTCTCGAGACCTAGGCTAGAGACAGCCCAGAATTTTGAGGATTCAAGCTCCATAGGATACACCCTATCCTTTAGGGCCAGACATGGAAACCAGATCCCGCATTATCAACCTGCCCGATCGAAGTCCGAGTCATTTTTACTCAACTTCCCCCTTTCCTACCACATTACAATACCTTACCCTCGAAGCCTTAGCTCCACAAAATTGAGCTCCAGATTTCGAAACATCAAAGCCACTTGCGACATAGCACCACATTTCCAGAAACATCCAAACCAGTTACCAACCCCAAACACGGGAGTTCAACTTGCAGTCGGCATAGAACATGCCCAAATAGTTCACACCACCTCTGAGGGCTATCCCGGAAAACGCTCACAGTCATAGGATCAACATCCTAACTATTCTAGCCCTTTGATCAAGACATCACTGGGAATGCACCTAGCCTACGCCATCGTTGTGGCTAGTTACACACAAAGCCCTAGTAAACTAGGCACCATTATATATCTTTCAATCCACTGAACTACGGCTTGGTTTGATTTCACTACACGTGAATACGTAGGCAGCCTTTCAACAAGGGCACAACCACCCACATCGACACACATTCAAAAAGCGCCATCATTCCGGTCACGACACCATCATGTTCTCAGCAGCTAGCTTTGTCATCCTGGGGGCTTCTCTTAGGCAGGAAACCTCCATCCACTCACAAAATCCAGATAAATTCAAAAAATCTAGCCTCCTTTCTGTAGTGTGTCCTAGTACACGGCTCAGTCAAAGACGAGAATCTGTCAGAACTCGGAGCAATACCCACTTTGGAAATGTACCCAAAAATCAAAAATCCAGAAGAGCACTAGACTACGGCTTGCTACTACTAAAAGTCCTGTCATGCCAAAACAGTCTCATTACAGACTATTGCAATCCCCCCATAGCACATCCTTCCCATTTCAACTTCGACCGTGTTGCCACTCGCCTAGGCTACGAGATAACGCAACTTAAGAGTCTTGTCATCTTAGGTGGCCCACCCCCTACCGAGTCAGGGTCTAACCCTTAGAGAGTCAAAGTCGTGTCTGTCAACTCGTCCTCTCGCGTCCAGAGTCGAGTCTGTCGGTATATCTCTCTCTTCAAATTCTCATTTTTAAAATTTGCAAAACTTAGCCATTTGAGAAAATCCCTTTCCTAGTCACCACGGAAATAGGAATTTTTATCATACTTCATCTAGACATACAGGCCTAACCAGAGACTTTAGAAGTCCGTGTCAGAATCGGATTAGGAATCAAGTCATCCCAAGCATTCTAATTTCCAAAAAAAAAAATCATTTTTTTTCCAAAAAATCAATCAAAAATCATTTCTTCCCCAGCATGAGTCAGTGTTTCGCCTAAATGTTACATGCAATTTGTTATGTATCAACAGACAGGTACCTCAAGACTCCCCGAAGAATTCTCAAAGACTCCCCAGTGGAAGGATCATGCAACATTTCTATTAAAGAACCGGGATATATCTGTAAGCAGATACACCCAGAGCTTCCAAGGCAAGCTCCCACGCAATTCCAAGATGGGATGTGTCTGTAAACAGACACACCCAAGACTTTTTAGGAGAAAGTCCCCGCGCTATTCCAAGATGGGATGTGTCTGTAAACAGACACACCCAAGACTTTTTAGGAGAAGTCCCCGCGCTATTCCAAGATGGGATGTGTCTGTAAACAGACACACCCAAGACTTTTTAGGAAAAGTCCCCGCGTCATTGTTGACATCTACCCAGGTATGATTTCTATCTTATGGCTGACGAGCCCTTCACGCAAGTCTAATGGACTCTAAACGACCCGATCGGAAGTCTGCCAGGTCTTAATCCTCGGTTGGCCTGGTAGCTACTCTGACTTTCGCCTTGTCGGGGCCTCAGTCAGAGTGGGGGCTCTGTAGACACCCACATTTTGACCGCCAGGTATCTATAGTAGTTCCCGCCAAACACCCGATGATGATCGGACGCAAACATGCTTTGATGGACTCGGATATGGGCTCAAAATCATGGACATTTGGCTCGAGCTTTTAACGGAGTAAAAATCCCACAAAACAGACTTCAAATTCAGGCCCACTGGGTCGTTTCTAGTCAAATAAGACTAATTTGGGTCAAACCGACACCAAGGGCAAAACCGTCTTTTAGCAACCGGGTCAAACCCCGGTCAAAGGCGTTTTCGAGGCGGAAAAATCTGTCACACCACTTCAAAAATCTGACTCGAAGTCAAATACTACACAAATATCAGCTACAAAGTAGGAATCCTTTCCTATCCAAAGTCAGAATCCTACTCCATCTAAACCGAGTGTTTCTTCCCCTACAAGTAACCTTTTCCTACCCAAAGACGGAATCATACTTCCACCCAACCGTTGCTTTCTTCCTTGGCAATAAACCGTTTTCCTATCCAAACACTAGGAATCTCCTATCCGGAGTGGGGTATCACATCCTATAAATACCCCACCCTTGCGACATCAATCAGGGACACCAATCATCCAACGATTCACACATCAATTATTCATCTAAGACAACAATTCATCCATAACATCCCGACATCCAAATACTAACCCGAAATTCTAGGCAAAATATATAGCAAAACTCGCCAAATCCCCTCCCTAACCATACACGCCATAACTCACCTATATACATCTTAACGCTCCTACGCAAGTGCCGTTACTACGAGTCCGTTTTCGAGATAATCAAGCATGTAGGTTGAGGGTGTTTCAAATCCCGTTTTTCTCCCTTTCATGATTTTTTTGTCACGATTTTTTGTCACAATTTTTCGTCCAATTTCTGTTCTTTTTCCAAAACAATTTTCAAAACGTTTTTTTACTTTTTCCAAAATCATTCTAACTATTTGATAACGATTTCATAATCGAATTTCAAATACGACGAACATCGAAAATATAAGTCGAGTATAAATTAATCCATATTTGTATGCGATTTATCAAAATTAGCAATTTTCGAAAACCAAATCCGAGACAGCCACCCGCGCGAGTCGCGCCCCTCCCGGACAAGTCGCGCGGGCAGCCGTGAGCCGCGGCCCTTTTTTCCGATTTTTTTTCCGATTTTTCCAGCATCGTTTTCTCACATAAAACAGCGGTTTTCTCGGTATATTTTCAGATTTCGACAAAGTATTTTTCACGAGTCATAAACCTTTTTCTAAAATCATGCATATAACCGTATTTGCATCTTTATTCAATTTATTCAATCGTTACTAACTCGTTTTCTCGTGTTTGAAGCAGTTTTATTTCTTTTGTTTTATTAGACTAAAACGAACTTCACATGCTAAAATAACTTTGACGTTATTAGTTTAATATGCATTAAACGACTTAGCAACCCATTTATTTTTCTCTCACATGTCTAGGGAAAATAATCTTTGCATATCATTCAACCGTCGAACTAACGCGTGTACACCAAAAACGAACGATATCTTAGTAAAGGCCGCTAAGTGCGGGCGGGGTTGGGTGGTCTTTGTGAGCTTCTCAACACATACCCTCACCCCTTACTCAAAACCATGGTTTCCGGATGTCCGAATCCATTGTCAACGAGAGTCATTCAATATTCGATTATTGATAATGTCGGTATCGGTATCAAATGCTAAGGGACGAACCCAATAAACTCTAACATCGGAAATGGGCCGTATTTTGTACACGGCCCACTACGACATAGAGTGGGTTCGAATGGGCCCGAACTCCCACAAAGTTCGGTGGCGACTCCTACTTCGATTTAAATTTCAATTTGACAATCTCATATGGAGATTCATTCGCCTCCCCAAACCCGCGCGTGGCCGCGTCGGGGTGGACCTATGTCATGTCCACAACACCCCTCAGAAATTCGACGGTGGGACATCTCTTCTTATCAAGTCTTCCCTCATACATCCATTTACGTTCAATTCTCTTCATTTTCTATGTTCAAAAAATATATATAACAAATTAAAGTTTAATTTTCCTAACTTCATTTGTAACATACTAAACGAAAATTTAATCACCATTTAACTTAAACTTAATTTCTCTAACTAAGTTTCCTCAATTTAATCCCTAATACGTCAAAGTAAACCCAAATGTCTTATTACTCTAGAATTGACCTTACAAAAATCAGTCACCGATTTTAATCACAAATGTAATCACAATTTCATCGCAATTTACAAAAACCCTAACTCATTTATCAATTTAATCCCAAAATAACCAAACGAAAGACAAAAATTCATGGCCTAGGTCCGACAAAAACAGCTAAAACAGGTCAAATAAGGTCAAATTTTCGGATACAGATATCAAAACTCCGAAAGCACCGCTAACACCTAATTACAACCCCGATCAAGATAGAAGTGGTTTCGGGAAAATCCGGCATTATTACGACACCTTTTGGTCCGTCCTAAGTGACACAAAAACTCACGGAATGCCCTAGAGGTCATTGTAGCTCAATTCAACCAAATTGATCAAACCCTAATCAAAATTGTGATGGGCAAAACTAATCAACCTAATCGAATTTGGGCTAAACTAATCAACCTAATCGAATTTGGCCTAAACTAATAAATCTAATCTAAATTTAGACCTAAACAATATTTACTAGCAAACTATCAATAAATAACGATAACAATAGAAAACAAGAACTAAATATAATGAATAACAACTAAGTAAGTAAGAAACATACCAAAAATTAAAAATTGAGGAGAGGAATGGAGGAATGGAGCGGCGAGGAGAGGAAGAGAGTTAGAGAGTAATTTTTTTTTAGAGAGTGATGGGGGAGAGGGGGGTGCGCGAGCATATGTCGCCAATACTAGCTCGCCGGGCGTCCACTGTCGGACGCCATGGGTGGACGCCCGTTTTACCCCAAATGGCGTCCGCCAGTGGACGCCAATTACCCCAAATGGCGTCCGCCTGTGGACGCCCGTCGGCCTGAGTTTTGTCCTTCCAAAATGCAATCGGGCGCCAATTTTGACGTCCGACTGTGGACGCTCGTATGATTTTTCCAACGCCATGTCGGCGTCCATATGCCAAGGACGCCAACCAGGTGGACGCCCGGAACAGTTTTTCTTGTAGTGTTTAAGACTCGAAGTCTACGCTTGGGCATAGATGTTAAAACTCGAAGTCTACGCCTGGGCATAGACTTTAAAACTCGAAGTCTACGCCTTGGTATAAACTTTAAAATTCAACGCCTACACGTAATGCAACGCCTATAGGCTATTCCCGGACTATCTTTCACGCCTATACCGAAAAGTTTATCACGACTGTCTTTTCTTTTTCCGTGATAACCAATGAAATTACACCGCGTACACAACAAGAGAAATTAAAACTAACCTCGTCAACGACGTCGTCTTCCAAATTGTTTTCGGTATACGGCAAATTCAAATCAAACGGGAAATTGTTAACCGTGTTCGACATTCCGGACAATTGTCAACGTTATTGGAAAAATCAAAATATAAGCGTTTCGATGTTATTCCGATGATTCGGTTAAATTTAAATATAATAGTGCTACTTTCGGACTTTGTAATTTCCTTAGGTTAATTAGCGGTAGGTTAAATAATAGTAATTACGTTAATTTAGTTAGTAAATCGCGATAATATAATAGTAGTTAGGTTAAATATAATTTAGTTAGGTTAATTTAGGTTTTGTTTAATTAGTAATTAAACAGAGGACGATTCGGTCATTTACTATTATATTTGCCGACGATTTTAAGTAAATCGCCGACGACGATGAGTAGTCCTCTTAGAATACTTATAGTTGACTTGACATAATCAAAAAGAGGGAATTTGTTGGACTTATATTCTATATGTTTTGCTTATGTCAAAGTTATATACTCTAAGTGACGAGATTATTTCTTGAAAGAACATGACGTGCCAGCACAGGTATAAGAGAAGCAAAGATTCAAGAAGGCAACTTGGTCGAAGAACTCAAGGGAAAAGATCGCGGCTTAGGATTTCAAATGTAAAGAGGATGAAGCAATTATATGACAAGGATAATATAACCTTGAATATGTTCAAGGTTACATTAACCTCCTTTGTAAACAACCATACACATGCTGCTAATATTTAAAACCAAAAATATCTTTTTGAAATTTTGTCGACTTTGTCAAAGAAAATCTAGTCTTTGAAGAAGATAGTATAAGGAAGAAAATTATCTATCAAGAGAATAAAAATTTTCAAAATAAATGATTCTCAATGTTCCATAATAGTGTTCGGACGAAAGGTGATAAGCGGACTTATCATGATTAATAATTTCCCCTAATTCTTCGCAGAATTCCATTATAGCATATAAAATATTCTCAATGTTACTTCATTCCCTTTTGTAAAGAAAATTGCGTCGTCTGCGAAAAGAAGATGAGAGATAGCAGGGGTTGTACGCGAAAATTTTATCTCATTGACAAGCCTTGTTCTTTGCAAGTATCGCAAATTAATTACAAAGAACAAAAAGGAAAGGGGTAAGGGGGTCTCTTTGCCTTGATCCCCAAGAGGGAGAGAGTCGAATCTTAGGCTCCCCATTAATAAGAATATCGTAAGTTACTGAAGTTACACAATTCATGATAAGGGAGAGTGGGAAACCATATGCTTCGGAAAGCCTATAATCTTGAGGGTAAGCCTTAAGAAATTCCAATTCATGTCTTGAGGGTAAGCCTTAAGAAATTCCAATTCATGCGACCAAAGGTCTTGTTGAAGTCGATCTTGACAGTGATTTTGCTCTTACCTGAGGTTGATGACTTTATGAAATTCCAATTCATGTCTTGAGGGTAAGCCTTAAGAAATTCCAATTCATGCGACCAAAGGTCTTGTTGAAGTCGATCTTGACAGTGATTTTGCTCTTACCTGAGGTTGATGACTTTATGATGTCATAAACAGTCTTACAAATGTCACTTGCTATTTTTTTTGTGTAATAAGTTTGCTATTGTTCCTAATCTTCGTGCAATGACATCACGGTACTTCGGAATAACTAAAGGAAGAAGAGTATAAACTATGAACACAACCATCGACCAATACTCAACTCGAGACTTGTAAAGAAGTGGGGATAAAAACAAAGTTGCAGAATGTACGATGCACAAAAGAGACCAGGCATTGAATATATGTACTCGGAAACAAGCCATGAAGATGGAAAATTAAAAGAAACAGCGTCTCTTTTATTGTATTATTACTAAATTTATCTACTTTACAATCATTTAATTCACATACCTACTTGGATTATATTCTCAACTATCCTACTTATGTATGACGAAAAAGAATTTTGGAGACCGAAAAATGAATATCTTCAAGCTAACGCAAAAAGTCCAAATGTGAATTTAATCCAATATCTCAGCTGGCACTTGCCCGAATATGTCTGGGCAGGCGTCCCAATTTGCCTGTTCTCTAGCCTCCCAATACCCGCCAATAAAGCGATACGTATCAGTTTCTTTATCTTTCGCAAACCACCGAGGTTTCCATCCTCTTTCTTGCATTTTCCGGGCCTGAACAGTACGTACAAATGTTCTTACCACCTCTCCTAAGTGAACTAGAAAAAAAAGAGACCCTTAATTCACTGATTAGCATTATCACCACAAGTAGGCATGGCTGGCAGATGGGTAGGATCTTACAGGATTCGGACCCGACCCAGTGTTTCATAGGTTGGGTCGCTAGGATCGGAAATGTTTGGACCCTTACCCGACTCAATGGGTATTTGTAGACCCATGTGTCGATATTTTTAATGTAAAATGTAGGTTTTGTAAAAAAACATTGTCACTAATTATAACAAAAACATAAAAACTAACATTCAAAACCCAAAAATAAATGTTTAAAGGCTTAAAATTTACTAACCGTTCAAGGTTTGATACTTGTGACTTTTGTTTCTTTATTTTTTAAGGGTTCAGGGTAGAGTCTGGCATCTTACATTTGAGACCCGGACCAATAACTTTTGAGAAGGACCAATACCCACAGGTCTAAACAAATGGGACCATACCCGACCCGTTAGGGTAAGAGACAGCGAGCCTAGACAGAGTCCAGGACACTCATCCCTAACCACAAGTCACAAACAATCAACAGTTTAAGCATTTAAGACCTTTGAAATTAGATGCTATCTTCCTATGGTCCTTGATCGAAACTATACCTCATTTTACCTATCTAGCACGAAATATAGTTTTGGGCATGAATCTTAGATTTGAAGAACTAACCTGAGATCAGAAGAATAAAGGAAAGGAAGAGCCCCGAGCCAGGCATTTTCATATTTCCAAGGACAATAATCAAGAAATCAGGGATTAGGCAAATAATTTACCTGCCGTTGTCTTTGCTCGAGCCGTAACTTCTCTGCATTCGCCTTTTCAAACTCCCCATTTTCCAGATATCTCTGGTCAGGCCTCAGCCTAGAATCGGTAGGAGGCAATTTTTCCTATCAAGAACATCAGGCAAGAATAAGGAAGAGAATAAAGTGAATTAATATTACATTAATTTTTAAATTGTCACCTTTAGTCCAGGAGTAAGCTCATTCAATGTGATTGCAAAGCGAGACAGGTTGTATCTGGTGGGAAATTTGGGTGGCTTGCTTCTCCTCCACAACAGACGAGCTTCAGAGATAGCTTCCTTTCCCTTCCCCAAGCAGTCGCCGCTTACATAGTGCATGCTTTCATCCCACTTGCCGAAAAGTGTTGCCACTGTCTTCCCATTTCTGTCTTGCACTATACCTTGCACCTGGATATCAAATTCAGTTAGGTCAAAGTTATTACGAGTACAAACCAATTAATTTACTCTCCTTAGAGCAAGTGCAATAGTGGTCTTTTTTATTGGGGTTGTCAACAAGAACCCACTTACACAAGTTCTTCTATTGCAAAATTAAGTTTGTTCTTAAACTTAAGAACTCGGTTCTAAAATAAGAACTCGGTTTGTAACATTGGTAATTGAGAGTCATTAAAGTAGCTTTGGAATGTGTAAAACACCATTTAAGTTTTACTATTCTCCAAAAGAAAAAGATGTTGCAACAATGTAAGGTCATCTAAAAATAAAAAATAACAAATAAATAAAACTATTTAATGAGAATTATTTAATTTAAGAACTTTATGCAAAGTTCTTCTATTGGAGTAAAAAATTCTTAACTATTGAAATTTGTGAAATATGACATGACAATAGAAGAACTTTATATAAAGTTCTTCTATTGCACTTGCTCTTAGTAACATCAGTTTATTGGAGGGTACGGTCATATCCCACTAGTGGGTATGTTGAGACAACTACAAGAAACCACAATAAGAAAACATCATGAGAAAAACCGGCATCAGCACGCCATTAAGGCACCAAAAAACATAACCAGTAATGGTCAATCTGACAAATTTCTTCAGGACTGACATCAGCAGCATTATCCTCCCTCATGTCTCAGATATGGGAAAGGGGGATATTTGTTTGGACTCGTTATGTTTGGCCCATATAGAGTCAGCTTAGGGGTTTGGATATATAGAAACTCCAAAACACGAGTTTTCGACATACAACCACAGTTATCCAGCTCTTTGCAGAATGTCATTGTGGCAGCTCATTCTATTGCATAATGCACATGTGTGATGATGTGTCAGAGATAGAATTCTATCAAGTCTACCACACCTTGAAATATTAAAACAGCCATCAGTCAACAAAAACAAATGCACTTTTTCATCAAGCAATGCCACCACAGTTGGTTCGGTCTAAAGAAGTCACCAGGTAACATTATTCAAAGACATGGATTTAAGGTAACCAACCTAATAGTCAGACTAATCGCAGAACATCAATGCACAATCATATCCAATTGATTCATAAGCCTAGTGTCCAGAAATCAAGCTTTATACTAGTCTTCTGCAAATATCAATGTGCTTCATGGTATTCAAGCATTTGGAATTTGGACATTGAACCTTAAAACTGATACAAGGACATACTATGTGTAATATAAGAAACGCACTGAAAAAATATCGTAACGCTTTGGTATATATGCACCTGGCGAGGAGTTCGGTCAATGATTGACTGCTCCTTGAATTTCAGCTTGCATGAGTACTCCCGATTTCCTTGTATACGCATGGTACCATAGTGTTCACAGTATAGCTTTCCTAGTATAAGGTTGTAGATGGATGTTGTCACCTGAAAGTAGAATCTAAACTCAGGACACAACTTCTCGCTATGCTATGACAGGAAATGTTTCAGCTTACCTTACTCCACTGAAAGACTTCCCCATCATCAAACTCCAAGGTCAGAATTCCA
Organism: Agrostemma githago; assembly: GCA_958450325.1. NCBI lineage: Eukaryota > Viridiplantae > Streptophyta > Magnoliopsida > Caryophyllales > Caryophyllaceae > Agrostemma > Agrostemma githago. The sequence continues at coordinate 54,007,990 of OY288243.1, forward strand.
ACTGGATCAAGCTGAATAGAACGGCCCCAGAATTTGCTTTTCAAGTTGCTGTCTCCCCACAATTTCCACCCAGTGCCCTCACAATGACAGGCAACAATCATTGGGTGGTGGCTTACCTATCACAAAATAACAAGGAATTTATTCATCAAGTGACAAAATGTGCACTCATTCAAACATTCCCCACTCCCAGGACTCTCAGATAAGAGAAAACACCTTCTCTGAGAAAAAACGAAGCCCTTTATCAGGAAAATTGGCTTCATATGTCTCCCCTAACAATGGATTAAATGGCTTGCAGGCTCTTCCTTCAGTGCAAGCATAACCAGAAACAGCAAATGCAGCTACATTAAGGATTCTCATAAGGCTGTTACCCTGAAAAGTATCATTAAAATATTATAACAAAAAAAATTTAAAGGCAGTCAATGTGACACTTACCCAACTGAACTTATATATCAACACATTCTTCATAGCTGCTATAAGTCCTATAACTAATGCAATCTTATTATAAAAAAGTGCACGCTGTTAATACCTATTTAAGAGAACTAAAGAGGTCCCAACACAGGACAAGAAACAGAGGTGCGAGTTAGTGACACAGAGGATTTACCCTGACACAAGTCCCTGGTTCGAAAAAAGAAGGTAACCACAATATGGATTATCACCATAAAGAACCAAGACAGCTAGAAAATGCGATCAATCTGATAAATGGATAAGAAACTTCAACATCAACAAACAACAGGCTTTCCAGAGGATCTTAAAAAATCAACTTTAAGGAAAAAGAACAATTAGATGAGTAAGTCACAACATAAGAAAGACATAAGCGAGCCTAAAGAAATTACCAGTTTCCCCCACTCATTTGCCCTGTCAAGTAGGTACGAGTACTCTAATTCCTCGAAGCACTTCTGAAGGGTTGAGATAGGTTCGTTGAAATAAACAGGAAGACAAACTTTTGTAAGATCTTTTCCTATGTTATCTTTTATCATTGACCAAAGACTAACTCCTTTTTCTTTTTCTTTAGGATCAGGCAATCTCTTACGCCGTTTAACAAGAGGAAAACTAGACCCAACAGCTCTAATAGCTGGATCAATGTCCTCATCAGATTCAGCAGGATGTAAACCACTATCATCGGAGGAGAAAGATGAAAGCCTCAACTCAGACCCACTACTTCTGAAAGAACTTGAGGAGAGGAAATCCCGTGTATCAAAGAAGTTGTTCTCATCTTCATCTGTGTCGTCCTCCGCAGCATCACCCCTATCGTTTTCATCATCTGAATCACTTGGACTAGCATCTGCAAGAGGAAAGCAGGCATACAAGGTAAAGTTCAAGAACGACAACTTCACAAGTTCACTATGTAAGGAAAGAGTGGCAAAGATTTAACACAGACTCTTGTTTGTGACGAGCATATCCGTCAAATATTACCCGCATGGGATGGGTAGATAAAGACAAAGCATTTGTTATTCCCGATGCATAGCCATGTGGGTGATATTTGACCCATTATAACTGGATATACCCGTCACAAGGGAGACCAATTGGAGATTTAATAACACAAGCAAATGAAAGGTGATGAAATAAAGTGTTAACTCCGGATCAATATATCATTTTATTTGTCAATATAAATCCTCGATGAAGGCACTCCTATAAAAAACACCCATCAAATTGAAAAATGAGTAACAATGCATTGGGATTCCAATAATCAAGCTTTATCTCAATCTGACGATTATTAGGAGTGACAAATTTACATCTGAGTATCTGACAAACAAAATTTTCAGTGTACATATGATATAAACTGATGTAAAAAGTGTAAGAGATACTACCACTGTGTAGATGAGGAGAATTGTTATCAAGTAGCATCATCACATTAATGAGTTAAGTATTATCAAATTCTAAATCCATTCAACTTATTGCACTGAATAAAAGGCAAGGAACTAGACCTGATCTGAAACTAATGTTTCATTGCGAGTACAGGCAAAATCATGAGTAAATACGGAAAGAGCTTGACAAACTAAACAAACATCAAAATTAGAAAGCTCTTACCACTAGATTTATCTTGCTTTGGCCTGGAAGAAGCCCCTCGCTCTTGTGATTGCTTCTGGCTTTCATCAACAACAGTATTCTCTAAGTCTACTTTCTCTGTCTGGAGAAGCAGCAAAGAAGGAAAAACATAACTAACCTGTCAGATACATCCAAAATCACCAGCAGCACAGCTCCTCAAACAAACCAACCAACCAACCAACCAACCAACCAAATGCTAACAAGTCTAAAAAGGATACAAACTAAGGCATATTTATTAATTAGAATACAGAGCTAGAAATAAATTTTGCAATCTCCCACCACATCTTGAAAAGTGGACTACATACTCTTCAATCAAGTCATTAATATGTACTCCGTACTAAATAATAGTTTAAACATACACAGATCATAAACTAAGAGAAGATAAACTCTGATTTGGCAAACAACCACTCTTCATTTTTACGACCATGCATGAAAATTATGGAGGTGAAGGGCCAGCCTCGTGGATTTCCAAAAGCTTAATTTGAGAAGACGGGAGCCACACTGAGGCAATGGGGTCCCCAAGCATTGAGGCGTAAGTCACGAGGGAAGAAGCGCACCGTTTTGCAAATAACATGTATATTTCACTATCAAACACGAGAATTGTCCCCTTTTTTGTTTCAAAGATGGCTAATAGTGTTTATACACAACAGTTAAAAATAACGGGGAGAAAAGAAGGATAAAACAAAATAAATTGGAAAACAATTAAGGAATTTCATAGTAATGCGCCTTAGGTGCGTCTTTTGTATCCCATGCATCTCAGGTGATGCAATTTACTAGAATAAGAGTAACTGTTATCAGTAAAATCTAACTTGTGAAAATTCCCTAAAAGCAACAAATGAAACCCCCAGATAGATAAAATAAACTTCAGATGCATTAAAGAACATAAAGAGCAATTTTCTAATAATTCTAATCCTATTTTTTGTATGCAACGGAGCAGTGCCTTTTTGCAAGATATCGCCCTATGATCAGCAGCACTGACAAACCATTTACCAAAACTTAGAAAACAAAGGAGGTTGAATAACCGAAATAGGTAGAGTTTGTCTATGGTAGTCAGTTAATTACTTATAAATATAAATATAAATATAAATATTAGTTAAACATAATAATCAAATTTAAATGGCTGCTACTCAGTCAAAAACAGATGTCTTAACTTGTTTTATTGGGGAGGAATTCAGAGGTAAAGGGAGGGGGTCAATATCCCTTAATTGGTCAACAAGTTGGATTGGAGGGATATAAAGGGGAGGGGAATGGAGATATCTGCCTTTTCATCGTGCAAAGAAAATCAAAATCTTTCCAACCAACGATATACTTGAGAAGGTAACATCGTTGCCCCATTCCCCCTCACGTCCATGATCCACCCGTCCTCCTAAATGTGTATCCAAACACATCGAAAAAGGATAAAATAAAATTTACAAAAGCTTGTGATGCTTAGTTCAAATATGGAGTAGTAAAATAAAACCTTTATAAGATTGACCTATGATATAGTAGACTAGTAGGCCCCCAGCTGGAACATGGAAGCCGTGACTACTCTGTGAAATACTATTAGCTAACCGCATGTTACAAAATCCATTTGATAGCAAAACAACTATAGAATTCGGTAGCTCCCCAATTTGAGTGGAAGTGTTAAATTGTAATCCTGCAACGGAGAAACGGAAGAAGAAGAAGAAGAAGAAGAGTGCTGACATGGAGGTGGACATGTTTTTGTAGTTAGTTTTACATGTACCTCTAACTGGCGCAAAGTATCGATGAGCATCCAGTGCTTCTGCTTGAGCAAAACAAGTTGATTCTGCAAGGTTGCAAACTCACCCCTCATAATCTGCTCACTATCCTGAATAGCTGCTTCGTTAAGACCCTCTTCAAGAAGTCGTTGCCTCAACTTGTCAGTTGAAACAGTAAGATTGTCGAGTGGAGCCATCAGCTCACTGTTGGACATCCGAGGGAACATGTCCTTGACAGCTTGCAGCGCATCCATCCATGCCGCTCTATCTTCCCTAGTCTCGGCTCTTAAATGGAGCCTCTTTGTGCCCGTAAAAATCGAAAATCTTTTATCATCCGACCTGCTCTCACGGATCGATGAAACCTACAGTCAACACCATGGTATGGTATTGGTATTAGTATTAAAATATTTAAATCTCAATCAACATGGCGTGATCAAAATGGATTGCACCCAGTGGCTTTTTCCCGATCCCTTGACCAATTACTTCCACTCTTTTTTATCCAAATTATTAATTAAATATTCGAAACAAAGCTAATGGGAAAAAATCACAGTTACCAATTGCGCACTTCCATAACTAGCTTAACTACTCGCTGCTGCTCCGATTCATGAACAAGCAAAACTGGGAATAGAATAGAAATAGTAATTAAATTTACCTTGAGGTGAATTTCACCAACAGGATTACGGCGGAGCTGAGAGGCGGACGCTAAACAATGGCGGCGGTTAATCCGGCGGATAGATTCATCGCCAATAACCTTAAAACCTTTCTCAGACTCCAAACTAAGAGTAATTTTATCAGGACCGTGAATCTTGAAATAGGAAACGACGCCGTCTTGAAGCACAAACCACCTGGGCCTCCAGCCCTTACCATAATTAACCCACTTATAAAGCACGCCGCAAATCCCGCTGCCGACGATGTCGTTGATCTTGACCTCCCGGAGATCAACGGCCGACAATTGACGTTGCGAAGAGGAGAGGAGATCGTGGCCGTTGGATAGGGGAGGCGGGGTGGCGGCGGCGGAGGAGGGAGGCGGGGGTGCCACTGCCGGCATTGGGGAGGTGAGCGGACGGTCAGGATCGGAAACTTCGGAGACGCAGCAGAAGGGATGCATCAGGAGTCAAGGGAAGGCGCTAAAAAGATGCGTTTCATGGAGCTTCGATTCGATTCCAAATTTGTTGGCGTGGAATTTAAGAGGAGCAGTCCAGTTAGGAAAGGAGTTCCGGTTTGGGATTATATACTCCCCCTCCTTCCCGTTAAACAAAGCAAAGAAAGTTAAGAGGACAAATGTGACCAGAGTAATCATATAATCAATTTAGGCGGTTGGTATGTGTTTTGGTTTTTCTCTAACCGCGAATCTTCTACTCCACCAAATATTCTTCTCACCATTATTTATCGGAATTACTTTTTATACGGTTACTTGATCATTATATGAGGAAGATATACAATTACACAACGTTTACAACATTTTTCATACACAACCAATAAATTCACTTAATTTTATGAATTTTATTTTAATTAGAGAAATTGTTAGACTTCTTTATTTTATATGTTCACTTAATTAATTATCATTAGATATTAGTTACTCCCTCCCATTTACTGGAATCCTACCCTTTGATTAAAATATACCTCACATATATTCAATCTTTGGTAGGTTTCCAGTGAATGGGAGGTAGTAGATTTTTAAAAACAAATAGAAAATCCTCCTGATTATTTTATTTAATTATTAGTTCATAGTTATTTTTCTCGGTTATTTTTTTCATTTTTTTTAGAAAGGGTAGCTTAATTATATTCATCCAAAAAGAGGAACACAAGTAATGAACTTACATTTTTTTTTCAATTCTATATTAAAATTAGATATTCTGTGAATTAAGAAATTAAGAGTTGCTTAATTATATTCATTCAATAAGAAAAGAACACCTAAACAACTATATTGACGTATATTTAATTAAAAAATTATTTATGTCCTTTTTTGTCATTTTACAAAACAGTTAAACAATCCGCTAATCTAAAACAGCTAATAACCAAACACTAATAAAAATTTCTGCTAAATAAATCTGTCAGTCAAACATGTCAATTGATTCTACTAGTCAAATCTGCTTCTGCTAATATTATTCCGCTGTTTACCAAACAGGGCCTTAATTACATTTTTCCTTTTCTTTTCATTATTAATAAAATAAAATAATCATTATTATTTCCTATTTTGTTTTAAATGATACTAAAAACATGATTAAAATATTTTATAGTATAAAATATGTAACTAAAAGTTTGTAAACAAAATGATTCTACTAGTATTTTCTTTTCCTTTTTCTCGTTTAATTAATTCACATTTCAAAAATTTCCTTTTATTTTATTTGGTCATTTATTAAAAAAATCATTTATTTACTCTTTCCGTTTTTTTGAATAACAACTAAAAACATTTCCAAAATATTTTAGATTTTTGTGTTAAAAATGATTATGTATAATTTTTAGTAAAGCGTTCTTTTAAAAAAAATAAGACCGAAAAAAATACGAATGATAAAAAAAATATAGCGGAGAATTTAATTTTATGATTTACAATTTCTCTTTAATAAAAAAAATCTAAGAAATGATCAAAATAAAATAATAAAGTAATGACTAACTTTCTATAATATCTATAATTTTATTTTTAAATAAAATAATAATAAAACCGAAAAAATAATTAATAGAGTAATAGAAAAAATAATCAAGATTTTCATCATTTAAAGCAAAATAACAATAAAATAACAAGATTTAGAAAATATAATAAGAAATGATACTTACCAAAAATAAATTAAAATTAAAATTAAAACTAACTAAAATAAAAGTATATAAAGATGATTGAAAGGTGATGGAGAAATATCGAAAATAAAAACTTCCTAAAATTAACCTAATTAGATTAAGGTAAGAAATTAATCAAACGTGTGAAATTACCAAGCTAACCTTAGACTAATGAAACCTCAAATGACATATGGCAACTTCTAATTAGTTGTGTATGAATTTTTCATACATGCTGGGTAAGTGTAGCCTTTTCGATTATACGACCTTTTTTACTTCAAATTTTTTTAGTGTTTATTCCCACTATAAACCACTTTTTAATCCAAATTTATATATACTGTAACACCCGCTATTTCTCCTAAGCATTTTTATTCTTTCCGTTAGGACTCCGTTTTAACTCTGTCACTTTTGGCCTCATATTTTATCATTTTACTAAGCTCTATTTTAATTTTTGAGTTTAATAATTTTTATTTTGAAAGATTTAAATTCTTTTTAAATCCATTTATTTGGTTTCTTCACAAACTAATTAATTTTTCGGCACGGAATTCTATTTCTCTTCGAATTTACATTTTTAAGCTTGGATTTAAGTTATTCCCTTTTCCTAAAAATGTTTGGATACGTTTCTATAGTGTTTCTAACTAGTAAATATTTTTATTTACAAAAATTAGTTGTTAATGATTTTTATTACGAAGCTTCGCGAATAATTATTTTCTTACGCGAGGTTTACTCGAATTACTTTGAAATGCCTTTAATTATTTTACGATTATACTTTTTATCAACTTATAAATTATTTGAGACCATTTACTCACATTTTGGACCAACTAAGCCCTTGGTCACAAGTTTTATTACGTTTTATTTAAACGTTTCACTTTATCACGTTAAAACGTAAACATAAGATAATTTCTTTTCATTATTTGTTGCATTATTAACAAAACTTTTCATACTCCCTTATCAACTCATTTGGCCGGCCATTTCATGAAGGTGCACATAGTTTTCATCAACAATTTATTCTCATTTATATTTTGAAAAACCATCCATTTCCATACTACACATTATTCATTCATCAAGTAAAAAAAAAACTATCTTCTTCTACATTTGACCGCGTACTTCCTCCTCCATCTTAGGCAAATTTTTGCTCCATTTCGAGTCCCAATCGCATCATTTTTATCGTCATAATAATTCTCTTTCCGTTCTCTTCGTTAAGGTATTAATCGACGTCATTTTCGATCAATTTTTACCTTGGTTTTTATTAGTTTTCTCATGGTATTTTTCTGCCATGAATTCCGTGTTTGGTAGGATTTTTGGACGATCCCGAAGCCGACGAATATATTATCGACTCAGATTTGGAGTAGAGGTAACGTCGATGTTACTCGGTATTTCAAGATTTTAATTGAGTATTTGCATGTATATAATTTTATGTTTTATTTTGGCAATATATGTATGTCAAGGATCCTGGAAAATTTTTAAAGTTGAAAATTTGCATGTTTCGATATTTTTATCGCTTTTACGAGATTAACGATTAAATTGTTATATTAATTTGTAAAAACGTAATAATCGGCCTAAACATGTAATATATGTTTATATTCTGGAAAAATGTTGTTTTTGATGATTTTAATAATTTAGTATTTTTATGATATTTTTGATATCGATTATTGAATTATTACCGTTTTCGGACAAAAACGATTAAAAGCCGATTTTTAGTTCTAGTAATTAAACATTTTATTTTAATCTGATTTTTGACGTGGTGAAACTTTCCGGTGAAATAGAATTTTCTGAATTTTTTTCATAATTTTTCGGAATTGTTAAGTGGATGAATTAATTAATCACTTTAAATCATCGTTTATCGTTAAAACCGCGTTTGTTGTTTAAATTCTCGATTTCTGGTCTTTGGTTTAAGTCTGGAAAAAATTATGATTCTGATGATTTCATATTAAAATGTAATTTTATAATTTTTAGTGCCTTAATAAAATGTTAGGAACGATAAATTTTATTAAGGGAATCGTTAATTGTGAAAACGAGTTTTAAAGACGGTTTTGACGGGATTTATTAAATCTGAAATTTTTGGAAATCTGGAAAAATGGTAGATTCTGGAAAATCATGATTTTTAGGTTTAATAATAATTTTTGGATATTAATACTTAAATCGTTTTGTAATTACTATTTTTATTAATCGTTATTGTCGAGATTGAACGATTAACGAGAAAACGCTTTAAAAACCGAGTTTTAGAATTCTGGAAATTTTCTTTTCTGGACAGAATGTCCATAAATATAATTTAACTATTTTACGTAATTTTTGTACTATTTATTAAAGTCTTTAATTAATAAATATTGATTTTCGGACAAATTGTGATTTATCGTTAAAATGCTTCGTCTTAGCTAAAAGAATTATTTTTCCAGAAATTTTGAAAGTATTTAAATCTAAAACTTTAAGAGTTAAATCATCCCTTAACATACTCTAAATATATTTGTTGGTTTAATTAAATAAAGACGTTCAAATATTTAATTTGATGTTGCCGTAAAATCCTATCTATAATTTTATTTGTCGAAGCTAATAATAATTAAGGAATTTTAGCTTTTTAACTTTTGAAAACACCCTAATTAGTAATATTAAAATGTTTAAGACATTTTTAATCATTTTATAACACTTATACGATATTTTAATAATTTCATAAAATCAAATGTTCTTACTTTAATAATTAATATCGTTAAGGCCGAAAGTATTAGTTTTATAAATCTATATTGTTTACTAAAATGTGGTATTAGTATGAACTAATATTTTCACTATTTTGATATAATGCTATTTTTTAGTAAAGTTTCTAAAAATAGAAAGCTTCCTCTTTTAGAATATAAATGTTTACTTCTTTTATCCTCTTTTTTTTGGTAAAAGGTAAGTATATTAAAAAAGGAAACAACAAAACCAACAAACAATGGCTACATCAAATTATGTAGCCATTTAGCGTCCTTAGTCGTTACAGGGTATTTAATTTTACACAAAATCCTATTCTTAACATCCGACACGATCAAATTGACTATCTCCTGTGGATGTCTCACCACTCCATCAATTCTGCACGAATTCCTTTGTCTCCAAATATGGTAAATGGTCGCATTGATCATCGCTCGAAGTACATTACATTGCAACTTCGAACCCCTCAATTTCGTTGCCCAAACCATCCCCGTGATACACGGGATTGGTTTCCTCACCCAATTGCTCAACAGGCCCATCACCCGAGTACTCCAACTGCAACCAAAGAAAAGATGTTCTAGACTCTCTTCTTCCAGTTCACAGATAAAGCAACGATCCGAATCAACAACCCCTATCCTAAAAAGCATTTTCCTCGTATTAAGGGCCCCTCGAAACACTAGCCATGAGATGAAGATATGTCTCGGCACACTCCATGCGCTCCACACCAGTCTCGCCCACGGAACCAGCAAGCCGCAAGGTCTCAAATCCTGATAAGCCTTCGCAATCGAGAAGCATGAATCCGCTCCATGCCAAGTACCATTGTCGAACATATTCTTTATTTTCTCCTTAGCCTGACAAATTTTCCTCCACGCCCACGTAACATCTGAATGAGGCTAATAATTATACCACTCCCCCCCCCCTTTCAGATAAATGCAATTGACCCATCGAACCCACAACCGGTCCGGCTGATCAAACACCCACGAGGCAAGTTTCGCCACAACAGCTTCATTCCAAATATACAGATCCCTAATTCCCAAACCTCCTTCATCTTTAGGCCGACAAATTTTTTCCCAACTAACCAAAGATCGATTATTTCCTTCTACACCTCCTTCCCATAAGAAATTACGACATAGTGAAATAATTCGAGCCATGACAAATTTAGGAATGATAAAAATCATAGCCCAATAATTATGCAGTTGAGACAGAACAGATTGGACCAGAGTCAATCTCCCAGCATAAGACAGCTTACGTGCTCCAATACCAGAGATTCTCGAGATAATTCGGGCTATCAATTTTTCACAATCAAGCTTACCTAAACGAGTACTTTGGATAGGTAACCCAAGATACCGAAAAGGAAACGTACCTTCGACGCACCCCGAGAGCTGAAGGATCGCAGTCTTCCTGTCCTCATCCACTCCAGCGAAATAAGCATGAGACTTACCCACACTTACGCAAAGACCCGAGGCCCTGCTAAAGGTAGCAAAAGCACTCCACAAGAATTCCATCGATTCCCGGTCCCCTTTACAAAAAAGGAGGAGATCATCCGCAAAGAGTGATGCGTGCTATTTATATATGATTATTACGTCTTTACGCACGCATTTCCATGCATATCGAGTAGCATTATCTACTATTTTCCCTCGAATTTGATACTTTGTGGTTATATTGCATCTTATGCAGGTTTGAACCCGTTGATGCATAAACAAGGCAAAAATCGTGCTTAAAGATGAAATCTTTTGCGAAATAAGAAAAGAGAATGATCGTTTCCAAATGGGTCTACTTTAAACGTGAATATCTTGAGTTCTACAAATCCAATTGAGCTGATTTTAGTTGCGTTGGAAAGCTCTTTCTCTTAGCTTTCCAACAGTATATTACACGCCCGATTTGAAGAAGTAACGAAGAAATGGCAAACGTTTGAAGTTGAGCGTGCAGTGCTGAGAACAATAGTCGAACGACTATCCTAATAGTCGACCGACTATCCATATAGTCGACCGACTATTCAAAATTCTCGACCGACTATTCTCGAGACTGGACGAAGACCGAAACTTTACTAATTTGATTTTTAGGGTTAACAAGACTTTTGGGCTTTTGTTTTAACTTAGTATTTAAGAAACTATTAGACTAGATTTTATATACCACTTCTCCATTCTCTTTTACTTCTCCTAGACTCTTATTTAGATTTCTTCTCCTTAATCTCTTAACTTCTCCCTTATTCTCTTTTACTTCTCTTTAGATTTCTATTAGATTTCTTCTCTACTTTTATTTTCTCTAGTTTAATTTCTTCCCACAACTCAGTTATTGTAAGAACTTTTGGATTCGAATCGCCTTCATTCCTTCGGTAATTTTATTAATCTTCCTTTCTTCTTCTTTGTTCTTGATTGTTTTCTTCTTCATATTTACTTATTCTTAATCTTTGTTTTATGCTTGTCGTAATTCTATTATTATTCGTGACGTTTAATCTAGTAAATTCTTTTATTAATCTTGTCATTCTTAAATTAATTATGAGTAGCTAATTTCCCTCGCTAGGATTTAGGGGATCTGCGAATTGAATGTGGTCGCTAAATAATTTATAGATCTGTCAATGATATTGTGTCTGAGTTGTCACTTGTAGCATTTAATCGCGATTAGTCAGTTAATGCGCATGATTGATTAATTGAATCTGGTAAACTTGAACCTAAGATCGGAAGCCTGGTAAAAGTTAGACCTGCTACAACACATTAGTTTGCCCTAATAAGATCGGAAGCCTTTAGACGCATGCTAGGGTGAATAGCGGACCGGAAGGACCTTTTCAATACCCCTTAGACCAATATCTGCGACAGACCTGTGACTTAGACCGTGACCATATGAGATTCGTAGTGAACCGACAATCCTAGTTTTCTCTCCATATATTTATTCATCTTCATTCGTCTTATTTTATTTTAGTTATTTCTTTTCTCTTAATTCTCTTTCTTTCATTACTTTAGTTTAGATAAAAACAAAACCCAAAAACCCCCAATTTGGTTACTTAGATAGACTTTAATTGCAAGTAGAATTTATTTGTCTCCTTGTGGATTCGACCTGACTTCCCTAGCTATATTTTTAGTTAGACCTAAGTTGGTTATCTTTGATAGGTATACGACTAGCTTATCAAATTTTGGCGCCGTTGCCGGGGACACGGTATTTTTCTACTTGTTTATTTTGGTTTGTCTTTTCTCCCAGGGAACTCCAGTTCCTTGAGACAGTTTTCATAACTTTTTTTTTTCCGTTAGTTTTTTTTAACTTTTTTATTATTACTACTATTTTATTTTATTATTTTATTTTTTATTTTTAAATTTTACTTTTATTTTATTTTATTTATTTCTAGATTTTATTTTTCTAAATTTTATTTTTTAATTTTATTTTTTTCTTCTTCTCCCTGTCTTAGTTTTTTTTTATATCTTTGATTTTCTCACCATGCCTACTTTAGCCGACCATAATACACCAAAACCAGAGTTGTTTGCTTCACCTATTAACATTGGGAATTTAGAGGGTCTAGATTTCTATATTGACCCGGGATATATTGATTTAGTGGAGCAGAATGCGTTTCATGGGCTTGAGAGTGAGGATGTGTATGAACTCCTTAAGAATTTTGTAGACTATTGTAGTTTGGTGAGGAGGGGTGATTTGCCCATCGATACGATATTTCTCATGCTTTTTCCCTTTTTCGTTAAAGGCAAAGCTCGGAAATGGTTACGTTTACACCCTCCTAACACCTTCACCTCTTGGGAATCACTAGCTCTAGCCTTCCTTAGAAATTACTTTCCTCCTGCTAAAACCGCCAAGTTTAGACAAGACATTCTTAACTTTAAACAGGGTGAGTCTGAGAGTTTGAGTGATTCGTGGAGTAGGTTTAAGAGCTTATTAAGAGCATGTCCCCATCATGGCATTCCACTTTGGCTTACTACATTAACCTTCTTTGACAACTTGCTTCCTTATCATAGAGATTTGATACTTGTTGCATGTAACTGGAAATTTTATGATTTGGAAGCGGAAGAAGCTCATGTTTTGATTGAAATAATAGCTAGTGGGCATGACCATCGGGAATTTGGGAGAGGACCACAACCTAGAGATACGCCACATGTTTCTTCTTTGTTGAGTGAAGGGATTGATTCTTACTCGCTTGGTAATGTGTCTGATGCTCATGTACGTCATGTTTCTTCTCCCCTTGACAGTGTGAATGTTATGCATGATATTCCATCTCCCCTACACTTTGTGAACATTATTGATGAAGATGATGATGAGTATAGTGTTCAATCTCACCTTGTCCCCCCAACTCCTTTGATTGCTAATTTGATGCAGGATGATGATTTGCACATCTTAGATACATGTGAACCATCTTATTCCCCTTCGGAGCAACTTACACACCCTTTAGTCAAATCTTCTTCTCATTTTGTGAATGTTGTTGTGGCAAACAATGATTGTGAGATGGAAAGTTTTATATTTGAGGAAAACGCGTGTTTTGATGCTTTGAAAGATATTCCTTGTGAGGATAACATTGAGGAATTTGGTTCATCTGAATTTGAGAGTGTGTCATTTGATGTCAATTTTGAGATTTTGGAAAGAGAGTTGAACAAAGGAGAAGCTCGTGAGCGTGAGAGAAAAGATCAAACTGGCGAGAGTCGGGAAAAGAGTGCACTTTTGAATGATACTTTGAGTGAAGAGAGTTTCATTATTGAGGATACTTGGGATTGCGAATCTGATTTTTTTGAGAAACCTATTTTAGAGAAATTTGAGTTTTCCCCTTATTTTGAAGATGATTCTTCTTCGCCCATTGATTATCTTGATTTAGATTCCCTTACACCTTTGCTTGAGCCTATGATTATGGATGAGGATTGTGAGACTCTTTTAGAAGAGATTGTTTTGGTTCTTGATTTATCGTTTGATGGTCGTCTTCTTGAGAGCACTGAAGATGGTGATAATAATAACCCCTTCGAAGGAGTTGAAGAGTATAAGTTTGATGCTTTGAGTAGTTTTGAGTTATTTGACTCTCCTCTTGTGCAATTTGTGTCAAATGATAAGACTTGGGCTAATTTTGAGATATTTGGTTTGTATGTCTTTTCTCATAATAAACTGCTCACTACTCTTCTTATTTATCATACTTATTATTGGTCATGCTTGTTAATGTTGATTCCTTATGACCACTTTGCTGTTGATTGGTCTAGCTTGTTTGACAAGCTAATGCGATCCTTGACCTATTTTTTAGGCGATTCACATAGGTTACTAAGATGTGTTTTATATATTTTCCTTGCTTCTCTTGTGTTTTTTTTTTGTTTTGTTGTTTTTTTTGTGTGTAGGTACCGTTTTTGCAACGGAGACATCGACAATTCCGACTATGAAGAGGATGCTTCGATGCGGTTTGGGGATGTCTCCTTTATATGTATCTTGTAAGTAGTCTCATTTTTTCCCTTTTACACTTTCATCGTCTTTCATATCTTTCCCCATATTTTTTTATGCCTCTTATTATTTGTTGTACACAATGAGGGCATTGTGTGGTTTGGTTTGGGGAGGGTATGCATCTGTTGTTTTCATCCATCTGCATATTTCTTGCATTTTCGCATGCATAAAAAAATAAAAAAAAATAAAAAATATGTTTTTGCATATAGTCGAGTCGGAATGGTTATATAATGATGATGATATTGCTTTTATGTCTTCATTAGCTTGCTTACGCCTTGCATCGTTATCGTTTTTGTATATAATTACATGCATCATTATCTTGTCATTGATTGACTTTACTGAACGAATAAACTTGACTCATTGTTGGCAAACTACTCAGAATTGTAAGGAATTAGAGCCTTAAACTGATGACATTCATGATCAGTTTCATTTAGGTTGAGAGTAGTACTCCTTATGAGACATGTAACATCAAACTGCATAAGCATGACATTCGTCTCTTAGGTACCTGTACGTTTTTGACTCGTGGTTTTGACATGTGCGAAAAAGGCAAAACCTTTCTTTTAATTAATTCCCATGAACCTCACATAGCCAAATTAACCTGTTTGACCCGTTTATCAACTACATGCCATATATTGCCTACCCTAGTCAAGCTAGTAGATTAGTTGGACGTAATTGTTTTTTCCGGGTTAATTTTGGTACCATGATGATTGAAAAAAAAATGAATTGGAAAAAATGAATTGAGAAAAAAAAGAAAAAAAAATCAATGAAAAAAAATTGAATGGAAAAAAAGAAGAAAAGAAAGGAAAAGAAGAAGAAAGAAAAAAAATGAAGTGAAACTAGAAGAAGAATGTGTTTTTGCTATGAGAAAAGAATTGATCTCTCTAATTTCATAGTTATTAGTGGGAAGCGATTTTGATAAGGCGCTTGTTGCTATGCCTAATTTCTTCGACTGGAGTTTGGTGAGAACGAAATATTTATTATTGATAGGTGTAGGGAATACTAGCTTTACTTTTAACTCCACATATCCATATCGTTTTGCCCCTTCTTACCCGATTAGCCTCACTTTATACCATATGTAAGTCCTTGGCACGTGTCTTTTCCCGATAGAATGCGTATGTACGGTTATTAGAGATTAATTTCACGTTAGATTGCATGCATGTTCTTGTAAGTCGCAGTTTAGGTGAGTGTTTTGTCTTTCCATTTTTACACAAACTCACAATATCACCCGTTTTGTGTGATGAGCGATCCGTGAGAGTCCGACATAGATGAGTCTTGCAAGGTTGAAGGTTCAGTATTGTTGTCATTGGTTAAGCTTGTTGCATGTGGTTGTTTACATTGACTTTAATCGTTGAGCATTGGTTTGGGTAACTTTGAAGCATGTTCCGCTATGA
Source organism: Agrostemma githago (assembly GCA_958450325.1). Taxonomy (NCBI): domain Eukaryota; kingdom Viridiplantae; phylum Streptophyta; class Magnoliopsida; order Caryophyllales; family Caryophyllaceae; genus Agrostemma; species Agrostemma githago. The sequence continues at coordinate 54,024,005 of OY288243.1, forward strand.
GTTATATACATTCCATTAGGATCGGGTTATAGTTTTGTGCTTGCTTGAGGACAAGCAAGGGTTCGGTTTGGGGAGGTTTGATGCGTGCTATTTATATATGATTATTACGTCTTTACGCACGCATTTCCATGCATATCGAGTAGCATTATCTACTATTTTCCCCCGAATTTGATACTTTGTGGTTATATTGCATCTTATGCAGGTTTGAACCCGTTGATGCATAAACAAGGCAAAAATCGTGCTTAAAGATGAAATCTTTTGCGAAATAAGAAAAGAGAATGATCGTTTCCAAATGGGTCTACTTTAAACGTGAATATCTTGAGTTCTACAAATCCAATTGAGCTGATTTTAGTTGCGTTGGAAAGCTCTTTCTCTTAGCTTTCCAACGGTATATTACACGCCCGATTTGAAGAAGTAACGAAGAAATGGCAAACGTTTGAAGTTGAGCGTGCAGTGCTGAGAACAATAGTCGAACGACTATCCTAATAGTCGACCGACTATCCATATAGTCGACCGACTATTCAAAATTCTCGACCGACTATTCTCGAGACTGGACGAAGACCGAAACTTTCCTAATTTGATTTTTAGGGTTAACAAGACTTTTGGGCTTTTGTTTTAACTTAGTATTTAAGAAACTATTAGACTAGATTTTATATACCACTTCTCCATTCTCTTTTACTTCTCCTAGACTCTTATTTAGATTTCTTCTCCTTAATCTCTTAACTTCTCCCTTATTCTCTTTTACTTCTCTTTAGATTTCTATTAGATTTCTTCTCTACTTTTATTTTCTCTAGTTTAATTTCTTCCCACAACTCGGTTATTGTAAGAACTTTTGGATTCGAATCGCCTTCATTCCTTCGGTAATTTTATTAATCTTCCTTCCTTCTTCTTTGTTCTTGATTGTTTTCTTCTTCATATTTACTTATTCTTAATCTTTGTTTTATGCTTGTCGTAATTCTATTATTATTCGTGACGTTTAATCTAGTAAATTCTTTTATTAATCTTGTCATTCTTAAATTAATTATGAGTAGCTAATTTCCCTCGCTAGGATTTAGGGGATCTGCGAATTGAATGTGGTCGCTAAATAATTTATAGATCTGTCAATGATATTGTGTCTGAGTTGTCACTTGTAGCATTTAATCGCGATTAGTCAGTTAATGCGCATGATTGATTAATTGAATCTGGTAAACTTGAACCTAAGATCGGAAGCCTGGTAAAAGTTAGACCTGCTACAACACATTAGTTTGCCCTAATAAGATCGGAAGCCTTTAGACGCATGCTAGGGTGAATAGCGGACCGGAAGGACCTTTTCAATACCCCTTAGACCAATATCTGCGACAGACCTGTGACTTAGACCGTGACCATATGAGATTCGTAGTGAACCGACAATCCTAGTTTTCTCTCCATATATTTATTCATCTTCATTCGTCTTATTTTATTTTAGTTATTTCTTTTCTCTTAATTCTCTTTCTTTCATTACTTTAGTTTAGATAAAAACAAAACCCAAAAACCCCCAATTTGGTTACTTAGATAGACTTTAATTGCAAGTAGAATTTATTTGTCTCCTTGTGGATTCGACCTGACTTCCCTAGCTATATTTTTAGTTAGACCTAAGTTGGTTATCTTTGATAGGTATACGACTAGCTTATCAAAGAGCAAGTGAGTCAGCTTTAAAGGACCACATTTCGGATGGAATTTAAAATTCCTATCCACTCTTCCAAAATCCATAATTCGAGAGAAGTATTCCATGCATATCGTGAATAACAAAGGCGACATGGGATCCCCTTGTCTCAAACCCCTTTTCCCTCGAAAAAACCCAAAATTATCTCCATTAGCACAAAGAGAAAAGGAGACGGTCTCGACGCATTCCATAACCAACCGACGAAAATGGTCTGGAAAGTCCAAAGCTCTCAACATCTGGTCCACAAATCTCCACTCAACACTGTCATACGCCTTATGGATATCCACTTTAAACAAGCATCTTGGCGAAATTCTCCCCCTCTTATACAAACGCACCAAGTCCTGACAAATCAGCACATTCTCCACAATACTACGGCCTTCAATAAAACCTCCTTGATTAGGAGATATTATCAGAGGCAGAATCTTAGCCATCCTCGCACAAATAATTTTAGCAATACACTTGTACAAGACATTACAGCAAGCAATCGGCCTGAATTCTTTCACATTTTGAGGCCTATTCACCTTAGGGATCAGAACGATATTCGCACAATTCAGTTGTTTTAGAAGCTTACCTGAGATAAAGAAATCCTGGATAGCCATCACAACTTCCTCACCAATAATGTCCCACGAATCAATAAAGAATTGGCTCGAAAAACCATCCGGACATGGCGATTTATCCCGAGGGATACTAAAAAGAGCCCCCTTGATCTCTTCCGGTGTCACACTTGCCTCCAGAATCCGTTTATGCTCCTGTGAACAAATGAGACCCCGTCTAATCAAGTCAACATCAATATCCTCAACAACCCGAGAATCACCGAGTAGACCTCGATAATACCGCGTGAAAGCATCCTCGATCGAGGCCTTATTATCACACTCTAGGCCGTCCGCATCTGAAATCTTAGCTATAGCGTTGTGAGCACGTCGTCCACGGAGGAGGCCATGGAAGTAAGCCGAGTTGACATCCCCATCACGGACCCATTTAAGCTTAAATTTTTGACTCCAAAATTCAGCCCTAGCAGCCTGTAACAACCTAACCTGCTTGTTCATTTCGCTCTCCTCTTGCATTAGTGCCACAGACAAGTCAGACCTGAGGCGCTGCTGCAATTGGTCGAGCCTGAGCTCAGCCTGAATACACCGATTTTCAATATCCGAGAAACATTCAGCATTTAGCATCTTCAACGGTCTTTTAAGACAGCCCAATTTCTTCACTATCCGAAACATAGGCGTCCCAAAGATCGTCTCCTTCCACACATCCTCGACACAAGAACGAAAATTCGGCGCTTTGCTCCACATATTCATGTATTTGAAGCTACGATTCTTCCTTACCGGAGGATTCTCCAGTTGAACAAAACAAGGACAATGGTCAAAGGTTCCTTCCGGTAAGAAGTTCGCAAAACCATTCGGAAACAGACCCATCATCTCATCATTAATTAAGCACCTATCAATACGACTATAAACTCTAGTTTCAGCCACTTAATTAAGCACCTATCAAAACCATTCCAAGTGAACCAAGACCCACTAGCCTTACAATCACTTACCTCACAGTTCGCCAAATAGTCACGAAATTGATTCATAGCTTCCTCCGGAGAAGTCCCCCCCAGACGTTCACGAGCTTCCACAACACAGTTGAAGTCCCCCATAATCATCCAAGGCCCTTTATGAGCATAACTTTCTAGTCTTCTCCAAAGCTCTGTTCTCCCCGAGGCTGAGTTAAAGGCATACACAAGAGTGAGCCAATAATCCTTCCCCGATAAAGTAGTAACTTTGATATGAATACTTTGATTACTATACTCCACAATCGTCAAATTAACCCTTCCATGTTTCCACAAAAGCCAGATTCGACCTCCTTCATGACAATGATTATTAGTCGTAATGCTCCATTCAGAGAAGATATTTTGTTGAACTTTAGCATAAGATTTATTTTTGATTTTAGTCTCTAGGAGACCAAAAATATCTACCTGCTGTTTCCTAACCAATTCACTAATTGCACGCTGCTTACTTAAGTTACACATGCCGCGTACATTCCAACATCCTATATTATGAACTTCCATGAACAACCAATTCCAACCCAACTCCTTCCTTTTCTTCCAATCTCAAATTATTTGGTGAACCCCTTACCATATCCACGAAGGGTACGTCGGGGTTAACCAATCCGCTCATAGAGTGCAATCTGGCAGCTGAAGCTTTGGTCCTACCAGTCCTCGCGGGCTGGACAGCTACCAGTCCTCTTATTATTTATAATGATTATATCTTTTATATATCAATAATGGCTTGTTTTGGAGTTATGGAATAAGGACAAGTGTGGGTTTAGAGTAATATAGTCTGGGATGTACGTTTTGCCATCAACTATAAAGCTGGTGTGTCTATATTGAGACACATTGGTCGTTGAACTGAGCATGGTTTGTGTTCAGGAGTGTGTATATTTTGACCTTAAACTTAGATATCGCATCGTGTAAGTCGCCGTCGGGTTGAACTGGATTACGGTTGGTGTCCAGGAGGGGTGTACATTACTTAAGCCAGGACCTCGCTCCACGCAGTCCTGTTATGGTTGAGTTGCCTAGTTAGAGACCGAAGTCTGATTTGTTTTGACTAAGTTCTCGAAGCTAGTTTAGTATTGTCCTAGTGAAAGTCTAGATTCTACATTAATCCTATCCATAACGCCATTTTGATTATTTTATTTATTATCGATATAAGTTGGTTTGCAGGTTGGCAAATATTTTTATGTTTCTTCGGGAATCCTTTTGATTAATTTGTTTTACGCTAAAACTTATTTTAATATGTTGTTTTACTGTTTTCCATTTTTACTATTTTTCCTATATTAGTAATTACTGTTTTAAAATCCTGTTATACGGCTGGGAGAACGTTGACGTTGCTCCCCACTGATTGTGGCTGTTATGTTTTAACATGGCAGGTATACGTGTTTATTTTCCGGTGGGTGTGGGCTAATGAGTAGTCTTGGATCCTGCTTGATCTTTTTAATAATCATGTCTTAAGGATTGTTTAACCTCTTTATGGATTGTTTTAAATTTTAGCCATTTTTATGTATGGCGCATGTTTGACTTTACCAATTTAATTTATTAAGACATAGTTCTGTGTGTTTTAATCCCGATTCTACAGTGTTTCCGCCACTGTATCGCGCTAGAATTTTTAGGGGATTACAGTTGGTATCAGAGCATCACTGCTCCCGACGCTTACACACCTGAAATTAGGAAAAAAATTACCAGTAAATTATTTAAACAGTAAATAAAGATATTATTAGAAATGGGTAGAAACAGATAAGGACTTAACTGTTAAGATTATCTGTTCATGAACTCGATGATTAACATTGATTTTATGTTGTTAATTTTGAACTTCAAGATGGCCGGAAGAGGTAACCGAAACAACAACAACAACAATGACCAAGGAGGTATCGAAGCTCTGGCTGACACGCTACGCAACATAGCGCAGCCATGAACGAGATGAACAACCGGAACCAGCAGAGGCCCTTCAGCTTCTCTCACGCAGCTGAAGGAATGGCTAAAAGCAGATTGGACTATTATGATGGCTCCGTTGGTTTCGACTGATGGAAAGGCAGTTTGGAATTTACTCCGCCCCCGAGAATCAGAAGGTGGGCCTAGCTGTGCTGTACCTGTCAGACGATGCAGACAGATGGTGGAGCCAGGTTGGCCCGACTGCACTTCAGACTCCAGGATTCAACTGGACTCAGTTCAAGACTCTCTTAGAGCAGAGATTTTATCCCGAGGAGCTGAGGCATCAGAGGATGACTGAATTCAACGCTCAACGCCAGAATACCATGTCGGTTGAAGCTTACACCACTCGGTTCCACTTTCTGGCAAATTATGCTGGAGATTTGTTACCCAATGAGAATTCCCGAGCTTTCTTTTATCGAGGAGGACTTCGAGCCGATATCACTCTCAACATGCCCCAGAGTCTCTCAACTGTTAATGAGCTCTATAATGCCGCGCTTTACGCGGAGTCTTCGATTGAGCGGGTGAAATCTATGAACCCATCATCTGGTTATAAAAGACCTTTCACCCATTCTGGGAATAACTCTTCATCTTCTTCTAAGAAGTTCAACTCTGGAGGTTTGGATTGTTTTTCCTTTCTCTTCTTCTTTTACTTTCTTTTCTTCTAAAATTTCTGACTCTACTGTATGCTATTACAGGTAGTGCTTTCAAGAAAAACAATTTCAACTCGAAGCCCAACAACAAGAAGGATTCTAACTGTTTCAAATGCAAGAAGGCTTATCATCCTGGTTTGAATTGTGACGGCACCCCTGTAGTTTGCTACACATGTGGAAAAGCCGGACACCGCTCTACCTTTTGCCCGAAGAAAGCAGCAACCAACACCGCTACTGCAGCTGGCGCTGTCTCTACTTCTGCTCCTCGTAAGGGACGCATCTTTGTGATGAGCCGTGCCGACGCTGAGGCTAATCCTGATGTGGTTACGGGTATGTTTCTGATTTCTGGTGTTAGTGCTTATATACTATTTGATACTGGCGCTTCCACATCTGTAATATCTTCTATTCTGGCTTCAAAACTATCCTTAACCCCCCGTCTAGCTGAACCAATAGCTATTTCCCTTCCTTCTGGTGAAGTTGTTGACTGTTCTAAAGCTTATCAGAATGTACCTATTCTCTTTGCTGGTACTATTCTTCCTTCTACTCTCCTTGAGTTCCCTCTCGCTGAGTTCGACGTTATTTTGGGAATGGACTGGTTAGCTCAGTATGATGCAAGATTTCAGTGTCGAGATCAGAAGATTTCTCTGAAGACCCCCGAAGGTGTTCGAGTGTCTTACCGTGGTGGTCAAAGACAGAAGGGTATCAAGATTATTTCTGCCATGAAGGCTATCAGAATGGAGAGAAAAGGTTGCCAAGCATTTCTATGTACGGTAACTGTAACTGCTGAACTCCCTAAACTCGAGGAGGTGCGCATAGTGTGTGATTATGCAGATGTATTTCCCGAGGAGTTACCAGGTATTCCACCCGAACGAGATGTGGAATTCACTATTGAACTCGTGCCTGGTACTGGCCCAATCGCCAAAGCACCTTACAGAATGGCTCCTGCTGAGTTGCAAGAGCCACGCAAGCAATTGGATGAAATGATTGAGAAAGATTTCATTCGTCCAAGTTCTTCCCCTTGGGGCGCTCCTGTACTTTTTGTCAAGAAGAAAGACGGTTCGATGCGCCTGTGTATTGATTATCGTGATCTCAACAAGGTTACGATCAAGAACAAATATCCTCTGCCCAGAATTGATGATCTCTTTGATCAACTTAAGGGTGCTTCTGTGTTTTCCAAGATCGATCTAAGGTCTGGATATCACCAAATTCCCGTCCGTGAATCAGACATTCCAAAGACGGCTTTCAGTTGGAGGTATGGACATTATGAATTCAAAGTCATGCCTTTTGGACTAACCAATGCTCCTGCTGTTTTTATGGATCAAATGAACAGAACTTTCAGGGAGTATTTGGATCAGTGTGTTGTTGTCTTTATTGATGACATCCTGATTTATTCCAAGTCGGAGGTTGAACATGCAGAACATCTCAAGATTATTCTTGGCAATCTACGAGATCAGAAGTGGTATGCTAAGTTTTCCAAGTGTGAATTCTGGCTTTCCGAGGTAGCTTTTCTGGGTCATGTTATCGCAAAGGAAGGTATTAAAGTTGACCCTGCTAAGGTTTCAGCTATCGAGAGCTGGGCAAGTCCCAAAGATGTTGGCGAGATCCGAAGTTTCCTAGGTCTTGCCGGCTATTATCGAAGATTTGTGCAAGACTTTTCTAAGTTAGCAGGACCTATGACTCAATTACTCAAGAAGGAGAACAAATTTCTGTGGAGTCAAGCTTGTGAAGATGCTTTTTCTGAGCTCAAGAGAAAGCTCACTTCTGCTCCTATCCTGACCCTACCTGAAGAAGGCGTTGGTTTCGATGTGTACTGTGACGCTTCTAAGAACGGTTTGGGTTGTGTCCTTATGCAGAACGGTAAGGTGATCGCTTATGCCTCTAGACAGTTGAAGGTTCATGAGGTGAATTACCCTACCCACGACTTGGAGTTAGCAGCTGTGGTGCATGCCTTGAAAGTTTGGAGGCATTATTTGTACGGAGTAAGATGCAAGGTTCACACTGACCATAAGAGTCTGCGATATCTCTTCACGCAGAAAGATCTGAATGCGAGACAGAGACGTTGGATCGAGTTAGTGAACGATTATGACCTAGAATTGGTGTATTGTGAGGGAAAAGCTAACGTGGTTGCTGATGCCCTTAGCAGAAAGACCCTCCATTCCTTGTCTTTGTGTTCTGGCTTGCATGAGAAGTTGGCCCGAGATTTTGCCAGGATGTCTATTGATGTTGTTGATGAAGGTTATGATGGTCGCCTGAAAGCCCTTGTTGCTGAACCAACTCTTTTCCGTGAGATTCGTGAGAAGCAGTTGGATGACCCTTTTGTTGCTGGTATCCGAGAAAAGATGAATCTTGTTAAGGCTCTACATTTTTCTGTGGATTCCAGCGGAGCACTGAAATTTAAGAACCGCTGGGTTGTCCCTGGTGATGCTGAGGTGAGGAAGTAAGTTCTAACCGAGGCACATAAGACGAGGTACTCTATTCATCCTGGTGGTGACAAGATGTATCGGGATTTGAAGCTCCATTTCTGGTGGCCTCATATGAGAGAGGACATTGCCGAGTTTGTAAGTAAGTGCTTGACATGTCAGCAGGTGAAGTTCGAGCACAAGAAGCCTGGAGGTTTGCTACAACCACTCCCTGTTCCAGAGTGGAAATGGCAGTGCATATCGATGGATTTTGTGATGGCATTACCTAGGACCGTGAATGGTAGAAACGGTATTTGGGTTATTGTGGACCGCTTGACCAAGTGTGCACGATTCGTCCCAATTCGCGACACTTGGAGTTTGGAGAAGCTCGTAGAAGTGTATGTTGCCGAGATCGTCCGTCATCATGGTGTACCGCTCGAGATTGTTTCGGATCGAGACCGAGGTTCTGCTCTAAATTCTGGAAGGCTTTGCAGGATGCTTTGGGAAGCAAATTATTGATGAGTACCGCTTTCCATGCTGCTACAGATGGACAGTCCGAGAGAACGATCCAAACTTTGGAGGATATGTTGCGGGCTTGTGCCTTGGATTTCCAAGAGAGTTGGATCCGACATCTTCCGCTGGTAGAGTTTTCCTATAACAAAAGCTACCATCCTTCTATTAAGATGTCTCCGTTTGAGGCACTTTATGGTCGAAAGTGCCGTAGTCCCGTCTGTTGGGATGTTCCCGGTGAAGTGAAGATTTTGGGCCCGGATTTGTTGGCTCAGACTATTGACGTAGTGAATGTGGTCCGATCTAGGATGAAGTCTGCCCAGGATCGACAGAAGTCGTATGCTGATATTCGTCGCCGACCTTTGGAGTTTTCGGTTGGTGATCTTGTGTTCCTGAAGGTATCACCTATGAAAGGGGTGAAACGGTTTGGGATTAAGGGCAAGCTCAGCCCTAAGTTCGTTGGCCCGTACCCTGTGATCGAGAGAGTGGGCGAAGTTGCTTATAAACTGGAATTGCCTGCATCTATGGGTAAGGTTCACGATGTTTTTCATGTTTCTCAGTTAAGGAAATATGTTAGTGATCCCGAACACGTGTTGGAGCCCGAGATTGTGGATCTCGAACCAGATTTGACTTATGAAGAAAGGCCGGTGAAGATTACTGATCGCCGCGAGAAGCGTTTAAGGAACAAAGTTGTACCTCTGGTAAAGGTTTTGTGGCGCTGTAATCGGTTTGAGGAAGAAACGTGGGAAACCGAGTCTTCGATGCGAGATAAGCATCCTCAACTCTTCGAGTAAGGTAAACCTCGATTTCCTATCTGCTTATTCTTAGTTTCGAGGACGAAACTTTCTTTTAGTGGGGAGGATTGTAACACTACCCGCTATTTTTCCTAAGCATTTTTATTCTTTCCGTTAGGACTCCGTTTTAACTCTGTCACTTTTGGCCTCATATTTTATCATTTTACTAAGCTCTATTTTAATTTTTGAGTTTAATAATTTTTATTTTCAAAGATTTAAATTCTTTTTAAATCCATTTATTTGAGTTCTTCGTAAACTAATTAATTTTTCCGCAAGGAATTCTATTTCTCTTCGAATTGACATTTTTAAGCTTGGATTTAAGTTATTTCTTTTCCTAAAAATGTTTAGATACGTTTCTATAGTGTTTCTAACAAGTAAATATTTTTATTTACAAAAATTAGTTGTTAATGATTTTTATTACGAAGCTTCGCGAATAATTATTTTCTTACGCGAGGTTTACTCGAATTACTTTGAAATGCCTTTAATTATTTTACGATTATACTTTTTATCAACTTATAAATTATTTGAGACCATTTACTCACATTTTGGACCAACTAAGCCCTTGGTCACAAGTTTTATTACGTTTTATTTAAACGTTTCACTTTATCACGTTAAAACGTAAACATAAGATAATTTCTTTTCATTATTTGTTGCATTATTAACAAAACTTTTCATACTCCCTTATCAACTCATTTGGCCGGCCATTTCATGAAGGTGCACATAGTTTTCATCAACAATTTATTCTCATTTATATTTTGAAAAACCATCCATTTCCATACTACACATTATTCATTCATCAAGTAAAAAAAAAAACTATCTTCTTCTACATTTGACCGCGTACTTCCTCCTCCATCTTAGGCAAATTTTTGCTCCATTTCGAGTCCCAATCGCATCATTTTTATCGTCATAATGATTCTCTTTCCGTTCTCTTCGTTAAGGTATTAATCGACGTCATTTTCGATCAATTTTTACCTTGGTTTTTATTAGTTTTCTCATGGTATTTTTCTGCCATGAATTCCGTGTTTGGTAGGATTTTTGGACGATCCCGAAGCCGACGAATATATTATCGACTCAGATTTGGAGTAGAGGTAACGTCGATGTTACTCGGTATTTCAAGATTTTAATTGAGTATTTGCATGTATATAATTTTATGTTTTATTTTGGCAATATATGTATGTCACGGATCCTGGAAAATTTTTAAAGTTGAAAATTTGCATGTTTCGATATTTTTATCGCTTTTACGAGATTAACGATTAAATTGTTATATTAATTTGTAAAAACGTAATAATCGGCCTAAACATGTAATATATGTTTATATTCTGGAAAAATGTTGTTTTTGATGATTTTAATAATTTAGTATTTTTATGAAATTTTTGATATCGATTATTGAATTATTACCGTTTTCGGACAAAAACGATTAAAAGCCGATTTTTAGTTCTAGTAATTAAACATTTTATTTTAATCTTATTTTTGACGTGGTGAAACTTTCTGGTGAAATAGAATTTTCTGAATTTTTTTCATAATTTTTCGGAATTGTTAAGTGGATGAATTAATTAATCACTTTAAATCATCGTTTATCGTTAAAACCGCGTTTGTTGTTTAAATTCTCGATTTCTGGTCTTTGGTTTAAGTCTGGAAAAAATTATGATTCTGATGATTTCATATTAAAATGTAATTTTATGATTTTTAGTGTTAAGGGAATCGTTAATTGTGAAAACGGGTTTTAAAGACGGTTTTGACGGGATTTATTAAATCTGGAATTTTCGGAAATCTGGAAAAATGGTAGATTCTGGAAAATCATGATTTTCAGGTTTAATAATAATTTTTGGATATCAATACTTAAATCGTTTTGTAATTACTATTTTTATTAATCGTTATTGTCGGGTTGAACTGGATTACGGTTGGTGTCCAGGAGGGGTGTACATTACTTAAGCCAGGATCTCGCTCCACGCAGTCCTGTTATGGTTGAGTTGCCTAGTTAGAGACCGAAGTCTGATTTGTTTTGACTAAGTTCTCGAAGCTAGTTTAGTATTGTCCTAGTGAAAGTCTAGATTCTACATTAATCCTATCCATAACGCCATTTTGATTATTTTATTTATTATCGATATAAGTTGGTTTGCAGGTTGGCAAATATTTTTATGTTTCTTCGGGAACCCTTTTGATTAATTTGTTTTACGCTAAAGCTTATTTTAATATGTTGTTTTACTGTTTTCCATTTTTACTATTTTTCCTATATTAGTAATTACTGTTTTAAAATCCTGTTATACGGCTGGGAGAACGTTGACGTTGCTCCCCACTGATTGAGGCTGTTATGTTTTAACATGGCAGATATACGTGTTTATTTTCCGGTGGGTGTGGGCTAATGAGTAGTCTTGGATCCTGCTTGATCTTTTTAATAATCATGTCTTAAGGATTGTTTAACATCTTTATGGATTGTTTTAAATTTTAGCCATTTTTATGTATGGCGCATGTTTGACTTTACCAATTTAATTTATTAAGACATAGTTCTGTGTGTTTTAATCCCGACTCTACAGTGTTTCCGCCACTGTATCGAGCTAGAATTTTTAGGGGATTACATATACTACTTGGAGTAAAAGTGATCAAACAAAGTTATCTTACTTCACCATTTCATTATTTTGAACTATTTGGAGAAGTCAGGTCATTCTTTCCTTATTAGTCAGTAATATATAAGAAGGTCTAAGATTATAGGTTCACTATGAATATTAGTCGGGGTTAGAAAATTAATTAACTAATCATTAATCAAACTACCTAAGGTGCAAGTTGTGGACGTTCGTCCGCACCGCCCGGCGCCCGGTGCGCGCCCGCGCGGGACCAACTCGGTTTTTCAATCGCGGCCCCCTCCCGGTCGGGGGTCGGTCCGATCTCGCGTACGGGGCGAAGTGTCGGACCTCGATTCGAATGACGATCCGGACTTGTACTAGACGGGCGCGAGCGCCCATGTTTTCGTTTGGAATCGATCGAGTCATGGTTGTAAATGTTTAAAGGCCGATATGTTTGGTAAGGCGATCTTTTTAGTGAACTGAATTCGTAGCCGATTTGTGGAGTCCACCACCGAGTCAATTATGGGGACTCAGAAACCGTTCAAGTTAACTTTGATCCTTAGTCGGTTCAAAGCTGAGGGGCACGAGACCTAAAGATAAAAACTTGTACCCTTAAGCACTCCATGCCTGGAATGACTCTCATTGCCAATGGTTTCGGACACCCGGAAACCGTCAATTCTGAGTAAGGGGTGAGGGTACGTATTGGGAAGCCAATGTCCGATAGACATCGATACCCAATCCCGCCTGCACAATAGCGGCCTCTACTAATCAATCGGTGGGCTGACAACTTCGTTTCTTTGTTGTGGCGAAAGTACTGTTACAATTCGTATTAAATATTCGGAAGTACTGTTACAACTTCGGCCTCTACTACGCAATTCGTAGGCAATGTTACAATATACTATGTGTTACATTTCTTTTTGAAATTGTTACTATACATAATTATGGAGCATAATTTGTGATACTCGGTAATTAGAAATAATCACAATTGGAAATATTAGAAATCATAACTCGATATTAAATGGGCATATGTTAATAACTCAATTATGGTAAGATTGTCAATCAAATAATTATCATGACAAATTAAAAAATCAACTTTTAATGGAATAATTACCATACTTAAAAAATATGATTGATAAGAAATCATTCCATTCGGAAAATATGATTGATAAGACATTTTTTTATACTCTAATCATATATTATGATTCGCAGACAATTCGTAGGCAATGTTACTATATACTTCGTATTACCTTTCTTTTTGAAAATTTTAATATACATAATTATGGAGCATAATTTGTAATACTCGGTAATTAAAAATAATCACAATTGGAAATATTAGAAATCATAACTATAAAAGTTAGAAATCATAACAATTGGAAAGTAGCATAATCAGAAAAATAAATAAATAGAAAATAGCACAATATTATAAATATAATCGAAATTAGAAATAATCACAATTGGAAAGTGATTAACTTTTATAAAAGTTCATGTATACATCGTTTGAAATATATCGCACAAAACTAATTGAATAAGTTTTCATATAGTTATAAAAAAATTAATGGACTTTAATACCTACACCTCTAAGAAATTCATTGTATCATCTTCGTTCATCAGCACATGGAAAAAAAACGCCCTTATCAAAAATTAACAAAAAAAATGCCCTTATCAAAAATTAACATCACCGTTTATATCGTCATATCCTGAATTGAACATAAAATCGACAACATAAATCGCAAGCACACACATTAAAAAACATGCATCATCATAAACCCATGATTTGTTCAACAATCTTACAAAAAAAACTTGAAATTTTACCTCATCTTTTTCCTTAAAAAAACGGAAATTCACCAAAAAAAATCAAAATAATTACCAATTAAATGATGTTCTAAGATAAAATCCAGATGATGATGCTTTGCTTTTTCGCTGCCTTCTTCTTCTTTCTTCAACCTGAAAATTCACAAAATAAATTGAAAAAGAAGTGAGATTTTTTAAAATTCAATTACAATTATTTTATCAATAAAATCAGATTTTTGATAAAAAGAAGTCAAATTTTTTAAATGAAGAATTTGTAATTGAAAAGCAGAAGTATGGTATGATGGTTTTTGGTAGGTAAAGGTTGTATTTGTAAGTATGGAGATGAAGATGCAGGAAACGAAGAGGCAAATCTTCATGACTGTTTTTCAATTTTTGAGTGCAGTGTGGGCTTTCTCAAGGAAAGATGTTAAATGCACGAGTTTAGTTTTCTAGGATAATTAAGAGGACACCTAATTAAATGTTTACACCATTTAATAATACAATTGAATTGATTTAATGGTGACTAATCCTTTATTATATAAAGTAGCAACATTTAGAGCTCTCACAATCACCCACGTCAGCACGTCCTACATGGTGCTGAGTTGTCACTAATGTGGCAGATGATGTGGCAGCTAGAAACTGCTTACTGCTGCAGTTGGGCTGACACTAGCGGTTAATAAAAAATATGGGCAGTTTTTTTTTTTTTTTTAAATGTGGGCTTATACTTGCAGTTACCACGTACTGTACCCTAAAACTGCCTATATCTTCTATTTTAAAAGAAAAACAAACTGCCTAAAACTCATTCACTTATTATTTACCCCTCTATTACTCACTCTGTTCACATTGATCAATTCCAATTTCAGAATCAATAAGAAATCAGAATAATTTCTCAAAAAAATCCAAATAGAAGAATCCCTACAAAAAATCGTACGAAAAAAATATACGATACACGATATTGAATTAGATTTACATTATGTCTTTTCAGTATAAAACAATTCTAATATCTAACATCAAGGAATCAGGGAAGCTTGCATAGATTACTGTGAGGGTGATGCGAAAATGGTTAAAAAGTCCACGAAAATCAAAACCGACGCGTCCAAGATTGGTCGGAAGCCTTTCATTTATGGGGTCGAACTCATCCTGGTGGGCTCCAGTGTAAGTACAAAAGTTGACTACGTTAAACATTCAATGGTTGGTAAAAAATTAATCACTAATTTATTGTTTTCATTTCCTAGGGTTCTACAATCCAAGCTTCAATAAAACAAGTATTGGTGAAGACATTCAACAATGGCTTCAAAGAGGGATAGATTTACTACATCGCCAAATTTTCTGTTTCATCTAATTTGGGGATCGAGAAAGCTACAACACACGAACGTAGGCTATGGTTAGAGTATAGCACGAAGGTCATGCAAGTGCATCCAGACCCTAATATTCTTGTGTATGTGTGTGTACAATTTCTCAGAATTTGGTGATATCATAGTGGGAAATGTGTCTATCAACCAGTACATAGATAATCATTTATTTCATTATAATCACTTTGTCTAAACCAATCAGTTTACTTTTATCGAATTTTTTAACCTCACAATGCTTTTACGAACGCAGATGTTATTTGGAAATTTGTGGATTAGAACCCGCTACAAACATCACAACGAGGAGTTCATTGGAGAATAATCCATCTAGAGAATACAAGGTACAAATAACCAATTTATGTTACCGCATTAAACATTTTAGTTCCGATCATATTGAGTAACCCAACCGACAATAATGCAGAAAGGAACAAATTTCATGCACAATATTTGGAGATTGCGTTTCCGTCATCATGAATATCATCAACGACTATATGCACTTAGACAGACCTATATTGGTGCTCAGGCATGTCAAACGCAATAAATATAAGGCTGAGAAGTACCGTTTCATTATTTCAGAATTTTCGTCAATCAGCTATCTATGACAGTTATTAACTTAACCTAATACCTTCAATATATGTGACAGTAGTAATTGCAGGGTCAAAAAGTGGGGTTAATTAGTTTATTCTATCCTTCTTTATTTTGGGGCAGAGTCTATTGGCAGAGGTTCTCAAAATGTATAAGACAAAGTTTAAATGTGCAATAACAATACTCGCACAAGACACCAATTTAGTCAAATCATTCACTTTTCTTCAAGACATGCAACCTTTTAGGCTGCAAATTAAACTAAATGATGTGCAACCCACTTTCTGAAAATCTAAATCATAATGCCAAGTATTGTTAGACGCTAAACGAACGAGAACAGACGAGGAACCGAGGGCGACAAGGAAGCGGGCAGATTAATACCGAAGGCAACAGTGGGACGGAGGCAACAAATCGTGAAGGCAGCAACGGAAGCAGTGTCGTGGTATGGTGGCCACTGACTTGAAAACTGTATCGGCGCGACTCCGGTGGTTATCGCCTACAATGCCGTAGTTTCCCAAGGTTAACACTGCAGCACTTAAATTCGACCACTCGAGTTGAAGTGCTTTGGAACGATTAATTACAGTACCCAGAATATGAAAGAGTGAAGAGTTGAGAGATAGAGAGGAGGTTGTTTTCGTTGTTGTGTGTTTGAAGGGAAGGGGAGTGTTGTATTTATAGTGAGGAGGAGCCTCAAAACAGCTCCAAAATCACGGTAATTAAGGCCGTAATCTCACGTAATCAAGGACATAATCTCCCTCTGAAACTGGACAACTCATGAGTTCAGAATCTGGAGATAAACAACACTCACAACTATGCCATGCACCTAGACACCGAATATGGACAACCCAAAAACCTTGTGTCAAGTACCTGGACACCGAATCTGGACAACACCGAAAGTCTTGTTTCAAATGCCATCACCCCAACAATCCCCCACTGATGGCAGAAAAGAGAGAGAAAGAAGGAAAAGAGAAATTCTGGGTAAGGAAGGACGGATACTTAGACGTTCAATGTCTTGCTTTCGACTTGAATTGACGTATTAGTGAAATGGGGCAACAACTTACTTACAACTAGCGAATATCTTTCGATTTGAATTCCTAATTGAGCTTCGGTTGAGACCCCCACAACACATATCAAGCCTTCAAAAAATAATCGTTCCGCAATTTCAAAGTGCAACGCTTTTTAGAGCCATGCGTTTACCTCAGTCCTAGTGAGTGTTCTAGTGAGAGTTACACTCTCAACTAGATGGCGGCTAAACCACCACACACACGTAGGTGGCTGAGTGCTTGTCAATAGCACGTTTCAAAAGCCATTAAGGACATTAGTCCAACCTTAATTTTCCTACACAATCCATCAAGTGCGTCTCAAAGCACCACCAAAACTGGCTATGGATCATGTATCGCCATAGAAATGTAAGCTTTAGGTCCATCTAGATTCATAATCTAATCTAGACTTAAGGACCTCAGCCCCATTCCCCTCGACGAGTCGAGAACTACTCTTCTCGTTAATCCTTTTGTGAAAGGATCTGCAAGATTGCGTTCAGACCTCACATAGTCTATAGCAATCACTCCATTTTTCATGAATTGTTTCACCACAGCGTGCCTGATCCGGATATGTCTTTTCTTATCATTGTAGACATTATTCTTAGCAACGCCGATGGCTGCTTGACAATCACAGTGTAAGGAGACTGGTGCAACCTGCCCCCCCCCCCCCCCACACTGGTATGTCAGCTAGTAAGTATCTCAACCAATTTGCTTCTTGACTTGCCAGCTCAAGAGCAATGAACTCGGACTCCATGGTGGAGGTTGCTATACAAGTCTGTTTCGTAGACTTCCATGATATAGCTCCTCCTCCCAAGGTGAACACATAACCACTTGTAGAACTAGTTTCATCATTACCTTTAATCCAGTTCGCATCAGTAAATCCCTCTAACACAACAGGATATTTATCGAAATGCAGACATGAATTAACTGTCCCTTTCAAGTATCTTAGTAAACGTCGAAGAGCATTCCAATGTTCACTATCAGGGTTATATGTATACCGACTTAGCCTACTAACAGCATATGTCAGGTCGAGTACAGTTCATGAGAAACATCACACTTCCTATAATGTTAGCATACTCTTTTTGGGATACACTCTCACCCAGGTTTTTACGCAGAGATATACTAGCATCATAAGGAGTTCTAGCGGGTTCAACATCAAAACTATCAAATTTCTTCAACACTTTCTCAACATAATGAGATTGACTAAGGGATATTCCAGATGGGTTTTTGATCAATTTGACTCCAAGAATAACATCAGCTTCTCCTAAGTCTTTCATCTCAAAATGTGACGACAAAAATTGTTTGGTTTTATTTACAACAAATAAATTACTACCAAGAATTAACATGTCATCAACATATAGGCAAATAATCACACACTCTGATCCAAACATCTTGGAGTACACACATGAATTAGAATTGTTAGTTATGTAGCCATCTTCAGTCAAAGTGTTGTGAAATTTTTCATACCACTGTTTAGGTGCTCGTTTTAGAGCATATAGTGATTTTCTCAATTTACACACCTTACTCTCTTGACCTTTTACCACAAACCCTCGGGTTGTGACATATAGATCTCTTCTTTTAGGTCACCATTCAAGAAAGCAGTTTTAACATCCATCTGATGAACAACAAGATCATGAATAGAAGCCAAAGCAATAAGAGTTCTAATGGTGGAAATCTTAGTCACAGGTGAGTAAGTGTCGAAATAGTCAATATCTTTCTTTTGTGTAAACCCTCTCACCACAAGTCTAGCTTTGAATCTTTCAATTGTACCATCAGGTCTCAGTTTCCTTTTGAAAATCCATTTACTACTAATGGGTTTACTACCCGTAGATAAATCTGTCAATTCCCAGGTCTGATTGAATGCAATAGAAGCTAACTCATTTTTAATAGCTTCTTCCCAAAAGATAGCATCTATGGATCTCATAGCTTCATCATACGTTTTTGGGTCATCTTCTATTAAATAAGCAGAAACGAATTCAAAGTAAGCACAATCACCACAAGCATTTTCAGTTAAGAACGTTGTGATAAAATCATCTCCGAAGTTCTTTTCAATTCTAGGCCTCTTACTCCTTCTAGGTTCATTAGCAGGATGATTAACAGTACTACTACTAGCATGCATAGAACTATCAACAGGATTAACAGGCACATCAGACAATTCAAGAGGTGAATCAACAACTTTCTTTATAGGAAAAACATGCTCAAAAAATTCGGCGTCTCTTGCCTCAGAGATAGAACGATCATTCAATGACATGAATCTATAAGCAGCACTGTTTTGAGCATAACCAATGAAAATGCAATCATACGTCTTAGGTCCTATGGTGGGCCTCTTAAAACTCGGTAAACCAACTTTAGCCAAACACCCCCACACTTTAAGAAAGCTTAAGTTAGGGGCATAACCCTTCCAAAATTCATAGGGTGTCTTGTCTAATTTCTTATGAGGTACCCTGTTAAGAATATGACAAGCCGAGAGCACTGCTTCCCCCCACATATCGTCAGAAAGGCCAGAACTTAAAAGCATAACATTCATCATTTCCTTTAAAGTTCTATTTTTACGTTCAGCTACTCCATTGGACTGAGGTTGGTAGGGTGGACTAGTCTCGTGAATTAGGCCATTTTTCTCGCAGAAATCTCCTAAATAATTAGAGCTGTACTCACCACCTCTATCAGACCTGACTCTTTTAATCTTTTTGTCAAGTTGATTTTCTACCTCAGCTTTGTATTTGATATACATCTCTTCAACTTCACTTTTATTCTTAAGCAAATACACTTTAGTGTACTTTGAGTAATCGTCAATAAAAGTGACATAATAAAATTTACCTCCTCTACTCATAGTACTCTTGAAGTCTGCTAGGTCGGTGTGAATTAACTCGAGAAGACTCGTATGTCTAGTTTTAACCGGTTTACTAGGCTTCTTAGTAAACTTAGCTTCTACACAACTAGGACATTTAGTGAAGACTTCAGTGGTTAAAGAAGGAATAAGCGACATTGCTTTCAATTTTTTAACCGATTCATGATTCACGTGACCTAATCTAGCATGCCAAACATCAATAGACTCAGCGATATAAGCAGAAGTAGAAGAATTATTATTAATAGCAGAAGAGTCAATGTTCAAAATAAATAAGCCCCCACTGAGATAACCCTTGCCCACAAAGTCCCCGTTGCGAGACATTACGACCTTGTCAGCCTCAAAAACAAGTTTCACACCAACTTTGTTTAACAAGGCACCAGACACTAGGTTTCTACGCAGGGTTGGGACATATAAAACATTATGAAGGGCAAGAGTTTTCCCAGAAGTTAGTTTAAGAAAAAACTTGCCTTTTTCTGTGATCAGCGCAGAGGAGGAGTTACCCATGTAGACTTTTTCACCGTCAGCTACATCTTTAAATTCAGCAAACTGCTCCTTGTTGGCACATAGATGTCTTGATGCTTCTGTGTCCAGAATCTAGTCACTAACATTAGCCACAAGATTTGCCTCAACCACCACCGCAGCAATGATGTCATCGTCTGGCTCAGCAATGTTAGCTTGGGCGACTTGACCACTTTTCTTTTGAGGGCACAGGTATGCTTTGTGACCCATTTGTCCACACACGTAGCTCACCAGATTTGCGTTTGGCTTATGGATCTTGGGAACCGGCTTGGTGGAGTTTCCTTGATTCTTCCCCTTAGCACCTTGACCTTTCCCTTTTTGACCCTTACCTTGACCCTGACTCTGACCCACTTTGTTCTTACCCTTATTATAGCCATGAGAAGGACCCCCACTTTCGACAAGGTTAGCTTTGGTAGAGACAGACGACAAGAGGACAGACCTATCTTTAAGACGGTTAGCTTCCTCAGTCCTCATGTGACCTATGAGCTCTTGAAGTGATAAATCCTTTTTCTTGTGTTTTAGGTGGTTCCTATATATAATCACTCCATGACGCAGGAAATTTCTCTAATAACACATTTGCTAAAAAGACCTCATCAAGTTTCATACCCTCATTGACAACATCAGCACACAAGTTTTCGTAAGTATGAACTTGCTCCATAATGGGTTTGTCATCTACCATATGAAACCCAAGCCACTGACCCACCACATATTTCTTTTTACCCGCATCATCGACCCCATATTTTTTCTCTAATGACTCCCAAATGGTCTTAGCAGACTTATGGACCATGAACAAATCGAAAAGGGTGTTAGTCATGTGATTAAGAAGATAATACCTTACTGCCTTATTATCTTTATCATGTTTCTTAACCTTTTCGTCATGAGACTTAATCGTGGCAGCCGGAGGAGGTGTGGCCTCGGCCGTGTCAGACGCAATAGCTAGCTCAAGTGCATCGTTAAATAGTACATAGTCGATTTCCAATTGTTCAAAAAACATTAAAAGTTTCTGAGACCACCTCTTATAATTTTGCCCGTCTCCAACTTAGATTAATCAGCAGCAATTTTTTTTGACACTACAGTCATTTTTTTTGTTTATGCGACACAAGTAATACAGTTTTCAAATTGTTAGACGCTAAACGAACGAGAACAGACGAGGAACCGAGGGCGACAAGGAAGCGGGCAGATTAATACCAAAGGCAACAGTGGGACAGAGGCAACAAACCGTGAAGGCAGCAACGGAAGCAGTGTCGTGGTATGGTGGGCACTGACTTGAAAACTATATCGGCGCAATTCCGGTGGTTATCGCCTACAATGCCGTAGTTTCCCAAGGTTAACACTGCAGCACTTAAATTCGACCACTCGAGTTGAAGTGCTTTGGAACGATTAATTACAGTACCCAGATTATGAAAGAGTGAAGAGTTGAGAGATAAAGAGGAGGTTGTTTTCGTTGTTGTGTGTTTGAAGGGAAGGGGGAGTGTTGTATTTATAGTGAGGAGGAGCCTCAAAACAGCTCCAAAATCACGGTAATTAAGGCCGTAATCTCGCGTAATCAAGGCCATAATCTCCCTCTGAAACTGGACAACTCATGAGTTCAGAATCTGGACATAAACAACACTCACAACTGTGCCATGCACCTAGACACCGAATCTGGACAACCCAAAAACCTTGTGTCAAGTACCTGGACACCGATTCTGGACAATACCGAAAGACTTGTTTCAAATGCCATCACCCCAACAAGTATATCCGCCTTTAATAGGGTCTTATCAATTTTTATTTTATTTATTTATTATGTTTTTTTTATTTTGATAAAAAATATTCACAGATTATATGGATGAAGTAATGTAAGAAGTATTGGATAACCAACTCAAATCTTAACAAATGTTTGAAAATATCTATATTGACCTTTGACCAACTCAAAATTTTCGTCAATCAGCTATCTATGACAGTAATTAACTTAACCTAATACCTTCAATACAGGTGACAATAGTATCATGACTAGAGATGCAACACTCATTCTTTGCTAATCCAAAAATTGAAGAGGTGGCTACATTCAAAAGCATGTAGGCACTAAAGCAAAGCTACACCACATTACTATATTGGTTTTATGCATATGATCCATGATGATATCTCTTAAACACCACATGAATGCAGTTACTCTAAAAGTGATGGGCCGGATCGCTGGAAACCAGAAGTTACTTTGACCAATCCCTTCAACCATAACATCCTTTCGGGAACAAAATGCAAGACACTCAAACAAATAAAAAAGCAGCACATAAGTATGGCATTTATCCTTTACAATTAAAATTTACTTTTAGTCAAGCTACTGTAACTAATAACAATTTCTACGTAGTCGGGACATTTGTCACGCTTGCGACAATATATGAAATGGACACAACAAGAGAATGGTATTTCCATTCATGTGAGGAGTGTCATTCTAAGATGTCGCAAAAGAAAGACTGGATGTGGTATTGTCAGAAAAAAATTGCAAACGTTTTGATGTAGATACACAAGAGCCTATTGTCAAGTTAGTACGTATCGAATCTATACGGCCAATAGTACCACCAGAATGACCTTTTGTTAAAATTGACATTTATTTAACATGAACAAGTACCAGGTCAGGTTTACTATCTTTGACGATGAATGTGAGTTTGCTGAGGTCATAATCTGGAATGAAGGAATGACTACCCTATTGGGAAAGACAGCAAGACAATTACTCAATGAAACAGTGGTATAGGATCCCAAACAACTATTTCTAAGTGGTCTACTTATTTAATTAATGCACATAACAATTCACATTGAGAGTATAGGGAACAAGCCCAACAGGACTGCCACCCACAGAGTTCAGCACCATTATCGAGAAGGAGTATTTGTTTAAAATTTGAGTGACACAAGCATACAACATACGACAGAAATCAACTTGCTATACGGTCATGGATATGAGTGCAGAAGAAACAGAAAAGTCAGAATAAAGAGAAGTAATTGCAGGGTCAATAGTAAGTACTACCTTTTCTAACTACCACGTGAATGACCAAGGACATAATCCAGTAACAAGTATTTTTTGTGATCAGGTTGACAACACAAAAAAGCTTGCAGGTAATTCAGTCCCTAAAGATGTACCACCAACAACAAATATCATATCCACGGTACGGTGTACGCACAACACCTTTCATGTCTTCGTTTCATCGGAATGACGTACAATAGATTTTATTTTGTTCTCACGCAACTTTTTAATAGGGTTCGGGTGTGGAGTCCATTGTGCAGGAGTCAACAAACAGTGTTGTTGAAAACGTGAAGAACCCTACTGTAAGTGTCTTCTATTTAAATAGGGTAATACTGTAAGAACCAAAACGGGTATATATGAATAACAAATAAAAAATCAACAACAGGTTGGCGAAAGCAGTAAAGGAACTGGAAATTCAGAGCCAGTAGCAAACATAGGGCCTGAAGAAATAACATTACCATCATGCACAGTAAACGACGAAGCTGTGGGGAAACCGATTAAGATATCAGGCGACAGCACAGACAAGAGCACAGACCAGGAACCCAAAAGGAGGAGACTACTATTCAAAGACTGATAATGCCATTGTTTCTTTAACATCTTAGACTTTGTTTAGCTGCCAGACAATTGTGCTTTATTTACCGTTTTCACTCATTACGTATTTCGGATTTTTAGAAGACTATTTACTAGACGAATTTCATGATTTGGTTACCCCACTTATTAGTCAAACAACTTTTTAGAGAAGGTTCGTTTCTCTCAGGCATTGAACATTATCATCAATGACCACAGCTGCGTCACTATCCAATAGAAGCAACACATGGAAATAAATCAGTCACTACAATTAGAGGTCAGAATGAGTTCAACATTCATCTATCTAAGAGCATCATACTTTGAACCCATGAATCGTAACTAAAAGATAGTTAGGCATGTTATTTTCAAATGACTTCGGTGTTCAAATCTTATGTTCATCACTGAGAAACATGAACATACCTTATACATACCAATCATCTCTTAAGAGCATATTATAGTTGGTGGTCCCACCAAATAAACGCTTCAATTAGGAGAGGGGATGTGGTCGATTAATCGAAACAAAGCCACCATCTCCTAAGAGCATATTATAGTTGGTGCTCTCACCAAATAAACGCTTCAATTAGGAAAGGGGACGTGCTCAATTAACCGAAACAAAGTCACCACTTCCTAAGAGCATTTTATTGTTGGCTCGCCGACCTCATAAACTCTTCTATTAAGAGAGAGGACGCGGTGACATAATCGAAACAAAGCAAAAAAATGACCAACACAAACAGCAACAGGGAAATATAATTACAAACAGATGAAAATAATGACACATGATCGTAAATTCCCTCATGGTAGTCGAGTTGGGAGAAGCTACTCTTAGCTACCACCAAACATGCACCATAGTCAACTCCGATCCCTCTATTTTATAAGGACCATTATAAACCCAATCCTGTAACACACATTAACGTAAGACCTGAATTAGTAAGAGTAAATGATATATGATGCATAATTACAGTATAAAACACAGCTGACAGAGTCCACATGTGTAACCAAACAATTGATTATTGTTATTGCTTAACTGATTACTGACACTGAGTTATAAGTATTATTAATTTATTAGATATTACAATATTGTAAGTAGTATATGTATATTTATTATTTATTATTTATAATAACTAATTAATTGAATAACAAGCACACGTTTAAAAAAAATGAAAAACAATAAGGAATCAGAAAAAAAGAATAGTATCAACCAGAATATTATGAACAATAACTATATTTATTCTTATATTTATTATTTACAATAACTAATTAACTAAATAACAAATCAAAGTTGTTGCAAGTCTCACATTTCAATATAGTATGAATATGAACACATTTTAAATAACTAATTAACTAATTAACAAAATAACAAAAGATTCTTGCTACAAATCCCACATTTCACGTTAATTGAAAAACAGAAGTAAATCAACCAAAATATTATGAACAATAACTATATTTATTATTTTTTTTTGAGCGAATAAATCATTTCATTAATAAGAAGTCATACGACATCTACAACTTATATCAAAATTGAACGGATACAATACTATAAAATTTGAGTAAAATAAATTCTCATTAAAACAAGGATCTCTCACTAAGATTTTGATCTCCGCTTCTGCACATCCTCTTTCAACACATCGCTGTTTAATGATACAGCTTTTCACAAGAGGATCTTCGGATCTTCCAAGGTTTTGACGAGAATCAATTTCATCTAACCCAATAGATTGTAGCCGCCGATCTGACATCAATTGAGATACCACGTGATGAACGATTATAGCACTGATGATCTTCCACGTCCTCTCCACTATAATAGATTTAACATCTCTCCTCAAAGAGAGAGCGAAACCCATCAATTGATGGGGGCGAAACTCTCAAAAAGGAGAGGACTTATTGTTATAACCAAAATACTAATAGTATTAATATTAAAATTATAAATTTTTGGAGGCTAGGGTTTTTTGTTGGGAGGAGGGAGAAGGGTTTCGGGTTTCTTATGTGGTATTTTGTACTATATTTATTATTTACAATAACTAATTAACTAAATAACAAATCAAAGTTGTTGCAAGTCTTACATTTCAATATAGTATGAATATGAACACGTTTTAAATAACTAATTAACAAAATAACAAAAGATTCTTGCTACAAATCTCACATTTCACGTCAATTGAAAAACAGAAGTAAATCAGTATTCAACTCAATTTCAAATAGATATTATTTACTACTGATATATACTACTGATTTTTTTGACCAATATCTACTCTAAACATAAATACTACTGATATATACTACTGATTTTGTAACAAGTATCTATTGCAAAACAATAAACAATATATAACCTGCTGTAAATCCCACGTCGTTGTACTCAATTTTTACATTTAATATTTAATTATTTAATATTTAATTATCTAATTATTTATTATGTTTAGTATATGAATATGAATAGGATACCTGCTGTAAATCCCACATCCCACATTTTATGTGAATTTGAAAACAAAAACAAATCAATTATATAGAGTCCCTCATCCACCTAAATTCAATTTCAAATTGAAAGTAGTATATATACAACCAACATAAAAGATTGTACACACACTTCAAGCAATCTAACATTTCAGTAACTCCAAAAAAATGTCAAACTTCTGATACGTTTGGCAAACTGTTGATGGATCCAACTACAACATTCTTTGTTGGCCTCAATGAATCGTTGTCAATAAATTTGGTTTAAGGAAGAATTCTTACAATTTGGTATGGAAAGACGATTCTCTCAAATGAGACTAAAGTGGAGACATGTTCTCAAGAACTTTTATTAGTTGATAACAAGGTTTACATACTCGCTTTTTCATGCTGAATATTTTAAATACTAAGTATGCTATGTTTTTTTCCAGCTATGTTTCCTATTGGTATCAGTCCACAATATTAACTATTCATTATGAAAATATTATGAAGATTGATGACTATTTTAACAACATACAGGGCTGTGTTATACAATGTACGATTCACAAGCATGATCCGAAAATGTTTAAAGGTGTGTTCACCAAAGGCCTATGTTACAAAATAGGTAAGTTCAACATTGGTGACAACAAAGGGTCTGAAGTTGCTACTCCTCATAAATAAAAAATGGTGATTGACATGGACACCGAGGTAAAACAAATAGAGACGCTGTTGCCACATTATGGGTTTAATTTTGTCTCCATTAAAGATATTCTCGAAAAAGATTTACAAGACCATGAACTTATAGGTCAGCTCTGTTTTTAAATTTAAAACTTAATTCAAATTTGTTGACCTTACAAAACATTTTATACATTTATTATTTTATTTAAATGATAATTTTGGTGTCACTGACATACTTTATAGTGGAAGTCATTGAGTACATGGTGTTGTTGAAAGGACTTATGCCTTGCGTCTTCTTGACATTATTGGACCAAAAGTATGATCTGTTTCCCTACCTTGATGTTGGATTATATTTAACATTTTATATATTTTCTAATGCCTTTTTTTAATATGCTTATTTTATTTTCCATGATTTTAATAAAAGTGGAGACAAAACAAGAGTGTTGTTGTGGAGTGATTTCATTAATCAATTGTCATCAATTGCAATTGACGACGGATACTATTTGCGTAGGCCGATCTTGGCTTTCCAGTGTATAGGGTTCAAGTTTATAAGTGAGTGACTTAAATTTAATACCATTTAAACAATAAAAAATAACTTATTTATTTTCATTTTGATGCGAGGGATTTGCCGTGAATCCCGCCAACAAGTAATAACCAACTAATCCTAACTGGGTAGATAGGACAAGTCGGATTGAGTCCACAGGGACAGTAAAGAGGGTTTCGACTAGGTTCCACCTAAAGACTTGACTAGGTCAACTAAGCTAAACAACCTAAAATGATGAAAGGGGGAGAAGACTATGACTAAGAGTGTGGACATGACATAGGTCCATCCCGACGCGGCCACGCGCGGGTTTGGGGAAGCGAATGAATCTCCATATGAGAATGGATCGAATTGAAATTTAAATCGAAGTGGAGTCGCCACCGAACTTTGTGGGAGTTCGGGCCCGTTCGAACCCACTCTATGTCGTAGTGGGCCGTGTACAAAATACGGCCCATTTCCGATGTCAGAGTTTATTGGGTTCGTCCCTTAGCATTTGATACCGATACCGCCACTACCGATTATCGTGTATTGAATGACTCTCATGCGCCAACGGTTTCGGGCATCCGGAAACCGAGGTTCTAAGTAAGGGGTGAAGGTACGTGTTGGGAAGCCTACAAAGGACACCCAACCCCGCCCGCAGATTAGCGGCCTCTACTAAGATATCGAATGACTTTCTAATACGCGCGTTATTTAAACGATGAAAATGTTATGCAAACAATATGTTCCCTAGACATGCGAAAAATGGAATGGGTTTCTATGTCGATTTAATGCAACTAATTCTAACGTCGAAGTTAAATTTAGCATGCGAGTTCATTTTAGTACAATAAAATAAACAATGAAAATAAATCAACAAGAAAATAATAAACTTGTTAGTAACGGTATAACGATAATAACGGTTTGCTAAAATATAGAATGCTATAGAAAAATATAAACATGATGCAAGGTTTTAAAAAAAAGTAGTAGGTCACGTGATGGATTAAGCACGTGTTGACCGAGGTAAAAAAAAATATTTATCGAGATTTAGAATATGCTGAAAGACCTGCTATTTCGTTAAAGAAAAGGGCGAAAAGTAGCTTTTTATGTTGCAGTTTTCAGGGTGTCATGCGACCCGCGCGAGGGGTGCGCGACTCGCGTGGCCATGCGACTCGCACAGGACGTGTGCGACTCGCATGGCGGACTGTTCTCGAGACGTTTTTAGAAAATCGATGCTTTCGTTGAATCGCGTATACATATGACGTGACTTATACTCGACTTAAATTTGTAATACTCGTAATATTCAATGCTCAATTATGGAACCGATATCGAATATTTGGAGCGTCCAAAAAAAGATGTTTGAAAAGTTGTGGAATTAAATTAAGAAGGAATAATTAATTTATGTCACGATTTTTCAGGGATCAGTGCGACCCGCGCGAGAAGGACGCGACTCGCGCCACCACGCGACTCGCACATGGTCCGTGCAACTCGCGTGGTGGACTGACCTTGGTCCCGGTTTCGTGTCACTCGTTACATTCCATATTTGATTATGGAAGCGATATGTAATGTTAGAGCGATAACTTGAAGAAAATAATATAAGTCGTTTGAATTTAACTAAAACGATACGGGTTTTCTCCGCGTTTATAGTGTCGTAATTAATTCTAACGAATTAAATGACAACTATTTTAGCATCAACGAAAATCGCATTAGTTAATTTATTTGACTAAATCGTTTAGATTCGACATCCAATTATTGAATTGGCATCGAATCTAAAAAATTGACAGTTTGCGATTGCTTTAAATTAAATGGACCCGACTTGATTCCCTCGGCTTCCCGACGTCGTAATAAATCCCTAGGGATTTATGTGATGCCGGATCCGCGTCAACGGGTTTCGACCCTAATTAGAAAAAAGGATGCTAGATTTGAAAATAGTTTTGACATCGATGAAATATGCGATTACGATGGAATAAGAACATTATGGTTGACGTTAATTCATCTCAACAATCAAGCGATCGGAGTGATGGGATAAGCGACTGGCAACGCTGAGTGCAATACGCTTGTATATTCGGGTTTCCTTATCCCATCATCACTCACACTCGACACGAATCGACGAATATTTTAGTGTGTTATACTAGTTATATTATCGGTATTATAGATACAACGATAAAATAAATGAAAAAAACAAAAAAAAAAGAGAAGATGGAGATGACGTGAGGAAGAGAAGAAAGGGAAAAGAATGGGGTTTCGCACCCTCAACCTACATGTTCTTGTTCTCGGACGGGACTCGTTAGATGCGGCTTGCACGGGAGTAATCGAGATGTAAGTTAAGTTATGGTGATTAGGGTTTGTCTCCTAATTGCTAGGGTTAGGGCTTGAGTGTATAGGATTAGTGTAGAATAGGGTTGAATAGGGTTTGTAAAGTTGTAAGAAGTTCTGGAAAAGTGTTTAATTGTTTTTCAAAGGGGGTGTTTATATAGGCATTGCTATGCACTTTGGTGTCTAGGGTTTTGTGCCTTGACGGACTTGACCTGATGGCTCGTCTGAAGGTGGACCGTGGGTGAGCTACTCGGAAACAGCTTTGACCGGGTTTTGACCCGGTCGCTAAAAGTCAATTTTATTTTCGGTGTCGGTTTTGACCCAAATTACTCTTATTTGATTGGAAATGACCCACCGGGCCTGAACTTGAGGTCAGTTTTGTGAGATTTGTACTCCGTAAATGACTAAGCCGGCAATCAATGGTTTTGAGTCCATATCCGAGCGCGTAGAAACACGTTTGCGTCCGATCATCATCGGGTGTTTTTTGGAAACTACCATAGACACCTGACAGTCAAAATGCGGGTGTCTACAAAGCCCCCACTATGACTGAGGCTTGGACAAGGCGAAAGCCAGAGTAGCTACCAGGCCAATCAAGGATTAAAACCTGGCAGACTTCCGATCGGGTCGTTTATAGTTCATTAGACTTGCGTGAAGGGCTCGCCAACCATAAGACAGAAATCATACCTGAGCTGATGATGATAATAGCGTGGGGAATCAGACTTGTCGCATAAGTCCTGGGTGCGCCTATATGTGGGCCCATCCCGTGCCATTCCAGGGAAAATGTCGCCTCGGGCTTTCCGCTGGGGAGATATGTGAGTTGTACGGGCTTGCTTTTGAAGCCTCGAGTCGTATATGTATAAGTCACATAAAATTTGCATGCAACACGTAGGTAGAAAATATGACTCGCGCTGGGGAGAAAAGATTTTTGAATTTTTGGAATTTTAGAAAATTTTTGAATTTTTTGAAAATTTTGAACTTTGAAAATTTTGAAATTTGAAATTAGGAAACTCGGGATGACTAATTCCCAGGCTAAGATTAGGAAATCTCGAGACGAGGCCTGTATGTTGATCCTGTTAGAATTAGGAAACTTTTGCGTAAGGAAGATTTTGAAAGAGGGTGGTGGAAATAATGCTATAAATACCCCTCCCTTGTCTTTGATTTTCTTCACAACCTTCTCACAATTCATTCCTTCTCAAAAAGAAAGTTTCTTTATTCCTCTCAAGAACTTTAACCATGGGAATTGATCGATTGACCGTGATGCTGCAAGAATGGTCCCGATGCTTTAGGGACACGAATAGGGTTGCTCTTAATCAGACGGGTATTACCCAGTTGTACCCATTCCGTCAGATGCAAGTTGATCGTTATTTTCTTGATGCTTGTTTGTCCTATTGGGACGATACATACCATGTCTTTGCCTTTCCTCAAGGAGAAGTTTGCCCCTTACCTGAAGAGATTGCTGTTGTAGGAGGATGGAATCCTATACTTCGTCCTGCCGTTCCGTTCTTGGTCTATGACCCAAGAAGGAAACTTCGCAAATTCTTAGGACTCTCCCATAACGAAGTGTCTCGCATGATGGAGGACGGTAATATTTTTTTGATCGATTTGGCCGAGAAGTTTATGAACCCTCTTGACGTCTGGGTCAAACCGGTTTACAGCCGTAGGGCTTTCTCTTTTTGTATGCTCCATGTTTATGCTTTTGAGGGTCACATGGATTTATTGTCATGCATGGGTAACGCTCGCCTCTTGACCGTGGTTGATCTGATGGAGACGGAGCACAGTCCGGCTTGGCTTATCACGGGTGAAATTATCCAAGGCCTAGACAACCGTAAGAGGGATTCGTCAGTCCGCTTGACTGGGAGTACCCGTTTACTGCAAGTATGTAGGATTTCCTGATTTTTCTCGACTTTCCGTCCGTTTTTCCATTTTTTTTCTTCGATTTTTTTTTTGTTTTTTTTTCTTCTGATTTGGTTGTATAAGAGGTTATCAGTCATAGATCCTCCCCTTGACGTGAGCAACTATCGTCATAATCAGGTGATGACAAGGAGGCGGGCTATCGACTTTTCTTGCCAGATTACTCAAAAGTATTGGGATGAGGTGTTGTCTTTTCACAGCGGTCCGTTGATTCGATGGGTAGTGCCATGGTGGCCCATCTATGTTTGGATAGGTTTGGACCCGAGGGACAAGGCCCGCTATCAGGTAATATTATCTTTCAGGCAGACAATTCATCTCTACCCGGATCGCATACTAAGGCAGTATGGTTGGACCCAAAGAATCCCAGAAGTTGAAGCAATTGTGAGTGAACCTACCCAACTGACGGGTGTAATGTGCGATACTTGGATGCAAAGGTGGTATACCCGGCACACTTGGCCCATTCCCAAATCTCTCCATTCAATCTGGGTTTCAGATTCTTATGTGAAGTGGACAAAAGCTGATTCTGCGAAGGCCCGAGCTGCTTTGAAGGTTGACGAAGCTTTCGACCTGCTGCAAAGGGAACAAGCTAAAGATAATAGGGGCTTTTTCGACGAAGGTGACACTCCGGCTACTTTGGTCCGTCTTATGTCAGGTCAAAGAAAGAAGACTAGGACTCAAGGCGAAGGGTCTACTGCTAGAGGTGCACGGGGGAAGGTGAGCCCCCAGACTGACTTGGAAAGGAGACTTGGCCCAAGACTAGCAGTGCAAGACCGACTTGGCCCGCGAGACAGGCTGCCTGAACACGTGCGGGCTCGACTTGGACCGAAGACGATAGCAGAAGACCCGTTGTCAAAGAAACGGGTTCGAGCTAAGGAGGTTCCCCTCGTGATTCGGGAACGCTCGCCCCCGCCCCGGCGACCTCGGGCTCCACGCGACCCAAAGGATAAGGGGAAAGGCAAAATGCACGAATATTAGTCTCCTTTGTTTTATTATTTAAATATTATTACTATTTTTGCGGTGTGTTTTTATTGTGTGTGCCGTTTTTGGCGTTTTTTTGCTTTTTTTGTGTAATTTTGAATTTCCCGAGTTTATCAGTTTTTTTTTTTATAAAAGACATATTAGTGAATACCGTTCCCGTCTTTTCGTTTATTGCAGTGGTTGTACCCTTTTGAGGGGTTGCCTACGTATCCACAATTAGCGGAATCAAACCAAACGTAGTTCAGAAATAGATTTTTTTGCAATTTTTCTGAAATACACCCAGACTATTAGTTCAAGATGTGCGACAGTAGGATGAATAATCCTAGCTTATTGACTTGTCTATAATTTTTGAAAATTTATAAAAAGGCATATTTTTATAAATTTTTGCAAATGACATTGAGATAGGGTTTAAGGGTAATAGCGCTTCAACTGGTCCAAGTTGGTCGGGTTGACGAATTCGTTCCCGTCCAGGTCTGCCAGCATCACCGCTCCTCCTGATAGGACCTTCTTTACTAAATACGGCCCAGCCCAATTAGGTTTAAATTTTCCTCTTGGGTCAACCGGTAACAGGGCCCGTACGGACTTTAGAACTAGATCCCCTTCGTTGATATTTCTGGGCCTAACTCTTTTGTTGAAAGCCCGTTGGATCCTCTCACTACTAGAATTAGTGATAATTCCTACGGGAAAATTCTACGGATCTCGAAAGGCGTGGGAAAGTAATAGTTCCTACGGATGTTTCTTACGGAATCTTGATCCGTCGCTCCTTTGAAGCACCCCTACGAAATTCCTATGGATTTGTGGTAGGAAACTCTGTTGGCTACGAATTTTTCTATAGGAAAGTTTGTAGGTATTTTTTTTTCGTTAACTATTTAACTAATGTTACATAAATTAAAAATCTTTTCGTTCCCCAAATACTACTATTTTTTTATACACTCAACATCGTTTTTTACCCGAAATATACTTGTCTCGTATTTTACCCAGTCCAAAATGAAATATTACTATAAAATTGTTTTGTCTTGGTATATATTTGAGTGAGTGAATTTTTTAATATATCTCGTGACTTTGTCTCTCTTATTACATGATATGGAGTGTTAGAGTCTAGTCGTTTATTATTTATTATTTGTACTATGTGATACCCCTCCGGTCATATCCAAAGAGTACGTTTCAATTTTGCGCAAGGATTAAGAAAGTAATAAAGTAATACTAAAAGTACAATAATTAGAGACAAATTATTATGGAGTATTTAATTTCCCAAAATGTCCTTTCACAATGGCATTTGGTGTAAATATGTTAGTAGAATAAGGATAATTTGGTCAAAAAAATATTCTAAAAAAGAAATGGGTCAATTGGATTTGAACGTCCCAAAAAGAAATACATACCCTTTGGATATGAACGGAGGGAGTACTCTATAAGTTTTACTCCGTACTTTTTAAATTTTTTTACTTGTACTACTTGATTCACGGTATGTTTTACTTCGCACGTTTTAACTTTGTTATTTCTTATCAGTGTTTACAATGTTCCTAATTACCCAACAGTGTATTCAAATGTTGTTATAATTTTTTAAGGTTTTGTTAATATTCATTAATTTCTCGACAATTTATGTTAATTTTATTAGTTAAATATATTTGTTTTTTCTTTGTCATTATAGTGATTTATGTCATTATATCTTTTATAGTTTTTATTAATATTTGTTAATTTTTCTAGTATGTATTTTATTTTTATTATATATATGTATATGTATATGTATATATATGTATATATATATATGTATATATATATATATATATATGTATATATATATATATATCTTGTTTTTTTCCCTTTCTTTGCATCTCCAACCATTTACAATTATCAAGTAGTCAAGTAAGTTATTATAGTCATATCATGAAAAATGACATTATAAGAAGAATATAGAATCAATTTTTTTTTGAAGTGAGAATATAGAATTAGTTAATTGCAAAAAGCGACCCCAAAACCTTAAAAATAAATAAAATGACTTATCTCATACTTATTGTTGTCTCAGTAGAATGCACAAATTTTTATTTGTGACGGAAATATACGTCGTATTGTTATAACATTTAAAATATTTACCCTTTTCATATTTTTTTTAAAAACTCTTCACTCCTTTATTTTCCCCTTTTCAAAAACCCTATGATTCCATCATTCACTCCTAAGTCCTTGCTCCGTCATCGTCGATTAAACTCCACCCTCCCTGCTGATGTCTCTGACCGTGTCGTCCACTCGCCCACCGGCAATGGTGGTGGTGGGTTAGGAATTAGATCCTTCCGTAGAGGATGCGTCAGCGATTCCAATTTTATCGTCGCTTTCAACGTCGCCTCGCTTTTTATCGGTGCCACTACCATCGCCTTCTTTGCCACCCTCAGCTCCTCAGGCATCTACAAGGTTCATTTATTTGTTTTATTTTATAGTTCGGGACTTTTTGATTATGGTATATGATTTCGATTTCGATTGTGATTTTGCTTTGTTTGTAGTATAAATGTGAATTTAGTTTCATTTTCTTCATCTAGTATGTGACTGTTGTCTATTGATTTTACAATTTACATACTAGATTGATTGCATAGTTACCTATTTCATGGTGTCAAGCAATAAAGGATGACATGACAGAGTTGGGCGTTGAACTTTATGTGTGTCGGTCAACTATGGCATCGATTATTAGCTTGCATTATCATTGACTCGAGATTGGTTAGAATGATCAAGTTTTGAATCTTATAAGCTTAATCGCTTATGGAAACATGTCACTAGCAAAAATGCGCTCAACTAATAGCCCGACATTTGTAGGGAGATGTTTTGTTATTTTGTTATTAGGCTAATATCCTCACTGACGCTGCTAAGTACCATAATCTATTTTTGAATTCTCTCTCCTTAGCTTCATATCTATTGCAATCTCCCAAATTTCTTCTTTTTCTTCAATTTTATTTTGAGCTCTACGTATCAATTCTTCTCTATGATTGACTTTAGGTTTGATTGTTGTGAATTCCAGAATGCTAATTCCTTAGATTCCAGAATGCTTAATCAGTTTATACTGATATGGAAGGTGAAGAGCAGTCTGAAATTCATGTGATAAGATCATTTCCGTTGCTGCGGGCGAAGCTCATACCCTCGCTCTAGCCGGTGGGTACTCTTATGTCTCTCTATCATTCACTCTTTCTCCATAATTTTATCACAAAAAAGTGCACAACCTTCATTTACTTGTGAAGTATAATAGAAGTATGTCCTGAATGAATAATTTAGGTATGTATGAGTTGCTTAATACGTTATTCACTCCCTACTACTAAGTATGAAATTGGGAGATGGTATTTTGTCTGTCTATGTTTCTGATCAACCTTACTACCTATATACTACTATTCCTTTTCATGCTTAGCTTGCTTAGTATGTGGGTCATCAATTAACTAACTAACTAAAACTCTGTAGTATATATGTGGATGAAATTTGGTTTATTGGAGTGGCTAATAATGGAAGAAATAATATTCCCATGTGCAAGAGATGGGAAGGTGTATTCTTGGGGGAGGGGAACTTTTGGGAGACTAGGAAACGCCTCTGAGCATGATGAGACAATTCCCCGGCCTATTATACTGAGACGGCTATAGCAATGAGTTCGATTTCCCTTCTGGATTTCAGAGCTGTTTATTTTAGCCTAGGTTCTAACAGCTATGGTTCAAACTGTAGATAAAGCAATTCCTCAAGGACTTGAAGGCGAATGTTAACAGGTACGGTTTAAGGCTTCAAGCATCTGTACCATTTAGCCCTTTCGTTTTTTGTCTCAGAAATGAACAAATGCATTTTATTTGTTGTCATTAGTGGGAAAAAACAGTCAGCTCTTTTTGTACTAGCTAGATTGCTCTCACCCTTATACTGCTATAGTTAATCAAGTAATAGAGTAGTCTTTGTTTGAAGGTTAGACAATAAACTTGGATGCATTGAACAGCAAACAAGAGAGCTTGGATAAATTGAAGGTTAGACAATAAACTTATTCCTTTATTGCGTTTTCTTGTAATATAATACTGCATCAGAAACAAGGTAGGAGGACAGTTGTTTGCCGTCTTGTGTCTTAGTAGCACATGGAGATTGATTTTGAATTACGAAACGATCTCGAAGTTAATCATTCGACTGATAAACTATGAACTTTTACACAATAGTCATCTTAATTTTAGAGGTCGAGCTATTAGTATCACAATAGCACCGAGTAACTTCACAAGTATGATTCTGTTGTGCAGATTGCTAAATCAATGCCTCAATTATGTTTTAATTTCTTCCAGGACTTATATGTGACAAAGATTCAATTGTTCTTACTTTTTAACATGAATTAACATAAGGTCTCGTCCTCACGGGAGTCAAGGGCCCAAGGCCCTATTTTTAGAATCAATTATGTGAGAATTTGAATGATAATTTGTGAATCCATGTCGTCCATTAAAACGAAGATCAGACTATATAATAACGTGATGTTAATTGCTTCTTAATAATAGGGCTGAATTTCGATCAACGTTCATGCTTCTATACTCGACCAGCATTTGTTTCATATGCGGCCTCCTTGCATCAGGTGAGAAAGAAGGATACAAGCTCCGAAGAAATATTCATTTGTAATAACATATTTAATATTCCTTTAATTTGATTTGTTTTGTAACTACTGCTTATATTTTTAATGAAGTACATTAATAATCTGTATTTGTAAAACCAGTGCCTATTTGTACAATTTTTCTACTATTGAAAATCAACGATTTATCCCAGGGAATATGAAATTTTCTTACGCAAATCTAAGATTTTGAATAATTAATAATTAAATTTTAATTCCGACGGAAAAAGTATTCTCCTACAAAATTTTCGTAGGAAACTTGGACCCTACCAACGATGTTCCGTAGGACCATTATATTGGTCAACACATCGGTGGGACAAACCATTCCGATGGAACATTTCGTAGGAAAGTAAATTCCTACAAAATCTATCGTAGGAAGCAATTTACTTCCGACGAAATATACCGACGGATTGGTTCCTACGAATTTGCCGTAGGAAAGTCTTTATTCCAACGAAAATGGCCATGATTCCCACAGATTGCGTCCGTAGGAATGCCATTTTTTTCTTGTAGTGTCTTTTGATATATTTGGATGTTTTTGAGGGCCCGGGACCGCCGTTCGTCCAAAAGAACTAGCGAATCGTACCGGGCTTGTACCCAATCTGCTTCAGGCACTTGGCTCTCTAGTAAAATCCTTAGGGATGGTACTTCTAGCTCGACCGGTTGGACCGCCTCCATTCCACATGTCAAATAGTATGGGGTTGATCCGGTTGCGGTGCGAATTGACGTCCGATACCCCCAAAGAGCGAGAGGTATTTTATCGGGCCTGTCCCGGTAATTCTCAGCCATCTTTTTAAGTATGGTGACAATTGTTTTGTTAGCCGCTTCCACCGCTCCATTTGTTTGGGGTCGGTAAGGTAAAGATGTATGCCTTTGAATTTTATATTTTGCCAGCAACGCGGCAGTTTCAGCTTGAAAGTGGGTCCCGTGATCACTGATAAACTCGTGTGGGATCCCATATCGGCATATGATCTTATTTTGGATAAATTTGGCCACGTGCTTGGCGTTCAAGACACGATATGACTCGGCTTCGACCCATTTGGTGAAATAATCGATGGCCACAAAAAGGAAGCAATGACCTCCCGTTCCGGAAGGGTGTACCTTTCCAATTATGTCAATGCCCCATGTCGAAAATGGCCACGGGGACGTCATGGTGTATAGTAGAGATGACGGCATATATTGTACATTGGCAAAGATCTGACAGTTATGGCAGTGTACATTGGCATATGACTGACAGTCCGTTTCCATGGTGTTCCAATAATATCCGAGCCTCATGATTTTCCGGGCTAACATATGGGCGTTCATACGTGGGCCATTTTCACCATCGTGTACCTCGGACATAACCTTTTCGGCCGGTACTTTATCGATACACAGGAGGAGAGCCCCCTGTGCCGTCTTTTTGTATAACTGCCCATCGTCCGTACGAACAAATTGGGTCGCCAATCTTCGCAAGGCCTTTTTGGCCCGGTTTTCCATTCCCGGAGGATACTCTCCCGATGTCAAGTAAGTCAGGACCGCCTGATACCAAGGTTCAGGCTCGGTTATCTCGATATCCTGGATGACGTTGTTATAGGCCGGCTCGGACCGTCTTTCGATGCAGATCGGCATGCTGGTTAGATGTTTCGGTATATTTAGTAGAGATGCTAATTTGGACAGTGCATCTGCAAATTGATTCTCCTCTCGGGGTAGATAGATATATTCCACCTTTTGGAATTGTTTCTCAAGAACCCTTACTCGCGCTTGGTAAGCCACGAGATTGGCGTTCCGAGTTTTCCATTTTTGGAGCGCTTGGTTGATGACCAGTGATGAGTCACCGTGGACCCGAAGATTCGTTACTCCTAAATCAGCGGCGGTTTGCAACCTGTGAATGCATGCTTCATTTTCGGCTGCGTTGTTGGTCACGTCAAAGTCCAATTTGATGAATAACGGGGTATGTTCCCCTTGTGGTGAGATTAACAGAATTCCGACCCCGAATCCTCGAAAGTTGAATGCCCCATCAAAATACAAATCCCATGTTTCGGTGTCAGTATGAAATATGTCTTCATCAGGAAAGGCCCAAGTATCGGTGTGGCCGTCTTCGGATATTGGACTATCGGCAAGGAATTCTGCCACTACCCGGCCCTTGATGGCTTTTAATGGTACGAACTTGAGGTCAAACTCAGCTAAAATTAAAGTCCATCTGGACATCCTGCCATTGAGGATGGGCTTCTCGAACAGGTATTTGATAGGATCCATTTTGGATAATACATGTACCTCATGACTGAGCATATAATGTCGGAGCTTTTTAGTGGCCCAAACCAAAGCTAGGCACGTTTTCTCGAGCATTGTATACTTGCATTCGTATTCTAGGAACTTTTTACTGATGTAGTAAATAGCCCGCTCTTCTGAATCGACTGTCTGGGCCAGCATAGCCCCCATGGCTGTCTCGGTCGTTGTTAGGTATAACGACAAAGGTAAACCGGGTTGAGGTGGCATTAATACCGGCAGTGCAGACAGGATTTCCTTGATTTTATCGAAAGCCGCTTGACATTTATCGTCCCATAGTACCCGTTCTCCGATCTTCAGTTTTTTGAAAATGGGCTCAAATACCATGGTTAATTTTGAAATGAATCGGCTGATATATTGGACTTTCCCGAGAAACCCCCTTATTTCTTTTTCGGTGTTGGGTGGCTGCATCTCGGTAATGGCCTTGATTTTACTTGAGTTGACCTCGATGCCGGGTTGGCTAACGATATGGCTCAGTAATTTGCCTGATGTTACCCCGAAACTGCATTTTTGAGGGTTTAGCCTCATGTTGTATTTTCGTAGTCGGGTAAAGAATTTTCTTAGGGCCGCAATGTGCCCACTTCGGTCTTTGGACTTGACGATCATGTCATCCACATAAACCTCCACTTCTTTATGCATCATATCATGTAGTAAAGTAGTGGCGGTTTGTTGATAAGTGGCCCCGACATTGATGAGTCCAAATGGCATAACGGTGTAGCAGTAAGTACCCCAAGGTGTAATGAAGGTGGTCTTACTCATGTCTTCTTCTGCCATTTTGATCTGATTGTATCCGGCATACCCGTCCATGAATGATAGAAGGGTATGATCGGTCGTGTTATCCACCAGTATGTCGATGTGTGGTAACGGAAAATCATCTTTTGGGCTGGCCTTATTAAGGTCCCGAAAATCTACACATACCCGCACCTTGCTGTCCTTCTTGGGTACCGGCACGATGTTCGTGACCCAGTCTGGATATTCTGACACTTGTATAAAGCCCGCTTTAAATTGCTTGTCGACTTCTTCTTTGACTTTGAGAGACCATTCGGGCCTCATTCTTCGGAGTTTCTGTTTTACCGGTTTGCACCCATCTTTGATGGGTATATGGTGTTCAGCTATTTCCCGATCTATCCCCGGCATGTCCTTGTAGGCCCATGCGAAGACGTCCTTGAATTCCTGGAGGAGGTCCGTGAATTTCTTCTTCTCCTCAGGATCTAAAGATAGGCCCAACTTAAGCATCTGGGGCTCTAAAGTGGTTCCCACGTTAATGGACTCGGTTTTTTCGATTACCGGATCTCGGGACTCCCTTTGCTCGAGCTGCTCGATCAGATGCGGAGGCAGAGGTACCTGTTCGTCGGGTTTCTCAATATCATTGCATATGAAATTTTTGAGATCGAAAGAATTTTGGAAATAAGACAAGCCGTAAGCAGAAAGGTTTTCGTTAATATTAATAGTAAATTTTGAGAACAACTCAAAGAGAGCGGCCATCTGATCGTTGGTCAGTGGCGGGATAGGGAGTGATCTCGAGACAGGCCCCAAGACTCCAGTGGAAGTGGCTAAGGGAAGAGGGGTTACAGACTCGACTTTAGGACCAGACCCTCTAGACTTGGACTCAGACTCCGACTCAGACTCAGACTCAGACTCGAACTCGGTATCCGGCATGTCTCCCTCGCCGGTGGTCAGCTTGTAGATCTGTCCTTGGCTGTCGGTCCACTTGATGGCCTTCCTCCAGGCCCTTTTCCCGGTGTCCGCACCGACTTCGGAGATCAGATTGGTTGGGTCAAACTGATTGCTGCGAAGGATCAGGTTGACCAAATCATCCTTTGGAGCAGGGACGACCTTGTCTTCTCCAAATAGGAGCCCCAGCACGGGCTCGGAGTTACCTTCACCTTTTTTGGACTCGGCCTGGACAAGGGTGAATATATCATCAGGGATGAAGTTGCATTCCCGAGCCGTTTTGGTCTCAGGATATGTGATGGTGGGTTGGTAGAGGCCCACTTGAATAGCTCCGAAAACTGGGGTAACGAAGTAGTCAGTTAACTTCGGGCTATAAGGGCCTAAGTGAGTATCCTTGATGAGGTTGGTGGCCTTGTGAATAACGGCCCAGACCACGTTTACTGGGGTTATAGCATACCCCAATCCAAACTGTGATTCGCCATCGTTTAGGACCTCGATAATCTTCCCAGCTGGAAGATATGGCCTCGAGGTAGCCCCCGGTATGTAGCCCAAGTTTTGTAGCATCATGTCGATGCTAGTGGTGAAGTAAGGCCTGAAGAGATATTCCTCCTCGATCATACCCACGAAATCAAATCCTCGTGGGTCGGCCCGACCCGTAGCATTGCAGCTTGCTACAGTAATGGGGGTCGCCTCCAGTGTGATGACACTGTCCTGAAGCGGCATCTTGACTTTTCTGTGGAGGGTAGAGGATACGGCCTTGTCTGCATAGATCCAAGGCCTTCCTAGTAGTAAGTTAAAGGACGAGGTGACATCGATCACCTGAAACTCCAATTCTTTTTCGATTGGGCCCGTTATTATTGTCAGTTTAATGGCCCCGGCAACCGGTTTTGGGCTTCCGTCGAAAGCCTGGATAGTTTGCGCCGTCGGGAGATAGTCGGCTTCTGTGATGCCGAGGGCCCTAGCGGTCCTTAGGGGAAGGACATTTACAGCATATCCGTCATCAATCAGGGTCATCGGGAGGTACTTCCCTCGGCAAATGACCGTGATGTATAGGGCCAAATTATGGGCGGCCCCAAATGGTGGTAAATCGGACAAGGAGAAGGTTATGAGTGGGCCTTCTTCCCTGGACTTACCC
The DNA here is from genome assembly GCA_958450325.1 of Agrostemma githago. Lineage (NCBI taxonomy): Eukaryota > Viridiplantae > Streptophyta > Magnoliopsida > Caryophyllales > Caryophyllaceae > Agrostemma > Agrostemma githago. The sequence goes on from OY288243.1 coordinate 54,066,237, forward strand.
TTGAGATAGGACATGATAGTGGCTACCATTTCAGCGGGGGTAACCTGTGAGTCGACCTTGATCTCATCGAGAGCCTTAGTCAGTGCTTCCCGATGTGCTTGCGAGCTAACCAGAAGTTGCCATATGGTTAGGTCGGCTCGAACCCTCTTCAATTGCTGGACCAGAGCCGTGTCGTTGCTTGGTTCCTCAAGAGGGGATTCCGTCCTGGCAGGTTCAGTGACGGTTGTTGGAGTAGAGCACCCAGCTGTGGCGAGGTGGTTAGTGGCTAAGGCCTTGGACTTAGCTTTTCGGACCTCTACACTGGTGATGGGGACAGCTTCCCCTTTGGCTAGGTAAACATCCTCCTCATCATCGAACCATATCCCGTTAATTTGTGGGATAAAGGGGGAGATGAGGTGAGAGCAGTCAATTACTTCTCCGGTGAATACAGCATGGGCACTGAACGGGTTTTCCTTGTTACTCGGCTTGTCTCCGGGCAACGGTATTTTCCCATTCTCGATTAGATCTTGGATCAAATGTTTTAGTTTCCAGCATTTCTCCGTGTCATGCCCATTACCTCAGTGATATTGGCAGTAGGCTTGGGCATTGTAACTTTTGGACCTTTTCTCCACTAGAACTTCGGGAGTTGGGCCTATCGGTTGGATCAGGCCCTTTGAAGATAGCCTTTGTAAGGCATAGGTATAGGTAGTCCCTATATCCGTGAATACCCGATTTGGAGTATTCTTTTTGGATGAGGTATCCAGCAAATTAACCTCATCGAAAATGCTGCGGGTTGAAGCTGCAGGTGTGGGCTTGCTCATAGATGAACTAACCCCTTGATAGCCCTTGGTAGAGGCCTTAGTCAGGCTTTCTAACCGTAAGTCGTCCTCGATCCTTGTACCCATTTCAGTTAGGGTGGCAAAATTGGGGATGACAGCATACCGGAGATGAACCCGGTAGGAGGGGAGGAGGTTCTTGACAAACGTCTCCACTAGCACTTTCTCGCTGGGCTTATCAACCAGCTTCACACTCTCGGCCCGCCATCTTTGGAGATATTTCGTGAACCCTTCTTTGGGCTCTTGGGCCATCACCTCCAGAGTACGCATTGTAGTCTGGATCTCGGTATTATCAGCGTAATTCCGAGCAAATTCAGTCGCTACATCGTCCCAAGTCTTGCATTTCTTGGAATCGAGCCTGTAGTACCAGGCCTTGGGATGCTTTTCAAGGAAGGAAGGGAATAAGTGCTTAAACATGGTGGACTTCACCCCTTTGACCGCCATAAAATCTTTGAAAGCCCGGATGTGGTGGACCGAATCTTCAGTACACTCAAACATTGGAATTCCCGTGAGGTTGAGGTTACCAGGTAGCTCGTCATTTAAAGGCGAATAGGAACGAGCATTTTCAGTGTGGATCGAGTTGTTCGTTGACAGGTGAACCTGTTCCTCGAGCCTGCGAACAACGCTGATTAGTTCAGCTATGGGCCCCGTGGGCTCAGATCCTTCAATAGGGGCTACCTTCTCTATGGCACTCACCCGGGTGGCCAGGGTGGTTTGGTCGGTCCGGATAGCCGTCAACTGGGTTTCCATCTTGACCAGAGCGGCCTTCAGTTCGTCCAAGGTTTCTTGCATCTTGCGTTGACGTCGGGTTTCGAGTGGCCTGTCTGTAAGAACACCGCGTAATAAGAAACTAGCCCAAATCCTGGAATAGAAAGTACATCCCGAGCAAGACTGAAAAAGGGAATTGACTCAGAAAAGACACCTAGACGGGTGACTTGTGGAAGGTGAGCCTCCCTTAGGATCCGGCAATGTGGGTCGAGCCCTGTTCGAAGGAAGGTCCACGTGAGACATCCCCAGACTTTGGACTCGAATATGTAGACGGGCCCTCCTTTGTAGGAGTATGTCCTACGTAGGTGGGTCTTGCCTTAGTCTAATAAGGCGGACTGGGATAGGGAAGAAACTCGTGATGTAAGATCGACAGAGTTTCGACGCTAAAAACCTTGATGAGTTAAGACATGACCCGACACATGCTAAATACGGGAAATCCTAAGAAGAGGAAGATTTTGAAAAGGATTTTTTTGGGAAAATCCGAAAAAAAAATGGTGGAGGGGCCCGATTTTTCGAGAGAAAATCGGAAAACATATCGGGCCACGGTTTTGAAAGTTCGAAAATATTTTCGAGTTTTGAAATGGGCAGAATACCGGCTAGAAATAGGCTATTTTGAGTAAAATCATAAGTCCTAAATTCGGTATACGACCGGGCTTTGAAATTGGATAGTCTGAAAAGAATGCAATTTTGAAAAAAAAAACGGTTTTTGAAAAATGACCTTAGAAACCAAGCAGCACGTAGTCAGGCAAGCATTATAACGACGCCATGTATGCTTTACACTAAGTCTCGGTCGATCTAAAAAGGGTCTATACCAGTGCTCATAGTCTATACGTTGATCGGGACAGAGTTTCTAAGTCGAATTGGGCTTAGAACATGCCGCGAAACCCACTCGAATCGACTATGGACACCTTTGACATATCCATATTCGAGTACATCACGGTATAGTGGGACGTCGGTCACGAGTACCGGCCCGGGAAAATATGGGGCTATGCATGATGTAACACCCACTATTTTCCTAGTGCCGTTAATTATTCTGTTGTGACTCCGTCATGACTCTATGTCAATTTCGTCTTCTATTTCCTTCATCTTTCTGAATTCTTATTATTTTTTTTGAGTCAAATAATATTTATTTTTATTTTAAAAGATTTTAATTCTTGTAAACCTATTTATTTGATTTTCATTGTAAACTATTTATTTTTGCGCGTGAAGTTCTATTTTTCTACGAACTAACGTTTTAAGCTTGGAATTCAGTTATTTATTTTTCCTAAATATCAAAACACGTTTATATGATATTTCCAACTAAGAAATATTTTTATTTAAGAATATTTTACCTTTAATGATTTTATTACGAAGTTTCGTAAATAATTATTTTCCAACGCGCGATTTACTCGAACTGATTTGAAATACCTTTAACAATTTTACGATTCATCTTTTTATCAACTTAGAAATTATTTGGGATATTTTCCCCATGTTTTGGACCGTGACACACCCATGTCACATTTTTAACTACAACTTTGTATACATTTCATTTTATGATGTTTAAGCCTTAGATATTTTTTTTTCTCACCCATTTATTTTTGGCCTTAAACACAAACTCTTCACACTCCCTTCCTCTCTCATTTTGGCTGATTTGTGCATGTATTATGACATAGTTTTCATCAAAATTTACTTATCATTTATGCTTTAGAAAACCATCCACTTTCTTATCATTCATTTTACAAAAAATTAAACAACATTTCCTCCCTTTTTCTCTCTTGGTTGAGATTTTCCAGCAGCTTTTCTAGCCAAATGTTGTCTCAAATCGAGTCTCGATCGTCTCATTTTCATCTCCTAAATAATCGTCATTCCGATCCCTTCTTAAGGTAATAATCGATGTTGTTTTCGATCGTTATTTTCCTTGATTTTATTAGTTTTCTCATGGTATTTTTCCACCATGCTTTTCTTGTGTTGAAGGATTTTTGAATGATCTCGAAGCCGACGAATTTATAATCGACTCGAATTTCGGTTAGAGGTAACGTCGATGTTACTCGGTATTTCATGATTTTAATTGTGTATTTGCATGTATAATTTTTATATTTCATTTTTGACAATATATGTATGTCATATAATCTGGAAAATTTTTTAAAAAGTTGAAAATTTGTATGTTTCGATATTTTTATCGCTTTTACGAGATTAACGATTAAATCGTCATATTAATTTGTAAAATCGTAATATTCGGCCTAAACATGTAATATATATTTATATTCTGTAAAAATGATGTTTTTGATGATTTTTAATAATTTAGTATTTTTCTGATATTTTAGTTATCGATTATTGAATTATTTCCGTTTACGGACAAAAACGATTAAAAGCCGATTTTTAGTTCTAGTACTTAAACATTTTATTTTAATCTTATTTTTGACGTGGTGAAACTTTCTGATGAGATAGAATTTTCTGAATTGTTTCGTAATTTTTTGGAATTGCTAAGTGGATGAATTAATTAATCACTTTAAATCATCGTTTATCGTTAAAACCGCGTTTGTCGTTTAAATTCTCGATTTTTGCTCCTTTGATTTAATCTGGAAAAAATTATGATTCTGATGGTTTCTTAATAAAATGTATTTTTTTTATGATTTTTAGTGCTTTAATAAAATGTTATGAACGATAAGTTTTATTAACGGAATCGTTAATTGTGAAAACGGGTTTTAAAGACGGTTTTGATGGGATTTATTAAAGCTGGAATTTTTGGAAATCTGGAAAAATAGTATTTTCTAGAAAATCATGATTTTTAAGCTTAATAATAATTTCTGGATATTAATACTTAAATCGTTTTGTAATTACTATTTTTATTAATCGTTATTGTCGAGATTAGACGATTAACGAGAAAACGCTTTAAAAACCGAGTTTTAGGATTCTGGAAAATTTTCTTTCTGAACAGAATGTCCATAAATATATTTTAACTATTTTATGTAATTTTTGTACTATTTATTAAAGTCTTTAATTCATAAGTATTCATTTTTGGACAAATTACGATTTATCGTTAAAATGCTTCGTCTAACCTAAAAGATTTATTTTTCCAGCTATTTTGAAAATATTTAAATCTGAAACATTAAGAGTTATATCATCCCTTAACATATTCTAAATATATTCAATGGTTTAATTAAATAAAAGACGTTAAAAGATTTAATTTGACATTTGCCGTAAAATCCTATTTGTAATCGTATTGTCGTAACTAATAATAATTAGGGAATTTTAGCTTTGTACATTTTGAAAACACCCTGATTAGTATTATTAAAGATTTTAAGACATTTTTAATCATTTTATACACTTGTACGATATTTCAATAACTTCATAAACTCAAATGTTCTTACTTTAATAATTAATATCGTTAAGGCCGAAAGTATTAGTTTTATAAATCTATATCGTTTACTAAAATTTGGTATTAGTATGAACAATATTTTCACTATTTTGATATAATGCTATTTTTAGTAAAGTTTCTAAAAATAGAAGTTTCCTAAAATAGAAAGTTTCCTCTTTTAGAATATAAATGTTTACTTCTTTTATCCTCATATTATTTATATTGATTATATCTTTTGAATATCGATAATGGCTTTGTTTTGGAGTTATGGAATAAGGACAAGTGTGAGGTTAGAGTAATATATTCTAGGGTTTACGGTTTTGCCATCAACTATAAGGCTAGTGTATCAGGAATCGGTACATTGGTTGTTGAACCGGGTGACAGGTATCCCGGGAGTTTTGTACATTTTGACCTTAAGCTTAGGCCTCGCAGTAAGTCGCCGTCATAAGTTAAACTGGGTGACAGGTAATCCCAGGAGGGGTGTGCATTATCTTAAACTAGGGTCACGCATTTATAAGTCGCCGCTCTATTATGGTTGAGTAGCCTAGTTAGAGACCGAAGTTTGATTTGTTTGAACTAAATTCTCGAAGCTAGTTTTTAGTACTCTCCTAGTGAAAGTCTAGCCGTCTACACTACTCCTATCCATAACGCCATTTTGAATATTTTTATTATTATCGATATAATTTGGTTGCAGGTTGGCAAATGTTTTATGTTTTCTTCGGAAAACTCATTTTTATTATATTTTTTTGATACGTGAAGTTTTTCACTGAAAGTTTATTTTTATTATAATGTTTTTTACTGTTTTCCATTTTTACTATTTTTCTATAATAGTAATTACAGTTTTAAAATCCTGTTATACGGCTGGGAGAACGTTGACGTTGCTCCTCACTAATTGTGGCTGTTATGTTTTTAACATGCCAGGTATATGTGTTTTCCTTCGGGTGGGCTAGCGAGCAATTATGGATCCTGCTTGTTTTAATCAGATCACTATATTATGGATTGTTAAAACCCTTTTTATGGATTTTATTTATTTATTTATTTATTTATTTATTTTGTAGCTATTTTTATTTTATGGCTTATGTATTAACTTACCATTTTTATTTAATCAATACATAGCTACAGTGTGTTATAATCCCACTTCTACAGTGTTTCCGCCATTGTATTGCGTTAGAATTTCTAGGGGATTACACATGAACCGTAAAACTAAAACGCGTATTGTACTAGTCAAACGATTTCTATTCGAGTCTCACCCTGAGGATGCCGATGGTTAGTCACGCATCACTTAATCCCCAGCGGAGTCGCCAAATTGTGGACATGACATAAGTCCTCCCCGACGCGGCCACGCGCGGGTGTGGGGAGGCGAATGAATCTCCATATGAGAATGGATCAAATTGAAATTTAAATCGAAGTGGAGTCGCCACCGAACTTTGTGGGAGTTTGGGGCCGTTCGAACCCACTATATGTTGTAGTGGGCCGTGTACAAAATACGGCCCATTTCCGATGTCAGAGTTCATTGGGTTCGTTCCTTAGCATATGATACCGATACCGTCACTACCGGTTATCGTGTATTGAATGACTCTCGTGCGCCAATGGTTTCGGGCATCCGGAAACCGAGGTTCTGAGTAAGGGGTGAAGGTACGTGTTGGGAAGCCCACAAAGGACACCCAACCCCGCCCGCACATTAGCGGCCTCTACTAAGATATCGAATGACTTTCTAATACGCGTGTTAGTTAAACGATGAAAATGTTATGCAAACAATATGTTCCCTAGACATGCGAAAAATGGAATGGGTTTCTATGTCGATTTAATGCAACTAATTCTAACGTCGAAGTTAAATTTAGCATGCGAGTTCATTTTAGTACAATAAAATATACAATGAAAATAAATCAACAAGAAAATAACAAACTTGTTAGTAACGGTATAACGATAATAACGGTTTCCTAAAATATAGTATGCTATAGAAAAATATAAACATGATGCATGGTTTTAAAAAAAAGTAGTAGGTCATGTGATGGATTAAGCACGCGTCGATCGAGGTAAAAAAAAATATTTATCAAGATTTAGAATATGCTGAAAGACCCGCTATTTCGTTAGAGAAAAGGGCGAAAAGTAGCTTTTTATGTCGCGGTTTTCAGGGTGTCACGTGACCCGCGCGAGGGGTGCGCGACTCGCGTGGCCATGCGACTCGCACAGGACGTGTGCGACTCGCATGGCAGACTGTTCTCGAGACGTTTTTAGAAAATCGACGCTTTCGTTGAATCGCGTATAAATATGACGTGACTTATACTCGACTTAAATTTGTAATACTCGTAATATTCAATGCTCGATTATGGAACCGATATCGAATAGTTGGAGCGCGTCCAAAAGAATATGTTTGAAAAGTTGTGGAATTAAATTAAGACGGAATAATTAATTTATGTCACGATTTTTCAGGGATCAGTGCGACCCGCGCGAGAAGGACGCGACTCGCACCGTGCGACTCGCGTGGTGGACTGACCTTGGTCCCGGTTTCGTGCCACTCGTTACATTCCATATTCGATTATGGAATCGATATGTAATGTTAGAGCGATAACTTGAAGAAAATAATATAAGTCGTTTGAATTTAACTAAAACGATACGGGTTTTCTCCGCGTTTATAGTGTCGTAATTAATTCTAACGAATTAAATGACAACTATCTTAGCATTAACGAAAATCGCATTAGTTAATTTATTTGACTAAATCGTTTAGATTCGACATCCAATTATTGAATTGGCATCGAATCTAAAAAATTGATACTTTGCAATTGCTTTTAATTAAACGGACCCGACTTGATTCCCTCGGCTTCCCGACGTCGTAATAAATCCCTAGGGATTTATGTGATGCCGGATCCGCGTCAACGGGTTTCGACTCTAATTAGAAAAAATGATGCTAGATTTGAAAATAGTTTTGACATCGATGAAATATGCGATTACGACGGAATAAGAAAATTATGGTTGACGTTAATTCGTCTCAACAATCAAGCGATCGGGGTGATGGGATAAGCGACCGACAACGCTGAGTGCAATACTCTTATATATTCGGGTTTCCTTATCCCATCATCACTCACACTCGACACGAATCGACGAATATTTTAGTGTGTTATACTAGTTATATTATCGGTATTATAGATACAACGATAAAATAAATGAAAAAAACAAAAAAAAGAGAAGATGGAGATGACGTGAGGAAGAGAAGAAAGGGAAAAGAACGGGGTTTCGCACCCTCAACCTACATGTTCTTATTCTTGGACGGGACTCGTTAGATGCGGCTTGCACGGGAGTAATCGAGATGTAAGTTAAGTTATGGTGATTAGGATTTGTCTCCTAATTGCTAGGGTTAGGGCTTGAGTGTATAGGATTAGTGTAGAATAGGGTTGAATAGGGTTTGTAAAGTTGTAAGAAGTTCTGGAAAAGTGTTTAATTGTGTTGCAAAGGGGGTGTTTATATAGGCATTGCTATGCACTTTGGTGTCTAGGGTTTTGTGCCTTGATGGACTTGACCTGATGACCCGTCTGAAGGTGGACCGTGGGTGAGCTACTCGGAAACGGCTTTGACCGGGTTTTGACCCGGTCGCTAAAAGTCGGTTTTATTTTCGGTGTCGGTTTTGACCCAAATTAGTCTTATTTGATTGGAAATGACCCATAGGGCCTGAATTTGAGGTCAGTTTTGTGAGATTTGTACTCCGTAAATGCCTAAGCCAGCAATCAATGGTTTTGAGTCCATATCCGAGCGCGTACAAACACGTTTGCGTCCGATCATCATCGGGTGTTTTTTGGAAACTACCATAGACACCTGGCAGTCAAAATGCGGGTGTCTACAAAGAGTAGACTAAGACTAATGGAAACAATGACAAAAATGATGAAGAAAACTAATAGGAAAAGAACTAGGATTAGGTCGGGTTCAAGGGTGATGAGATGATCAAGGAGGAGCAAAGGTGAAGAGGGTAGTCAAGTTATCTAGGTATAATCCGAGCTCTCGCTCCAAAATCAACCTAGAGGCTCCCCGCTCTCGCGCAAGAACCCATCCTAGCAACATACAAGACCACAAGGAGAAGGCAACAAAACATGCATTTGCAACTACAAGTCATTCAAGCATTTCATCAAACAGTTTCTATGCATACAACTAGGAAGCAACCCAATCTTCCATCAACAATCCACACAAATCCTTAATCACCCATTAAGCCACCCAATTCCCCTACTAATCCTAGCAAGAGTCTACTCACACAAATCTAAGCTTAAACTAACTAGAACAAGAGAAACTAACACAAGAACAATCACATACATAATGAAGAACTAACAAAGTTGATGAACAAAACAATGAACAAAGAATGAAACTTGAATGATAAAACAATATTAAGAGAAGGGAAAAGAGAGATCATACCAAAACTAGTGAGGAGGAAAGATTAAAACTTTTAATAATAAGAAAACCCAAATACATCAACCAAGGTTGTCAATCTTGGTGGAGATCTTCAAGAATTTCCATAATACAAGGATTAAACTAATATTAAGGATTAACTAAGGACTAATCTACACTAATCTAAGCTAATATAACCTAAAGTAGTCTAGGGTTTAGTGGGTAATGTATAATAAAGCATAAGTCCTTAAACAATACAAGAGGGGGGGGGGTATATAGGGTTTCACGGGTAAGGGAAGCGAGGAAAGCGGAAACAACCTGAACTGGGCCCTTCCCCGCCGGGAAGGGGGGCATCGCGACCGGGAAGAGTTGGTCCCGACCGGGAAGGTCATGATCCCGGTTGGGATCAACCTCCAGAAGCCGCTGTTTGTTCGTCACTTCATCCTGGTCGTGATGGATGTGTTCCCTACCGGGATGGGTCTTGTAGGCTTCAAATATGATCTCATAGGTCCCTCCTTGTTCTTGCTAGGATTCTCATCGATTCTCGGTGCTCGGGAATGGGTCCCAAGGGCTCGGGATCGAGTCTAAGCCACCGAGTGATCGTCGCTTCTCCTCGTTGGCTCCAAATGCGTCTGAAACGAGTCGGAATCGTCCCATTTCTCCAATATTGGCCTTAGGAACCTAACACAAGCTAGAATAAGCGTAAGTAGCCTCAAAAGCCGTTCCAAGGAGCGATTCCACAAGAGAAACCGGGACCAAACACAAGGAAATAGCGCTACAAACCACACTTATCACATTTACAAATTTTACTTTATTTACACAGAGGCAGGTAGTGTACTTGGAGACATTATTCTCGAAACAATGACCGCAACTAAGCTACACTTGGAACCAAATATTGCTGAAGTCCAGCACTATGATCGTACACAATGTGCACGAGATGTGTACCGTGTCAAGTGGAATAGTCAAAGTGTGAACGACAATGAATCAGAATCAGAATAGTTACTACTTTCCTGTCAACAACATATTTTGATTTCTTTATTACAGTCAATGATTTTGACTGGATTGTGGTTTCGTTTTCAGAATATTTTGTGTGCTGTTATTTTTTTGGGATTTTTTGGAATTGTTGGACTACATTTTGTTTTAATTGCAGGTTACATTTTATTTTACTTTAGTTAATAAACAACAAGATAATAAAAATAATTTTGATTTAGTATGGAAAACGTTTATTTGAAAAGTATATACAAAGTGAAAAAAAAATTAATTCAGCTAGAAAATTTATTGATTAGCTATAATGTTAAGAATTCATAAAGTATATAGTAATGAATAAAAATAACAAAATACTATTATATAAATAAAAATTTATAAACAACATGTTCTAAAGTCTATATAATTTTTTTTGTCAAGTTGTACCTTATAGTTGAGGGGATAATGATAGTTAAAAATTAAAGAATAATTAGTTATCTTTAAAAATTAAAACAATCATATTAATAGGGTTGATAGTTGTCTTTTATTTGTTTACTATCTTTTAGTTTATAAATAACAAAAATAGCAAATAACAAAAACACCCTAATAGAAAGTAAATATTAATAAAAAAAATTAATTAGCTGAATGGTTACATGGTTCGTAGGAATTTTTTTTTTGTCAAATTGTTTCTTATAATTTAGTGTGATAATGGTAATTATAATTAAAAGTGTACATAGTTATCTTTAAAAATTAAAAGAGTCAATTAATAGGGTCACTTAGCATAACAGACAGATTAATTAATCAAACCAATTAGAATCACTTAGCTTTACAAATTTAAAGGAAAAAAAATCAGATTTATCAAAAAGAAAAATAGATAGAAGATAGATAAAATATCAGATTTAGGATAAAAATAGATAAAAGATAGATAGAATAACTTAACTTTTAACTGTTGGTCAGCTACCCATGTTCACCACCATGCCACTTCCTCCACCAATCCCACCAATCATGACCATTATCCTCCAAAAAAAACCAAACATGTAGTATTGTAGCTCTTATATAAAGGATTCAAATTCTCAGCAGTTCTCAAATTTATAAGTTAAACACATTCATACTATCCAAAAGAATTTTAAGCATTAAAAAAATAAGTCATGAGAACAAACAGCATGTCTTCAAAAAGAATCCAATGTCCGACCATCCTATCCATCATTTCACAGTTGGTTGAAGTTAACAAGGTAAGTTACATAATGTCGCTTATTTGAATCAAGTTATAAATTAATTTCAATAGTGAAAATATGGTAATCAAATTTTGCATGTTACAGGCTGGAATTTACGTAATCGATGCAACCCTTAAGGAGATAGACACATCAAAGAAATGGTACCGCAACATATGCATAAGATGTGGAAGTAAAGTTGGGCAGAAGAGTGACGATTTTGGTACTATACAATGGAGTATTGCTACGGATCAGAATACAGATCATCAGACAAAAATATAATGTCGGTAAACTAACTCTTGTAGACATCCAGATCTGGACCTGGTGGCTGCGGAAGTGCCCAACAAACACCCGATGACGATAGGACTGCAACGCGACGCGAGTTCGCGATGTTTTAGGTAGTTTTTCTATATAACGGATCAAATAATTACTCGAAAAAATTAAAACTAACATGATGGCAGCCTTAGTCGTGTCGTTACGGTCACATAGACACTAATTAGAGTCAATTCCGACACCGGGACCCCGAGTCGGTCCCGAAACTCGAACCGAGTCAGCACCGTGCCAAGCGAACCTCGGGACACACACCCGAGGCCCACTAAACCCCTGGCGCTAGGTCAAGCCGCGGGAATCCTTAGGCTCCAAGCTAAGTATCACACTCCTCCCTCTCGGTTTTGGAAAGTATCAAAATCATATCTTCAAAATCCCGATCGCCCCACCTCACGCGTCTTAGTCTCCCCGCGCCTTAGCCCAGGCGCCTGGGTCTTGGTGCGCCCCAACTCAGGCGTCCATATGGGCGACGAGGGCTGAAAACACCTATAAATACCCCCTTTCACCTCATTCATTCGACACACATTCTCATCTTCTCTTCTCCCTCTACTCTCTCGCTAAGGGCTCGCACTCCGACACCCGAGGCGAACAATCCACTCGATCGTAGTTCCGATAAAAGCGACATCGATGCTACTCCTCACCTTCGAGCACTCCACTCGATACCGATGTAACACCCCGTGTTTTCGTAATTTGATAAACATATATAAACTCTTTTAACCCCATCCCCATTATCCATTAATCCATCCATCATTTGTATGTTTGGAATTAATATTTCAGGTTCCCACCATTCACACTTTTATTTATCCTCTCAAACCCTTATGTTCGGATGAACTAATAAACTGGGGCAATATAATTGCTCATTTTACCACAGGTTATAGACGTATTTGGCTCTTGATCAAAACATAAAAGTTTTATATCTTCCTCTTAGCTTTCCAACGCCACCTTAATCATCTTAATCGGAGCTCTGTGGAGAAAGTTATGCTCGAAATACGACAGACTGTCACTGTAACCCGCGAACCAAATCTATTCCGTCCTTATCTCTATTTCACTCACACTTCACTTAGTTTTGTGCTACTTGCTTGCAACTTGCCAACTTGCCAACTTGCCCACTTGCATTTCCTTAGAGCCCAAGGCCTATGAGCATAGGTTTATAGCCATGCATGGCTATATGGCTAAGGCTAATCATCTTCATCATCACATGCACTTTGTTCTTAAATTAAGAGATGAACTACTCTTCACTTCTCCACCATTTCCACCGTGAACCATCATCCCCATTTCTCATAATTTCCTTTTCCATATCCTCTTCCCATCATTCCTAATTATTAGTAAGTGTAGATTTTATTGTTCATTAGTATTATTCATTACTAGTTTAATTGTTTATTATTTTCTTGATAAATTTTATTAATCTAAAACTAGGTGAACAAGAGACCTTGGTGGAAGAAAATCACTTGGGTTGATATCACTCACCTTCTACTTATTAGTAATACTACTAAATTTCTCTCAAGGTAACTAGGTTTACTCTTTTTCTTGATTTATGAAATTCTAATATTTTTATGAATTTATAATAAGATTGAGGATATATATGAAATTTAAAATTTTTGATAATATATGAACTTCATGGTATAAATTATGTATATATTTTTGTGATGAATATATGAATATATATTTGGTTTTGTTGCTCATTATTTAATCATGCTTCTAATTTATTTATCATGCAATAAATATATAAATTATATGAAAGATTAAAATAATTATGTTCTTAATTATATTCCTAGTTTTTTTTTTTCTTTTTGTTGATGATGTTGCATGTGGATTTTTAAGTTTTTAGATTTGATTTTTGGATCATTATTTTATTTTATTTTTCCATGTTATCACATTTTTTATGAATAACTCATGCATGCATGCATAAATATCCACAATATGTAAATAATTATGAAAAAAATATTTTTTTGTTATAATATGACTTTTTAGTATGTTATAAAATTTTGCATGGTGACTTTATAATTTATATAATTATTTGTTTGGATTTAAATGGATGATTAGGCAATAAAGCCCTCAAGTTATGATAAATATGAGATAAATTCAAATGGTATTTTATGTAAATATATTCTGATTTTTTTTGTTAAAATTAACTTATAAGTGTCATAAAATTTTTTATTTATTTATTATCCATGAAATTTCCTATTAAAATGTTATTATAAATTGTAAGTATAAAAACTTGTTAAATAATTAATGAGACATTATTTTAATTGAACTTAAAAATTAATTTTCTATTAAATAAATTTTCATGGACAGTATGTAATTTTAATTTAATCATTTATAATGTGTAATTAAGCATATTCATGATTGTATAATAACTAAAAAGATAAGTTTTCGTCACCCTAAATAACATTGTTTGTTTACAAGTAAGTAAAATTTAATTCTAAAAAGAAACAGAATAGTGGTTGTGTTGCAGTGGTTAGACAAAGTGCCTCTTTAATTGACAGCCAGGGTTCAAACCCCACTGCCAACGTTTTTTTGTACTTCTTTACATTCTCTCTTACATCTTCTTTTAAAATTTAATTTTATAGTTACTATTTAATGATTTATTATACTTTTTGTACTTCTTCATATTTTTTATTACACTTGTTTTAAAATTTAATTTTATATTTACTATTTAATGATTTTTTATACTATGTGAATAAATTAAATGTTATGATGTAAAATATAGACATACTTATTTTAAGAACTAGATCTATTATTTTTACAAATATCAATTATTTAATATTTTTCAACTTTTATTATGTATCATAAATAATAATTTGATCATTTATTTAATAAATGAATTTTTATTCATGTGTACGAGAAATATAAAATATTGTAATTAATTGTTGTACATGTCATATGATCTAATACTATTTGCGTAATCATATAGTTAACATGAAATTTATTTAGTCCTCATGCTCGAATAATACAACTTCGATAAATGGTTGTTTTAAGCGACATTGAATTTTATGGTGAAAATTTATCTTATGCTCTAGCAATTTATTATACTTTATTCGTATTGATGTTATTAAAAAATTATTGCTCGGCTATGAGCGTGTGGCATGTTAACATGGGGTTTTCCATGGTGCCCAGATATTATCTTTTGGACCTTGTTCCATTTTATATATGGTATGGCTAGAGTATAAGATATCGAGTAGATTTCAGGTTATTGGTCTACCCGAGAAGAGCAATACCAAACTGGGTAGGTTTCAGGTTATTGGCCTACCTAGTACCCTGGCATGGTTTCAGGTTATTGGCCTGCTAAGGGTTGACCGTTCCTTATGGAATACTCTTATGAGTCTATGGATATGTCGTTTGAGGGTCAAGGGTCCGCACTTTTACGCCTTGACTGGTTAAGGGTCCGCACTTTTACGCCTTAACTAGACGTTTTGTCCCTCGAAAGTCTGGCCAGTCTTAGACATGGGTTCACGGTTATGTGCCCCACCGTAGGGTTATTTTGGTGTCAGGTTATTGGCATCGAAGTTTAGGGTTTCAGGTTATTGGCCCTAGACGGTGCTCGTTCTTAGCTCGTGTTATTCTGTATATTTTGGTTCGAGTTCTGGAAGGACATATATATATATATATATATATATATATATCAGTTCTACATTTTATTTATTTATTTATGGCTTGGTATTAGTTACGTTGTCACGTATTCCTTGCTATTAATATTTTATCACATGTTTTGATGAACTTTATATGTTATCATGTTTTTTTATTGGAGTATATATTATCTCTTATTATATTCTCGTAATTATGATTAGATTTTCATCAATCATGACTGGGAGGACTCCTAGTTACTCCCTACTGACGGTGGACTTTTATTTTTTTTCAGGTTGATGTGCTACTTGGTCATGTATGGGGTTGACTTGAGAGAGAATAAATAATGAATTATATGTTTAATAATTGAACCTTGTAGTTTTATTTTTATCGGGTTTCAATTCCGAGAGTAGTTGTATGCGTTAAGACATATTAATTATCTATGTTGGTAACACTCGGATTTAGTTAACCATGGTGTTTCCGCCACCATGGTATATTATTAATATAAGACGCTATAATTATCTATCTTATTCCTTTTGTTTAAATCTGGGGCGTTACAGTTGGTATCAGAGCCAGAACGCTCCCAACACTCTCGGATTGAGATAAGACTTAAACAAATATTAGTTTGACTAAGAGAGAGTGGGGTAGAAACAAGTAAGGACTCAATTGTTGTTTATATTATGGGTCTCTTACTTGTGGGTAAGATATGCTTTTGTTGTCTCCTTACGATTGAGTAGTTGCATGTTAGTGGTAGCATAGGTCTCTACCACTAGAATCACTTGTTATCTTTGGATGCAGATGAATACCCGCCAGGGAAACGGCCACGCCAACGCTGAGAATGATAGGGTTCGTATGATCGAGACGGCTTTACTAAAACTACTGGAGAAAGAGAACAATGCTCCACAAGTTGATCGTGAAGGATCCGTCTTTGAGCGTTTCAATCGCCACAAGCCCCCAGAATTCATGGGAGTCACGGACCCTATCATCCTTGAGAATTGGACCCACCAAATGGAAAAGTTGTTTATCGTGACCCAGATCCCTGAAAATATGAAGATTGATTTGGCTAGCTTTTACTTCCGCGATGAAGCAGATCGTTGGTGGGACCTTATGAAAGACTCGCTAAGGGCTCAACCAGGGTTTGGCTGGTCTGAGTTCAAAGAAAGTGTGAAAGCTCGTTTTTATCCCGAGGCTCTTCGTTGGAGAAAGCAACAAGAATTCTTGGATCTTGAGCAAGGTGATATGACTGTTGAGGAATACACAAGAAAATTCATAGAACTTGCTCGTTTTGCATCCATGGTAATTCCGACTGAGATGGAGAAAATTCGTCGCTATGAATTGAGGTTAGCTCCAAAGGTTCGTACTGCAATTGCGGCTCTCCCCTCGCAGACTTTTCAAGAAGCTTATAACCGTGCCCTTAGTGTTTATGATGCGGTTCTGAGTCAAGAAACTCTGGAGCGTCGATCGGGAAAGAGAACACCTGCTCCATTGCCAGCTATCCAAGGACCTGCGAAAAAGATGAAGTATAACAACACTTCTGGGACAACTCTCGCTAACACCACTCACCAGAGCGATCGTCAATGTTTTCGTTGCAAGAAAGCTTATCACCCTGGGAAGAATTGCAATGGGACTGATATTACATGCTACAATTGCCAGGGTATTGGTCACACTGCAAATCGTTGCCCCCAAAGAGTTTCTCAAGGTTCGGGGAGTGGTAGTGAGAACAATAGACCTCAACAGGTGCCCAACCAGGGTCGTATTTATGTGATGAACCGTGCGGAGGCAGAGACTAATCCAGATGTCATTACTGGTACATTTCTTGCTAACTCTATTCCTGCATTCGTATTATTTGATACTGGTGCTTCATTATCCTTTATCTCCACATCATTTGTTCTTAAGGCTCAACTCATACCTAGTGCCCCCACTAAAACCACCATAGCCCTTCCCACTGGGGAGATTGTCTCTTGTTCCACAATCTTTCGTGACATTTCCATATCCATTGCGGGAACTGACTTTCCCGCTGATCTCATAAGTTTTAAACTCTCGGAATTCGACATTATACTTGGCATGGATTGGTTAGCTAGGTTTGACGCAAAGTTCGTGTGTCGAGATCAAAAGATCATTCTGAAAAGTCCTTTGGGTACAAGGATTTCGTATAAGGGTATCTCAGTTAAACCAGGAATTAAATGGGTGTCTGCCCTAAAGATTAAGGAATTGAGGAGAAAGGGATATCAGGTGTATTTATGTAGTGTACAAGATGTCACTACGGAAGCTAAGATTGAGGATATTCCTATTGTTCGGGAGTTCGGCGATGTGTTTCCCGATGAGCTTCTAGGTGTCCCTCCAGAGCGAGATGTCGAGTTTAACATCGACCTCCTACCCGGTACTGGACCTATTTCAAAGGCACCCTACCGTATGGCTCCTGCCGAAATGCAAGAGTTAAAGAAACAACTGGAGGAATTGATAGATAAGGGCTTTATTCGCCCAAGTGTGTCACCTTGGGGTGCCCCAGTACTGTTTGTGAGAAAGAAGGATGGAAGCATGAGATTATGCATCGACTATAGAGAATTGAACAAGGTAACGATCAAGAACCGTTACCCACTCCCAAGAATCGAGGATTTATTCGATCAACTTAAGGGAGCAAGTACTTTCTCAAAGATCGACTTGAGGTCGGGTTATCATCAAATCCCAGTGAGGAAAGAGGATATCCCTAAAACCGCTTTTCGATCAAGGTATGGGCACTATGAGTTTGTAGTGATGCCCTTTGGCCTAACCAACGCTCCAGCGGTGTTTATGGATCAGATGAATAGGACCTTCCATGAGTATTTGGACAAATGTGTAGTGGTATTCATCGATGATATCCTCATTTATTCAAAGAATGAAGAGGAACATGCTAAACATCTGAGGTCGATATTGGAGACGTTAAGAAAGCAAAAGTGGTTTGCAAAGTTCTCAAAATGCGAATTCTGGCTTAAGAAGGTTGCATTTTTAGGCCATGTCGTTTCTGGTGAAGGCATTAGCGTTGACCCAACTAAGGTTCAAGCTATAGTGAATTGGGAAAGTCCAAAGAATGTGAGGGAAATACGTAGCTTCTTGGGTCTGGCAGGATACTACCGAAGGTTCGTCAAGGACTTCTCAAAGGTAGCAAAGCCAATGACTTCTTTATTGAAGAAGGAGTCAAAATTTGTGTGGTCTAGTGCATGCGAAGAGGCGTTTGAAGAGTTAAAGAAAAGATTAACGTCAGCACCAATCTTGACTTTACCCGAAGAAGGAGTGAGCTTTGATGTTTACAGCGATGCGTCAAAGAATGGACTCGGCTGTGTGTTGATGCAAAATGGAAAGGTGGTGGCCTATGCCTCAAGACAACTAAAGGAATGCGAGAAAAACTACCCGACTCATGATCTCGAGTTGGCAGCGGTAGTCTTTGCTCTCAAGATTTGGAGGCACTATCTTTATTGGGTATCATGCAACTTTTACACCGATCACAAGAGCTTAAAGTACATTTTTACCCAAAGAGATCTAAACACAAGGCAAAGAAGGTGGATAGAATTGATTAATGACTATGACCTCCAACTCCAATACCATGAAGGTAAGGCCAATGTGGTGGCCGATGCATTAAGTAGAAAAGAAAAACACACGATGAATGTCGTCATGGTGTTGCTCGATGACCTTTGTCATGATTTCCGAAAGTTGAATTTAGAGGTAGTTCAGCAAGGAAGTATCCCTCTGAATGCTATGAGTGTTGAACCTGAGATCTACCACAAAATTCGAATTAAACAACAAGAGGATCCAGTGCTTGAAGGCCTACGTGCCAAGGTCAGTGAAGAAAATGATTTTGAAGTCTGGGCGGATGGAAGTTTAAGATTTCAAGGTAGGTGGTGCATCCCTGACTGTGATGATCTTAAAATGAAGATTATGCAGGAAGCTCATAGTACACCATACTCTATTCATCCTGGTGGGGATAAGATGTATAAGGATTTGAAGAAATTCTTTTGGTGGCCTAACATGAAAAGAGAAATTGCGAATTTTGTGGCCAGATGTCTTACCTGTCAGAAAGTAAAGTTCGAACATCGAAGACCTGGTGGTCTCTTGCAGCCCTTAGAAATACCCGTGTGGAAATGGGATTCCATCTCCATGGATTTTGTAACTGGGTTACCAAGGTCGCCCACGGGAAAGAATGCCATTTGGGTAGTGGTGGACCGTTTAACTAAAGTAGCTCACTTTATTCCAATGAAAGATACTTGGAGTTTGGATGAGATGGCGGTGGCATACCAAAGAGAAGTTATTAGATTTCATGGAGTTCCTAAAGACATAGTTTCTGATCGTGACCCACGATTTTGTTCGCATTTTTGGAGGAAGCTCCAGGAGGCGTTAGGTAGTAAGTTAAAGTTGAGTACAGCTTTTCACGCTGCTACCGATGGCCAAACCGAACGCACTATTCAAACTTTAGAGGATATGCTCCGAGCATGCGTGCTAGAATTCCAAACAGGATGGGAGAAGAGTCTTCCCTTAATAGAGTTCTCGTACAATAACAGTTACCACGCTAGTATCAAGATGGCTCCATTTGAGGCCTTGTATGGGAGGAAATGTCGTAGTCCTTTATGTTGGGATGATATTAGTGAGGTTGCAGTTGTTGGCCCTGAGATGATCCAAGAGTCCATTGAGCAAGTTAAGTTGATCCGGGAAAAGATGAAAGCGGCTCAAGATCGGCAAAAGTCATATGCTGACTTGCGTCGAAGGCAAGTAGAATTTGATGTTGGGGACAAGGTCTTTCTTAAGGTGTCGCCCATGAGAGGGGTGAAGAGATTTGGAATTAAGGGAAAATTGAGCCCTAAGTTTGTAGGACCATATGAAGTACTTGAACGAATTGGTGAAGTAGCTTATAAGTTAGCTTTACCCCCTAATCTGTCTAAAGTACATGATGTCTTTCATGTATCTCAATTGAGAAGATATCAGAGCGATCCATCTCATGTACTTCAGTCGGACATAGTCGAGGTGGAACCAAATTTGACTTATGAGGAGCAACCCGTCCAGATATTAGATAGGAAGGACAAAACCTTAAGGAATAAGGTTGTACCATTAGTAAAGGTTTTGTGGCGTAGTCAAAAGTTTGAGGAAGCAACATGGGAGACAGAGGCGTCCATGCAAGCAAAATACCCCCACTTGTTTGATAGAGGTACACACTCCCTCTAGTTTCGAGGACGAAACTTTTCTTAAGTGGGGAGGGTTGTAACACCCCGTGTTTTCGTAATTTGATAAACATATATAAACTCTTTTAACCCCATCCCCATTATCCATTAATCCATCCATCATTTGTATGTTTGGAATTAATATTTCAGGTTCCCACCATTCACACTTTTATTTATCCTCTCAAACCCTTATGTTCGGATGAACTAATAAACTGGGGCAATATAATTGCTCATTTTACCACAGGTTAGAGACGTATTTGGCTCTTGATCAAAACATAAAAGTTTTAGATCTTCCTCTTAGCTTTCCAACGCCACCTTAATCATCTTAATCGGAGCTCTGTGGAGAAAGTTATGCTCGAAATACGACAGACTGTCACCGTAACCCGCGAACCAAATCTATTCCGTCCTTATCTCTATTTCACTCACACTTCACTTAGTTTTGTGCTACTTGCTTGCAACTTGCCAACTTGCCAACTTGCCAACTTGCCAACTTGCCCACTTGCATTTCCTTAGAGCCCAAGGCCTATGAGCATAGGTTTATAGCCATGCATGGCTATATGGCTAAGGCTAATCATCTTCATCATCACATGAACTTTGTTCTTAAATTAAGAGATGAACTACTCTTCACTTCTCCACCATTTCCACCGTGAACCATCATCCCCATTTCTCATAATTTCCTTTTCCATATCCTCTTCCCATCATTCCTAATTATTAGTAAGTGTAGATTTTATTGTTCATTAGTATTATTCATTACTAGTTTAATTGTTTATTATTTTCTTGATAAATTTTATTAATCTAAAACTAGGTGAACAAGAGACCTTGGTGGAAGAAAATCACTTGGGTTGATATCACTCACCTTCTACTTATTAGTAATACTACTAAATTTCTCTCAAGGTAACTAGGTTTACTCTTTTTCTTGATTTATGAAATTCTAATATTTTTATGAATTTATAATAAGATTGAGGATATATATGAAATTTAAAATTTTTGATAATATATGAACTTCATGGTATAAATTATGTATATATTTTTGTGATGAATATATGAATATATATTTGGTTTTGTTGCTCATTATTTAATCATGCTTCTAATTTATTTATCATGCAATAAATATATAAATTATATGAAAGATTAAAATAATTATGTTCTTAATTATATTCCTAGTTTTTTTTTTCTTTTTGTTGATGATGTTGCATGTGGATTTTTAAGTTTTTAGATTTGATTTTTGGATCATTATTTTATTTTATTTTTCCATGTTATCACATTTTTTATGAATAACTCATGCATGCATGCATAAATATCCACAATATGTAAATAATTATGAAAAAAATATTTTTTTGTTATAATATGACTTTTTAGTATGTTATAAAATTTTGCATGGTGACTTTATAATTTATATAATTATTTGTTTGGATTTAAATGGATGATTAGGCAATAAAGCCCTCAAGTTATGATAAATATGAGATAAATTCAAATGGTATTTTATGTAAATATATTCTGATTTTTTTTGTTAAAATTAACTTATAAGTGTCATAAATTTTTTTATTTATTTATTATCCATGAAATTTCCTATTAAAATGTTATTATAAATTGTAAGTATAAAAACTTGTTAAATAATTAATGAGACATTATTTTAATTGAACTTAAAAATTAATTTTCTATTAAATAAATTTTCATGGACAGTATGTAATTTTAATTTAATCATTTATAATGTGTAATTAAGCATATTCATGATTGTATAATAACTAAAAAGATAAGTTTTCGTCACCCTAAATAACATTGTTTGTTTACAAGTAAGTAAGATTTAATTCTAAAAAGAAACAGAATAGTGGTTGTGTTGCAGTGGTTAGACAAAGTGCCTCTTTAACTGACAGCCAGGGTTCAAACCCCGCTGCCAACGTTTTTTTGTACTTCTTTACATTCTCTCTTACATCTTCTTTTAAAATTTAATTTTATAGTTACTATTTAATGATTTATTATACTTTTTGTACTTCTTCATATTTTTTATTACACTTGTTTTAAAATTTAATTTTATATTTACTATTTAATGATTTTTTATACTATGTGAATAAATTAAATGTTATGATGTAAAATATAGACATACTTATTTTAAGAACTAGATCTATTATTTTTACAAATATCAATTATTTAATATTTTTCAACTTTTATTATGTATCATAAATAATAATTTGATCATTTATTTAATAAATGAATTTTTATTCATGTGTACGAGAAATATAAAATATTGTAATTAATTGTTGTACATGTCATATGATCTAATACTATTTGCGTAATCATATAGTTAACATGAAATTTATTTAGTCCTCATGCTCGAATAATACAACTTCGATAAATGGTTGTTTTAAGCGACATTGAATTTTATGGTGAAAATTTATCTTATGCTCTAGCAATTTATTATACTTTATTCGTATTGATGTTATTAAAAAATTATTGCTCGGCTATGAGCGTGTGGCATGTTAACATGGGGTTTTCCATGGTGCCCAGATATTATCTTTTGGACCTTGTTCCATTTTATATATGGTATGGCTAGAGTATAAGATATCGAGTAGATTTCAGGTTATTGGTCTACCCGAGAAGAGCAATACCAAACTGGGTAGGTTTCAGGTTATTGGCCTACCTAGTACCCTGGCATGGTTTCAGGTTATTGGCCTGCTAAGGGTTGACCGTTCCTTATGGAATACTCTTATGAGTCTATGGATATGTCGTTTGAGGGTCAAGGGTCCGCACTTTTACGCCTTGACTGGTTAAGGGTCCGCACTTTTACGCCTTAACTAGACGTTTTGTCCCTCGAAAGTCTGGCCAGTCTTAGACATGGGTTCACGGTTATGTGCCCCACCGTAGGGTTATTTTGGTGTCAGGTTATTGGCATCGAAGTTTAGGGTTTCAGGTTATTGGCCCTAGACGGTGCTCGTTCTTAGCTCGTGTTATTCTGTATATTTTGGTTCGAGTTCTGGAAGGACATATATATATATATATCAGTTCTACATTTTATTTATTTATTTATGGCTTGGTATTAGTTACGTTGTCACGTATTCCTTGCTATTAATATTTTATCACATGTTTTGATGAACTTTATATGTTATCATGTTTTTTTATTGGAGTATATATTATCTCTTATTATATTCTCGTAATTATGATTAGATTTTCATCAATCATGACTGGGAGGACTCCTAGTTACTCCCCACTGACGGTGGACTTTTATTTTTTTTCAGGTTGATGTGCTACTTGGTCATGTATGGGGTTGACTTGAGAGAGAATAAATAATGAATTATATGTTTAATAATTGAACCTTGTAGTTTTATTTTTATCGGGTTTCAATTCCGAGAGTAGTTGTATGCGTTAAGACATATTAATTATCTATGTTGGTAACACTCGGATTTAGTTAACCATGGTGTTTCCGCCACCATGGTATATTATTAATATAAGACGCTATAATTATCTATCTTATTCCTTTTGTTTAAATCTGGGGCATTACAACCGAGGTGGCTGTGTTCGACTAGCTCAAGTCTAGTAGCGAAGCTCTGCCGGATTAGCCGCAGAATCGGTCGATAGTAACAAAACTCTGCCGGAATAGCCGCAGGAAGGGTAAACGGTAACGGAGCTCTGCCGGAGTCACTGGTCAAGCTAGGAGGATCCGCCTATTGAATTCGAGTCGTCACTAGGTTGTCATCCAAACAAAACTTTCCATATTTGCACTTCCTTTTATTATGCACTACGACAGCACTAGATGTGGACACTAGGTCCACAAACATCTACTAAAACACGTAACGTTCCAACTTCAATCACAAATACTAAAACACACTAAATAGACCCGAGTAATTCCGAGATCCGTTCTCAACTACCTATGCATCGAGTCCCATTTAGTGTATACTCCGAGGATGCAACTCCTCACAATGTGATTTACTTACATTCGCATTTACAGTTTTTCGTATGATTTATTGCTTTTATGACCTTATAATCGCATGCCAAATCACCTAACACGGAATTCAAAACTTAAAATAACTAAAACAGAACAAAGTGATGGTCGGGTTCCTTATTAGTCCAGGTGCTCGCCTTACTAGGTTCGACGCATCTCTATTAATACCGAACCGACGCATCTTAAGAAGAATACCAGGTAAGGTATACCACGAGAACGACTAATATCCGTATTATCACGTTAAAACTGATTTGCTAATCCGTATAATATTAGTATCCTCTACTCTTCTACGTGCATCTTTTCATGGCCTGCCTGTCACGTGAAATCGCATGCAAAGAATGTAAACACAACTACTTTGACAACAAAACTTACTTGTCCTTAAACAACCGACGTAACAAAAGGTATAGGGTGAAAACAATGGATGTTACAGTATTTCCGCCACAACAAAAGAACTAGGTTATCAGTCCACCGATTGATTAGTGGAGGCCGCTATAGTGCGGGCGGGATTGGGTGTTGACATCTATCGGGTGTTGGCTTCCCAATACGTACCCTCACCCCTTACTCAGAATCGACGGTTTCTGGATGTCCGAAACCATTGACAATGAGATTCATTTCAGGCATGGAGTGCTTAAGGGTACAAGTCTTTATCTTTAGGTCCCGTGCCACTCAACTTTGAGCCGGCAAGGGATCAAAGTTGACTTGAACGGTTTCAGAGTCCCCATAATTGACTCGGTGGCGGCTCCACAAATTGGCAACAAATTCAGTTCACTGAAAAGGTCGCCTTACCAAACAAATCGGCCTTTAAACATTTACAACCATGACTCGATCGATTCCCAAACGGAAACACGGGTGCCCGCACCCGTCTAGTAAAAGTCTGGATCGTCATCCGAATCGAGGTCCGACACATCGCCCCGTAAGCGAGATTGGACCGGCCCCCGATCGGAAGGGGGCCGCGTGGGTGGCCGCTGCCACACGATGAAAAACCGGGTCGGTCTCGCTCGGGCGCGCTCGAGGCGTCGGGCGGTGCGGACGGACGTCCACAGTTTGGCGACTCCGTTGGGGATTTGGAAACAAGTTTCCAGTGGTGGTGTAACTTGAACGAGGTCGGTGAAGCTCATTCCTTAGTTCCTAGTTGTGGTCACTACAGGTTTTGTCCCTAAAAAGCCCACCCTAACCGATATCAGGACCAATCGACCGCTTCGCGGTAAGATCTTTAGGGACACGCGGAGAGATCCTCGGTTGACGCTCCGGCCGCCTAACGCGTAACCCGCGGGATTAATAAGCGGATAGCTCCGAACGGACGACATGTCACTCGTCTCCCCAGATGATCTGTCAATGCCTAAGTGAGGACTATTCGTGGGCGGTAGCTTACCCTAACCTACACGTGTCTGCATCCTGCATGACTGTATGCATTCCTAGTTATGTGTAGCGTGTTTGCAAACAACCCAAAATAAAACACTAAAAAATCTGGATTCAACCACGCTAACTTATTCAACCGCACCCAATTCCGTTTTCGAAAAATACATCATCTTTCAAAACGATCTTCTAAGCACCGATACTTCGGTCAAGTCGTGATTTTCTAAAAAGGGAAAAAACGTTTTTTTAGATACCGTCATCATGGCAAATTTTACACTCAGCACCTTCGAAAAAATATAATATTTTCAATGCCATCACCTTGGCCAAATTAAAACCCGTCAACAACAAATACCGTTAATACCGCCGAGACTCCCGATCAATGCAATCAAGGTGCACCAAACGGTTACATTTCATTTCAAGAAAAAAAAGATTTTTTTTACACGCAAACCGTCAAAACGACCAAAACTTCAATTAATGAAGTCGAGGAACTCAAAAAACGGTCACACTTTCAAAACATTTTTTAATGCACCCCCCCCCCCCCACCGTTAAATGCTAGTTAACGCAATCAACGAACGTGGGTTACTAGTTTTAAGAGTTCTCCTAAAAAATGAACGAAAGTGTTTTAAAATACTATTCACCACCTAAATCCCTCACTAAGGATTTGGTCACACTTTTAAGAACACTGTCATTAGACCTCACGCTCTACCATGAGCGTCACGTACACCACAAGTATCGAACTAGCTAATTAATAGTAGTTTCGATAAAAGCATCACGTAATCATTTTCAAAACCGGTTCCCCTAAAGAATTGTGTTCCTTTCAAAAAAAAGAAACATTTACATTTTGTCATCGCCGGCTTCCCGACGCACACACATGGCAACGCACTTCCACGTCACGGCGATGTCGACCCGCCATCGTTACACTATTTCTACAAACCATCCTTTTCAAAAATTTTTGCAAAATTGGTCATTTTCGGAAGAAGCATATATCAAAATTCTTTGATCCTGAGCCGGGATCGCGATCAACCTCTTACGTCGTGCAACCGTGTGTTTAACTGTCTATGTTAGTCACTAGGATCGCCTCTACTCGGGGTCTTACATTTTAGGTCGTCTCATTTCGAGAAGTCCTCCTTAAAC
Source organism: Agrostemma githago (assembly GCA_958450325.1). Classification (NCBI taxonomy): domain Eukaryota; kingdom Viridiplantae; phylum Streptophyta; class Magnoliopsida; order Caryophyllales; family Caryophyllaceae; genus Agrostemma; species Agrostemma githago. Next base: position 54,093,206 of record OY288243.1, read on the forward strand.
CTCACCACCGAGGTTTGTGTCAAATCGTCTCGTTGTAGAGACCTAAGATTCATTAGGCGTTTCGCCGAATACACCAAGAGTCTAAAGCACCCGAGTCCCTAAGCCAGTGACCACGCAACCACACGGGTCAAAGGTCTCATTTCCGCGTCGCTCAATCGCGAGCATCCTTCGAGTCTCCAAGACGTCTGATAGACGTCATTTTGTTAGTCATTTTACCCGCATTTATATCTCTATTTATCTCGATTTTCTGTGCTTAAACCGCTATTTAGCTCATATTAGAAATTACTTACTAATTAGTATATTTATTATAGTTATTTGTTAATAATGTTATATTTCGAGATATGGGTACTGCTTTTTGTTGATTTGATTTTGTAGGATTTGGAGCGGGAATTAGCGCGAAGAAACAGATCAAAACTGAGTTAAAGTAGCCGAGTAAATGATCGAGTCAAACTCGGAATTGACTTGACGAAGACTCCCTCCTGAAACCCTAATCCACCGTATTACTTGCTCCTACTCTCCTAGTGCTGTTTACTCATCCCTTACCTCAAATCAGCAATTCCTTCGCATCTCCATCATTTTATCACCCCTCATCACAACCATCATCAACCACCATTAACCCTTGAATCACCACCTCTAATAACCACTTCACAGCCAACCCAAATTCGGCAGCCCCTGCTCCGTCAAACTCCACCGTTCCTGCGAACTTTCCGTCGCCGTCGCAGCTCCTTTTCCTATGACCACTGTGCTCCTCCTCTGTATCCACCGTGAGCCACCACCGCGCCCAGCAGCAGCCGCCGGCACCGCTGCCCTCAGTCGCGCTGGTCCGACCACCATGGTCGACTCCTCCAACTCCGACGACCAGCTCGCCCAGCTCCGACCACCATCATTTTCCGACTCCATCTTGACCCAGCTCCGTCGCCTCCATTCTCCGGCCACCTGCCATCTTCCTCTCGCTACTCTGCTCTACTCGACCTCCGGCATCGACCCATCTCCAGCGTAGCACTTCACCAACCTCCGACCACCGTAGTCGCCCAACTCCGGCCAGCCCAGCTCCGGCGATTAATTTCGACCTCCAACTACGTCTTGGTGTTAGTTCCATTGAAGTGGGTTCAATTTTCAATTGATTAAATTGGAAAAGATGGAATTGAATTGGATTGCAATGGACTATTTTACCCTTCATTAATGAGGTGGCACTTGACTTTTGTTGACTGAAAATGAAATACTGAGTTTTGAGAGGGAGCAGTATATAAAGCAAAAGGTGAAAAACCCTCTGGGGGGGGGGGGGGGGGTGTTACAGAAGACAACAGCAGCAGGCCGAACAGTAGAAGTAGGGTAGCAGTAAGATTAGGAGGTTAATTTTTCCTCTCTTAATTCTTCTCATTAGTTTAATCCTAGTTGTATTAGGTTAATATTGGTTTAATTATTTGGGTTAATCTCCGGCACTAATTTCTCAGTCATTTATGCAATTTGTCTTTCCAATTTGGTATATTTTCTTCTCCCTTTGTCTTTATTGTTCATCTTTTATGTTTATTAGTTTTTAGATTATTTAATCGCTTAATTAGTTTAAAGTTTTCATCTTTATTATTTTCTCATGTTTAATATTATGATCTGAGTAGTGGGTAGTTTAATTAATTTGGTTTAAATCATGTTTGAGTAGTTAATTTTTAGGGTCGAGGAAGACTCGGTTTGTCTCGTTTTGTGGGTTTGTTGTGTGTTTATTATCTTGTTTATTATTGTTGGTATTCTCCATTGATTGTGATTTTTTTATGATTTACTTGTCTTGGCCGCGATAGGTGAATCGTATTTCGTCGAGCTTTCTTTGGGGTGGGTCGACCTAGTAATAAGTGCGAGAGCCCGTTATGAGGACCGTCCCGGGTAGATAGAGACTCGAGAGAGACCCTTTATCTTCCCCATTACCGACCGTAATCGACTCGTTTGTGAACTCCGTTAACTCCCTTTAGACTACCTCGTTGACCTTGACCCTAACCCTTTTTATCGTATTTATTTTCTTTGTTTGTTTGACTCGTTTAGCTCGTTAGTTTAGAACCTTCTTCCGACCAAAAATATTTCTTCTCTTTTGAATAATACCTTAGCTTGACCGAGACCCTTCTCTAGCTAGACCGTCCTTGTGGAATTCGACCCGACTTACCCTCGACTACCCAAGTTTAGGATTAGTTGGTTTTTATTTTGATCAATCGGGATTCACGACAATTCCCCGTCCGTCAAATTGGCGCCGTTGCCGGGGACGGTGCTAAGTTAGATATTTATTTTAGTTTGGTTTTGGAATTAGTCTTTCATTGTTTTTTTTAAATATTAGTCGATAGCCTGTCTTGTATATACTTGTGTGTTTTTGTGTTTCTCTTATCTCTTTTCTTGAATCTCTTCTCTTCTTTCTTATCTATAATGTCTTGTCTTGCCGATCATAGTAGACCAGATCCCGACTTGTTTGGCTAACCCATTAATATTAGGGTTTTTGAGGGTCCTTACTTCGATATTGAGCCTTATTATATTGATTTGGTGGAGCGCGATGCCTTTCATGGGCTTGAGAGTGAGGATGTATATGGTCTTCTTGAGAATTTTGTGGACTTGTGTTGTGTGTTTAAAAGGGAAGGAGTGCCCCTTGATACCATTAAGCTTAATTGTTTCCATTTTTTCTTAAGGATGGAGCTAAGAGATGTTTTCGCTCACACCCTCCAAACACCTTCACCTCTTGGAACCCACTAGTCCTTGCATTCTTTAGGAAAATTTTCCCTCCCTCGAAGGTCGCCAAGTTTAGAGATGAGATTCTTAGCTTTGAACAAGGCGAGTTTGAGAGTTTGAGTGAGGCTTGACATAGTTTTAAGGGTTTATTGAGAGCTTGTCCAATTCATGAATTCCCACTTTGGCTAACCACTTCGACCTTTCTTCAAGGTTTGCTTCCTCACAGTAGAGACTTGATCATGTTTTCTTCCGAAAGAAAATTCAATGATTTGGAGGATGATGAAGTTTCGGGTTTAATTGAAAGAGTGGCTAGTGTCAATGATCAATGGGGATTTGTGAGAGTGAGACCTCAAGTGAGAGAACCTAGAGTTAACCCACTGTGGACATGACATAGGTCCACCCCGACGCGGCCACGCGTGGATTTGGGGAGGCGAATAAATCTCCATATGATATGGGTCGAATTGAAATTTAAATCAAAGTTGGAGTCGCCACCGAACTTTGTGGGAGTTCGGGCCCGTTCGAACCCACTCTATGTTGTTGTGGGCCATGCACAAAGTATGGCCCATTTCCGATGTCAGAGTTTATTGGGTTCGTCCCTTAGCATTTGATACCGATACCGACATTATCGGATATCGTGTATTGAATGACTCTCGTGTGCCAATGGATTCGGGCATCCGGAAACCATGGTTCTGAGTAAGGGGTGAGGGTACGTGTTGGGAAGTTCACAAAGACTGTAAGTTGAATTCCCGTGTTTAGGGCTGGTAACTGGTTTAAATGTTTTTGAAAATGTGGTGCTAGGTTGTAAGTGGCTTTGATGTTTTGACATCTGGAGCTTAATTTTGTGGAGCTAAGGCCTCGAGGGTAAGGTATTGTAATGTGGTAGGAAAGAGGGAAGTCGAGTAAAAATGACTCGGACTTCGATCAGGGTAGGTTGATAATGCGGGATCTGGTTTCCATGTCTTGCCCTTAATGGTTAGGGTGTATCCTATGGAGCTTGAATCCTCAAAATTCCAGGTTGTCTCTTAGCCTAGGTCTCGAGAAGGTCTTGAGGGTTGTAATGCGGGAAGGCTAGATGTGGTGTCATCTGACCAACTTGATTGTTTCTCCCCTATTCGATGGTATGAGTATTGATAATTTTGAATTGACCGTTTTCACTACAGTCATGGGTTTTTGAATATTTTTTTGGTTGACCTCTTAGCCCCGGTCTTGGGATTCTTCACTTGGATTGACCGTTTAACCTTAGTCATGGATGCCTCTTTTTTGATGATGGCCTGCTTTTTTGTTTTGGCCTTTTGTTTTTTTTCTCTTGGACTTTTGCTTTTTTTTGTCCAACTTTTTTTTCTCCTTGTTCCGTTGGTCAGACTAACACCTAAGGTAGGGATTGGTCGATCCTATTGGAAGGGTGTTTATTGTGGGAGATGGGCTTGCCTCCCGTCTTGAACCCAAACTAGGAGACTACCTAAATTTGTCATAGGATTCGATACCGCTCATGCTAGGGGTAGTTATGTGGCTTTTCTATACCAGACATGGAATACGGGTTCGGTCTCCTGCAGTCATTATAGATGTGCCTATAATAGTCACGTGCGTGTGCTCACAGTGTATAATGGTGTTCATCATGTTCACGGAAACACATAAGAAAAGCATATAGTAGGGATAGAATATTGAAAGCTAATTTTATTGAATTTTGGAAAGAGGATAGAATGCAAAAGACTCTGACTCTGATTTGGAAATGAGGATGTAGGGTATCCTAGACTCGGACTCAGACTTAGACTCGAATCAAATCCGGACTCGGATGCTCGGTTGGTTGTTTTTTTTGGTAAGGTCTTTGATTGGGGAGAACGACGGGTGCCACGACTCGCCTAAACTCGGCTTTGCGTAAATGCAAGAGAATGAGTCAAACTAGACATGGCCCGGGATGACGGAAATGACTAAGATTCTTTGGCCGGGATACTTAAACGTTAATTCAGACAAAGTAACGACTGCGAATTAGACTCGAACTAGATAAGGGTGAGTCCGAAAATGGGACGACCATGTTTGACCGCGTCGCGTGCTCGGACCAACCGTGGTGACCTAAACCTAGGTGACTCGAGTATTCGTAGCATAAGTATGACTCGAAGAAGGCATCGTAAGGACGCCAGTGCAGAATGGACGTAAGGTACCCCTTAAGGTGACCGTGGTTGACTGCTCGGGTGGAGGACAACCCCCGAGTGAGACTAAAGACTCTGGTAGGACTTAGATGGTGTGACATCTAAGTGACTCGAAAGTGAGGTACGTGAGATGACACGTGTAGGACACGATCCTTAGAGCAACCGTGATCGATCACTCTGCTGAAGGGTAGCCCCCGAGTGAGGAAAAGCCTGAAAAGGAAATGACTCGGAAAGGACACCTAGACGGGTGACTCGTGAAAGGTGGGCCTCCCTTAGGATTCGGCAGGTGGGCCGAGTCCTGTTTGAAGGAAGGTTCACGTGAGATATTCCCCAGACTTTGGACTCGATTGTGTTAACGGGCCATCCTTTGTAGGAGTATGTCCTACACAGGTGGGCCTTGCGTTGGTAAAATAAGGCGGACTGGGATAGGGAGGAAACCCGTGGTATAAGATCGACGGAGTTTCGACGCTAAAGACCTCGATGACTTATGACACGACCCGACACTGCTGAATACGGGAAGTCCTAAGAAAAGGGAGATTTTGAAATAGATTTTTTTGAAAGCCCGAAAAAAATTCGGGGGATGGCCCGGTTTTTTTTTTCAAAAAAAAACGGAAATTGAACCGGGCGACGGTTTTGCAAGTTCGAAAATAATTTTGAGTTTTAAATTGGGCATAATACCGGCTAGAAAAAGGGCTATTTTGATTAAAATCGTAAATCCTAAATTCGATATATGCCCGGGGTTTTGAAATTGAATATTTTGAAAAGGATGCAATTTTTGAAAATGACGGTTGTTTAAAAAGGATGTAGATCAAGCAACACGTAGTCATGGAAATAGTATAACGCGTACGACACCATGTATGCTCTTAAACTAAGTCTCGGTCAGTCTATAAAAGGTCTATACCAGTGTATATAGCCCATTCGAGAATCGGGGCGGACTTCCTAAGTCGAGTTGAGCTTAGAACATGCCGTAAAACCCATACAAATCTGCTATGAACACCTTTTGACATATCCAATTTGGATTACATCAATGGTATAGTGGGACGTCGGTCACCAGTACCGGCCCGGGAAAAGATGGGGTTATGCATGAACCGTAAAACTAAAATGCGTATTGTACTAGTCAAACGATTGCTATTCGAGTCTCACCCAGAGGATGCCGATGGTAAGTCACGCATCAGTTAATCCCCAGCGGAGTCGCCAAATTGTGGACATGACATACCACGCGCGGATTTGGGGAGGCGAATGAATCTCCATATGAGATGGGTCGAATTGAAATTTAAATCAAAGTTGGAGTCGCCACCGAACTTTGTGGGAGTTCGGGCCCGTTCGAACCCACTCTATGTCGTAGTGGGCCGTGCACAAAGTATGGCCCATTTTCGATGTCAGAGTTTATTGGGTTCGTCCCTTAGCATTTGATACCGATACCGATACCGACATTATCGGATATCGTGTATTGAATGACTCTCGTGTGCCAATGGATTCGGACATCCGGAAACCATGGTTCTGAGTAAGAGGTGAGGGTACGTGTTGGGAAGTTCACAAAGAACACCCAACCCCGCCTGCACATTAGCGGCCTCTACTAAGATATCGTTTGATTTTGAAATACGCATGTTACTAATACGATGAATGATATGCAAACATTGTTTTGCCTAGACATGTGAGAATTTGAATGGGTTGCTAAGCCGATTTAATGCATCTAAATTAACGTCAAAGTTGTTTTAGCATGCGAGGTTCATTTTAGTATAATAAAACAAACAATGAATAAAATACAAAGACAAAGAACAAACGGGTTAGTAATGGTTTGTAAATTGAATAAACGATGTAAATATGATATGATGCATGGTTTTGAAAAGATAGTTTTGCTAAATCGCGTATAAATATTGATGATTTATACTCGACTCAAATTTTCGATATTCGTCACATTCGACACTTGATTATGAAATCAATATCGAATATTCGGAATGATTTTTAGAAAAGGTGATTATGAATAGTTTGAAAATTGAATTAAAATAAATTCTCTCCGCGTTGAAATCGTCGTATATTTTAAAGGACTATGTGACGATTATCTTAGCATCAACGAGATTGATTTAGTTCTTCTGGATACGATATTGGACTATAGAGTTGATATCATATTTTTAAGAATGATTGTTTTGTATAAAATTAGATTGTAACGATAATATCGATATTAGAGACGAGAAAAGAAAAGAAAAGAAAAAATCAAAAATAAAGAGTAATAAAAAAACGTGAAAGACGGAAGAAAAGAAAGAGAGAAAAGGAGAAAGCGGGATTTGTGACACCCTCAACCTACATGCTTAATTATCTCGAAAACGGACTCGTAGTAGCGGCCTAGGCGCGGGAGCGTTAAGATGTATATAGGTGAGTTATGGTGTGTATGGTTAGGGAGGGGATTTGACGAGTTTTGCTCTCGGGTTTGTATCTGGTTTGCCTAAAATTGCCTAGAATTTTAGGTTGTAACTGGTCGGGAATCCTATAGGATTTCTAGAGGAAAGATCGGCATATAATTGATAAATGTAGTTTGTAATGCCTAATTTGTTGTGTTTTGGTCCCATTTTCCTTGTGGAATCGCTCCTTGGGAGCGGTCTATGGATTACTTATGCTTCCTTTAGTTCGTTTTAGGTTCCCGAGACCATTCATGAAGAGTTGGAGCGATTCCGACTCAATACATACACTTTTCGGAGCCAACGAAGCGAAGGAACGATCACTCGATGCCTTGGATTCGACCCCGAGACCTTGGGACCCAATCCCGAGCCCCTTAGACTCGATCCCGAGACCCGAGAGTCAATGAGAAGCCCATGTGAAGCAAGGGGGAACCTTAAAGATCATATTGGAGGCCTACAAGACCCATCCCCGACGGGAAGGACCTCATCTCGTCCGGGATGAGGTGCACAAAATGCACTGCGCCTGTTTTGGGTCCGTTTCGGGCGGGACCAATCCGTCCCGGTCGGGACCACTCCGTCCCGGAAGGGACCATCTCGTCCCGGACGGGATAGCCTAGCTACAGCTCCGCCTCATTTCTTTTTTTTCTCCTTACTCATTGTAACCCTATATATACCCTTCCTCTTGTATTCCTGGGTGATGTTAGACATTACCCACTAAACCCTAGACTACTTTAGCATAGATTAGCATAGATTAGCATAGATTAGAGTAGATTAGTCAGTAATTAGTCCTTAATCTAGTTAGCTAATCTTGTATTAAGGAATTCTTGAAGATCTCCACCAAGATTGACAACCTTGGAAGATTGTTTTGGGTTTTCTCTTTTATACAAGTTTTCATTCTTGCTTTCATCTTCTAGTATGGTATAATCTCTTTTCCTTTCTCTTAATCTTTGTTTCATCATTCAAGTTTTCATCTTTATATCTTGTTTATTGTTTTGTTCATCATCTTTGTTAGTTTTACATATGTATGCTCTTGTTCTTGTTTTGGTTTCTCTTGTTAGTGTTAGTTTTCCTTTAGATATGTTTGAGTAGATTCTTGCTAGGGTTATTAGGGTGATTGGTTGTGATTGTGGATGATTAGGGTGAGATGGGTGGTGCTAGTTGTTGTTTTTGTTGTTTCCCATTAACCTTGCACTCCACATGTTCGATGAAATGCTTGTGAGACTAGAGACGATCAATCCTTGTTTTTCTTGCCTCTCCTCTTGTATGTGTGTGTTTGGTTGTAGGTTTGGTAACCTCATTAGTAGCGAGAGCGTGGTGAGGGTGACCCCTAGGCCGTTTAAGTAGCGAGAGCCCGATCGGAACCTAGGCTACGAAAGCATGCTAGTAACCCCGCCTTTCCCTTTTTTATGCCCTTGACATCCATGAACCCGACCTAACCCTAGTTTCTTCTTATCGTTTTATTAGCTTCCGCTAGTCATTAGATGCTTGTTTATCCTTTTTATTTGTTGTTATAGACTATAGTTTAGTCCTTAGCCATTGCCTAGATCAGCTTGTCTTGAACCGAGTCTTTGACCGTAGCACACCTTAGTCCGACACCCCGTCCCTGTGGATCGACCCGACTTGCCCTATCTACACAGTTAGGAATAGTTGGTTATTATTTGGTGGCGGGATCCACGACAAATCCCAACCGTCAAATTGGCGCCGCTGCCGGGGACGGCGTAGTTTAGACTTTTGTGTGCTTAGTTTTAGACTTTGTTCTTGATCTTTGTGTTTTCTTCTCCTTGTGTATCTCCGTTCTACTTCTTGTGTGCTATTCTCCCTTCCTAGTGCCTCAAAAGCACTAGGCTACTAACGTTTGCTCAAGTGCTTCTAGTTCATCCTAGGTATCAAAGCAACGTTATGGAAATGGCACGTCCTAGCTTCCATCAATCGTCACGGGACAACTATGGGGCAAATGGCCAAGTCCCAAAATTTCACCAACCATATCAACCTCATCAACAATCTTACGAACGCCCTTCATATGGTTACCATGAAAGTTTTCAAGGATCATCACAACATCCTAACAACTACCAAACACCCTCACATAACCCACAACAAATAATACCCAACTTCGAGACTTGTCAAATGTTGGTCCAAATGCAAAAGAGTCAACAAGAGGCGATAATGCTATTGCAAAAGGGTCAACATGAGATGATGATTTTAATGCAAAAGAGTCAACAAGTGATGATGACTCACATACAAGGGGTTAAAGAGGAGCTCAAGGCCCAATTAGAGGTGCAAGATGCTCGCATCAATGCACTCATGGCTCGTATCACGATGTCGGCCACTCGAACTCCACAAATTGTTGGGGAAGGTTCATTTGGGCAACAAGGTCGGGTGTCTCCACAAGAAAGTTAACCCGACCATGAAGCCACGAATGAAGAAGAGAGGGTAAATCAAGAGACCATTGTTGAGTGTTGCTTGGATGGTGAAGATATGGGAAGAATGGAGGAAGTTGAAGCTTCAAGTGTCGACAATGCGGAGGGGTGTGAACATGATTCTCAAGGTAACTCTTGGGGAGCCGATGTATTGGCTATCAAATTGGATTTGTACGATTTTCTTCGTGATGAACCGGATCTTGACAATCCAAAGCCAAGTGAAGACATACCTCCTCTAGGCCATATAGACAAGGTGAGTGAAAAGGAACGCAATACTTGGGAAAAAGAGGTAGATGCCTTAGAACTCGCCTTGAATGGGAAATTGGAGGATCCTAAAGCCTCCAATGAAGAAAACTTGATGCCTTCACCTCCTTTATCGCACTCGATTCCAAGTCCCTTGTCTTGTGAGACGGTTGATGGAGAGCATCCTTGTTGGGCGGTGGAAGAGAACTCTACTCTCGACCCCGTAGAAGAAGCAACCCCCTTAGGGTGTGATCTCCCAACTCATAATGCCGAGCTTGACTCTAGACCACTATACCTACCGGATGGTCATAAGAGTCGTTGCTATCATAGTTTGGAAGACCCGGAAGATCACGAGAACCCCGAGCATAATGAAGATGATCGCTTCTTGCCTCCGACTTGGAAGCTCTTGAAAGTAGCTAGGCTCGGCCATGTGGGCTTAAATGAAGATGTTGCTAGGGCATTTGACTTACTCCTTCGAGCTCTTGATGGCTATGAAGGTGTAGTTGGTGAGAGTACCTTATTGTAAATATTTTTTTCTTAGCTTTTGTTTGTATATATGATTGATTGGACCATTTGGTTTTTAGGATTGTTAGTTTTTGTGGAAATCTAGTAATTTGGTATTTTTGATGAGCGATGTGAGGGAGGGATTTTGATGAATGTGTTTGAGCTTACTTGTAGGTGTGAAGTGAAAATGAATCTTAAAGAGGAGTGGTTATTGATAAAGCTTGGGTTGTGAGCAAGGGAGTCGGTTTTTGAAGCTTTGGACAAGCTTTTGGGGTTATAGAGGGTTAGAGGACTCTTCCCGGCCGAGAAGAATACATCCCGACCGGGAAGGATGAACCATCCCGACCGAGAAGGATGTCATCCCGATCGGGATGTGTGCACCAAAAATTGGGTTTTCTGGAGTGTGATCCCGACCGGGACGGGTGTGTCATCCCGACCGGGACCATCCATCCCGACCGGGATGATGCCGTGCTCCTTCTTTTGGCCTCTTCTATGTCATTCGAGCCCACCCAACCATTTTATATCCCCTCCCAATCTCCCTATCTATCCTTGCCCTTATCATGTGACCCCTACACTTCATATACACATATTCACCTCATTTTCTCTTCACTTTACGCCAACCTTCACATCAAAACCCACCTCCTTATACCTTTGTACTTCAACCATGCGGCCTTATTGAGAAGGAAGAGGAATAGCAATGGAAAAGACAAGCTATGTGCCATTATTGACCTTTGAGATGATGGAGCGAGTGAGTTGCTAACCGCATGGTACGACAACTATCCTTTCTTTTCCGTCTTTTATTGCTTGTCTTCTTTTGTTACTTCCCCTTCCCCTTATCATTTGTGTCATGGTGGCCCTCGGGGCCTTGGTAATGGTCGCTCCCGACTCTCGATGATGTGATTACATCGAGAGTCCTTTGAAAAATCCAAACTTACAAGATTTTCACTATTTTTGTAGGATTTAGTTGGATTTGGGCGGAATCCGGGCTAGGTGACTTGATTACACCTAGTCCTCCCCTCCCATTTCCTTTTATTTCTTTCTTTTTATTTCTTCCCCCATCCATATCTTTTCTCGTCTCGGCCCATGGTGACTTGACTACACCCCGGCCGGACGCATTATACCCTTTTCTCCACTTTATTTTTGATTTTTAGCTTTATTTTCGTAGTTTCTTTTCTTTTCCTTAGTGTCTCCACACACTACGATCGAGCATGAGGACATTGCTCGGTTTAAGTGTGGGGGAGCGATATTCTATCATAGTTAGTTTTATTTTCGTAGTTTTTCGAAAAATCTTTAAAAATCCTAAAAATTTGAATTTTTTTCACAAAAATCAAAAAGATTTTCTTTTGTGTGTTTTCCTTTTGTGTCGTTGTTTCGTATATTTATTTTGTTGTGCGTGTTTTGCCTCTCTTTTTCCTTATAGGTTGCTTGAATCACCAATAGCTTTGGAGAGCTTTCAAGACATTCGGTAACATCTTTTATCTCTTTTTCCCCTTTGTCTCTTGAGGAGTTTGGAGGAGATTGTGATGTGGTGTGCTCGGGTGGAGCTTTGTGCATACTTGTGGTTGATTTGGTGGCTTGTTTGGAAGCTCAGGGTGGTGTTTGTGTTGTTTATGTGTTCGTTTTGTTTTGTTTTTGTTTTGTTGTTTTTGCTTCTTTTTCTTTCGTTCTTTGTTGAGTCTTTGTTTTGTGATGTGTAGTTGTGTCTAGTGTGTAAAAAAAGGTTTTCGAAAACCCGGTTTAGAGGCTAGTGTGCAAGTGTTTACTTTCCCTTCCTAGTGATGTAAATCGAGTCTTGGACTTTAGTCTAGTAGAATGACCCTAAATCAATGATTTCGTTGGTTTCTTACCTTGAGTCCACCTAGCTTACTAGGGATTTACTACGGGATTTGCATTTGACCATTATGACCACCCACGGTGTGAAAAGGCCTTGGTTGTCGAGTCCCGTCCCTTAGGTGACCGTGTTTGGGGTCGTTTGACTAGTCCAAGTTTTCCCCTTTTTGTGGGTTTGAAGGGAAGGACGCTCCCCGACTCTCCCATTTCCCTACCTCCTACACATTTCCACACAAAATAAATTGCAAATTGTTGAAATCATCTTTCTTAGTTGCAAAGAAATGCCTACAACTCAAATCTAGCCAAAAGGGCAAAGAAAAGAAAAAGAAAGAAAATGAAAGAAAGAAAAGATTGAAGAAAAAGAAAAGGCACAAAAAGCCAAAAAGAAAATAGAAAAGAAGAAAAAGAAATGGCATGGCAACACACAAAGCAAAAAATGCAAAAGAAAGAAAAATGCCAAAAGAAAATCGTCTCACAAAAAGAAACCTCACATCCCAAAAATAAGCCTTTTGCCGACTATTGCCGTGAAGAGCCTACCAAAGGACCGAGTCCCTAGGAAGGATGATAGCGGTAATGGTCGGCCTTCCCTCATTTTGCAAATATTTTCACCTTTTTACTTGGACTAGTTAGGCGGTTTCGGGCATGGGACGACCCACTTGGCTCATCGCTAAAGGGGGCGGGGTCTCACTTACCTACAATGTCGACTAACACCGTGGTTCATCCTTTTTCCATCCCGCCAATCGTCCCGTAGTACGTTCTTAGAAGGTTAGGAGGAACCTAGGTAAGTTACCAACGTTTTTATTGCTTTGTTGTCATACTATTAGAGTTTAGTTCATCTCGATTCACACTATTAGCTTGGGAACGTTGTCACTTGCCTTGAGTCCTAAACCGGTGCTTATTTCACCGCTTTGTTGAGGGAAGCGGTATTTGTTTTGTCTTGGATGCAGCCGTTTGGTGTTTGTCTGTGTGTTTGTTTGTTTGTTTGTGTATTTTTTGTGTGTCCGGTTGCATCCACAGTTTTGTCGCAAGACCCCACTTGCCTTGCGGAGTGCACTTTTCCTCTAAGTGTACTCGCGTGAGTTGAAAGGGCGTAGGGTGCGCTAATACCCGCTCAGCTAGTTTAGTAGTTAGTTTGTGCTTACTCGAGGGCGAGTAAGGGTTAAGTGTGGGGGAGTTGATAAGTGTAGTTTGTAGTGCCTAATTTGTTGTGTTTTGGTCCCATTTTCCCTGTGGAATCGCTCCTTGGGAGTGGTCTATGGGTTACTTATGCTTCCTTTAGTTCGTTTTAGGTTCCCGAGACCATTCATGAAGAGTTGGAGCGATTCCGACTCAATACTTACACATTTCGGAGCCAACGAAGCGAAGGAACGATCACTCGATGCCTTGGATTCGACCCCGAGACCTTGGGACCCGATCCTGAGCCCCTTAGACTCGATCCCGAGACCCGAGAGTCGATGAGAAGCCCATGTGAAGCAAGGAGGAACCTTAAAGATCATATTGGAGGCCTACAAGACCCATCTCCGACGGGAAGGACCTCATCCCGTCCGGGATGAGGTGCACAAAATGCATTGCGCCTGTTTCGGGTCCGTCCCGGTCCGGACCAATCCGTCCCGGTCGGGACCACTTCGTCCCGGACGGGACCATCTCGTCCCGGACGGGATGGCCCAACTACAGCTCCGCCTCATTTCTTTTCTTCTCCTTACTCATTGTAACTCTATATATACCCTTCCTCTTGTATTCCTAGGTGATGTTAGACATTACCCACTAAACCCTAGACTACTTTAGCATAGATTAGCATAGATTAGAGTAGATTAGTCGGTAATTAGTCTTTAATCTAGTTAGCTAATCTTGTATTAAGAAATTCTTGAAGATCTCCACCAAGATTGACAACCTTGAAAGATTGTTTTGGGTTTTCTCTTTTATACAAGTTTTCATTCTTGCTTTCATCTTCTAATATGGTATAATCTCTTTTCCTTTCTCTTAATCTATGTTTCATCATTCAAGTTTTCATCTTTATATCTTGTTTATTGTTTTGTTCATCATCTTTGTTAGTTTTACATATGTATGCTCTTGTTCTTGTTTTGGTTTCTCTTGTTAGTGTTAGTTTTCCTTTAGATATGTTTGAGTAGATTCTTGCTAGGGTTATTAGGGTGATTGGTTGTGATTGTGGATGATTAGGGTGAGATGGGTGGTGCTAGATGTTGTTTTTGTTGTTTCCCATTAACCTTGCACTCCACATGTTCGATGAAATGCTTGTGAGACTAGAGACGATCAATCCTTGTTTTTCTTGCCTCTCCTCTTGTATGTGTGTGTTTGGTTGTAGGTTTGGTAACCTCATTAGTAGCGAGAGCGTGGTGAGGGTGACCCCTAGGCCGTTTAAGTAGCGAGAGCCCGATCGGAACCTAGGCTACGAAAGCATGCTAGTAACCCCGCCTTTCCCCTTTTTATGCCCTTGACATCCATGAACCCGACCTAACCCTAGTTTCTTCTTATCGTTTTATTAGCTTCCGCTAGTCATTAGATGCTTGTTTATCCTTTTTATTTGTTGTTATAGACTATAGTTTAGTCCTTAGCCATCGCCTAGATCAGCTTGTCTTGAACCGAGTCTTTGACCGTAGCACACCTTAGTCCGACACCCCGTCCCTGTGGATCGACCCGACTTGCCCTATCTACACAGTTAGGAATAGTTGGTTATTATTTGGTGGCGGGATCCACGACAAATCCCAACCGTCAAATTGGCGCCGCTGCCGGGGACGTCGTAGTTTAGACTTTTGTGTGCTTAGTTTTAGACTTTGTTCTTGATCTTTGTGTTTTCTTCTCCTTGTGTATCTCCGTTCTACTTCTTGTGTGCTATTCTCCCTTTCTAGTGTCTCAAAAGCACTAGGCTACTAACGTTTGCTCAAGTGCTTCTAGTTCATCCTAGGTATCAAAGCAACGTTATGGAAATGGCACGTCCTAGCTTCCATCAATCGTCACGGGACTACTATGGGGCAAGTGGCCAAGTCCCAAAATTTCACCAACCATATCAACCTCATCAACAATCTTACGAACGCCCTCCATATGGTTACCATGAAAGTTGTCAAGGATCATCACAACATCCTAACAACTACCAAACACCTTCACATAACCCACAACCAATAATACCCAACTTCGAGACTTGTCAAATGTTGGTCCAAATGCAAAAGAGTCAACATGAGGCGATAATGCTATTGCAAAAGGGTCAACATGAGATGATGATTTTAATGCAAAAGAGTCAACAAGTGATGATGACTCACATACAAGGGGTTAAAGAGGAGCTCAAGGCCCAATTAGAGGTGCAAGATGCTCGCATCAATGCACTCATGGCTCGTATCACGATGTCGGCCACTCGAACTCCACAAATTGTTGGGGAAGGTTCATTTGGGTAACAAGGTCGGGTGTCTCCACAAGAAAGCCAACCCGACCATGAAGCCACGAATGAAGAAGAGAGGGTAAATCAAGAGACCATTGTTGAGTGTTGCTTGGATGATGAAGATATGGGAAGAATGGAGGAAGTTGAAGCTTCAAGTGTCGACAATGCGGAGGGGTGTGAACATGATTCTCAAGGTAACTCTTGGGGAGCCGATGTATTGGCTATCAAATTGGATTTGTACGATTTTCTTCGTGATGAACCGGATCTTGACAATCCAAAGCCAAGTGAAGACATACCTCCTATAGGCCATATAGACAAGTTGAGTGAAAAGGAACGCAATACTTGGGAAAAAGAGGTAGATGCCTTAGAACTCGCCTTGAATGGGAAATTGGAGGATCCTAAAGCCTCCAATGAAGAAAACTTGATGCCTTCACCTCCTTTATCGCACTCGATTCCAAGTCCCTTGTCTTGTGAGACGGTTGATGGAGAGCATCCTTGTCGGGCGGTGGAAGAGAACTCTACTCTCGACCCCGTAGAAGAAGCAACCCCCTTAGGGTGTGATCTCCCAACTCATAATGCCGAGCTTGACTCTAGACCACTATACCTACCGGATGGTCATAAGAGTCGTTGCTATCATAGTTTGGAAGACCCGGAAGATCACGAGAACCCCGAGCATAATGAAGATGATCGCTTCTTGCCTCCGACTTGGAAGCTCTTGAAAGTAGCTAGGCTCGGCCATGTGGGCTTAAATGAAGATGTTGCTAGGGCATTTGACTTACTCCTTCGAGCTCTTGATGGCTATGGAGGTGTAGTTGGTGAGAGTACCTTATTGTAAATATTTTTTTCTTAGCTTTTGTTTGTATATATGATTGATTGGACCATTTGGTTTTTAGGATTGTTAGTTTTTGTGGAAATCTAGTAATTTGGTATTTTTGATGAGCGATGTGAGGGAGGGATTTTGATGAATGTGTTTGAGCTTACTTGTAGGTGTGAAGTGAAAATGAATCTTAAAGAGGAGTGGTTATTGATAAAGCTTGGGTTGTGAGCAAGGGAGTCGGTTTTTGAAGCTTTGGACAAGCTTTTGGGGTTATAGAGGGTTAGAGGACTCTTCCCGGCCGAGAAGAATGCATCCCGACCGGGAAGGATGAACCATCCCGACCGGGAAGGATGAACCATCCCGACCGGGAAGGATGTCATCCCGATCGGGATGTGTGCACCAAAAATTGGGTTTTCTGGAGTGTGATCCCGACCGGGATGGGAGCTTCCCGACCGGGACGGGTGTGTCATCCCGACCGGGACCATCCATCCCGACCGGGATGATGATGCCGTGCTCCTTCTTTTGGCCTCTTCTATGTCATTCGAGCCCACCCAACCATTTTATACCCCCTCCCAACCTCCCTACCTATCCTTGCCCTTATCATGTGACCCCTACACTTCATATACACATATTCACCTCATTTTCTCTTCACTTTACGCCAACCTTCACATCAAAACCCACCTCCTTATACCTTTGTACTTCAACCATGCGGCCTTATTGAGAAGGAAGAGGAATAGCAATGGAAAAGACAAGCTATGTGCCATTATTGACCTTTGAGATGATGGAGCGAGTGAGTTGCTAACCGCATGGTACGACAACTATCCTTTCTTTTCCGTCTTTTATTGCTTGTCTTCTTTTGTTACTTCCCCTTCCCCTTATCATTTGTGTCATGGTGGCCCTCGGGGCCTTGGTAATGGTCGCTCCCGACTCTCGATGATGTGATTACATCGAGAGTCCTTTGAAAAATCCAAACTTACAAGATTTTCACTATTTTTGTAGGATTTAGTTGGATTTGGGCGGAATCCGGGCTAGGTGACTTGATTACACCTAGTCCTCCCCTCCCATTTCCTTTTATTTCTTTCTTTTTATTTCTTCCCCCATCCATATCTTTTCTCGTCTCGGCCCATGGTGACTTGACTACACCCCGGCCGGACGCATTATACCCTTTTCTCCACTTTATTTTTGATTTTTAGCTTTATTTTCGTAGTTTCTTTTCTTTTCCTTAGTGTCTCCACACACTACGATCGAGCATGAGGACATTGCTCGGTTTAAGTGTGGGGGAGCGATATTCTATCATAGTTAGTTTTATTTTCGTAGTTTTTCGAAAAATCTTTAAAAATCCTAAAAATTTGAATTTTTTTCACAAAAATCAAAAAGATTTTCTTTTGTGTGTTTTCCTTTTGTGTCGTTGTTTCGTATATTTATTTTGTTGTGCGTGTTTTGCCTCTCTTTTTCCTTATAGGTTGCTTGAATCACCAATAGCTTTGGAGAGCTTTCAAGACATTCGGTAACATCTTTTATCCCTTTTTCCCCTTTGTCTCTTGAGGAGTTTGGAGGAGATTGTGATGTGGTGTGCTCGGGTGGAGCTTTGTGCATACTTGTGGTTGATTTGGTGGCTTGTTTGGAAGCTCAGGGTGGTGTTTGTGTTGTTTATGTGTTCGTTTTGTTTTGTTTTTGTTTTGTTGCTTTTGCTTCTTTTTCTTTCGTTCTTTGTTGAGTCTTTGTTTTGTGATGTGTAGTTGTGTCTACTGTGTAAAAAAAGGTTTTCGAAAACCCGGTTTAGAGGCTAGTGTGCAAGTGTTTACTTTCCCTTCCTAGTGATGTAAATCGAGTCTTGGACTTTAGTCTAGTAGAATGACCCTAAATCAATGATTTCGTTGGTTTCTTACCTTGAGTCCACCTAGCTTACTAGGGATTTACTACGGGATTTGCATTTGACCATTATGACCACCCACGGTGTGAAAAGGCCTTGGTTGTCGAGTCCCGTCCCTTAGGTGACCGTGTTTGGGGTCGTTTGACTAGTCCAAGTTTTCCCCTTTTTGTGGGTTTGAAGGGAAGGACGCTCCCCGACTCTCCCATTTCCCTACCTCCTACACATTTCCACACAAAATAAATTGCAAATTGTTGAAATCATCTTTCTTAGTTGCAAAGAAATGCCTACAACTCAAATCTAGCCAAAAGGGCAAAGAAAAGAAAATGAAA
Source organism: Agrostemma githago (assembly GCA_958450325.1). Lineage (NCBI taxonomy): Eukaryota > Viridiplantae > Streptophyta > Magnoliopsida > Caryophyllales > Caryophyllaceae > Agrostemma > Agrostemma githago. The sequence goes on from OY288243.1 coordinate 54,111,853, forward strand.
GAAAATGAAAGAAAGAAAAGATTGAAGAAAAAGAAAAGGCACAAAAAGCCAAAAAGAAAATAGAAAAGAAGAAAAAGAAATGGCATGGCAACACACAAAGCAAAAAATGCAAAAGAAAGAAAAATGCCAAAAGAAAATCGTCTCACAAAAAGAAACCTCGCATCCCAAAAATAAGCCTTTTGCCGACTATTGCCGTGAAGAGCCTACCAAAGGACCGAGTCCCTAGGAAGGATGATAGCGGTAATGGTCGGCCTTCCCTCATTTTGCAAATATTTTCACCTTTTTACTTGGACTAGTTAGGCGGTTTCGGGCATGGGACGACCCACTTGGCTCATCGCTAAAGGGGGCGGGGTCTCACTTACCTACAATGTCGACTAACACCGTGGTTCATCCTTTTTCCATCCCGCCGATCGTCCCGTAGTACGTTCTTAGAAGGTTAGGAGGAACCTAGGTAAGTTACCAACGTTTTTATTGCTTTGTTGTCATACTATTAGAGTTTAGTTCATCTTGATTCGCACTATTAGCTTGGGAACGTTGTCACTTGCCTTGAGTCCTAAACCGGTGCTTATTTCACCGCTTTGTTGAGAGAAACGGTATTTGTTTTGTCTTGGACGCAGCCGTTTGGTGTTTGTCTGTGTGTGTGTTTGTTTGTTTGTGTATTTTTTCTGTGTCCGGTTGCATCCACAGTTTTGTCGCAAGACCCCACTTGCCTTGCGGAGTGCACTTTTCCTCTAAGTGTACTCGCGTGATTTGAAAGGGTGTAGGGTGCGCTAATACCCGCTCAACTAGTTTAGTAGTTAGTTTGTGCTTACTCGAGGGCGAGTAAGGGTTAAGTGTGGGGGAGTTGATAAGTGTAGTTTGTAGTGCCTAATTTGTTGTGTTTTGGTCCCATTTTCCTTGTGGAATCTCTCCTTGGGAGTGGTCTATGGGTTACTTATGCTTCCTTTAGTTTGTTTTAGGTTCCCGAGACCATTCATGAAGAGTTGGTGCGATTCCGACTCAATACATACACTTTTCGGAGCCAACGAAGCGAAGGAACGATCACTCGATGCCTTGGATTCGACCCCGAGACCTTGGGACCCGATCCTGAGCCCCTTAGACTCGATCCCGAGACCCGAGAGTCGATGAGAAGCCCATGTGAAGTAAGGAGGAACCTTAAAGATCATATTGGAGGCCTACAAGACCCATCCCCGACGGGAAGGACCTCATCCCGTCCGGGATGAGGTGCACAAAATGCACTGTGCCTGTTTTGGGTCCGTCCCGGTCGGGACCAATCCGTCCCGGACGGGACCATCTCGTCCCGGACGGGATGGCCCAGCTACAGCTCCGCCTCATTTCTTTTTTTCTCCTTACTCATTGTAACCCTATATATACCCTTCCTCTTGTATTCCTAGGTGATGTTAGACATTACCCACTAAACCCTAGACTACTTTTGCATAGATTAGCATAGATTAGAGTAGATTAGTCGGTAATTAGTCCTTAATCTAGTTAGCTAATCTTGTATTAAGGAATTCTTGAAGATCTCCACCAAGATTGACAACCTTGGAAGATTGTTTTGGGTTTTCTCTTTTATACAAGTTTTCATTCTTGCTTTCATCTTCTAGTATGGTATAATCTCTTTTCCTTTCTCTTAATCTTTGTTTCATCATTCAAGATTTCATCTTTATATCTTGTTTATTGTTTTGTTCATCATCTTTGTTAGTTTTACATACGTATGCTCTTGTTCTTGTTTTGGTTTCTCTTGTTAGTGTTAGTTTTCCTTTAGATATGTTTGAGTAGATTCTTGCTAGGGTTATTAGGGTGATTGGTTGTGATTGTGGATGATTAGGGTGAGATAGGTGGTGCTAGATGTTGTTTTTGTTGTTTTCCATTAACCTTGCACTCCACATGTTCGATGAAATGTTTGTGAGACTAGAGACGATCAATCCTTGTTTTTCTTGCCTCTCCTCTTGTATGTGTGTGTTTGGTTGTAGGTTTGGTAACCTCATTAGTAGCGAGAGTGTGGTGAGGGTGACCCCTAGGCCGTTTAAGTAGCGAGAGCCCGATCGGAACCTAGGCTACGAAAGCATGCTAGTAACCCCGCCTTTCCCCTTTTTATGCCCTTGACATCCATGAACCCGACCTAACCCTAGTTTATTCTTATCGTTTTATTAGCTTCCGCTAGTCATTAGATGCTTGTTTATCCTTTTTATTTGTTGTTATAGACTATAGTTTAGTCCTTAGCCATCGCCTAGATCAGCTTGTCTTGAACCGAGTCTTTGACCGTAGCACACCTTAGTCCGACACCCCGTCCCTGTGGATCGACCCGACTTGCCCTATCTACCCAGTTAGGAATAGTTGGTTATTATTTGGTGGCAGGATCCACGACAAATCCCAACCGTCAATAATATGCCTAGTATTGATGAAATTCCGGGTTGTAATTTGTGTGTCGGGATTGGAATTGTTGTGTTGATGTTGTAATTGATGTCGGGAATTGTGTGTATCAATTGATTGTGAATGTATGAATTGTCTTGTGTAGGAAGGTGTATTTATAGGAGAGGTTTCCTGGCTTGGATGGAAAGAGACTCCTGTTTCAGATAGGAAAAGGCTTGCTTCGGGAGGAAGAATTAAGCGGTTTAGGAGAAGTAGGATTCCGTCTTTTGATAGGAAAAGGTTGCTTGTAAGGGAAGAAAACACCCGATTGTGGCTGATTTTTTGTAGGTGTTTTAGCTCAAACCAGACTCATGGGGTGACACGGCTGGTTTGTGTGTCTTGAAAATATCTTTGACCGGGTTTTGACTCGGTCGCTAAAAGACGGTTTTGCCCATGGTGTCGGATTCGACCCAAATTAGTCTTATTTGACTCGAAATGACCCACTGGGCCTGATTTTGAGGTCTGTTTTGTGAGATTTTTACTCCGCTAAAAGCTCGCGCCAGTTACTATTGATTCCGAGTCCAAAATCGAGTGTATTAAGTCATGTTTACGTCCGATCATCATCGGGTGTTTTTTGGAAACTGCTATAGACACCTGGCGGTCAAAATGTGGGTGTCTACACCCACCTATGCTTTATTTGCAACATGATTTGAGTGATAGGGTAGACTCTTATTCTCTCGATATTATGCATGATTCTCCTATTTGTCAAGCTTCTTCTCCCTTTGTTGTGAATGCTATGCATGCTATTTCATCTACTTATGCTTCTTGTGGTGATTTGGGAACTACTTTATATGCAATTCCTTCTTGTTCTTTCCCACCTCTTGTTGATGATGATGATGAGGATGATGATTCGGATGTTGTTCAATATGTTCCCCAAACCCCTTTGAATGTGTGGACATGACGTAGGTCCACCCCGACGCGGCCACGCGCGGGTTTGGGTAGGCGAATGAATCTCGTGGTGAGATTGTTCTCGGGTTCGAAATTTAAGTCAAAATGGAGTCGCCACCGAATTTTGTGGTTATTCGGAACCATACGAGCCCACTCTATGTCGTCATGGGCTCTACACAAAGTAAGCTCACTTCGATTTCAGAGTTCATTGGGCTCGTCCCTTTGCATTGCAATATCGATACCGTATAAACCGGCTTTCGTATATAGAATGACTCTCGTGCGCCAAGGGTTTCGGACATCCGGAAACCAAAGGTTCTGAGTAAGGGGTGAGGGTACGGGTTGGGAAGCCCACTAAGGACACCCAACCCCGCCCGCACATGGCGGCCTCTACTAAGACATCGTTCGTGTTCGTGTGAGCGCGCTAGTAAAACGATTAAATGATATGCAAACAGCGTTTTCGGGCTAAGCATATGAATAGTATGTTAACTACCTCATTTAATGCATCTTGATTATAGTCGAAATGATTTAGCATGCGAGGTTCATTTATAAAGCGATAAGCAAGTAAATAAATGAAACTCGACCCCGTATGTAAACTAGACCGAAAAATGTGTAAACGGACTAACCTCGTTTAAATATACACTATGTTGTACATCAAACGAAGGACGGAGACATAGGGCCTAGGCGTGATGCTAGCCCGATCCTATGCCTCGATGCCTTGTCCCGACTTATCACGTCGAAAAATCGATCAAAGTCGCCCTACGTGTCGTGGTGTGCATGGTTTTGAAAATAGGACAGTCACGTGATAGTCTTTACACGTGATGACTAATGTCGATAAAAAAGACGAGGCTTGAAAGTATGTGTCAAGGCCCTCGGTTACTGGGCTACAGGACCCACTCGGTCGAGTCATAGTCTGACTCGGTCGAGTGCGTCCTAAAAGGAGTTTCTGCCCACGGTTTGGGGTGTTACGCGGTCGAGTGGCAGGTGTACTCGGCCGAGTGGCACTTGTACGAGCTATGACTCGTGTCTTTATGCGTTTTAAATCGAGAGTTGGCCGAATTAAATTAAAATATTGACGAATTTAGATTTAATTCGGTTTGCCGGTAATATAATCATGTCTCATACGATTATAATACCGTTATCGGATTTTTTGGAAAAGGAGTTGTCACGATAAACGTGAGTTTTGGAAAATGGGTTCACGTGATTGGCTTTACACGTGTCGACTAAGAGTCGTAAAAAAAGACGAGGCCTAAATGTTGCATTTAAGCTCTCGGATTACCGGGTTACAGGACCCACTCGGTCGAGTCATGGTCTGACTCGGTCGAGTGTGCCCTCGAAAAGTAATCTGCCCAGTTTTATGGACACTACTCGATCGAGTGGCCTATGCACTCGGTCGAGTAGTCCCTGTACGAGTGTTAACTCGTCTCGTTTTTGAGTTGTAAAATCGACGGTCGGTCAAATTAAATACAAATATCGCATGATGTGGATTTAACTCGACCTCCGGTACTATAATCGTGTACATGTACGATTATAATACCGTTGTCGGGGTTTTATGAAAACGTTTACGTAAGAAAGTTTGAATTAGCGACAGAATGCCTCCCTCTACGTCACGACATCGAAACTAACCCTTTTGGGTTATGTGATGTCGGTTTTCGTGTCAACGGGTTCCGCACTAATTAAAATGGGATCGAATGCGTTCAACTATGATTAGTCGCGATCACGTCACGCCCTTGAGTACATTGGGGCGGGGCTCCTCGAAAGGGCTCCACCTCCGTCGTTGCTCGATCAGGGATTAGACGGATTTTGGGCGACAATTATAGTCAAACGAATCCGAAACCGAATTTTGATACTAATATATATATACGCGGTATGATAATAAAATGTTAGCAACAACGTGAATAAAAAAGTTAGTATGCGAAAATGTAAAGTGTTAGGTTGTTAGAGTTAGTGTTAGGATTACAATACTAGTATAGGCATAAAATCAACGATACAAACATAAACAAAAGTAACAAAGATTGAAATGGGGTTTAGGACACCCTCAACATACATGCTTAGTAGGAACCTCGGAAATGGACTCGCGAATAGTGACGGGACTATGGAGTATCGAGGATGTATGTGAGTTATGGTGTGTGTAGGTGAAAATGTCGGTTTTTCGAGGGACAAGGGACTCGGTTTTTGATGTGTGTTTGCTTAGGGTTGTAGTGTGTGAAGTATTGGAGGATTAGGGTAAGAATGTAGGGTAATTTTGCATTAGTAAAATCTTTTTTTTAAATGCAAAGGGCTTGAGGGGGGTATTTATAGAGTTTACCCCACGACCTAGGGTCACTCGATCGAGTGGCCCTAGTGCACTCGGTCGAGTGCCCTAGAAAATGGGCCTGATCCGTTTTTTGACGCTCCACTCGACCGAGTGGGTCAATCCACTCGATCGAGTGGATCAGGTAATCCGAGCTAAAATAGGAAGGAATTGATATTGTTGTTTTGATATCTTTTTTGAAATGGATTTGGGCGCCAGCTTCTAGAAGGACCCCCTTAGGCTGATTTTTGTGGCGGGTTCGTCTTTGACCGGGTTTTGACCCGGTCGCCAAAAGACGGGATTTATTTTTGGTGTCGGTTTTGGCCCAAATTAGTCTTATTTTGCTCGGAACGACCCACTGGGCCTGAATTTGAGGTCTGTTTTGTGAGGTTATGACTCCGCTAAAAGTCCATGTCAGATATTACTGATTTCGGGTCCAAATCCGAGTATACTAAGTCACGTTTGCGTCCGATCATCATCGGGTGTTTGTCGGGAACTGCTATAGACACTAGCAGGCAAAATGCGGGTGTCTACAGAGCCCCCACTCTGACTGAGGCTTGGACAAGGCGAAAGTCAGAGTAGCTACCAGGCCAATCGAGGATTACGACCTGGCAGCCTTTCGGTCGGGTCGTTTATAGTCCAGTAGACTTGCGTGAAGGGCTCGCCAGCCATAAGCAGAGGGTCATACCTGTCCTGCCGGTGGTAGCTCCGTTGGGGAGTAGAACTTGCTTTTGAAGGTGTAAGAGTACCCGTATGCTGATACATCATGGCTTTGACTGTAGTATTCTGGGATAAGTGCTGACTCACGCTGGGGAGCGAAGTGGTTGCGCGGGGACTTGCTTCTGAAGTCTTGGGGTGTACCTGTATGCTGACACATGACGAATTGCATGTAACACATAGGCAAAACACCGACTCGTGCTGGGGAAAAGTGCCGGATTAAAAAGCTGAAATTTTTGAGAAAGATTTTTTTTTTTTTTTGAACTTAAGGAATTTTTAGAAAGGATTTAGGAAAGCTCAGGATAACTAGATTCCTATTCTGGGTTGAAGTCAGGCCTGCACACATTGGGGCCCAATTTTGCTGAGGAGGCAGGGTTAGTCAGGGTTACTGCCAGGCTTCCCTATTATAAATACAGGTCTCCCTGCTTCAGCTTACTGCATCTTAAATCAAAACTCTTCTTCTCTTAAAATCTCTCAGTCTTTTCACGAGAAATTAAGTTCCTGCCATGGGTATTGAGCATCTCACTTCAATGCTTTTTGCCTGGTCCCAGCACTTTCGGGACGAGGATAGGATTCAGCTGACCCAAATGGGGATTACCAGCCTGTTTCCTCTTAGGCGTCTGGTGCCTGATTCACACTTTTTGGATGCTTGTTTGGCGCTTTGGGATACTACCCACCACGTCTTCGCGTTCCCGCGGGGAGAAATATGCCCTCTTCCCGAGGAGATCGCAGCCATTGGAGGTTGGAGCCCTGTTGCTCGTCCTGCCATCCCTCCGTTCTACCCGGACCCGAGGAGAAGACTGAGGGACTTCCTAGGTCTGTCCCATGCTGAGACAGATCGAATGGTGCGGGGAGATACTGTCTCCCTCTTCGACTTGGCTGACAAGTTTATGAACAGCCAGGATGTAAGGGCTACGCCTTCTCACCGGCGTAGGGCTTTCGCGTTCTGCATGCTGCACCGCTACGTCTTTGAGGGTCTGATGGATGCTGACTCATGTGTGGGTCAAATTAGGCTAATTGGAGTGGTTGACCAGATGGAGACTGGTCATAGCCCTGCTTGGCTAGCCACTGGGGAACTTATCATGGGTCTGGATGCTAGGCGACTTGACCCAACCCGGCAACTGACGGGAAGCACCCTTATTCTGCAGGTAAACGTCTCTCAATTTTTCAATTTTGCTTCGCGCGATTTTTTTTGTTTCGCGGTTTCTTGAAGTCCGTAAGTCACTCGATCGAGTGGACCTATCACTCGATCGAGTGATGTCTGCAAAGTGCTTCTGTTGGTCTGTGAAGGGCTTACTCGATCGAGTCAGATGGTGTACTCGATCGAGTGTCATACCTGACGAGCTTCTGATTGTCTTAGGGGGCCTCACTCGATCGAGTCAGATGGTGTACTCGATCGAGTGGGCTGTAGCGAACCATTCCGTTATTCATAAATTCCGTGTGTACGTTTTCAGGTCTGGCTGTCGGAGCGCTTATCGATCATAGAGCCTCCTCCGAGCGTTCCCAACTACCGTAGCAGCCAACTCAGTTCTAGGGGGCGCCGGATAAGCTCGAATCACCATATAAATCGAGCTTACTGGGACGAGGAATTGGTGTTCCATGGTGGCCCGTTGATTAGGTGGACGGTTGCTTGGTGGTTCCTTTCCAAGCTGACGGGGTTGGCCAAGAGGGACCAGGCTCGTTACCTCGTGATCCTGTCTCTTGACTAGACAGTTCACATCTACCCGGACCGCATTCTGAGGCAGTTCGGTTCATCTCAGCGCATTCCTGAGACTGAAGCCATTATCAGCGTCTCGCTCCAACTGACGGACGCTATGTGCGACACCTGGTTGCAGAGGTGGTTTACTCGTCCTACATGGACTATTCCCAACCCTTGCCAATCCGCTTGGGTTTCTCGAGCCTACGAGAAGTGGACTTCTGAGAAGTCCGAGGAGGCTCGCAAAGCTTTGAAGGTCGATGAGGCCTTCGAACTGGTCCGTCGGGAGACGGCAAAGGACAATAGGGGATTCTACGATGAGGGAGAGACCCCTGCTACCTTAGTCCGATTAGAGTCGGGTCTTAAGTCACATACTAAGACTCGAGCTAAAGATGCCGGTGCTAGTGGCACTCGGGGCGGCAAAGCCCCCAGACTGACTTGGAGAGGCGACTTGGGCCAAGACTGGCGGCCCGGGACCGACTAGGTCCGCGCGACCGGCTCCCTGAGCCCGTGAGGGCCCGACTCGGGCCTATCGAGATGGATGAGGACTCGAGTTCCAAGAAACGAGTCCGGGCTAAAGAGGTTCCTGTGGTGATTCGGGAACGCTCTCCTCCGCGTCGTCGTCAGTGGACGGCCAAGGAGGCCAAGGACAAAGGGAAGGGCAAGATGCCCTAAATGCTGAGTCCTTAGTTTTATTATTTAAATATTATTATTATTTTGTCGTGTGTTTTTTTTGTAGTTTTTTTTGAATTCCTGCACTTGTAATTTTCCCAAGCTTTTTGGGATTTTTTTTTGATAATTAAAAAAAGGAATTTTATTATTAAAACCGTTCCTGTCTTTTCTCGATTGCATTGGTTGTGCCCTTTTGAGGGGCTGCCTACGTATCCGCAATTAGCAGAATCAAACCAAACGTAGTTCAGGCTTAGGAAATTGCAATCTCGAATTACACCAAGACTATTGGTTCAAGATGTTTTGCGACAGTAGAATAAATAATTCTAGCTCATCGACTTGCTTTTTGTAAAATAAATGATTTTGATAAAAATTGCTAATGACATTGAGAAATGGCTAAGGGTAGTAGCGCTTCAGCTGATCCAGGTTGGTTGGGTTGACAAACTCATTCCCGTCCAGGTCCGTCAGCATTACTGCCCCGCCTGATAGGATTTTCTTCACCAGGTATGGCCCAGCCCAGTTGGGTTTGAATTTTCCCCTTGGGTCAACTGGTAGCAAGGCTCGAACAGACTTAAGGACTAGGTCCCCTTCCTTAATGTTCCTGGGCCTTACTCGCTTGTTGAAGGCCCGTTGGATCCGTTTCTGGTATATTTGGATATTGTTGAGAGCGCGGGACCGTCGTTCGTCTAGTAGAACCAACGAATCGTACCGTGCTCGGACCCAGTCAGCTTCGGGTACTTGGCTTTCTAGCAGAATTCTGAGGGACGGTACCTCTAACTCAACTGGTTGGACTGCCTCCATCCCATAGGTTAGGTAGTATGGTGTCGCTCCGGTTGCGGTGCGAATTGATGTCCGATACCCCCATAGGGCAAAAGGTATTTTGTCGGGCCAGTCCCGATAATTATCAGCCATCTTTTTGAGTATGGTGACAATCGTTTTATTAGCTGCCTCTACTACTCCGTTTGTTTGGGGACGGTACGGCGAGGACGTGTGCCTTTGAATTTTGTATTTAGCCAGTAAGGTTGTCGTCTCAGCTTGGAAATGAGTTCCATGATCACTGATAAATTCATGGGGGATTCCATACCGACATATTATCTTGTTTTGGATGAATTTGGCGACATGTTTGGCATTGAGGATGCGATATGATTCAGCTTCGACCCATTTGGTGAAATAGTCGATAGCTACCAAAATGAAGCAATGTCCGCCGGTACCGGAGGGATTCACCTTCCCGATTATGTCGATACCCCATGTCGAGAACGGCCAAGGTGACGTCATGGTATAAAGCAGAGACGGCGGCATATGTTGCACATTGCCAAAGATTTGACAGTTATGGCAATGTTTGACATAAAATTGGTAGTCGGCCTCCATGGTGTTCCAGTAATACCCGAGCCTCATGATTTTTCGGACCAGCATGTGAGCATTCATGTGTGGACCGTTTTCGCCATCATGTACTTCGGCCATTACTTTCTCGGGATTATATTTGTCGACACAAAGGAGAAGAGCCCCCTGTGCTGTCTTTTTGTACAACTGCCCGTCATCAGTACGGATGAACTGGGTGGCTAGCCTTCGTAAGGCCTTCTTGGCTCGACCCTCGGCCCCGGGAGGATACTCTCCACTGGTCAGGTATGTTAACACAGCCTGGTACCAAGGTTCGGGATCAGTGATCTCGATGTCTTCGATGTCATGGATGTACGCCGGCTCAGATCGTCTTTCGACGCAAATTGGCATACTGGTCACGTGGTCAGGGATATTCAGTAAAGATGCCAATTTTGAAAGTGCATCTGCAAACTGATTTTCTTCCCGAGGCAGGTATATGTACTCTACCTTTTGGAATTGTTTCTCGAGATCCCTTACTCGTGCCTGGTAGGCCACGAGATTAGCATTCCGAGTCTTCCATTTTTGAAGTGCTTGGTTAATGACCAAGGATGAGTCGCCATGTACCCGGAGATTTGTGATCCCTAGGTCGGCGGCGGCTTGTAGCCCATAAATGCATGCTTCGTATTCTGCTGCATTGTTGGTGACGTCAAAGTCCAGCTTGATGGAGACGGGAGTATGCTCCCCTCTTGGTGAAATTAGGAGGATCCCGACTCCGAACCCTCGAAAATTAGATGCTCCGTCGAAGTATAAATCCCACGCTTCGGCATCGGTATGGAAAATATCTTCGTCTGGGAAGGACCAGGTGTCGGTGTGTCCTTCCTCGGTTATCGGGCTGTCGACGAGAAATTCAGCCACTATCCGCCCCTTAATAGCTTTTAAAGGTACAAATTTTAGGTCGAACTCTGCCAACATTAGAGTCCATCTTGAAATCCGGCCGTTGAGGATGGGTTTTTCGAAGAGGTACTTGATCGGGTCCATCTTGGATAGAACATGGACCTCGTAGCTGAGCATATAATGTCGGAGTTTCTTAGTGGCCCAGACTAGAGCCAAACACGTCTTTTCGAGCATGGTATATTTGCACTCATACTCTAAAAACTTCTTGCTGATGTAATAGATGGCTCGCTCTTCGGAGTCAACTGTCTCAGCCAGCATAGCCCCCATGGCTGTCTCGGTCGTTGTTAGGTATAACGACAGAGGCAAGCCGGGTTGAGGTGGCATCAAAACTGGCGTAGCAGACAGAATTTCCTTGATTTTGTCGAAAGCAGCTTGGCACTTGTCATCCCATAGTATCCGTTCCCCTATTTTCAGTTTCTTGAAAATTGGTTCACACACCATGGTTAGCTTGGAAATGAATCGACTAATATACTGGACTTTCCCGAGAAATCCCCTTATTTCTTTTTCGGTGTTAGGAGCTTGCATCTCGGTAATGGCTTTGATTTTAGCTGGGTCGACTTCGATACCTCGTTGGCTAACGATATGACCCAGTAATTTGCCTGACGTTACCCCAAAACTGCATTTCTGAGGGTTTAGCCTCATGTTGTATTTGCGCAGTCGGGTGAAGAATTTTCTTAGGGCGGTGATGTGACCGTCCCGTTCTTTGGATTTGACGATCATGTCGTCTACATAGACCTCTACCTCTCTATGCATCATGTCGTGTAGTAAGGTGGTAGCGGTCCTTTGGTACGTGGCCCCGGCATTAATGAGACCAAACGGCATGACAGTGTAGCAGTAAGTACCCCAAGGTGTAGTGAAGGTAGTCTTACTCATATCTTCTTCCGCCATCTTGATTTGATTGTATCCGGCATACCCGTCCATGAATGATAGAAGGGCATGATCGGCCGTGTTATCCACCAGTATATCGATGTGGGGTAACGGAAAATCATCCTTCGGGCTTGCTTTGTTAAGATCCCGAAAATCTACGCATACCCGCACCTTACCGTCCTTTTTAGGAACCGGCACGATGTTTGCGACCCAGTCCGGATATTCGGACACTTGTATGAAGCCGGCTTTGAACTGTTTGTCGACTTCTTCCTTTACTTTGAGAGACCACTCGGGCCTCATTCGACGAAGCTTCTGTTTGACCGGTTTGCACCCGTCTTTGATAGGTATGCGGTGCTCGGCTATTTCCCGGTCTATCCCCGGCATGTCCTTGTAGGACCACGCGAAGACATCTTTGAACTCCTGGAGAAGGCTTATGAACTGTTGTTTCTCCTGGGGCTCTAAGGATAACCCTATCTTAAGTATCTGAGGTTCTAAGGTTGTTCCCACGTTTATGGACTCGGTCTCTTCAATTACCGGATTTCGGTATTCCCTTTGCTCTAGTTGCTCGATCAGATGTGGAGGTAAGGGTACCTGTTCGTCGGATTTCTCAATGTCATAGCATAAATCATTTTTGAAAGCAGGATTTAAAAGAGACAAGTCGTAAGCAGAACGGTTGTTATTATTGATTGAAAATTTGGAAAACAGCTCAAAGAGAGCAGCCATCTGATCGTTGGTCAGTGGCGGGATTGGTAAAGCACTCGGGACAGACCCCGAAGTGCTAGCAGCAGGAATGATAGAAGGAAGGGGGGTTACAGGAGTGACTCTAGCACCGACTTCTCTAGACTCGACCTCAGACTCTGACTCAGACTCCGACTCAGACTCGGACTCAGACTCAGGCATGTCTCCCTCTCCGGCGACCAGCTTGTAGATCCTTCCTTGACTGTCAGTCCACTTGACAGTCTTCCTCCAGGCCCTTTTTCCCGTCTCGGAGCCAACATCCGAGATCAGCTTGGTCGGGTCAAACCTGTTGCTGCGGAGGATCAGGTTGACCAGGTCTTCCTTTGGAGTCGGGGCTACGTTGTCTTCCCCGAAGAGTAGCCCTAGCGCGGGCTCGGCATCATCCGCTCCGTCGGACTGGATGAGGGCGAACACCTCATCCGGGATGTAGTTGCAATCCCGGGCCAAGTGGGTCCCGAGGTGCGTAGCATTAGGTTGGTAGAGTCCAACCTGGACAGCCCCGAATACGGGTGTGACAAAGTAGTCAGACAACCGTGGGCTATAAGGGCTCAAGTAGATACCCTTCATGATGTTGCAGGACTTTTCGATTCCTGCTCGGACAACGTTGTCCGGAGTGAGGGCATAGCCAAGGCCGAAGTGAGAGTCTTCGTCCTTAAGGACCTCGATGATCCTCCCAGCTGGAAGGTCGGGTCGAGAGGTAGCCCCCGGAAGGTACCCTAGGTTCTGGAGCATTGTGTCAATGCTCGTTGTGAAGTAAGGCCTAAAAAGGTATTCTTCCTCGATCATCCCCACAAAGTCGAACCCCCAGAGGTCCGTGCGGCCCGTGGCGTTACAGCTAGCCACGGTCATTGGGGTCGCCTCTAGAGTAATAATACCGTCGAGTAGAGGCATCTTGATCTTACGGTGGAGGGTGGAGGACACAGCTTTCACCGCGTGAATCCACGGCCTTCCTAGGAGCATGTTGAATGATGAGGTGACATCAATCACTTGAAATTCAAGCTCCTTTTCTACCGGGCCCGTGATGATGGTCAATTTTATGGCCCCAGCTACCGACTTTGGGCTCCCATCAAAGGCCTGGATGGTTTGAGCAGTCGGGATATAGTCAGCCTCGGTAATGCCGAGGGCTTTGGCGGTCCTTAGAGGAAGTACATTCACGGCCGACCCGTCATCAACTAGGGTCATCGGGAGGTATTTTCCTCGGCAAATCACCGTGATGTAAAGGGCCAGGTTATGGGAGGTCCCGAACGGCGGCAGATCGGCTTCGGAAAAGGTGATCATTGGGCCTCCTACTTTGGCCTTACCCTTTAGGTGGGGTAGGACCGTGGCTACCATTTCAGCGGGGGTAGCCAGAGAGTCGATCTTGACTTGATCGAGAGCCTTTGTAAGTGCTTCTCGATGTTCTTGAGAGCTAACAAGGAGTTGCCATATGGTGAGGTCAACTCGGGTTCTCTTTAATTGCTTAACGACGGCCGTTTCGGCGGTCGGCTCTTCAGGGGCGACTTCCATCCCGAGTGGATCGGTGACGGTTCCCGGGATAGGGGTGTCCCTAGTGCTTGTGGCTAAATAGGGACGACCAAGGTTGTTGCTGGCTAGGACTCGAGTTTTGACCTCTCGAATCTGTTCAGGGGTGATGGGAACGGTTTCCCCTTTAGCGAGGTAGATATCATCCTCGTCGTCGAACCAGATCCCGTTCACTTGCGGGGTGTAGGGGGAGATAAGGTGAGAGCAGTCAATCACCTCCCCGGCAAAGATGGCATGGGAGCTGAAAGGGTTTTCCTTGTTGCTGGGCTTATCTCCGGGTAGCGGGATTTTACCGCTTTCAATCAGGTCCTGGATCAGGTGCTTCAGCTTCCAACACTTTTCGGTGTCATGCCCATTGCCCCGGTGGTATTGGCAATAGGCCTGAGCATTGTAGTTCTTGGAGCGCCGCTCGACCGGAACTTCAGGAGTTGGACCTATCGGTTGGATTAGGCCTTTGGAGGATAGCCTTTGTAAGGCATAAGTATAGGTAGTACCTATGTCGGTGAAGACCCGAGGTGGGGTGTTCTTCTTGGACGGGGCATCTAGTAGATTAACCGCGTCAAAAATGTTGCGGGTCGCGGCCTGGGGCTTAGTGGCGGAGGAAGAGGCCCCTTGGTATCCTTTGCTAGCGGCCTTAGTGAGGCTTTCTAGTCTCAGGTCATCTTCGATCCTCATACCCATTTCAGTAAGGGTGGTGAAATTGGGTATGACTGCGTACCGGAGGTGAACCCGGTAGGAGGGGAGGAGGTTCTTGACAAAAGCCTCCACCAGAGTCTTCTCATTGGGCTTATCGACCAATTTCACGCTCTCGGCCCTCCAGCGTTGAAGGTACTTAGTGAAACCTTCCTTTGGCTCTTGGGCCATGACCTCCAGAGATCGCATCGTGGTTTGGATCTCGGTATTGTCAGCATAGTTCCGAGCGAACTCGGTAGCCACATCATCCCATGTAGGGTATTTTTTCGGGTCTAGCCTATAGTACCAGGCCCGTGGGTGCTTCTCAAGGGATGCAGCGAAGAGATTCTTGAACATGGATGAATCCACTCCCTTGATGGCCATGAATTCCTTGAAGGCCCGCACATGTAGTAACGGGTCTTCAGTTCCCTCGAACATGGGCAAACCTGTGAGATTCAGGTTTGCGGGCAGCTTGTCACTCACCGTGGAGTACTCTCGGCTATTCTCCCGGTGGATATTGTTACTCCCAGTCAAATGGACTTGTTCTTCTAGCCGGCGCACTGCGCTGACCAGTTCAGTTATGGGCCCAGTAGTCTCGACATTAGGGGTCCCTTGCTCCACCGTAGCTAGGCGAGCAACAATGGCCACCTGGCCAGCCCTCATTTCGGTCAGTTGGGCTTCGATATCGGTCTGCTTTGCGACCATGGCGTCCAAAGCGGTTTGCAGGCTGTTC
Source organism: Agrostemma githago (assembly GCA_958450325.1). NCBI lineage: Eukaryota > Viridiplantae > Streptophyta > Magnoliopsida > Caryophyllales > Caryophyllaceae > Agrostemma > Agrostemma githago. The sequence continues at coordinate 54,127,327 of OY288243.1, forward strand.
AAAGTAGCCATCTTTCGAGCGTGTCTGGTTGCCGGTGGCCTGTCTGTAAGAACACCGCGTAATCAGAAACTGAACCCAGATCTCGGAAAAAAGAGAGGACAAGTATATCCCGAGCGACACTAGGAAAGAAGACTAAAGACTCGAGAGAGACCTCTAGACGGATGACTCGATGGGTGGTACAACTTCCTTAGGATTTTGGCTTTGTGGGCCTAATCCCGTTCGAAGGAAGGTCCACGTGAGACTTTTTTTCCCAGACTTTTGACTCGAGTGTATGGACGGACTTTCCTTTGTAGGGGTATGCCCTACGCGGGTCGGTCGTGCCTTGACGGATAAGGCGGACTCGGGAAAGGGGGGAAACTCGTGATATAGGATCAGCGGAGTTTCGACGCTATAGACCTTCGACATACTATGCAAAGACCTGACACACGGCTAGACGGTAGGTCCTATAATAAGGAAGGTTTACTAGGAAAGTTGGATGTTTGGAATTTGAATGTAAAATGAGTGGATGAATTTCCGAGAGTTTGGAAAGTTAAAAAAAAACGGAATTTCGAAAACCAAGATTAGAATTTTGAAAATTCAGAAAATCGAGATGGTGTTGGAAATTCATGAATTAAAACGGGCAGCATGCCGACTAGAGAAAAAGGATGTTTTGAGTCAAATCATTTGATCCTAAATTTCGGCGGCATTCCGAGTTTTGAAAATTGGATATTTTGAAAAGACGAGTCCCGAAACGGACAGCATTTCGGGTTTTTCAAAATTTGGTATTTTTTGGAAAGATGCATTTTTTGAAATGACGGTTTTTTGAAAAATGACACGGAAACCAAGCAGCACATAGTCAAGTAAGCATTATAACGACGCTTATGTATGCTTTACACTAAGTCTCGGTCGGTCGAATAGGGTCTATACCAACAACGATCGCATTCTCACGAAACGGGACGGACTTCCTAGCCAATTTTGAACTAGGACCTGCCGTAAAACCCCGGTGAGTTCCGCCATCGAAGTCTTTAGCGCACCCATGTAGGAATGCACCGTGGTATAGTGGGACGTCGGTCACAAGTAACCGGCCCGGGCAAAATTGGGTTATGCATGAATCATTGAACTAATGCGCGAACACTAATATTCGAACGATTTCTCTTCGAGTCTCACCCTAGGAACCCCGATGACATGTGGTACATCAGGTATCCCCAGCGGAGTCGCCAAATTGTGGACATGACGTAGGTCCACCCCGACGCGGCCACGCGCGGGTTTGGGTAGGCGAATGAATCTCGTGGTGAGATTGTTCTCGGGTTCGAAATTTAAGTCAAAATGGAGTCGCCACCGAATTTTGTGGTTATTCGGAACCATACGAGCCCACTCTATGTCGTCATGGGCTCTACACAAAGTAAGCCCACTTCGATTTCAGAGTTCATTGGGCTCGTCCCTTTGCATTGCAATATCGATACCGTATAATCCGGCTTTCGTATATAGAATGACTCTCGTGCGCCAAGGGTTTCGGACATCCGGAAACCAAAGGTTCTGAGTAAGGGGTGAGGGTACGTGTTGGGAAGCCCACTAAGGACACCCAACCCCGCCCGCACATGGCGGCCTCTACTAAGACATCGTTCGTGTTCGTGTGAGCGCGCTAGTAAAACGATTAAATGATATGCAAACAGCGTTTTCGGGCTAAGCATATGAATAGTATGTTAACTACGTCATTTAATGCATCTTGATTATAGTCGAAATGATTTAGCATGCGAGGTTCATTTATAAAGCGATAAGCAAGTAAATAAATGAAACTCAAACATAAATAACGTACAAGTTACACGGGCGGAAATACAACCCGGTCAATACGAAAATTGCAAATGATATAGAAATAGTATAATAAATAAATAAAAGTTAGGGACGACCCCGTATGTAAACTAGACCGAAAAATGTGTAAACGGACTAACCTCGTTTAAATATACACTATGTTGTACATCAAACGAAGGACGGAGACATAGGGCCTAGGCGTGATGCTAGCCCGATCCTATGCCTCGATGCCTTGTCCCGACTTATCACGTCGAAAAATCGATCAAAGTCGCCCTACGTGTCGTGGTGTGCATGGTTTTGAAAATAGGACAGTCACGTGATAGTCTTTACACGTGATGACTAATGTCGATAAAAAAGACGAGGCTTGAAAGTATGTGTCAAGGCCCTCGGTTACTGGGCTACAGGACCCACTCGGTCGAGTCATAGTCTGACTCGGTCGAGTGCGTCCTAAAAGGAGTTTCTGCCCACGGTTTGGGGTGTTACGCGGTCGAGTGGCAGGTGTACTCGGCCGAGTGGCACCTGTACGAGCTATGACTCGTGTCTTTATGCGTTTTAAATCGAGAGTTGGCCGAATTAAATTAAAATATTGACGAATTTAGATTTAATTCGGTTTGCCGGTAATATAATCATGTCTCATACGATTATAATACCGTTATCGGATTTTTTGGAAAAGGAGTTGTCACGATAAACGTGAGTTTTGGAAAATGGGTTCACGTGATTGGCTTTACACGTGTCGACTAAGAGTCGTAAAAAAAGACGAGGCCTAAATGTTGCATTTAAGCTCTCGGATTACCGGGTTACAGGACCCACTCGGTCGAGTCATGGTCTGACTCGGTCGAGTGTGCCCTCGAAAAGTAATCTGCCCAGTTTTATGGACACTACTCGATCGAGTGGCCTATGCACTCGGTCGAGTAGTCCCTGTACGAGTGTTAACTCGTCTCGTTTTTTAGTTGTAAAATCGACGGTCGGTCAAATTAAATACAAATATCGCATGATGTGGATTTAACTCGACCTCCGGTACTATAATCGTGTACATGTACGATTATAATACCGTTGTCGGGGTTTTATGAAAACGTTTACGTAAGAAAGTTTGAATTAGCGACAGAATGCCTCCCTCTACGTCACGACATCGAAACTAACCCTTTTGGGTTATGTGATGTCAGTTTTCGTGTCAACGGGTTCCGCACTAATTAAAATGGGATCGAATGCGTTCAACTATGATTAGTCGCGATCACGTCACGCCCTTGAGTACATTGGGGCGGGGCTCCTCGAAAGGGCTCCACCTCCGTCGTTGCTCGATCAGGGATTAGACGGATTTTGGGCGACAATTATAGTCAAACGAATCCGAAACCGAATTTTGATACTAATATATATATACGCGGTATGATAATAAAATGTTAGCAACAACGTGAATAAAAAAGTTAGTATGCGAAAATGTAAAGTGTTAGGTTGTTAGAGTTAGTGTTAGGATTACAATACTAGTATAGGCATAAAATCAACGATACAAACATAAACAAAAGTAACAAAGATTGAAATGGGGTTTAGGACACCCTCAACATACATGCTTAGTAGGAACCTCGGAAATGGACTCGCGAATAGTGACGGGACTATGGAGTATCGAGGATGTATGTGAGTTATGGTGTGTGTAGGTGAAAATGTCGGTTTTTCGAGGGACAAGGGACTCGGTTTTTGATGTGTGTTTGCTTAGGGTTGTAGTGTGTGAAGTATGGGAGGATTAGGGTAAGAATGTAGGGTAATTTTGCATTAGTAAAATCTTTTTTTTAAATGCAAAGGGCTTGAGGGGGGGTATTTATAGAGTTTACCCCACGACCTAGGGTCACTCGATCGAGTGGCCCTAGTGCACTCGGTCGAGTGCCCTAGAAAATGGGCCTGATCCGTTTTTTGACGCTCCACTCGACCGAGTGGGTCAATCCACTCGATCGAGTGGATCAGGTAATCCGAGCTAAAATAGGAAGGAATTGATATTGTTGTTTTGATATCTTTTTTGAAATGGATTTGGGCGCCAGCTTCTAGAAGGACCCCCTTAGGCTGATTTTTGTGGCGGGTTCGTCTTTGACCGGGTTTTGACCCGGTCGCCAAAAGACGGGATTTATTTTTGGTGTCGGTTTTGGCCCAAATTAGTCTTATTTTGCTCGGAACGACCCACTGGGCCTGAATTTGAGGTCTGTTTTGTGAGGTTATGACTCCGCTAAAAGTCCATGTCAGATATTACTGATTTCGGGTCCAAATCCGAGTATACTAAGTCACGTTTGCGTCCGATCATCATCGGGTGTTTGTCGGGAACTGCTATAGACACTAGCAGGCAAAATGCGGGTGTCTACAGAATTCTAACATGGTGAATGATGATTTGCATGCTATTGATTCTTGTGAACCGACTTGCCTTCCTTCAACGCAATTCCCATATTCCCTTGTCCAACTTACACCTCTTGTTGTGAGTGTTAATGATTGTGAGTTGGAATGTATGCTTTTTGAGGAAAATGTGTGCTTGGATAAGTTTTATGATCTTTGTAGAGATGAAAACCACGAAGATCTTAGCTTGTGTGAGTTGGAGGGCATATCTTTTGAGGTTGATTATGAGAGCTTGGAAAGGGAGTTGAGCAAAAGAGAGACTCTTGAGGTTGAGAGGAAGGAGCAAAGAGAAGACAATGAAATATTTGATGATACTTTAAATGATGAGATTGTGGAGATCGAGGATACTTGGGATTGTGAGGTTGATTTCTTTGAGGAACCAATTTTTGAGAAATTTGAGCCCTTCCTTTGTATGGATTTTGAGTCTCTTTCACCCATTGATGATTTGGATCTTATTTCTCTTACTCCTTTGTATGAGCATATGATTATAGATGAAGATTTTGAAACTCTTTTAGAAGAGTTTGTGTTGACTCTTGATTTGTCACTTGATGGTTATTTGATTGAGACACTTGAGGATGAAGAGATGATTAAGACCCCTAATATGAGTGAAAATGGGGAGAATGATTGTGTGAGTGCATCTTCTCTTGTGATTTTGGAGTCTAGTGATAAATTTTGGGAATTTAAGTTTGATAGTACCCATCCTTTCCACAAACCGTTCACCACCACTCTCATCCCTTGGTTTTGTGGATTTTTTAGCTTGCCTCACTATGATCATGTTGGTGAGGATTGTTCAAATGCATATGACAAGCTAATGAGATCTTTGGTAGGATATTTAGATGACTTACTTGTTTGATTTGTGTTTAGTGTATATATTCTTTTTTTTTTGTGTTTTTGTGTTGTTTTCTTCTTGTGTGTAGGTGTCCATTTATGATCATGAAGAAGTAACAACAAGATGGTGGATAAACGAGAAAAGATCAAGAAGCACTCACCAAGTGATGAGAGATCGAGCTTGAAATGGTGTCCACTTGTGATCTTGAAGGAGTAACAAACAACAAGATGGTGGATAAAAGGGAAACAATCAAGAATCACTCACCAAGTGATGAAAGATCGAGCTTGAAATGGTAAATTCTTCACCCACCCTCTCTTTTCTCCCTCCCTTGTCTTAAACATTGAGGACAATGTTTCGCTTAAGTGTGGGGGAGAGTTTGTTGCTTATTGGATCATATTTGGATTGATTTTGGTGGAGATTGTGGATTTGGTGGTGTGATTTTGTTGTAAATATGGATTTGTGTTGTGTTGGGATGTTGGTAGTAGCTTGTTTAGTTAGCACTTCTGAATATATGTGTTGTGGATTTCTTTTATTTCTCTTTTGTGTGTGTGTTTGTTTCTTGTTTTGTCAAAAAAGTTTCAAAAACACCTAAAAATTTGAAAATTCAAAAATTCAAAAAGAAATCTTGCATTTTCCTAAGAGCTTAGTCGATTTTCTAGATTTCAACTTTGATGAAAAGAATGATTTGGAAATACTTAGTGTTGCATATTAGTATTGTGAATCGACTAATCTTTGACTAATCTTTGCTTTAATTAGCGATTTAGGGTGTATACCATCATTATTGTTCCACATATTCATCTCATGGTGTGATATTTCCGTATGTTCATTTTGTTCTATGGTGACCGGATTCCGACTTGGTGACACTATCTCTTACAAAATCACAAAAATCCGCAAAAATGAGAAAATCCCAAGAAAACACAAAACGAAGTGTTTAATAACTGCTCACATTTCAATTAAAAGTGACAAAAATAAAAAAAAATCAAAAGAAGAAAAAAGTCACTTATCAATAATTTTTGAAGTGTTTCGAAAAAAAATGAAAAAAAATGAAAAAAATGAAAAGAAAGAAAAATGAAAAAAAGAAGAAAATCAAAAGAAAAGAAAGTTTGTTCAAATAAGTGAGTTTATGCCTATTTATTATTTCTCAATCATCTCATAAATAAATTTAGCCTCCTTTCTAGTCACCAAGTTGGTACCGGGACGATCCGAACCTCTTACTAAGTGAGAGGAGAGACTTTGTGTTTCATTTTCGGTTATAACGCCATGTTAGTTCACTCCATCTCCGCCATACACCCTATTTTGCTTATCGAAGTTATAGATTAGTAGATGTACAATGAGACTATGCATCTTGTGAAGTATTTCTTACTCATTCTTTATGTTTTAGTTGGATTTTAGAATTTTGGCTATCGAATTGGAATTTGCTTGGTTGCCTTGTTGAGAGAGGTGACCCATTTTGTTAGAGATGATCATTTTTTTTATTGAGTCTCGTGCTTTATTGTTTGGTTGTCTCGCAATTTTGGCAAGACCCCACTTGCCTTGCAAGGGGATACTTTCCTCATAGTATCTTGTTGTGAGTTGAAGGGACGGAGCGAGCCCGTTTATTGTCTCGTATCGGCTATTATGTTTAATTTACTTATTTAGTGAATAAGTTGCTTTTGTCGTTGACTATTTGAGCTTACTCGAGGACGAGTAAGATTTAAGTGTGGGGGAGTTGATAGACGTCATTTTGGTAGTCATTTTACCCGCATTTATATCTCTACTTGTCTCGATTTTCTGTCCTTAAACCGCTATTTAGCTCATATTAGCAATTACTTACGAATTAGTATATTTATTATAGTTATTTGTTACTAATGTTATATTTCGAGATATGGGTACTGCTTTTTGTTGATTTGATTTTGTAGGATTTGGAGCAGGAATTAGCGCGAAGAAACAGATCAAAACCGAGTTAAAGTAGCCGAGTAAATGATCGAGTCAAACTCAGAATTAACTTGAAGAAGACTCCCTCCTGAAACCCTAATCCACCGTATTACTTACTCCTACTCTACTAATGCTGTTTACTCATCCCTCACCTCAAATCAGCAATTCCTTCGCATCTCCATCATTTTATCACCCCTCATCACAACCATCATTAACCACCATTAACCCTTGAATCACCACCTCTAATAACCAGTTCACAGCCAACCCAAATTCGGCAGCCCCTGCTCCGTCGCACTCCACCGTTCTGGCGAACTTTCCCTCGCCGTCGCAGCTCCATTTCCTATGACCATTGTGCTCCTCCTCTGTATCCACCGTGAGCTACCACCGCGCCCAGCAGCAGCCGCCGACACCGCTGCCCTCAGTCGCGCTGGTCCGACCACCATAGTCGACTCCTCCAACTCCGACGCCCAGCTCCGACCACCATCATTTTCCGACTCCATCTCGACCCAGCTCCGTCGCCTCCATTCTCCGGCCACCTGCCATCTTCCTCTCGCTACTCTGCTCTACTCGACCTCCGGCATCGACCCATCTCCAGCGTAGCACTTCACCAACCTCCGACCACCGTAGTCGCCCAACTCCGGCCAGCCCAGCTCCGGCGATTAATTTCGACCTCCGGCTATGTCCTGGTGTTGGTTCCATTGAAGTGGGTTCAATTTAATTGAATTCAATTGATTAAATTGGAAAAGATGGAATTGAATTGGATTGCAATGGACTATTTTACCCTTCATTAATGAGGTGGCACTTGACCTTTGTTGACTGAAAATGAAATACTGAAGTTTAGAGAGGGAGCAGTATATAAAGAAAAAGGTGAAAACCCTCAAAGGGGAGGGGGGTTACAGAAGACAGCAGCAGCAGGCCGAACAGTAGGAGTAGGGTAGCAGTAAGATTAGGAGGTTAATTTTTCCTCTCTTAATTCTTCTCATTGGTTTAATCCTAGTTGTATTAGGATTATATTGGTTTAATTTTTTGGGTTAATCTCCGGCACTAATTTCTCAGTCATTTATGCAATTTGTCTTTACAATTTGCATATTTTCTTCTCCCTTTTTCTTTATTGTTCATCTTTTATGTTTATTAGTTTTTAGATTATTTTATAGCTTAATTAGTTTAAAGTTTTCATCTTTACTAGTTTTTCATTTTTAATATTGTGATTAGAGTAATGGGTAGTTTAATTAGTTTAGTTTAAATCATGTTTGAGTAGTTAATTTTTAGGGTCGAGGAAGACTCGGTTTGTCTCGATTATGGGTTTTGTTGTGTGTTTATTATCTTGTCTATTATTGTTGGTAATCTTCTTTGATTGCAATTTTTGTATGATTTACTTGTCATGGCCGCGATAGGTGAATCGTATTTCGTCGAACTTTCTTTGGGGTGGGTCGACCTAGTAATAAGTGCGAGAGCCCATTATTAGGACCGTCCCGGGTAGATAGAGACTCGAGAGAGACCCTTTATCTTCCCAATTACCGACCGTAATCGACTCGTTTGTGAACTCCATTAACTCCCTTTAGACTACCTCGTTGACCTTGACCCTAGTCCTTTTTATCGTATTTATTTCATTTGTTTGTTTGATTCGTTTAGCTCGTTAGTTTATAACATTCTTCCGACCAAAAATATTTCTTCTCTTTTGACTAATACCTTAGCTTGACCGAGACCCTTCTCTAGCTAGACCGTCCCTGTGGAATTCGACCCGACTTACCCTCGACTATCCAAGTTTAGGATTAGTTGGTTTTTACTTTGATCGATCGGGATTCACGACAAATCCTCGTCCGTCAACGTCCGAAGAAACCTTCCTGATGCTCGGCACTATCTTGCAGAAATATTTCCCCAACATGTCCGCAGAACCAGGAGTGATTGAGAACCTCGGCATCGACGTTAATACCTTAACTGAGGTGGTGCACAATGTTCGAACCTCGATAGATCGCCTGTCCTGCTTCGTTCGTCACATTGACAGCCGCCTCAATTTCCTCGAAAGTGGAGGAACGGAGAACGAAGCAGATACCAACTCAATCAACTACCATAACCGGGAACCCACTCCGAACGGATCACCTCGATACTCCGTCGAGGCGACATCTCCCAGAAGAGAAATAACCCCCACACTCCGCAAAATGTTACCCAGTAAAGCAAAAACACCTCGAAAAGAGTTTATCGCTCAACATACACTGAAGCTCTCAAACACTTAATAGATCAAGGATTGCTGAAGCCTTTAGGTCCCACCCCAAATCCGCCAGTCGGTAAGAGGAGAAAAACTTGGAACCCCAACTTATACTGTCTTTTCCATCAAGGGAATGGACACGACACCGAGGCATGTTTCACATTGAAACATGTCATCAAAGAGCTGATTGAGACAGGAATGTTCTCTCCGATAAATCGACAAAAGGCAGACTTCACCTTCTCGGTGGCTGAAGGGGAAATTTTAACATCGGTAGTTGTCACGAGTCGCTTTAAGCCCCACAAAAAGTCACCCATAAGAACAAACCCCAGACGCCGCTCAAGGGGAACATCCTCCAATGGATGTGACAGATGTTAAAGCCTGAAGAGTATACGGGGTCAGCGTCGCGATATGGTCAACCTCTAAAGGCAAGAAACCGGTCCGAGTCAAAGTCTAGTTCATCTTAGGGCCTAGGCTTAATACTAATAATAATAACGTTTCTTTTTTTTTTTCTATCGAGTCAGGGAGATGCGAGGGAACATGTCCTCCACCTTCCCCCCAAAACCAAAATCACGGGCATCTAGCCCGTTACTATTATCAATAAAACAACTTCTTCTTTTTTGACAAACATGCCTCAACAATCGCTTAACTTCTTTTAACAATTTACTTTAACGCTTAAAATGGCTCAACTTTATGCCAATTATCGACAACAACTGACTAAAACGCAAGGGCTGCCACGAACAGCCCACTCAACTTCACCCTAAAAAGGAAATCGGGAATAACAACCTTAGGTTCAACCAACCACTGACCAAACAACAATAAGTTTGCAAACGAAAAAACCGCCAACCAACCAGACTTATCAACGACGCAGCCGAATGCGAAGTCTCCCTAATAGGTCTAAAAGCAGCCATATCTCTAGGAGTCAAAAACCATAGAGTACATGGAGATTCGTCCTTGGTGGTCAACCAAGCTACGGGTACCTGAAAAGTTTATAGCAAAAGCCTAACCCCATGCCAAACCAAAGTGGAAACAATGTCCCAGGAATTCACCGAAATTGACTTCATACACATACCCCGTGAGGAAAACCAATTCACCAACGCGTTGTCCAAACTAGCCTCACTAATAAACATTCCCGATCACCTTTTCTCCATGCCTATCTGCATAGAGAGAAGCGAACAACCAGCCTACATTCATAACCTCGAAACCGACGATACCCCCGAAGAACCTTGGTACAAAGCAATCCTAGACTTTAAAACCCACGGGTCATATCCACCCAACACTATCACCAAGAACAAAAGAGCCCTACGAATACAAGCCACCCATTACGTCCTAAATCTAGGCCTACTATACAAACGAACCCCACAAGGAGTCCTCCTTAAATGCATAAACAAAAACCAATCCGATAGAGTCATGGAAGAGGTACATGACGGAGAGTGCGGACCCCACATGAGTGCACACCTACTAGCCCAAAAAATAATGAGACTGGGCTATTACTGGATTACCTTAGAGACATACTGTCGACGTCACGTTTGCCACTGCCACAATTGCTTAATATTTGCAAACATCCAACACATACCTCCTTATCCTCTACACACTATAGCCACACCCTGGCCTTTTTCTACTTGGGGGATAGACATCATAGGAAAAGTACATCCATCCGGGACCGGCGGTCACTGCTTTATATTAGTAGCCGTCGATTATTTCACCAAATGGGTAGAGGCTGCCTCTTACACCGTACTAACCTCAAAACAAGTAGTCAAATTCTTACAAAACAACATCATTTGCCGCTACGGTATACCTCATGAAATCATCAGTGACTAGGGGGCTCACTTTAGGGCTGACACCCAAAAGATCCTAGACAAATACAAAATCCAAAGACACAAATCCTCACCCTATAGACCGCAAACAAACGGGGCCGTAGAAGCAGCCAACAAAACCAAATCAAAAACCTGAAAGGTGAAACCTGAAAGCTGATGGCAAGCTGATGAAACCTGAAAGGTGAAACCACGAAAGTTAGACAAACCAATCCTAACTCTTAGAACACAAACCCAAAACGAAAGCAAAAACTTACCCGGTATACCCGGTCACGCCACTCTATCCTGGCGTCCATCTTCTCAGCAGAACACGGGGGGAGAGGCTTGGTAAAAGGTATCCCAGCCGCATCCACCCTAAGCAGCGTCAGGGGAAAATCTGGGGGTTGGATTTCATCAGCCGGATCGGCCAGCTGAGAAAGCAACAAATTGGTTGGGCAGAGGGCAAGGAAACAACAAACCGCAAAACAAATCTTTGAACCAAAATTAGAACATTACCATGAGACGGTACCAAGCTAACTGTCGGGTGACGTGAGATAGGTAGGAGGCACCGGGCACCAAGAGCGCATCGCCTCCTTCTCTGTCCCTATCCTCGAGGATCTCTGCGGTGGTCGGTGGTCTAAACATGGTCCGGGGAGGATCAACCGGCACCCTGAAATCGTCATATAGGCACTGACGCACCAACCGCTCGCCCAGATACCAAACTGGGCGAAACAACGCAGGAAGGAGCATCCTCCTGTAACTTCTAGACCTCAGCTCAGTGGCCACATAATCCGGTACGCCCTCATAACCAGCCCAAGGGCGGGCCACAAACTACACAAATGAACCAACACTCCGATAAATCCTAAACCTTGGGGGCTACTAAGCTAGGTAGGACATAAAAGAAAACTTACATCCCTGAGGCTTAGCTGGATGACCAGCGCATTCTCCGACGGGTAGTGGCCGGTAGTGCTCTTAGGCTGAGCCAGCCTCCACTCGATTCCCGCCGGGAATCTCTTCGGGTGAACCCACACCGTCTTAGGTGCTAAGCAAAGAAAGTAAGAGTAGATCCAAGCCTGCAACAAACCCAGAATACACTTAGCAACACTAAGCCAAAGCCAAGCAGAACTCGAGATACAAGAGTGAGAATAGTAGCTAAGCTCCAGTATAAGGCCCGGACCCACAATGGGCACAGCTGAGGCCGACTCTATCGCCAACGACCTCACCAGGACTTGCAGGCAGCGAGTCATCTCCGCAAAAGCCGCAGTCACCCAATCATAACGTCCTAGCTGAGTCAGGTCAGCTAGGAGAGGCAAAATCCTAGTGCTAAACCTCTCGCCTTTATCCGAGAAGTGGGTCGACCCTAGGAAGTACCACAACCACAACCGGGCATCCTGCTCCGGCGTGTTGGGTTGTCGACCCTCTAATACCGCCACTCGCTCGAAGTGATCGGTGATAGACGAACTCACCAAAGCATGAGGCGCGCTATATGCCTCACGCGGTAAACAGTCCCCGATGAGGCCCCGCACCCCATCACTATCTAGCCTAGGGCCTTTGGCGGCCCACCTAATCCTATCCAAACCCAGGGCAAACCGGTAATCATCCCAAAATCCTCTAGGGTCATCCCGACCTCCCCAAAAGCCATGTGGAAGGTCGAGGTAGTATCGTGGAAGCGATCTATCATCGCTCTAATCACCATAAGGTTGCACTTAGTCTTGCAACCCACCAACCTAACCCACTGCTCAACCACGGGACCTAGAGCGGTCCTTGCGATAATTCCCTTTACCGCGGGGGTCAACTTCTGAAAGTAAACCTTGAGACACGTAGTAAAGAAAGTCCTCTTCGGACCTGGGAGCTGCAAACCAAAACAACACAGGTATAAACAAAATAAACCTAACCTAACTCGAGCCAAAAATCTAAGACATACCTAATCAGCACAAACAAAACACTCACCAGACCCCGCACGACGCGGTGAGAAACGTGAAGGTCAAGATGAAATAGCAGCTGATGACCATCCCAGTCCCGAGCCCACTCGGGATCCTCGTAACTAATCTCCTCATCCTCTGATACAGGAACCGCAACATGAGCCCTCCTAGCAACCGTCTCCGGAAGCCTACGCTTCCTCACTCTATCAAAATCGGCCTCATTAATGACCTCGGGGTCACGACGCTGAGACGAGATACTCCGTCGTCTCCTACGAATCCCTCGGGGGGTCTGTGAACTCGTCCCAGCAGTTTCATCACTAGGAGCTCCCTCGGGACGCTCGATGTTACCTCTTGCTACAAAATCAAACAAAAAAATAGAAAATTCGTGCCTCAGGTCAGGCTAAAGCAGCTCAAACAGGTCAAAATAGGGTTAAAATTTCGTATAAGGATATCAAAATTCCGAAAAGGTCGTTAGCATTCATTTTTGATCCCGGTCACGATGGAAGTGGTTTCGGGAAAATCCGGCATCGTTACGACGCCTTTTGGTCCGTCTTAAGACACACAAAATCTCATGGAGAGTCCTAAAAGTCATCCTAGCCCAAAAAAAACCGACAAGAGAGCTGCTCACATCCTCACAAACACTATTTGAACGAGATTACATGAAATGAACACGGGAATAATCGAAAAATGGTCCTTAACCCTAGCATTCCAAGCACATTTCCATAGGGAGCCATTATCGCACCTCGAAAACCCCTATCGAACTTGTAACTACCCTAACAAGCTCTAATCGACCCTAATTTAACAATGGGACTAAGCACAAGTATTGAAACTTAAGGAATCAAAAACCCCCAAATCAATTTTCTAGGGTTTTCAACAAAACAAACTCATAATCAATCAAATCAAGCAAAAACGACAATAAACAAGTAAAGAACGTTTACCCGGAGTCGACATTATCGCGTAAGATGGAAATCGAGACGAAATTTGGCAAGAAAAGATCGAGAAATTGGTTTTGGGGCGAAAAGGGCGTTGCGTTCGAGTTTGGTGTGGAATGAACGATCGCCCCAATTTTTTGACTACTTAAGCAGACCCGACCCACAGATTTTCGACCGCCCCAAATGACGCGCCCGAGTCTTAGTGCGCTGGGGCTAGGCGCCTGAGTATTAGGGCGCTGATGGGTGCGCGTCTCAGCGGCCCAGTACAGACTAAAGCAAAACAAACGAGACTCAAAGTTCGACACGAATAAAGCGCGCACCCTCTAAGACAAACAAAACAACAATGAGGGAACAATTACTAATCGACATCGACAAAACACGCTCGATAATAAAACAAGCATAAGAACCACATTTAACTCGAACGCTGCACCAGAACACGTAACAAGACAATCTAAACCGAACTAATCTAAACAAACTCTAAACAAATCTCAAACGCATAACAAGCTAAAACAAAGCAGAAACAAACCCAAATAAAATAAGACAAACTCAGTAAAACAAATAAGCAAACAGCAGTTTCTCGCTCAAAGGGTCTTAGTATCCAAAGGACGAAGGAGTTTGAAACCTCCACAGCAATTTGTCGGGTGGATACCAACGCCCCCGACAACAATTTTTCGAGTGGATACTACCGCCCTCGAATGCAATTTGTCGAGTGGATACGAACGCCCTCGACAACAATTTTTCGAGTGGATACTAACGCTCTCGAAGGAGTCTGAAACCTCCACAGCAATTTGTCGGGTGGATACCAACGCCCCCGACAGCAATTTTTTGAGTGGATACCAACGCCCTCGAAAGCAATTTTTTGAGTGGATACCAACGCCCTCGATGGAGTCTGATACCTCCACAACATTTTTCATTCGTGAGGAGACCGACGCCCTCGAATGGTTTATTTTGTCCTAGGGGTCAGAGGCATCCCAAAAGACAGCTATTCGAGTGGAGACTGACGCCCTAGAGTAGTTTATCATTTTATTTTGTCCTAGGGGTCAGAGGCATCCCGAAAGACAGTTATTCGAGTGGAGACTGACACCCTCGAGTAGTTTATCATTTTATTTTGTCTTAGGGGTCAGAGGCCAACATTCCAAAAGACAGCTACTCGAGTAGAGACTGACGCCCTCAAGTAGTTTATCTCATTTTGTTTTGTCCTAGGGGTCAGAGGCATCCCAAAAGACAGCTACGCGAGTGGAGACTGACGCCCTCGAGTAGTGTATCTCATTTTGTTTTGTCCTAGGGGTCAGAGGCATCCCAAAGACAGGTGTTCAAGTGGAGATGGATGCCCTCGAACATTTTTTGTTGTTTCACTTCGTTTCGCCCAAGGGGTCGCAAGAATCCCGAAGACAACCGCTCGAGTGGAGACTGACGCCCTCGAACGTTTTATCAAGGGTCCACAAACGTCCCAAAAACATTTGTTCAAATAAGAGCCAACACATTCGAACATCGTTTGCACTTACACTTAACGCTTCACTAAAAAACATTTAAAACTAAACAAACCGTTTAAACAAGCCAAAGAAGACAAAGCGCGCGCATAAAGTATCAGGAACGAGATATCAAGCAACGGCCCGGGCCCAAGCAAGCAACCGCAAGCAAAGACGTCAGGTATGGTTTCTAAGCCTTGGCTGGCGAGCCTCAACACGTAGTCCAGTGGACTTAAAACGACCCGACCGGACAGCCACCAGGTCGTAATCTTCGATTCACCTGGGCAACTATACTTTGACTTTCACCTTGTCCAAGCCTCAGTCAAAGTAGGGGCTTCTGTAGACACCCAGATTTGGACCTGGTGGCTGCGGAAGTGCCCAAAAAACACCCGATGACGATAGGACTGCAACGCGGGTTCGCGATGTTCTAGGTAGTTTTTCTATAGAACGAATCAAATAATTACTCGAAAAAATTAAAACTAACATGATGGCAGCCTTAGTCGTGTCGTTACGCTCACATAGACACTAATTAGAGTCAATTCCGACACCGGGACCCCGAGTCGGTCCCGAAACTCGAACCGAGTCAGCACCGTGCCAAGCGAACCTCGGGACACACACCCGTGGCCCACTAAACCCATGACGCTAGGTTAAGCTGTGGGAATCCTTAGGCTCCAAGCTAAGTATCACACTCCTCCCTCTTGGTTTTGGAAAGTATCAAAATCGTATCTTCAAAATCCCGACTGCCCCACCTCACGCGTCTTAGTCTCCCCGCGCCTTAGCCCAGGCGCCTTCAACTCAGGCGTCCATATGGGCGACAAGGGCCGAAAACACCTATAAATACCCCCTTTCACCTCATTCATTCCACACACATTCTCATCTTCTCTTCTCCCTCTACTCTCTCACTAAGGTCTCGCACTCCGACACCCGAGGCAAACGATCCACTCGATCATAGTTCCGATAAAAGCGACATCGATGCTACTCCTCACCTTCGAGCACCCCACTCGATACCGAGGTGCCTGTGTTCGACTAGCTCAAGTTTAGTAGCGAAGCTCTGCCGGATTAGCCGCAGAATCGGTCGATAGTAACGAAGCTCTGTCGGAATAGCCGCAGGAAGGGTAAACGGTAACGGAGCTCTGCCGGAGTCACTGGTCAAGCTAGGAGGATCCGCCTGTTGAATTCGAGTCGTCACTAGGTTGTCATCTAAACAAAACTTTCCATATTTGCACTTCCTTTTATTATGCACTACGACAACACTAGATGTGGACACTAGGTCCACAAACATCTACTAATGCACGTAACGTCCCAACTTCAATCACAAATACTAAAACACACTAAATAGACCCGAGTAATTCCGAGATCCATTCTCAACTACCTATGCATCGAGTCCCATTTAGTGTATACTCCGAGGGTGCAACTCTTCACGATGTGATTTACTTACATTCGCATTTACAGTTTTTCGTATGATTATTGCTTTTATGACCTTATAATCGCATGCTAAATCACCTAACACGGAATTCAAAACGTAAAATAACTAAAACTGAACAAAGTGATGGTCGGGTTTCGTATTAGTCCGGGTGCTCGCCTTACTAGGTTCGACGCATCTCTATTAATACCGACCTGACGCATCTTAAGCAGAATACCAGGTAAGGTATACCACGAGAATGACTAATATCCGTATTATCACGTTAAAACTGATTTGCTAAAACGTATAATATTAGTATTCTCTACTCTTCAACGTGCATCTTTTCATGGTCTGCGCATGCAAAGAATGTAAACACAACTACTTTGACGACAAAACTTACTTGTCCTTAAACAACCGACGTAGCAAAAGGTATAGGGTGAAAATAATAAATGTTACAGTATTTCCGCCACAACAAAAGAACTAGGTTATCAGTCCACCGATTGATTAGTGGAGGCCGCTATAGTGCGGGCGGGATTGGGTGTTGACATCTATCGGATGTTGGCTTCCCAATACGTGCACTCACCCCTTACTTAGAATCGACAATTTCCGGATGTCCGAAACCATTGGCAATGAGAGTCATTCCAGGCATGAAGTGCTTAAGGGTACAAGTCTTTATCTTTAGGTCCCGTGCCACTCAACTTTGAGCCGGCAAGGGATCAAAGTTGACTTGAACGGTTTTCGAGTCCCCATAATTGACTTGGTGGCGGCTCCACAAACCGGCAACGATTTCAGTTCACTAAAAAGGTCGCCTTACCAAACAAATCGGCCTTTAAAAATTTATAACCACGACTCAGTCGATTTCCAAATGGAAACACGGGTGCCCGCACCCGTCTAGCACAAGTCCGGATCGTCATCCGAATCGAGGTCCGACACATCGCCCCGTACGCGAGATCGGACCGGCCCCCCGACCGACACTAGTAGAAAAAAGGCTCATTTGCGGCTCCTCATTTGCGACGTATTAGCCAAATAGCAGCAAATAATATTACTTCTAAATTTTCACCCACCTTATTGTAATAAAAAAATAAAGGGTATTTACCAATTTTGGGATTATTTAATATATTATTAAAATAATACAAAAAATCGGCACTCTCTCATCCACGTCGTACCTCTGACTTAATGTATAATAGCAATAATTTTTTTAATTTATCTATTTTCGGATGGGTAACGGATTCGGGCGTGTTTTGACCCAAAATATTTGGGTTATTATCAGGTCGAGTTAGTTTCGGATTTCGGTCATTTTCGGGCAATTTTTTTGGATTTTTATTCCAACGATTTCAGGTCGGGTCAATTTTTAACCGGTCTAATATCACCATAAATTTAAATTAAGTTCTGAAAATTGTGTGCTCTTAGTTGGATATAGAAATTAAACACCAATTTGTTCTTATCGTTGGCAGCAAAAAAAAAAAAGAAAAAAAAAGAAAAAAAAAGAAAAAAAAAAAGAAATTAAACAACTAAACTAAGTCTTCTCCCTACCCGGCTTGACTCCTTCTCGTCGTTCCTCACTGTCTCTCCCTCTCTCACATCTTCTCAATTAGGGTTTAGGTTTTCTTCTATAGTATACTCGATTTTTCTTCCTTTCAACATCCTCTCAACTGGAATCATTCAACATTCTTCATTTCAGCAGTCGCTTTACTTCAACTGGAATGTAGGTAACAACATTTCATCCATCAATTTGAATTTGAACCGTGTCATCTGTTCTTCATTAACCTACAGATTTCCTTCGAATTTGAACCGCGTTTTCTATGTTCTTGGTCTGTCTGAATTTGCAAAACTCACTTCCCAAACTGAATTTGCAAACGGTATGGCTGCCCATTTTTTTCAAACGGTATGAATTTGCAAAAATCACCCTAAATAATACTTCATCCCTTCAAATCCATGGATTTATAATTTTATTTCTGGGATGTGAATCCTTTATTGCTTATAGTACTGTAAGTTTGGTCTTCTAGAACTTGAGTTAGTTTCTGTATTTGCAATGAAATTGGAACCAGGGGGATGAGATTGTTATTCTTTCATAAGTTTTTGACGAGTTTTCTATGACTTTTAGAACAAGGATTGGTTTTAATCTGAATATTGGATAGTTACTTGGTGCTGTTATTCAGTATGTGGCTTTATTTATTACCTAGTTGGGATCTTTGTAAGTGGTTGCTGGTTCAATATCTTAGAAGTGAGCAGATAAATTTGGTGTATGCTCCGAGCTCAATTGCAAGGCGTTAGTGCGTCTTGTTAAATGGGGTGGTTTTGTAGGGTTCTTCCTCTTTATTGGGTTAATTTGTCATTAATTAAGGAAGCACTTTATTGGGTTAGTTTGTCATTAATTAAGGAAACAAAAAAAACAATTTATCGCAAGTTATTAGGTCAATTTTCTGCCGTTTTCTTTTGTGTGGTTGTTACTATCTTCTGGTCATTGTTCTAGCCGAAGGAATTTTTTATAGCGATCTGTAAGTTCCACGTTGCATATATGTTGTAGTTATCATTTTTAATGAGATTTGGTAATCGTTTGATCAACTGCCATATTAATTATAGATCCTTTTGGAATGTTTTTTTGGGACATTTTCTCCGTACTCCTTTGCTTTTGTGTTTTAAGTAAAAACGAATTCATATTTGGCAGTGACTGATATTTCGTACCCAATAGGTCCTGGTATTCATACATTATTTTGGCCACATATTTGTGGGTTTGGATGAATCTATTTGGGAGTTTGTGCCACTTGATAGTATGGTATGTCAGTCTCTCTGACATTCTTTTCGAGATTGCAGATCGTTATAACACCGCGCTCGTTTGCCACAGATGGTATTTTTTGGCATGCCATCCACGCTTGTGGTTGCGAGTTGATCGATCTATTAAAGATCCTTCTGAGCCTGGCATTTTCTCCAGTGTTGAAGCTGCGATTTCTGCTGCCAAGTGAGTACTGTACTGATCAAACTTGCTATATTTTGTTGTTTAAAAACTTAGCTTGTCTTGTCTTGTAGGCCTGGTGAAACGATCTTGATTGCAGCTGGAGGAGTTCATATTACTTCTAATATTCAAATCAGGAAGCCCCTCTGCCTGGTATGTAAAATTGTAAACTCACCTTGAACAGGCTCCATTTAGCTCTTATTTTTTTAGTCATTCCCATATTTCCCACTTGATTCTTGATTTTAAAAGTCACTACCATTTTGAAACATTCTCTCCTATCTTCTATATCTCTTATATTGTACAAGCAAATACTATTAAATGTATACTTGTATGAACTCATAGATCATTACAAAATAATGGTCTAAATTTTATGTTTTTCCTCTTAGTACTTTGTTTATAAATTGGAAAGTCAAAGCTTTAGCTTGAAAAAAAACCAATACAGAGTATTACTTACAGTAAAAACAGAGGGATATTATCAACATTTTCCTCTTCTATGTTAGCAAGGCCTTTTAATACATATTTCTATACTCGGAAAAATGGTGGTTTGATGTTCTTTGTATCCAAAGTGGTCCAAATTTTCAGTTCTGTTTTTTAGAGTATTTTTTGCTATTGGTGATTCCTCATGTGTGTGTGTGTGTTATTGTATGTTCCGTCTCTTGTACTGGACGAGGGAAAACAGATGGTGACTGAGGATGTGCGTGCATGTAAGCCAGTCTTTTTGAGGCAAATGTTAAGATGCTTGTGTTGGGTAGCAAGTTCATTTCATTAGTTATAGTGCTATACTATTAGTTGCTTCGGCACTTACGTAGTTCAGTCAGTAGTTGTGTGTCCAATACCACAAATATTTAATTCTTTGTTTGTTTTTCAAAATAGTGACCAGCTTGACACTTTATTTTTTAATCAAATGTTAAGATGCTTGTGTTAGAGTGAACTAATTCAATTTCCCTTTGTAAGTTAGAGCGAACTATTATAGGATGAATATGGATTATGAAATTAGGTTCGTGAACTTGTGCTTGGTTGGTCAATTTTGTGGACGTTGAAGTTGTTCAAATTGGATATTTTGTAAATATGGATGCATATGAATTATGAATATTGGTCGATTTTGTGGCATTATGTTAGGTTTGGATCTCAAGCAAAGAGCAGCGGTACAACTACAGCCAAGATGAGCTTAATGATGTACGGGACAAGTGGGCTTCATACTTTACTTCTCGTTGTACGTAAAATGCTAAGTAATTTTAGACTTCTAAGTTGATTGTAGTAGAATGCTCTTTTGAATGGTGGATAATATGTAAGTTACATCACTATGAATCATTTGGATTTGGCGATGTTTTGATGCCCTTTTGAGGCGGTATATTGACATCTTTGGTGTTATTGAAAATTTGGATGGTAGCAAAAGTCTCAAAAAAAGTTTTTTTTTTTTCATTTTAGAAATGTATTTGGGGCATATTTGTAATTGATTTCGATGCGCCAAATATATTTATTTGCGGCGTCAGCCACCTACAGAGCACCATTTACAATTCATTATTTGAGGCGTTTCATACATAGAACGTTGCAAATAATGCGAGTATTAGAGGCGTTTTTAATAAAGACGCCGTAGATAATGCAGTTATTTGCGGCGTTATTTCCTAGTGACGCCGCAAATAAATATTATTTGAGGCGTTTATAAAACGCCGCAAATAATATTTTATTTGCTTCCCCGCCATTTGCTTCTTAGCCTAAAACGCCGCAAATGATGGATATTTTGGAGCCGCAAATGAGCTTTTTTCTACTAGTGCGGGAGGGGGCCGCGTGGGTGGCCGCCGCCACACGATGAAAAACCGGGTCGGTCCCGTGCGGGCACGCGCGGGGCACCGGGCGGTGCGGACGGACGTCCACAACTCTATATAATCAATGGCACTTACAAACACAAATTCTTTATCATTTAATTACTTTCATACATTATAGATACAAGGTGAAATTTCTGATTGAAGACAAGAATGGTGATAAAGTACACATTAAAGCCACAAACAATGCAATGGAAGAAATAGTTGGATTCCCGACATCTGACAGTTTGACAATGCTAAGAGAGGTATATTAAAGATAATGCACAAATTATATGTTACAAATGTGGTTACATTACAGCACTCAGTAATCGTTTAACTTAAAACTTACACTTTAAGTCTATATGACGTAGGTTAACTCAAAGGAAGTGCCATTTACTTTAATGAATTTATTAAGCAAGGAGTTCACTATTGAATTGGAAGTTTCAAGATACTTTAATGTGGACATGGGGTTAAGGTGTTATAGAGCATTTCGCTTATGTGAAAAAGAAGCAGAAATAAGCGACAAATGGACTCCAGCACAAATAAGGAAAACGCATCACAAAATTATCTTATGTAAATGTGGCATGAATTTAAATCAGATAAAATTAATAATTGAAGTGTTTCATTAATAGGAACAAAGTACAATAACCACAGCAGCATCAGAGATATCAACTAATTTAGAGTTGCTAAGTAAATTCAGTGTTGACGGTTTACGTTTTCCTGATGAGAAGAATGCTGAATTTACACCCATAAGCAAGCTCCCATATAAAAGAAATTATTCAGCAATGCATGGTTCATGTGAACACAAAACATATGGATTAGAGGGAGAATCAACAAGCAAGAATACTGTGAAACGACAAAAGTAGACATCAACCGTCACAACCTGATCTACAATTCAAAGTTATTTATGTTTTTACTTAACTTTATTTCCTTTCAAAGACATGTTTGTGTTTAGTTTGAAGAGATCTGTTCTTATTTCAAGTTTATTTCAATAGATTAATTTTTATTGCAAGTTTACTTAATTATTTTTCAATATTTAATTTGACACCTACAAAGTAAAGGATTAATTAAGTTACATGAACTATTTTCTAAACAGGTCGACATATATAACATAGAATAAAGTACAATAACGCAACAAACTTTTTTTTTGCCAGCTGAATAAAACACACTAGATTTAACGTTTATGTAGTGCGCTTTTGGCTATTCCATGTGCACGTTTATTAAACAACCTAGGTAAATACTGAATCCAGAAACAGTGAAAGTTCTTTGAGTCCTCAAGAATGTCTCCAATGATGCCTCTCAGATTGTTCCTTGGTGTAAATTCAGCAGCAAGCGTATCAATGAGTGAAAGACAGTCCGTTTGAAGGAGGACATGAAGATGACCATTCTTTAAAGCCCATAAGATAGCATAGTGGATTCCAATAGCCTCTGCCAGTACTGGAGAGTCAGTGAGGAAAACTCTTGATTCAGCCGAGATAATCAAATCAGTGGCAGTGAGAGCGATCCAACCACAAGCAGCCTCGTTCTCTTTATGCCAGGAGGCATCGACTTCAATGATGATAAGATCACAATCAGATCGGGCGTTGCCAGTGAGGTGTAAGGGAGAACCAGAATGGAAATCAGGATGATCTTGTTTCGTGCCTTTGAATGCGGTTCGGAGTAAGGGCATTCTGTTGATCGGATTACAAGAGTTTACAAGTTTCAAAGCAACATTAACAGTCCAACTATGACCTTCAAAGATACCTTTATTCCTTGCAATCCAAATAGCCCAGAGAGTACCAATGAAGGAAGGCACCAGACTATCCTCCTTAGAAGATTTGCTTAAGAATTTAATCCAATTGATAATCCACGATTGAAGAGAGATATCAGTGTTAGATTGGCTTCTGATACCCAACGGTTCTCCAAACCAAATTCTTGAGGTAAAGGGGCAGTCTCTGAAGATATGAGAATCAGTCTCCAAATCTTCAATTCCCGATTTTCTGCAGAAAAAATAGTTCGGATCGTAGTTAATGTTTCTTTTAAGAAAGGATTCACCTAGAGGCAAGCTTTTAGTAAGAATTTTCCAAAGGAATAATTTCCATTTGTTAGAGCAGTTCAACTTCCATAAGGATTTCCTACAGAAGTCAGCTGTAGAATTCTCCATAATCTTATTGATCTTCTCACGAGAGAGGAGCGAATGTGAACTATTAAAAGCAGCCTGGTAGACTGAGTTAACCGTGTAGTGGCCATCGTTAGTCAGCGACCAGTAAGGGCAGTAAGTGCAATCAGTTTGTGGGACATGAATGGAGGAGATTTTCCTAGTCCAGTAAGGGGCAAAGAATTGATGAAGAGCAGATGCATTCCAACATCCATCAGGGCTGAGAAGATCCTTAACATAGTTTGGAAGACAATCAGGGTTTAAGGAGTCACAACCAGTTTTCAAAACTGGTATACAATCGTAGACCCATCGCTGATTCCAAATGCCTAACGAGCTATTACGGCCAATGCTCCAAGAGAGGTGCCGCTGTATGAGAGATAAACCCCAGAGTAATCCCCTCCATCCCCACGAGCAGCCTGAGTGGCGTTTGTTAAGAGTAGAATCGATGTTGTAGGCAGTACATTTGTATTTTGCCATGAAGATCTTGCTTAGGAGAGAATCCTCCTCTATTAAAATTTTCCAAGTAGCCTTGGCAAGGAGTGCCTGATTGAAACATGCAACATTGCGAATGCCAAGACCACCATTTCGTTTCGGTAGATTGAGAAAATTTATACTTCTCCAGTGGATGGTTCGATTTCCTTTTCCTCCAGCCACCAAAAATGCGCCAGTAGAGAGTTAATTCAGTTGGCGACACTTATCGGAATACGAAAGACCGATAGAGAGTAAATAGAGAGTGAGGAGAGTACCGAGGAAATGAGAACCAGACGACCAGTCGAAGAAAGAAGAGTGGCATTCCATGAATTTATTTTATGCTTGAACCGGTTAATAATATCATTGTAGAAGGATTTTTTATTGCTTTCAATGAGGAGTGGAATTCCCAGATAATTTCCCATGCCTCTGTTCCGTCTAATTTTAAGAGCTGAGAGGCTGTCAATTGCCCTGGCCAAAGGAGTGGTAGGTCCAAAGTGTATAGCTGATTTGTCAAAATTGATCCTTTGACCAGAGACCAATCAGAAATCATGAAGAGTGGATTTAAGCGTGCGAATGGACGTGTAGTCACAGTGAGTGAAGAAAATAGCATCATCACCAAAGAAAAGATGATTGATTTTCGGTGCTTGTCGACTGATTTTAATACCCTGAACTTGTCCCAAATTCTGAGCAGCATTGAGGTTCACCGAAAGTACTTCCATACAGAGAATAAAAAGGTAGGGGGAGAAAGGGTCGCCTTGACGAAGTCCCCTAGTAGGTTGGAAGCGTCTGATTGGAGATCCATTGAGAAGTATTTCATAGGAGACCGTTTGAACGCAGTTCATGATGAGTCTTAATAATTTGGAGGGGAAATTCATGGCCATGAGGGTATCCTGCAAGAAAACCCAGTTAATTCGGTCAAAAGCCTTACTCATGTCGATCTTGAAGGCCATAGCTCCATCTCTACCAGATTTATTTTTATTGATGCTGTGGATGATTTCGTGGGCAATAAGAATATTGTCGCTACAATCTCCAAGTTAATTGAACCATATCAAAACGCAACAAACTGGTGAATAACAATCTTTTGATTAAGTCATAAACTACCCAACTACTCAAATAAATCACTAATCAATAGGTAGTCATACAATAATGCCAATGTAAGAGCAACGTGTGTATTATTATGTCATATAGTTTATTTATGTAAAAGATTAATGCACACTCATATTATTTTACAATGACCAACACAATGTGTTTTATCTTCTTTCTTTTAAAGAAGAGTCTAAGCACTATGACATGGCACTACCCTTGAGCACAATTCAGAAATCCTCATCAAAGAATTAGGGTATTAATCTAATTGGCCAATATTCAATTATGGGAGAAAAAAAATGTACACAATGTAATTAATAGTATGCACCGAGAATGAGGGTGAGCAATAAACAAGAATTACTTTTACAATACACATCTACCCAATATGAAGTACAATTTTCAATTACATTGAAACTATATCTACATCTTTTGGTTGTTCTATAATTGTATCTTCCTATCTTATTTGATAGTTTAAATAGTTCATTTGATAATGCTGGGTACATCATCTCCATCATCCTGCTCGGCTTTATATTTCTTCCATCATCCTGCTCAGCTTTATATTTCTTTGCTTCCTCAATTTTCCATACAAAATTTTGTTTCTTGATGATGAATAGGCTAATTTTGATTCTTGATGTTGATCAACTTTCTGTGGTTTAATTGATTAGGGTTTGAAACATAATAATAAAAACCACAGCATCAAAGTTTATTTGGGAATCTCGGTTTGTGGGTAGCTTGTCGGTTTGTTTTGTTTGCTTTGTTGGGTCAGTTTGGTCAAACAGTATAACAAATCATTTATCATTGTTTTTTCGTTATAGTATTATATACGTACTTTATACGAGTAAATGTTTTTGCGAATCATTTGAAAAAAGGGATTCAAGCTCAACTCAAGTTAAACTAAATCATTCATTTATTTTATTTTCATTTAGTAACATAAATAAGAATTAAAATACTCAATTTAAAATATAGATATATTTTAAATTAACATAAGAATTAACATATAGAAA
This sequence comes from Agrostemma githago, assembly GCA_958450325.1. Classification (NCBI taxonomy): domain Eukaryota; kingdom Viridiplantae; phylum Streptophyta; class Magnoliopsida; order Caryophyllales; family Caryophyllaceae; genus Agrostemma; species Agrostemma githago. The sequence goes on from OY288243.1 coordinate 54,153,399, forward strand.
TAAGAATTAACATATAGAAATATATAGAAATATAGAAATAATTTACATATAGAAATATAGATATATCAATATCAATTTAAAAAAAATACTCATGATAAATAAAGTAAAATAACATTTGCAACCTATATCTGATTTGATTTTGTTTTTATATTAAAAAAATCAAAAATTGTGAATGATCATTGAATTTTGGAAATTAAAGAGATACGGAATACTTAATTACATAGGGAAGATATATATTTAATTAAGATTAATTGCATAAATTAAGGAAAATATTTGGTTATTTTGGAAATCGCATATCTTAATAGTAGTAAGAAGTTTGCATTGATATTTAATTTTATCTTCCCAAAATTCAAAGTTAACATTTTCAAGTCGGATCCCCCACGAATATGAAGCCTTAATTTATACTCCGTAATACAAAGATATGTTAGATTATATGGGTTACGGATCGGGTTAGGTCGAAACACGAGTCAGAAATATGAAGATAACCTCAATATTATTGACAATTTTTTGAGTAAAATAATTATTTCAAACATTAAATATTTGTTGGAGTCCACCATGAATATGAGGCTATAATTTATAATCCAAAGATGGTCGTTTATACGGTTACGGATTGGGCTAGGTCAAAATACAGGACAAAAATAGTTTCAAGCACCTCAAAAAGTTTTAAATTTTTTTCGTAAAATAATTATTTCAAACATTAAATATTTGTTTCTTTAATAGTATTATTATCATACTCTTTAATTGTACGGTGTAATGTTTATAATTTAAAAAAGACTCTGTATTGAATTGTCATTAAGCATACTAATTTAGGGGGAAAAATCCACACAAAAATACAGGCAAAAGCGAGTAGCACTAAATGGATCTTGGTTGCATAAAAAAATTAATTACAATTGTGCAAAAAAACGCATGGGTACTGTACAATTCACACTTATTTGTGACAATAAACATTCATTTGTGTTATATATAAAGAACAATAAACATTATTTGATTACTAACTCCCGATTATTTAAACTAAAATGTTCACAACCCTGTGACGTGTCACGGGTTTTAACACTAGTATGTTCATAAAGTAGGCTTTATCATTCATTTTATTTTATCATTCAACTACTTTTGCAATCCATCTATTTAGAAATGTACAAGCAAAGTGAAATTAACGGTTCCACAATATATGGAATATGGATGGAGGGTTATGAGGAGATGTAACTTCCTCCCATAAACACCCACAGTATTAAGTCATGTGAACACCCCATTATCCCATAACCCATTATCCTATTTTTAAGGATGCAAGTATACACCATTCACACTATCCGTTACTATATAACCTCATTTATCACAATAAGTATTGAGTATTCAAATTCCATCAGATAATCAAAAGTAAAAAATATATACAATAATCCATATTCTTTCCACGTAAGCACTAAATTCCAAAGGATTATTTACAAGTTTATGATGGCCAACAAAGATTCATCAGGTTCAGGAAACAAACAATCAGACAGAAGCAGCAGACGAACCACACGGAATAGTATGTATTTTAAGCATAATTATTTTCAATATATTATATTGTTTTCAGAATGCAATACATTATAAAGAAATATTGAATACATTTGTAACCACAAATTTTGTATCGCAGCTAACTGAAATACAAAACAAGGAAACAAATAAATTTTATTAATTATTTATCAAAAGTTCGTGTACAACCTCTAATGTATCCTCTGATTCTAACGCCGTTTAGGGAACACGTGTACGCGGTACACGTGAGGGACGCGTGCGTAGCTGACTTGTACTGCCTTGCACGCGTTGTAATTTGATATTCTCGAGAGGGTCGCTTGGACTTGAATCTCCCTTGAATGTTTGAATTTGTCTTGGATCTTCTGACGGCTTGCGACGGATTTGATGGAGAGTTTGTAGCGACTTCTTGTCTTTTTCTCTCTGGATCCTTTGCTTCAGAATTTTCCCATCTTCTCCAAATGAATGAGAAGAACTCTATTTATAGAGTTTTGGTTCTCCTTGGTGGACTTTGTAGTCACAGGCCCGTTTATGGGTTTATTAGTGACATTGGTCCAATTTGTCTTCTTTTCGGGTTTAATGATCCAAATAGTTCATTTTGTAATTCGGATCGACCCATATTTCTTTTACCCGGGGCAAAATAATTAAATTGAGTTAAAATTTTGTATTAACTCAAAATAATAAATTAATTTAATTTATTCGACACTTTAATAATTTTTTAGTGCCTACAAATTGCCCCCTCGGGACCTTGTCACGTACACCGTTTGGGTGTTTTGGAGTGGCAGGGTCTCGAACATTTTTTTTTTCTTTTGACTTGGAAGTCGACGAGCACTGAACTTGTCGTACAGGTAGCTCAACTTTTTTTTTTGTTCCGTCACCCTGTCATTATCTGACTTGACGGATGACTCAGGGATCCCGTAAGTTTACTTGACTTAGAAGTCTGCGGTCACCCCAAATTTATTGTGAGATGGACCCTCTTCTCTTTCTTTTTTTTTTTCCTACCTTGATGATCAAGTAAACTAACGTGAATTGTTTAAGGGGAGTAAGAACAATCGGGGACTGAAGCATCAATTGTCTTTCCTTAACCAAATTTTATTATGAGTAGTATCCTGTTAGAAATAGGGTTGGAGTCAACCAACACCTATAAATACTCCCCAGGTCAGACGTGAAGAAATCTTGACAACTGCCTCATGTTGCTCATCTGAATAGAAGGTACACAATTTTCTGTCCTTCTCCCTCTTTTTTTTATACTCCGTGTGAGTCTCTACTGTGAGTAAACTTAGTTTCCATGTCTTGAGCCAATTCCAAGTTGTTTTTTTATTGTCTTTACGTCGCTTAATATGTTCAACGCCACTGATATGCTCTTGATTCTTGAATTTCTTTTGTTTTCTATAGTTATCTGAAGATGGGGAATCCGGGTTCGATATTTTCTGTTGTTATCCTCTCTTCTTGACGTGATTCTCGCTTTTCTTTCACTTACAACTTGAGTCTTCATCATGACATGAAATTGCCTAGCTGTTTGTTTCTCCTTTTGAAAATACCCAATCTCAGCACTGCAAGTCATTACACCCTCAAAGCCTTAACATGTTTGACTTTCCATCACTTTGTCATTGAGCATGATAGGAACAATTAATGTTGGATCAAATTTCCTAATGAATTGGCATAAGCATCGCGCCCCTATGTTGGTATTTCCTTAAGAGATGGACTGAATTTGAAGTATAGTTGTCCCGCTTTATGCCTCCTACTTGGTCTTTCTTGAATGTTTTGCTCATTCTTTTGGTTTAAGCATGTGACAGCTCATCACCTATATATATGATGTCTTTTTGCACACCATTCCGTCAATCTAGATGCTTAATCCTTTCTTCATGTTGTACTGATGATGTATTCAATATTATCAGCAAGTTTGTTATTGAAATCATCCTTATTATTCAGTCTACTTGCAGGATGAATTGACAACTTTTTTTTGGTTCATCCTACTACATTTGACGCCAACTCTTATCTTGAGGTGAGTAATCTTCTCCTTTATTTGAGTATATTTATATGCAAACTAGCTCGTGACATGCAGGTACCCCAAACCGTATCTCGGACAGAACTCCTTGATTTTATTTCTCAAGCTTGTGCGCCTATCCGTCTTTGTCCGTCGAAGATTTTTTTCCATGAAGCTTCGATCTTTGAAGACTTTGATTTCGTGAAGCTCCAATTTGAAGACTTTGATTTCGTGAAGCTCCAATTTGAAGATTTTCATGAATCCTTCGATTGAAGATTATTTTTTCGTCTTCAGCCGAATTGTCACGATGTGAACCCGTTCGGGTCATCACGACGCTCGCATGGAGGAGAAGCGCCCGAGTTGTCACGAGGTGAAACCGTTCGGGTCATCACGACGCTCGTATGGAAGAGAAGCGCCCGAGTTGTCACGAGGTGAACCCGTTCGGGTCATCACGACGCTCACATGGAGGAGAAGCGCCCGAGTTGTCACGAGGTGAACCCGTTAGGGTCATCACGACGCTCACGTGGAGGAGGCACCCGAGTTGTCACGAGGTGAACCTGTTAGGGTCATCACGACGCTCACGTGGAGGATGCACCCGAGTTGTTACGAGGTGAACCCGTTTGGGTCATCACGACGCTCACGTAGAGGAGGCACCCGAGTTGTTACGAGGTGAACCCGTTTGGGTCATCACGACGCTCGCATGGAGGAGACGCGCCCGAGTTGTCACGAGGTGAACCCGTTTGGGTCATCACGACGCTCCGACGGAGGAAGCCAATACCGATGCAGCGCGGATTGCTTTGAAGATATTCCGGGTCGCATCACTTCGTCCTACTTGAGTTGTCATGAGGGGAGTCGTTTGGGCCATCGTGACTTTCTTGTAGAGGAGCTCCGCTTGATGAAGAATTTTATGAAGCGTCGTTCGGTGATGATTTTTGTGAAGCTCCTTCAACGATGATTTTTTTTAAGCTTCGTTTGATGATGGTTTTTTTTTTCTTTAGCCATTCACAGTTTACGCTCTTGCGGGTCTGGAGCAATTTTATTTTTAATTTGGAGGGGCGGCTGCACTCAAGCTACATGTTCACTCGAGCTGCCTACGTACTCGCAAAACATGGATGTTTTACAAGATCAAGCCAACGTAGTTCATGGAATAAATTTTTGTGGGTTTTCTTTTGTTTTTGTGGGTTTTTGTGTGTGTGTGTGTGTGTGTGTGTGTTTTCTTTTTTTTTGTGTTTTTTTTTGTTTTTTTTTGTGAGTGCAGTTTAACCTCTTGCTTAGGAGTTTTCCTTGCAGTTTATCCTCTTGCTTAGGAGTTTTCGTTGCAGTTTATCCTCTTGCTTAGGAGTTTTCCTTGCAGTTTAGCCTCTTGCTTAGGAGGGTTTGCAGTTTAGCCTCTTGCTTAGGAGGGTTTGCAATTTAACTTTCTTAGGAGGGCTTGCAGTTTAGCCTCTTGCTTAGGAGGGTTTGCAGTTTAGCCTCTTGCTTAGGAGGGTGCTTGCAGTTTATCCTCTTGCTTAGGAGCTGTCTTGCTTTTTTAAAAGGTAAAAGATGTTTCGCCCTCGTCCACCCTCACATTTGCGCTTGATGGAGACGAGATGTTTTCAACCATTTCACTTTTATGAGATTTTGAAGATTTTTGTTGATTTGTGAGAACTACCACCCGCCCTTTTGCTTTCAGGGGTTGCACTTGAGTGATGTCTATGATCTCCACACGCTTCATGCTGGAAGGGGTGAGACTTCTGATATTACTGCTCATTTTCATTTGCTTGACATCTTCATTTGAGGGAGGTACATTACTTGTCCTTGTGGATGTCCCTAGGCGACTAAAGACTCCACTTTTAGGTGGATCTAAACGCTTGAGCATTGATGTTTCTCCACTTGAAGTTGATGGATTGACGACGAAATTATTGCCCCCTTCACATGTGCCTAGCCGATTGAAGACAGACAGACGATTCTTTGGAGCAAGTTGATGTCTTTCTTTAGTCGCAGCCCTTCCCAACCGATGGAACACCGAAGAACGTGATCTCTTCGTGGGTGGGCGTATCCTATCGAAGACTGATAATTTTGATGGACGTGCATTACTTTCACTTCCATTTTCTTTGCTTCCCAGAACGGAGATCGCGTTGACACTGACGTGGTTGACAGTCTTTACAGGGAAGAGATTTCTTTCTTTTTGAGGATACGTTCTGTTTCTTCTTCCTTGTTTTCTTTGATGACAGACATGCTGTGATTTGAGCTTCTTTTGCCCCCTTGATTTTTTGTGTATTGTCGTCTCCTGGGTTGCAGTAGTTTGATTGGTTGCTACTGTTTCTTCAAGATCAAGGATGATTTTCCCTTCTTTAACAAGCTGCATGATCTTTTCTTTAAGAGTTATGCATTTCTTAAGAGAATGACTGATCAACTTGTGATAGCGACAGTAATTCTGATTGCTTGTCATGTTAGCCTCTTCAGGTCTTTTTGAGTCTGGTAGCTGTATCACATTCTTTCTGAGAAGGTCATCCAACATATTTGACAGGTCAGAATCATCGAACGGATACCTTTTGTCTAGCATCTCTTTTAAAGTAGATCCATCCTTGTTGTTTGATCTAGGATTTTTCGATGTCTTCGTAGGTACATTGCTGACATTGATGGCCATGGACTCTTTAGACGTCGTGCTGATGCCTTCACTAGTCTCCTTATGGTCTTGTCTCCGGGAACGTGTTGCCTTATTTTGCTTGTGGCCGTTTATTGTGATTTCCATGTTATGAGCTCGCGTTGCTAACTCCTGGAAGCTTTTTGGTTTGATCCCATTCAAGATGTAAAGGAGATCCCAGTTCATCCCGTTGATGCACATTTCGACCGCTGAAGTTTCATTCAAACGCTCCTTGCATTCAAGACTGAGGGCACGCCAACGGTTGATGTAGTCAATCACGGGCTCATCATCCCACTGGGAAGTGTTTGTCAGCTCGCTCATGCTAACAATGCGCCTGGTGCTGTAAAACCTGTTCAGGAATTCGTCTTCCATACGGGCCCAGCTGTCGATTGATTCGGCTTCCAAATCCGTGTACCAGTCAAAAGCGGTTCCCTTGAGAGAGCACACGAACTGTTTGACTAGGCGATCACCATCGGTTCCAGCGTTGTTGCATGTCTCCACAAAGTGCGCGATGTGCTGCTTCGGGTTCCCCTTCCCATCGAACTGTTGCAACTTGGGGGGTTGATATCCGGAAGGCATACGCAGGCTATCAATTCTTTTGGTGTAAGGCTTGATATATCGTCCAGCAGTGGGGGAATCTTCACCGAGTTGGATTTTGATCGCGTCTGCTATCAGACTCTGCAACTGCTCCGGGGTGTAAATACCGGTCTTGTTCTTTGGAGGCTTCTCACCATCCTTCTTCTCGTTTGGGGGCTTATCACCATCCTTTTTCTCGTCATCTTCATCCTCCTTTTCGATGTCGCTTTCGTGAACGGTGTCCTTGTCGGTGTCACTGTGCTCATTGGAGTTTTTCTTCTCGCGGAGCTCGCTCACTTCTTTTTGAAGATCCTCGATCTTCTTGTTCTTTTCTTCATTCTCCTTTTGCATGTTCTCAACGAGCTTGGTCAGATTCAAGACTTGGTCTTCAATACTGGAACCACTAGCCATCATTGTCGAAGCGCTGATAGGAGTGGCGCCTTCCTTCTTCCTCGGCGACACCTTAGGTTTGCGCGGGGAGGCGGTGTTGCTCTTGGAGACTTCATCCTTGTGGGAAGGAGAAGAGGCTGCAATTATGGCTTCGGCGGCAGCAGCAATTGAGGCAGCGGAGATCTTGCGCGGCCTTGTAGGGACGTGAGCAGCACGTAGGCTGGCGGCAGCGGCGTCGAGGGCAACCTTCTTCGCCTTTGCCCTGGTGACCATGCCAGCAGATTGTTGGAGAGCGTCAGCGTAGGTCTTCCTGGGGGTGTTGAAGGTGTTGCTTTGTTTGGTAGACATCTTCTTGAGAAGTAGTCTTGGTTGCTTTGGCGGTAGAGATGAGAGGTAGAGATTTTCACGTCGGGTTCACCAAAATTTGTAACCACAAATTTTGTATCGCAGCTAACTGAAATACAAAACAAGGAAACAAATAAATTTTATTAATTATTTATCAAAAGTTCGTGTACAACCTCTAATGTATCCTCTGATTCTAACGCCGTTTAGGGAACACGTGTACGCGGTACACGTGAGGGACGCGTGCGTAGCTGACTTGTACTGCCTTGCACGCGTTGTAATTTGATATTCTCGAGAGGGTCGCTTGGACTTGAATCTCCCTTGAATGTTTGAATTTGTCTTGGATCTTCTGACGGCTTGCGACGGATTTGATGGAGAGTTTGTAGCGACTTCTTGTCTTTTTCTCTCTGGATCCTTTGCTTCAGAATTTTCCCATCTTCTCCAAATGAATGAGAAGAGCTCTATTTATAGAGTTTTGGTTCTCCTTGGTGGACTTTGTAGTCACAGGCCCGTTTATGGGTTTATTAGTGACATTGGTCCAATTTGTCTTCTTTTCGGGTTTAATGATCCAAATAGTTCATTTTGTAATTCGGATCGACCCATATTTCTTTTACCCGGGGCAAAATAATTAAATTGAGTTAAAATTTTGTATTAACTCAAAATAATAAATTAATTTAATTTATTCGACACTATAAAGAAATATAATGTGATACACTATAAAGCACACAAAACATGTTTTCAATACGTTACATTATAAAGAATACATTATATAATAAATTATAAAGTATACAATGAATAAGAAAGTACTACATGTGATATGATAATATTAAAGCAATCAGATTAATATTACGAATTAAAGGTAAGATAATTGTCTTTACTTTTTATTTTATTTTATTATATTTACTTTTTTTTGGATAGAAATTGGCTGATAATAGTTGGGAAAACATGAATCATTTAAAATTTGACCTAAATCGTTTAAATTTTGACTTGGACCGGGTCGGTTAGGTCTTAGGTGAGGATTAGGATTTAACAACCCTTAACATATGAATGTAAATGGATATTTGTTTATTCATTTTAAATACACAACCCTAAATGCTAATGACAAAATCCAATTAATAAACCCTTAATCCAGTTCACTTTTAAATTAATCAGTCAGTCTATTTTTAATAAATTTATTATATATTATATTGCTTGATAATAACTAATAGATTTATTATATATTATATTGCTTAATAATAACTATCTTAATAGTAGGTAATAGTTACATTATTTATTTAATTAGTATCACTGATTTAAAATTTCAAATTATTAGTTTTAAACGAATTTAAATTCAATATATAGAAAATAAAAAATGAAAAATATTTTAAACAATTTATTAAAAAAATCAAAAAAAAAAAATTAAACGAAAATATTTTAAAAAAATTAATATGAAATATCAAAAAACAATTAAACGAAAATATGGAAAAAAAAAATTAATATAAAAAATGAGAAAATCAAATAAATCAAAAAATATTTAAACGATTTTTAATATCAAAATTCAAAAATAAAAATTAATATCAAAAATCAAAAAAATTAAACGAAAATATTTTAAAAAAATATATCAAAAATTAGAAAATTTGAAACGATTTTTAATATCAAAAATCCAAAAAAAAAAAATCTAAAATCTAAAATCAAAATATAGTTTTAAACGAATTTATAATATCTAAATTCAATAATTTTACAATAATAAAAAAATCAAGATGTTCCAATATTATTTGTTATTATGCATGCATAAAAATTCAATTCATTCATACAGATTATACATAACAAATATAATAAAAGATTTTCTAAATATGCATGTATCAAATAATACAGATTTCCAGATTATGTATATGCATAAATCAAATAATATAACAAATCAGGATTTTCGAATATAATAATAATAGATTTATATTATGCATGTACATAGATTTCTAACATACAAATTTCGATTTCTAAAACGAACATGCATATAGATTTCTAACTTTAATAAGAGATTCATAATATCAAAAATCAATAATTTCAGAATAATAAATATCAGGATTTTATAATATCAGATTTCGATTCCTAAAATCAACATGCATACAGATTTCTAACTTTAATAAGAGATTTATAACATGCATGGTGGTTTATAAGGTTAGTATAACATTTTAACTTATTTTAATTAAAATATAGAAAAAAATTGATTAAAATGTATTAAGTGGTTCCCACATTGATGGACTCGGTTTTTTCCATTACCGGATCCCGGGACTCCCTTTGTTCTAGTTGCTCGATCTGATGCGGAGGCAAGGGTACCTGTTTGTCGGGTTTCTCAATGTCATTGCATATAATATTTTTGAAATTGAAAACATTTTGTAAATAAGAAAAGTCGTAAGCAGAACGGTTTCAATATTATTAATAGAGAATTTTGAAAACAACTCAAATAGAGTGGCCATCTGATCATTGGTTAGAGGCGGGATTGGGAGTGCTATTGAAACAGACTCCGAGGCTCCAATAGAAGTGATTAGATGGAGAGGGGTTACAGATTGGACTCTAGCACCAGACCCTCTAGACTCGACCTCTGACTCTAACTCTGACTCTGACTCTGACTCAGACTCAGACTTAGACTCAGAATCGGTGTCCAGCATGTCCCCTTCACCGGTGATCAGCTTGTAGACCCGGCCCTGGCTGTCAGTCCACTTGATGGTCTTCCTCCATGCCCTATTCCCGATTTCGGAGCCAACTTCTGAGATCAGCTTCGTTGGGTCGAACCCGTTGCTTCGGAGGATCAAATTCACTAAGTCCTCCTAAGGAGTCGGGATGGTCTTATCCTCCTCAAATAGCAGCCCTAGAACGGGCTCAGTACTATCAGTACCCTCCTTGGACTTCGACTGGACGAGGGTAAATATATCGTCCGGAATATAATTGCAGTCCCGGGCCAATTTGGTCCCGAGATGCATAGTGGTTGGTTGGTACAGACCCACTTGGATGGCCCCGAATACTGGTGTGACGAAGTAATCGGTCAGTCTCGGGCTATAGGGGCCAAGTAGATACCCTTCACAAGGTTACAGGCTTTTTCTATACCAGTTCGGATGACATTGCCCAGGGTAGCTGTATACCTAAGACCGAAGTGAAAACCTTAATCCTTTAGGACCTCGATAATTTTCCCGGCGGCAGATATGGCCTGGAGGTGGCTCCTGGTAGGTAGCCCAGATTATGCAGCATCGTGTCGATGCTAGTGGTAAAAAAAGGACTAAAGAGGTATTCCTCCTCTATCGTCCCCAAAAAATCGAACCCTCGAAGGTCCGTACGGCCCGTGGCGTTGCAGCTAGCCACGGTCATAGGGGTTGCCTCCAAAGTAATAACATTATCCTACAGGGGCAACTTGATTTTTTTGGTGGAGGGTGGAGAACACTGCCTTGACAGCGTGGATCCATGGCCTTCTGAGGAGTAGGTTGAAAGAAGAGGTGACGTCAATCACCTGGAACTCCATCTCCTTTTCAACTGGGCCCGTTATGATTGTCAGTTTAATGGCCCCAATTACCAACTTTGGGCTTCCATCAAAAGCCTGGATGGTTTGAGCAGTCGTGATCTAGTCAGCCTCGGTAATGTCGAGGGCTTTGGCTGTCCTTAGAGGAAGGACGTTCACAACAGACCCATCGTCAATTAGGGTCATCGGAAGATATTTTCCCCGGGATATCACCGTGATGTACAAGGCTAAGTTGTGAGAGGCCCCGAACGGTGGTAGATCGGACTCAGAGAAGGTAATTAGCGGACCTTCTTCCTTGGACTTGCCCTTGAGATAGGGCATGACGGTGGCTACCATTTCATTGGGGGTAGCGGTTGAGTCGATCTTGATTTGATCGAGAGCCTTGGTAATAAGTACCTCTCGATGTTCTTGCAAGCTAACCAAGAGTTGCCATATAGTGAGGTCAACTCGGGTCTTCTTCAGCTGTTTTACAAGAGCTGTGTCAGTGGTCGACTCTTCAGGGGCGACTTCCGTCCTGACGGGCTCAGTGACGGTAACCGGGATGGGGGTGGCCCTAGAGCTAGTAGCTTGATAGGGGCGACTAGACTTGGTGAGGTGGTATCTGGCTAGGACCTTGGACTTACCCTTTCGGACCTCTTCACTGGTAATGAGGACAGCCTCCCCTTTGACGAGGTATACGTCATCCTCGTCGTCGAACCATATCCCATTCACTTGTGGGATGAAAGGAGAGATAAGATGGGAACTGTCGATCACCTCCCCAGTAAAGACGGCATGGGAGCTGAAAGGATTGTCCTTATTACTCGGTTTGTCCCCGGGTAACAGAATCTTACCGCTCTCGATCAGGTCCTGAATCAGATGCTTCAACTTTAAGCATTTTTCGGTATCGTGCCCATTACCTCGCTGATATTGGCAATACGTTTGGGCATTGTAGCTTTTGGACTGTCGGTCCACTGGGACTTCAGGAGTTGGGCCTATCGGTTGGATTAGGCACTTGGAAGATAGCCTTTGTAAGGCATAAGTATAGGTAGTACCTATATCGGTGAATACCCGAGGTGGGGTATTCTTCTCGGACGAGGCATCTAGTAGATTAACCTCATCAAAAATGCTGCGGGTTGCAGCTGGGGGCTTAGCGGAGGAAGAGGGAGCCCCTTGGTATTCTTTGCTAGAGGCTTTAGTGAGGCTCTCTAGCCTTAGATCATCTTCAATCCTCATACCTATTTCAGTAAGAGTGGTGAAATTGGGTATGACAGCATACCGGAGATGGACCCGGTAGGAGGGGAGTTGGTTCTTGACAAAGGTCTCCACCAAGGTTTTCTTACTGGGCTTATCTACCAGCTTCACACTCTCGGCCCTCCAGCATTGAAGGTATTTGGTAAAACCATATTTGGGCTCCTGGCCATAACCTCCAGGGAGTGCATAGTGGTTTGGATTTCGGTGTTGTCAGCATAGTTCCGAGCAAATTGTGTAGCCACATCATCCCAAGTTGGGTATTTTTTTGGGTCTACCCTGTAGTACCAGGCCCGTGGGTGCTTCTGGAGGGATGCAACGAACGAGTTCTTGAACATGATCGATATTACTTCCTTGATGGCCATGAACTATTTGAAGGCCCGAATGTGGAGTAACGGGTCTTCGGTCTCTTCGAACATTGGTAGGCCCGTGAGGTTCAGATTGGCGGGTAACTTGTCGTGCAAAGGAGAATAAAGACGAGAGTTCTCCATGTGGATGGTGTTATTCCCGGACAGGTGGACTTGTTCCTCTAGTCCGCGCACCGCGCTAACCAGTTTAGCGATCGGCCCAGTGTTTCCAGTCTCGGAGTTAGAAGTCCCTTGCTCCACAACAGACAGACGGGCATTGACGGCCGCTTGATCGTCTCTCATTGCTGCTAGTTGGGCCTCGATCTCAGTCTGCTTGAAGACCATGGTGTCCATTGTGGTTTTCAAATTGTTCAAAGCATGCTCCATTCTGAGCCTGGTTGACGTAGGCCTGTCTGTAAGAATACCACGTAATCAAAAACCGAACCCAGACCTTGGAATCAAAATAGTACATCCCGATCAATTGACGTAGGTTGCTCATGCCTTCGACAAATAAGGCGGACTGAGATAGGGAGGAAATCCGTGATGTAAGATCAACGGGAGTTTTGACACTAAAGATCTTCGACAACTTGTAAAAAGACCCGACACACTGATTAAGGTAGGTCATAGAATAAGGAAGGTTTTTGAAACAAAGATTGAAATCCGAAATATTCGGAGGACGGTCCCGACAGGATAGAGTTTTTATTTTTTTGAAAAGGTTGAAAGTTTTCGAGTTTCGAAAAGGGTAGCATGCCGGCTAAAAAAAGGCTATTTTGAGTCAAATCGTAAATCTAAATTTTGGCAGCATTCTGAGTTTTTGAAAATTGGATTTTTGAAATGACATTTTTTTGAAAAAAAAATTGACACGGAAACCAAGTAGCACATAGTCACGCAAGCATTATGACGATAGCATGTATGCTTTACACTAAGTCTCGGTCGGTCGATATAGGGTCTATACCAATGCGCATGACCTTTCCGATAATCGGGACGGACTCCCTTACCAATTTGTATAAGGACGTGTCGCGAAACCCATACGAATTAGCAATGAACACCTTGACATAACCAATTTGGAATACATCATGGTATAGTGGGACGTCGGTCGCAAGGACCGGCCCGGGTAAAATCGGGGTTATGCACGAACCTTAAAACTAACGCGCGTATTGTACTAACCAAACGATTTCTCCTCGAGTCTCACCCTGAATATCCAGATGACAAGTTGTACATCAGGTATCCCCAGCGGAGGCGCCAAAATGTGGACATGACATAGGTCCACCCCGACGCGGTCACGCGCGGGTTTGGGTAGGCGAATGAATCTTGTGGTGAGATTGTTCTCGGGTCGAAATTTAAATCGAAATAGTAGTCGCCATCAAACTTTATGGGAGTTCGGACTCGTTCGAACCCACTCTATACTTGGGCGTATCGTGCAGAAAGCACGACCCGTTTAGTACTAGAGCTTGATGGGTTCGTCCCTTGCATAACGATACCGATGCCGAGTTATCGGGTATCGTGTATCGAACGACTCTCGTGCGCCAACGGTTTCGGGCATCCGAAAACCGAGGTTCTGAGTAAGGGGTGAGGGTACGTGTTTGGAAGCCCACAAAGGACATCCAACCCCGCCCGCACATAGCGGCCTCTACTAAGATGTCGATTGGTTTTTTAATACGTGCGTTAGTAATTTGGTAAAATGTTATGCAAACATTGTTTTACGATACATAAAATATAATACGTGTTACTACGTCATTTAATGCATCTCGGTTTATGTCGAAGTAGTTTAGCATGTGATGTTCATTTAAAGGCGATAATGACAAACATCAAAATAATTAGAAATTATACGGGCGGAATACAACCCGGAATTCACAATACAACAAGCGATATTAAAATGGTCGAATTAGCAACGGTAAATATGGACTATAGACGAACTCGTAAATAGACGACATAAATTGAAACCGTAAATCGAATAAATGGACGAACTTCGATTAAGTACACATTGCATTGTATATTAATCGGAGGACGGGGCTTTAATACGCGTTCGCGTATGGGACCGGAGCGTAGTGCTAGCTCGATCCCGGGGCTTTGAGTCTTGTCCCGAATTATCACAACGAAATATTGGTGTCTAGAATAATTTCACATCAAATACGACTAAGGTGTCATCGATGTAAGACTAGTTGTATAAGGCGTTGCTCAAAGTCGTAGGAGTAAATAAAATACCATAGGATACAATGTATTGGCTTTGAAAAGGAAAACACGTATTGAATTAGCATGTGCCGACTTGAGGTTGTAAATATGGCTTGACGAGACTTATATCACGCTTAGGTTCACGTTCGTGACCTTTAGGGGTCACTCGATCGAGTCATTAAGGGGACACGATCGAGTGCCCTTCGTGGAGACCCCCTGCCCATTTTTGAGGGGGTCACTCGATCGAGTGGCCCTTAGGCACTCGATCAAGTGCCCTCTGTAACAGGTGCGAGATTTGTTTCAAAATGCCCCATTTCATAATTTGATGATTTGAATCGAGAGATAATCGAGCGAAATATAAATATTACATAATTTATATTCACTTGACCCTCGATAACTCATTATGCATGATGCTCGGTTACAGAACCTCTATCAAGCATTTTAGTGTAATGTTTTGAAAATGGTGTTGAATACGCTTGATGATAAATTACCGCGATCACATTATACCCGTAAGTGTCTAGGTCGGCGCGCCTCGAATGGCGCGACCTCCAATACAACTTTCGAGGATTATAACGGACTTTGGACGGAGTTCATTATCGAACACACTCGATTCAAAAATTCGATCGTCGTTGCAAACTTAGATCCTTAGCGTTTCGATGTCGTGATTTGGCTTTTAATGCCTACGACTATCGATTTAGCGTCATCGGATGTTGCTCGAATCGTTTTGAAAATAGTTTTAATAAATATATATACGCGGTACTATATGACAGAATAAAAAAAAGGAAATTGAATGTTAGATTGTTAGTAAACGGATAATAAAATGTTAGATGCTATATTAATATGAACAAAAATGTAAAAGCGTTTTAAGGGGTTGACCCACCTCAAACAACCAAGTACGTGAGGTGACGGGATAAGCGACCAGCAACTCGAGTGCGATACTCTTGTATTCGTGTTTTCTTATCCCGTCATCCTTTATATTCGATTTGTAAAAAGACGAGTACTTTATAGTCGAGTTAGTAGTTAGATGCGGAATATACAAGTTAGTATACAAGAAATTAAAAGTTAGTAAAGTTAGTAATAATAAACGGAATTGACAAAAGGTTAGAGATTAGAGAAAATGGGGTTTGTTTACACCCTCAACCTACATGCTTTAGTCTCGGAACACGGGCTCGTCTAGTAGAAGCTTAGGCACGGGAGCGTCAAGAATGTGGGATGAGTTAGGGTGTTTATGGTTGTGAAGAGGATGCTCTTGATTTTGACGAGTTTTGATCTTAGAATGCGTTTGTATGTGTATGTGTGTGTAGAGAAGATGTGTAGAGAAGATGTGAGTGTATAGGTTGAAGAGGGTAGAAATGTAGGGTTGAATGTTGTGTAAATGTGATGATTGAAAAAAAGGTGCCTGTAGGGTTTTGAGGGGTACACTCGATCGAGTGGCCCCAAGGAACTCGATCGAGTCTATCTAGTCGGGTGAGACAACATAGGAAAGGTTGAGATTTTTGTGTTTGACTTTGATTTGGTTGACTTTGTATTTGGACGCATGCAAGGCCGGTTTCGTCTTGGGTTTCGACTTTGACCGGGTTTTGACTCGGTCGCAAAAGACAGTTTTATTTCCGGTGACGGTTTCAGCTCAAAATAGCTTTATTTTATTGGAAATGACCCCACTAAGTCTAGATTTGAGGTCTGTTTTGAGAGATTCGTATTCTACTAAGGTCCCACGTCGGATACTATCGATTCCAAGTTCGTATTCGAGCGTATTGAAGCATGTTTACGTCTGATCATCATCGGGTGTTTTGTTGGAGGCTGCTATCGACATAAACAGTCAAATGCAGGTGTCTACACATAATGATGCCAATGTCGAATTACCAAATATTGTATATCGAATGACTCTCGTTCGCCAATGGTTTCGGGCATCTAGAAACCAAAGTTTCTGAGTAAGAAGTGAAGGTACGTGTTGGGAAGCCCACGAAGGACACCTAACCCCGCTTGCACTTAGCAACCTCTACTAAGATATCGATCGGTGTTCATGTACGCGCGTTAGTAAGACGATGAAATGATATGCAAACATTGTTTTAAACTACGCATGTGAAATACGTGTTTTGCTACGTCATTTAATGCATCTTAAATATGTGGGAGTTGTTTTAGCAAGTAGATCATTTAAAAGCGATAAATGCCACGCAATGGAAATAAACAACTCGAAAGTATATTACAAATTACACCGGCGGAATACAACCCATAATTCACAATACTTGAACAAATTGCGATAATAATAAACGGATTAGCAACGGTAAACGTAAACTATAAATGGACCCGTAAATAGATAACTTAAATTGAAACCATAAATCGAATGATTGGATGAACTTCGATCACTTACACATTGCATTGTATATTGACCGGAGGACAAAGGCTTTAGTACGCGTTTGTGCACGGGACCGAAACGTAAGGCTAGCCTGATCCCGGGCGTCGAAGTCTTGTCCTGACTCATCATAGTGAAATGGAATTGTCTCGACTAATCGCATATTGGATACGACTAAAGAGTTGTCGATGTTGGATCAATCATAAGGGACGTTCACTCAAAGTCGTAAAAGAAACGATATAATATGTATGGGTTTTTTGAAGAGGAATACGTGATTGATTTAGCACATAGCGACTTAGAGTCGTAAATATAACTCGACAAAAATTTATATCATTTTTTTATCTTCGTTGGAGGCTTGTAGGGGTCACTCGATCGAGTCATTTGGTGGACTCGTTCGGGTGCCCTTTGAGGAAAAATCCCTGCCCATTTATAAGAGGGTCACTCGATCAAGTGAGTTAGGCACTTGATCGAGTGCCCTCTGTAACGGGTGGGATGTTGCTTCCAAAAACGTTCCCATTTTTTTAATTTGTGATTTTAATCGAGAAATGATCGAGCTAATACAAATATCGGACCCCCTTCGTGTCATGATGTCGTTGTCGGGTCTTATGGACCATACGACGATCGACTCAACGTCATTAGGTTTTGTATTAAGCTGATTCTCGATTGCTCTTCATACCCGACACTCGATTACGGAATCGGTATCGAACATTTTAAAGCGATGTTTGTGGAATCAAGAATAATCGAATTAAACATGAATATCAAACCCCTTCGTGTCACGACGTCGTTTTCAGGTCATATGGACCATACGACGATCGGTTTGACGTCATTGGGTTTCATGCTAATTCGATTGTTGATAGCTCATTTTGCGCAACATTCGATTACGGAATCGACATCGGGCCTTTAGAGCAATATTCTGAAAGTGATATCGGACATGCTCGATAATGAATTACTGCGATCGTGTTATAATCCGAGAGGTTATGCGTACGCCATAAGGCGCCCTAACCCTTAGGCGCCTAGGGCGACGCACCTCAAAATCAGGCGCCACCTCCAGTGCGGCCTATTTGGGGATTATACGGATTTTAGGCAGCATTTAATTATCGAATATATCCGATTGGAAAATTCGATTTTGAAAATAGTTTTTCGTTATATCGTAATATACACGATATTTAGTATATGACGGAATGTACAAACAGAATAAATAAATGTTAGATGTTAGGAGCAATTATTAAATGTTTGATGTGATAATAAAATGTTAGGAACGATAATGTAAATGTTAGATATTAGTATACAAATACATAAACAAGAATTAGAGATTAGAAAATGGGATTGGTACACCCTCAACCTACATGTTAATAATCTCGGAAAACGGGCTTGTGAAGTATCGTCGTAGACACGGGAGCGGTTCAAGTATGTAGAGTGAGTTAGGGTGTGTGATTAGGGATATGGTATTCTCGATTTTTGGGAGGTAAGGTCTCGGGAATGGCTAGGTGTGTGTGAGTGTAGGAGGAACTCTTTGAAAAGCCAAAAAAGTGTGAAGGAAAAAGTCCTTTGAAATGGTGGAGCAAGGGGGTGTTTATAGATTTTACCCCCCGGCATGGGGTCACTCGATCGAGTGCCCCTTGCTGGACTTGATCAAGTGCCCTTGAAAAGGGGTCCTGGTCGTTTTTTAGAGGGTCACTCGATCGAGTGGCCCTTAGGCACTCGATCGAGGGCCTCTAGACAGATGGAGCAAATTTAGGAAGGTTGTGATTTGTTTGACTTTTGAATTTGGTTTGTTTTTTACTTGATTCATTTTTTATTTGGACGCAGCGTAAGGCTTGTTTCGTTCTTGGGTTTCAACTTTGATCGGGTTTTGACTCGATCGCAAAAGACAGTTTTGCCCCCGGTGGCGGTTTTGTCTCAAAGTAGCTTTATTTTATTGAAAACGACCCACTGAGTCTGAATTTGAGGTCGGTTTCGAGAGACTTGTACTCCGCTAAGTGCCCACGTTATATACTATTGATTCTGGGTCCCGTATTCGAGCGTATTGATGCATGTTAGCGTCCGATCATCATAAGTGGCCGAACATTGAATGTACGAGAGATTGGACGACAATAAGTGGCCGAACATTGAATTTAGAGACGGAGTGGAAGCGTTCATCAATTTCCTCTTAACAAATAACCCCCACTACACCAGCAAGCAGCTTAGGTGCCCATGTAGAAAATGTTAAAACCGTGCCTTAAAACATGAGGACAATGTTAAAGAGCATCTATACAAGTACGTTTTTGTTGAGAACTACTACGTGTAGACGTATAATGATGAAGATGAAAATATCGCTAGTCGCCTGCAAGAAGCTTTGCGCGAAAATCCGTATCGGGACTTACGACAGTTGAGGACATAATGGAGGAGAAGCGTACCAAGACCACATAAGCGAGGAAGAAGTGCAGCACGAATCCAACCCACAAGTCCTTTTGTTTTTCGAAATGTTGAAAAATGTTGAGCTCTTTGTATATGACGGATGCGAAATGAGTTTGCTGCAAGTCGCTTCAAGGATGTTGACTTTGAAGTGCCAGAGCAACATGCCCCTTAGATCTTTAGATGGTTGGATCAAGCTGTTGATTGCTGAACTTCTACCAAAAAAGGATAACGTCATGTCAAATAACTTCTACGAGGTTAAAAATGTGTTGAAGGGCCTTCAACTCCCCCATGAAAAGATAGACTCATGTCCGAACAGATGCATATTGTTCTGGAAGGGAGATTCGGACCTCGACAAGTGTAGAAAATGTGGCTCCGAGAGGTACAAGAGTCCAACGCTAAATACTAGGGGGAAGAAAGTACCAACTAAGGTTCTGGCTTATTTCCAGTAGGTCCGAGGGTGCAACGACTGTATATGACAAAGAAAATTACGACGGAGATGAGTTGGCACCATAGTAACTCACAAATAAGGGTTAGTGATACGAAGACACACCCTAGCGACGGTGAAGCATGAAAGACATTTGATATCAAACATCCGGAGTTCTCAAAAGAGTCGTGCAACGTATGTTTGGGTTTGTGAACAAATGGTTTCTCACCATACGGGCAGTTCGGTAAGTCGTACTCATGTTGGCCGATGATTGTGACACCCTACAACCTACCTTCATGGTTATGCAATAAGAGACAATTTATGTTCTTGTCTCTTATTTTTCCTGGTCCTAGGAACCCGAAAGCCAATATGGACGTGTATCTCCAACCTCTAGTTGAGGAGTTAAAAAGTTTGTGGGATAACGGGGTTTACACGTACGGTGTGTCGAGGAAGAGTAGTTTCAATCTAAGGACAACTAGCACTAATGTGGACCATCAACGACTTCCAAACTTAAAGGATGTTGTCTCACTAGTAGAAAAAGGTTAAATTGCTGCTATTCATTAGAGGCGTTTTAGCCAATTAGAAGCAAATAATTTAATTTTTTTTAATAGTACTAAATAGGTGAGACATTTTTTTGAATTAAAATTAGATGCATCAAGTAGAGGAAAAAAATTTGAAGCGGCGTCTATATATAAGAGACGTCTCTCCTAATTTAATAAAAACCAGGCATGCAGCGTCATTCTCAACGCCTCACCTCTCAGGGCCCCACCCCATTGATTATTTAATTTTTTTAAAAAAAATTAATGTAAGAAAAACAAAACACGCGACTAATAACAAAGTTACACACCGCTTCTCCTTCCTTCGAACAAAACCATCACTCATCTCACACCATTTATCCACCCTCATTATCTCACCATTACCGAGTGACCCAGATGAAGACTCAGCGACAGACTCGCCGTTAGTCTGTCGTTTCACCATTCCTCTCCCATGCAACCATCGCTCCTATTTAGGGCTTCCAAGTGAATTTGTATTTTCGATTTTGTTGCATTTCATTTTTTTTGTTTTGTTCTAGATGATATTTCCACTCTTGTGCTTCAATTGAAGCATTTTGATACTAATTGTTAACTATTTTGAGTTTTAGCAGTTTTGTTTTACCAATTTAGGATTTTTGTTTGTTTGGGGTTTCTTGGAGATTTAGGGTTAATTTAATCCTCATTCCGGCAGGTCAGTTGCATTCGCTCTTGGAATTGTGTGATTAAGTTTTTTGTTCATAACGCCTTTCTTTTAATTGATGTTTCTTGTTATTCCGTCGATTGAAATGTTCTATGCTTAGATGGGATTGTTGCATTTGATTATGAAAGAAAGACATATTATTTCAGACCTGTAATTTATTTCTAATTTAGGTAGTTGTATTATTAGTTTGTGCCCATAAGGATACCTAACAAACAGGTGGTGGCTGAAACAAAGATACTTAGGAGTTCAATATGACCTAAGGAACAAGATTGTGATATATAGGTACATTGTAGCTTATTTTGTATACTAGAATGAGATTGATAAAACCCTGTCATAGGCGAAGCTTTGGGCGAGTGACATTAAGAAGTTTATGAATTGCTATGCCAAAGGGAAATAAGAAATTTTATAATATGTCTTTAACCTTTGAGCATTATTGATTTTAGGTAATATGAAGTACTTTGTGGATATGTGATTGCTTTTTTCTATTTGTAGATGGAGGCGCTAATAGTATGTTTGGGGGGTGTGACTGGATTTTGCGCTTGGCATATACAAGTAATACAACCCAAAAGCACCATCTACGAGCAAGTAGGTGTCCTGCAACAATAGTTTTTGTCTGCACCAGAGTAAGTGTCCAGAAACATTATATTCAGGCAATGCTATTATCCAATCTCTTACGTTTCGGATGAGACCTCAACTTCTGGAATACTTGGCGAGGATTCTCTTCACATGTATACAGAAGTGTGATATCATGAATTGGTTGAGGCATACATCACCTTTGGGTGAGTTTCATTGGTAGAATTTTTTCTAACTTGTATGGATGTGTATCTGTTATATGCGCCTATTGCTTTTTCTAGATAAAATTTCGTATTGGCTGTAGCTATATATAGACCAAATACTAACCGTGTCCTTCACATATTATTTGAGACTTGAAACCAACAAACTACTACCGCCACATCAACTACAATCTTAATCTTACAACTTTCGATGGTATACATCCACTTTATAACAAGTGAGAGTTGTCTCGTGTAAGGATGTATCCATCCAACTAGACCCGACAAAAATGATTTGTATGGTTTTCTATGTAGATTTGTTCGTTGGTCCTAACTTTTGAATGATCTTTAATATGTGAGTTCATCACATAATGTTTTTATGTCAGTATTTTATTTTTGTAAAAACAATTCTGGGGTTGTGTATATTGTGTGTGTATTGGGTTGAATATTGTCAAGAACCTTCACGAACAACTGTGTATTGCCTTTGATAGTGCTCTCCTTTTTTTTCTACAACATATGCTACTGTTTTTTACTCCTTTGCGTTGATTACTTCTAGTACCACTGCTGATTTTTACATTCTTATTATTGACTATACATTATTTTATTTTCATTTGTTAACCATCTAACTACTTAATAACTTCTAAATCTGACCTTCCTCACTTTACTTTCACTATATTAAAACTTTCCAATGTTGTTGATAATGCTACTGTTATTACTTCATACCACTTTTCTGCTATTTTTTTACACAAGTTACAGTTGCAATTGTACCATGATAAATGTTGCGTGAGGCATTTTCTACAAATAAAACGCAGCAATAATGATAATTTACTGATATGCTGCTTCTTATGTACATGTAAGATGCAGCACGGAGCACCCTAATAATTTACCAATAAGTGTTGTGAGCTATACTTTCATATTTGGCGTTATTTTAAAGTGAAGATATATTTGAGCTTCGTTTTAGACATCTTTCTACTTTATTCTCATATTTCATCTTATACTGGAGGCGGGGGCTGAGGTTAGGGATTGTAGTGAGCTTGTACGACGTGCAGAAATTATCATTATTGGAATCCTCACATCAAGGTTTTCAGATTACTGAAAGAGATATGAAAATTACAGGTTTTGGTAAAATATTCGGTGATTATTAAACATGGGATGTAGGAAATGTGGGCATTGATGTTAGCTATCCAGGCGTCTCTTGTTTTACTCACAAAAACTCCTACCAACAGTACCCATCATCTTCATTCGCACTCCTCTTTCTTACTCGTATTCCTTCTTCAAAACACACACCATTTTTCCTTTGCTAGTTACTCGCCCCTCTCGTGTTTTCTTGTTGCACGCCTCTTCATGTGGGAGCGTTTTTTGATTTTCTTGTATAAATTCATCTTCGGCGTTTGTTGGAGTAAATTCGTGTAAAACATCATACATTCATCCTTTCTACCCTTCATAAGCATTGATTCCAAAGTTAGCGAATCCTTTCATGTTTAATTAGTGCTAAGATTATACTTGTTGACATTCGGAGTACTTTTTAGCTTCTTTCATGTTTAATTAATCCTTTCGTGCACTTGCGTCCGACACTTTAACACTTGGACTCTTAGTTTTAAGCCAAAATATGCCGAATTTTCATAAAAATTGCATAGTCGGACACTTGGATACAAACATACACTCGTGTCAAATGAGTTTGAGCAAAATAATCTATATGATGTCTTGTGTGGTATTGAGTAATAAATCTTTGCTTCTGTAAATGTGGAATAGATGTTGTATCTGGCTCAAGGGATGGATCTTTTGCACTATGGGACTTGACGTGTAAGCATCGAAATGAGTCATGGATGATGTAAGTAGATTTATACTGTTTTCTCCGCATGAATTTTTTTGCTGAAACATGTCTGAGATGTTTGGAATAATTGGTTTTTTTATCACCTATCGTATGCCAACTGAACAGGTTAACAGAGCTCATACCTCAGCTAAGAGAACGATTTGTTAAGGGAAAGGTTTGTACTATCTTTCAGATTTTCTTTGGGTTTAAGTTGCCGTTATTTGTCGTCTCTAAAGAACATTCTTCATCATTTCAGGCAGCATTCATGGCTGTCACATCAGTTCTTTATCTCAAAGATGAACTCTCTATCGCCACTGCTGGAGCATTTGACAGGTACTTTCAACATTGTTGTAAGGCTGTAAACAGTTAGTTGCCTTAGAGACAGTCTAACTGATTCATATAATGTTGATTTGTATAATGTTGAATTCCTAATGCATATTAATGTGATTCTGACATCACCGCTGCTTACATGCAGCACTGTGAAGTTCTGGGACACCAGAAACCTTCGAGCGAGTGCCACTAATGCTTCTCCTCATCAGGAACCCACGACAGATACAACTAGGTTTTTTTTCTAACCTATAAACATTGCACTTCACATATTTCGTGTATATTTTCCCACAATTCAAAAGAGTGATATTTTGCAGAAAGGAAGAGCATATGGTATAACCAGCTTATCCCAAGATCTTAATGGACTGCAAATTTCCGCTTCTTGTACTAACAATCTTGGTTGTGTTGCTCTTTTAGCTTCTTAAAGCACATGATTTTTCTATTGATTATTGATTATTGGTGGGTCTAGGTCAAGCAAAAGCTTTCCAAATTGTTGGTAAAGGAGTTCAAGGAAACGGAGGACAAACGGTATATTTGGCTATTTGCTATATGAGTTCCTTTTATTTCTGTTTCCTCACCCTGAGTAGTACTGAGTAGTATAGAATCCAACAACAAACTATAAGACCAACTTTAAATTCCAAGCCATCGGTAGAAAGAGCTGATTGAGCTTCTGGAGTGTTATATTATTCTCTTTTGTTTATTATATTTAATAAAAATCATTATTAGTTGTTGCTCCCATATTAAATTATGCTACAAGTATGAACGGTTAGTCAACTTTTTGCAATAAATATGGTTCTTTCGGTGCTCTCCACAATCTTATATTGCTTTTATCTATTAATTTAAAAGGTTAAACTTTTTATTTACTTAGATGTATTTGTGTTAGCCTTTCATTTTCTAGGTTTTGCGCACAAAGAGGAACCCTACAAGTACGGTGATGAATGAATTGTGGGATGAGCTTCATATTTTAGAAGTGTACGAGTATTTAGAAACATATCTATATTACTTTTATTACTTGTATCGGGGATGTTGATGGAATGGATGATGTAAGACATTTGGTTTAATAAATTTATTAGTTTGTATACAAACTTTGGACTTGTATTATATATTAATTTTTTATATTTTGAAATGTATTTTAAATCGCGATATTTTTTTATTTTCTAGAACTACTATTTGAGGCATTATTTTAGCAAAAATGTCGCAAATAAGAGCACTATTTGAGGCGTTATTTTAAAACAACGCCGCAAATATGATGCTTATTTGCGGCGTTATTTAGACGTCGTACCTGAATTTTCTATTTGCTGCATGCCCCGCCATATGCGGCACCATGAAAAACGCTGCAAATAAGGGATTTTATGGAGCCGCAAATTGCATTTTTTCTACTAGTGTCTGGTTGGAGTACAACGGTTACCGTGCTTGCCCTTACTGTCAAGCGAAGAATCAAAGTTTGCTTGGCTAAAAAATAGTTGCAAGATGTATTGGTTTGACTGTCATAGACAGTTTCTACCTTCGGAACATCCATTGAGACGTAACTGTAAGAGTCCCCTAAAGAAAAATCCCAATGAAAGTAGGATCGTATGTAGTAGGTTATCAGAAGATGAAATATGGGCAGATGTTCAAAAGTATCCTACAATAGTACACGCTACCCACCAACAGTTGAAGAAGTTGAAGAAGAAGGAAGGTTGGTGGAAGTAGAGCATATTTTGGGAGCTTCCTTACTAGAACACTCTACTAATCAGACATAATCTAGATGTTATGCATATCGAGAAGAACTTCTTTGAGCAGATTATCAACACCATTATGGATGTACCGAAGAAGATAAACTTTGGACCAGAAGGCAAAGCCGATTTCAAGGAACAGTGTCTTGGGCGACCTAAATCGTCGTCGTTTGTTATGGAAAAAAAATGAAAGGAAGGCTTTGTACGACTAGGTGGCTGGGTTGAAGTTCCCGGATGGTTACGCATCCGACTTTCTCGGTGTGTAGACCATTCAAAGTTAATTTTGCATGGCATGAAAAGCCACGACTGTCAAGTATTTATGGCACGCTTGTTGCCAGTAACATTAAAGCAGCTGGTGCCTACGAACACCTGGAATGCAATAACAGAGATTAGCCAATTCTTCCGTGATTTGTGTTTCTATACGGTGTCGGTGGAGTCCATTAATCGGTTGGAGAACAATATTCCCGAGATCCTTTGCAAGTTGAAGAAAATATTTTCTCCTTCATTCTTCAACTCCATGGAGCATCTACCACTTCACTTGTCGTATGAAGCGAGGGTTGGCGGTCCAGTTCAGTACCGGTGGATGTACCCATTTGAAAGGTGACATCCTTAATTCCCATTATTATATTGTGTATTAATGATCAAGTGAGTGTTATATTTTCCTACCACCATTTTGCAGGTTACTAAACCATTTGAAAAGAAAATTGGGAACAAAGCGCGTGTTGAGGGGTCAATATGCAACGCATATTTGTTAGAGGAGACATCAAATTTTTGCTCTTTCTATTTCTAAGATCACGTTGACACAAAAACCAAAGACCTGGATGTGGGCGTGCCTGAAACTGTAGACCATCAAAAGAAGTTGGAACCATTTTAGAATAACGTGGGCAGCAGCACTGGAAAATGCAAGGAGAGATGGCTGACTGATGTTGAGTATAAGCAGGCACACTCATACGTTCTTAGAAATTGTGGGACTGTCATCCGGCCTTATGAGGAGTAAGTGACTCAGGTACAACATACTCTCCTAAAAATTGATATTATGTTTGATTAACTACAACTTGTAACTATTGAAGTTCGAGGCTTTTATCATGCGCGAACAGGCGGAAGTGAAAACATCTGACGAGGTTTTGGTCAAATATGAGTAATTATTTACCTCATGGCTACGTAATCAAGTATGTCGAAATGATATTTTAATGAACTAAATAAATTGTGTCTGACTTTGGTATAGGTCTTAAATTAAATTGAAATGTTTATTGATATATTTTACCTTCACAAAAGTCTGGAGCGTTGGACGATCCTCCCTTAAGTCCTCTAGGCATTGGGTCGTCTTCACGAGTCAAGACTTGGGGGCGATATGCAATTATCGGGTACAAGTTCTATGCGTTCAAAGAGGGTGTTGACGTTCCAAAATGGACAAAAAGTAACGGCGTCTGTGTGTCATCTACCGACGGGTCAGAATATTGTGGAACCCTAGTTGAAGTGAATGAGCTTGATTACTACGACCGCAACCAAAGTTGCAAGGCCCTACTCTTCAAATGTGATTGGATCGACAACTCTGCACATGGACTCAATGTTCATGAGTTGTAGAAACTTGTGGATGTCGACCTGACGAGAAAACTGCAAGGACACAACCCTTTTGTGTTGGCGTATCAAATCGATCAAGTTTTCTATGCTCCTTACCCGAAAGGAAAAGTGAGTACAAATTGGTCAGCAATGTTTAAGATCAAGACAAGATCACAAGTTGATAATCCTATCATCGACGATGACGTCTATCAAGAGGATGTAGGCGATAATAATCAACCAATATCATCTATTTTGATCGAAGACAATGACGTCAATGAGGAAGAATATGATGTTCAAGTTGTTGGTGCTGAAGGGGAGGTGATAAGTGTAGTTTGTAGTGCCTAATTTGCTGTGTTTTGATCCCATTTCCTTGCGGAATCGCTCCTTGGGAGCGGTTCATGGGCTACTTATGCTTCCTCTAGCTCGTTTCAGGTTCCCGAGACCATTCGTGAAGAGCTGGAGCGATTCCGACTCAATACATACACTTTTCGGAGCCAACGAAGCGGAGGAACGATCACTCGATGCCTTGGATTCAATCCCGAGCCTCCGAGACCCGATCCCGAGTCCCGAGAGTCGATGAGAAGCCCACGTGAAGCAAGGAGGGACCTTAAAGTTCATATTGGAGGCCTACAAGACCCATCCCCGACGGGAAGGAACTCATCCCGTCCGGGATGAGGTGTACAAAAGAAAGTGCTACTGATCTGGGTCCGTCCCGGTCGGGACCAGGTCCGTCCCGGTCGGGATGATCCCGTCCCGGTCGGGACCAGGTCCGTCCCGGTCGGGATGATCCCGTCCCGGTCGGGACCAGGTCCGTCCCGGTCGGGACCAGGTCCGTCCCGGTCGGGACCGTGGTGCTGCTGCCGCGCCTTGTTTCTTTTCTTCTCCTTTCATTCTTGGAACCCTATATATACCCTTCATCTTGTATTCCTATGTTATGTTCTTCATTACCCACTAAACCCTAGACTACTTTAGACTAGATTAGCTTAGATTAGTGTAGATTAGTCTTTAGTTTATCGTTAATCTTAGTAATTAGTCTTGTATTAAGGGAATTCTTCAAGATTCAACCAAGATTGACAACCTTGGGAGATTGTTTTGGGTTTTTCTTATTAATACAAGTTTCAATCTTCCATTCATCTTCTAGTATGGTATAATTTCTTTTCCCTTCTCTTTATCTTGTTTATTCATTCAAGTTTTAATCTTTGTTTATTGTTTTGTTCATTGTTCATAGTTTTCACTAGTTTCATTATATATGTTTTGTTGTTTGTGTGAATTTCTCTTGTTTATGTTAATGTTTGTTTAGATATGTGTGAGTAGACTTTTTGTAGGGTTAGTAGGGTGATTAAGTGTTGATTATGGATGATTAGGGTTTGATTGAGGGTAAAGGTTGATCCTTTTGTTACTAGTCACATGTTGAGCACTCCATGTGTTTGTTGAATTGCTTGTTTGAGTAGAATTGGCCATTCCTCTCATGCTAGTCTTCTTCTTCTCATTTTGTGGTCGACTTGTGATTGAATTCTTGTGTTTTCGGGCTTAGTCTTTGACACGAGAGTGCGGACTTGGGTTTAGAAGCGAGAGCGTGGACCGACCTTGCATAAGAATTCGGGTTTTGTCTTTGACACGAGAGTGCGGACATAGGCCTTGACGCGAGAGCGCGGACCATCCTTAGTAACTAGGTGAACCTTGCACCATCGATTTCCCTAACTATTCTACTACACTTATGAACCCGACCTAACCCTATTCTTTCCTTATTCTTTGTCCTTAGCTTAGTCCTAGTCATAGTTTATTCCCTTCCTATTGTTCTAGGTTAGCTTAGTCTCGAGACCTAGTCTTGTATTTGGGTGACCTTAGTCTAGACACCTCTTTACCGTCCCCGTGGATTCGACCCGACTTGCCCTATCTACCCAGTTAGGATTAGTTGGTTTTTTATTGATCGGTGGGGATCCACGACAAAATCCCTCCCATCAATTTGGCACCGTTGCCGGGGACGGTGCTAGTTTAGACTTTGTTTTCCTATTTACTTGACTTTGTCTTTTGTTTTTGTGTTTTCTTTTTTCTTTGTGTTTTCTTTTGCTTCTTGTGTGTGCGAAGTTTATTTCCTTCTTGTCTAGTGCCCAAAAAGCACTAGACTTCTCACGTTTACTCTTAGTCTATAGTTTGTGCCTAGAGGTGGTGACCATCTTTTTCTTTACAACTTAGAGCCGCTTTAACGAACGGTTGCTAGATTGAGAGGTTCCCAACCGGGTACGAGCCACGATTTTAGAGTATAGCATGAGGTTTGATCTAAACTCCCCACTCATAGAAGCCGCAACAAGCTACTCCTCTTTCTCCATGAATAGGGACTATGCCATGATGTCTCCGAACTACCACCAAGCTTCATTTGGTAATCAAGAAACCCGTGGGTATGAGCTTCAAGGATATGGAAGCCAATTTCCCCAAAACCCACCATATCACCAATCACCTCAACCTCACTACCAAGTAGCACTCCAAAACCCCAATGACCACCGAACGCCCAACTTGAAGTTATATCAATCATTTCTCCAATTTCAAAGGAGCCAACAAGAAATGGCCATTCAAATGCAAGAATTCTTGGCCCAATATCAAAGGGAAGCCGAGGCGATGGATGCTCGATTAAATGCGTTATCGGTGAAAACCGTAATGCTTTTATCCCGAACATCGCAACTCGATGAAGGGTGCTCACTTGAGCAAAGGGAGCAACCTAATCACGAAGCCGCCGATGATGGTCCTTTTGGTAGCGAAATTTCCCTTGAAGAGGCGAAAGAAGAGATAATCCTTGATGGAGAAGTTTTTGGTGAAGAATTGGGTGAGGATAGTGGGAATTTGAAGAGTTCCGTTGATAAAAACACCGTTATAATAGAGGAGAGTCAAGAGTCTACCCCCTCTATACTTGTTGAACCTTCAATCTCCACCGCTTGCCCTCCTCTTGAGCTTCATGCCGCTTCTTGCGAGACTATTGTGGAGGATGTTGAACTTTGGGATGAGTTGAGTGAGGTGATTAGTGTTGTGAAGTCATGGGACATGAATGAAGAAATCAAGTCGCCCATATGTGACAATCCAATGAAGCATTGTGAACCCCTTGTATGTAATTTGGATCTTGGTTTAGAGGAGGTTGAAACCGCTTGCTTGAGTTTCAAATCTCTTCTTATTGATGATGTGGGGAAGAACGATGTTTTAGGATTGGAAGATAATGGGCCGGAACTTGTTGATGACTTGGGTTTGCTTGATGATAAGAAGAGGGTTAAGCTCCCTTTCGACACTTGTGCTAGAATTTTGAGCTTTGGTTGTGCTAGGAGACGATGCTTAGGGAGGAAGAGATCGGTAAGGCTTGTAGGATGGATAGACCCCGGAGACAACATGCAAGATGACGTTGGGTCGTTGGATTTCTACTTCTTGCCTCCACCTTGGAGGCCGTGGAGGATTGCTAGGCTCGAGCACTCTTTGGGCCGTCTCTATGATGTCGGTAGTGCGTTCGACTTGCTCCTCCATGCCCTTGAGGGCTATGGTTGAAGAATGAGAGTCCACCATCCTCGGTTTGACGGAGTTCCTTAAGAACCGTCATGTTGTACATTCCCCTACCTCTCTTCTCTTTAGCTTTGTGTTTGTGATTATGTTTATTGTGATTTTGTTCCTAGGACTCTTTGTTTTGTGTTATTCTTGTTATTTGGATTGTTGATGAGCTTTGTGAGGGAGAGAATTTGATGTTGTATTTGAGTTTATTGTGATAGGTGAAGTGAAGATGACTCCTAGAGAGGAATGGTTATCGATAGAGCATGAATTGTGAGCAAGGGAACGGGTTTTTGAAGCTTTGAATAGCTTTTGGGGTTTTGGAAGCCACGAAGAGAGCGTCCCAACCGGGAAGAAGTCATCCCGACCGGGAAGGGTGAAGCATCCCGACCGGGAAGGATCCATCCCGATCGAGATGAGGGTACCGTATTTTGGGTTTACTGGAGTGCCATCCTGATCGGGACAGGAGCTTCCCGACCGGGACGGGTATGTCATCCCGACCGGGACCACCCATCCCAACCGGAATGGCCCCCTACTCCCCCTTGTGCCTCTTCTTTGTCATTTGAGTCCACCCAACCATTGTACACCCCCACCCAACCTCCCTTCTTCTCCTTGTTCCTATCATACGACCCTTACGCTTTATTTACATGCCATCACTTCATTTCCTCTTCACTTTACACCGAGCCCCACATCAAATCTCACCCCCTCACACCATTACTACCTCAACCATGCGATACTTTCAAGTTGGAAGCGGGATGACAATGATGACGACAAGCAAAGTGCTTATATTGACCATTGAGACGATGGAGCGAGCGAGTTGCTAACCGATGGGTACGACAACTATCCTTTCTTTTCAGTCTATTATTGCTTGTTTTCTCTTGTTTGCCCCCTTCCCCTTGAGTCATGGTGTCTTGGTGGCCTTCGAGGCCTTAGTATGGTTGCTCCCGACTCTCGATGACGTGACTACGTCGAGAGTCAATCGAAAAAACCAAATTTTACAAGGTTTTCACCCTTTTTTAGGATTTAGTCGGATTTGGGCGGAATCCGGGCTAGGTGACTTGATTACACCTAGTCCTCCCCTCCCATTTCCTTTTATTTCTTTCTTTTTATTTCTTCCCCCATCCATATCTTTTCTTGTCTCGGCCCATGGTGACTTGACTACACCCCGGCCGGACACATTCTACCCTTTTCTTCATCTTCGTTTTTGATTTTTAGCTTTATTTTCGTAGTTTTTTTTCTTTCCTTTTGTCTCTCCGCACACTACGATCGAGCATGAGGACATTACTCGGTTTAAGTGTGGGGGAGCGATATTCTATCGTAGTTAGTTTTATTTTCGTAGTTTTTTCCGAAAAATCTTTAAAAATCCTAAAAATTTGAAATTTTTTCATAAAAATCAAAAAGAATTTTCCTTTTGTGTGTTTTACTTTTGCGTCGTTGTGTCGTATATTTGTTTTGTTGTGTGTGTTTTGCCTCCCTTTTCCTTATAGGTTGCTTAATCACCGTTAGTTTTGGAAAGCTTTCAAGACATCCGGTAACATCTTTTATCCCTTTTCCCTCTTTATTTCTTGTGAAGTTTGGAGAAGGTTTTTGATGTGGTGTGCTCGGGTGGAGCTTTGTAAAGTTTGCGGTTGATTTGGACGCTTGTTTGGATGTTCGGGGTGGTGTTTGTTTCGTTTATGTGTTTGTTTCTCCTTGTTTTGTTTTGTTCTCTTTTGTCTCTTTTTCTTTCATTTTCGTAATGTCTTTGTGTTGTGTGTGTAGTTGTGTCTTGTGTGTAAAAAGGTTTTCGAAAACCCGGTTTAGAGGCTAGTGTGCAAGTGTTTACTTTCTCTTTCTAGTAGTATAAATCGAGTCTTGGACTTTAGTCTAGTAGAATGACCCTAAATCAATGATTTCGTTGGTTTCTTACCTTGAGTCCACCTAGCTTACTAGGGATTTACTACGGGATTTGCACTTTTGACCATTATGACCACCCACGGTGTGAAAAGGCCTTGGTTGCCGAGTCCCGTCCTTTAGGTAACCGTGTTCGGGATTGTTTGATTAGTCCAAGTTCCCCCCCTTTTTTTTGTGTGGGTTTGAAGAGGGAAAGCACGCCCCCTACTCTCCCATTTCCCTACCTCCTCACATATCCACCAAATAAAGTTGCAAATTGTTGAAATCGTCTTTCTTGTTGCAAAAAGAAATGCCTATCATTCAAATCAAGCGAAAAGGGCAAAGAAAAGAAAATGAAAGAATGAAAGATTGAAGAAAAAGAAAAGGCACAAAAAGCCAAAAAGAAAATAGAAAAGAAGAAAAAGAAATGGCATGGCAACATACAAAGCAAGAATGCAAAAGAAAAGAGAAAATGCCAAAAGAAAATCGTCTCACAAAAAGATCCTAACGCCACAAAAATAAGCCTTTTTCCGACTTTTTCCGTGAAAAGCCTACCAAAGGACCGAGTCCCTAGGAAGGATGATAGCGGCAAAGGTCGGTCTTCCCTCACTTTGCAAATATTTCCACCTTTTTACTTGGATTAGTTAGGCGGTTTCGGACATGGGACGACCCTCTTGGCTATCGCTAAAGGGGGCGGGGTCTCACTTACCTACAGTGTCGACTAACACCGTGGTTCATCCATTTTCCATCCCGCCGATCGTCCTGTGGTACGTTCTTAGAAGGTTAGGATCGGAGGAACCGAGGTAAGTTATCAACGTTTTTATTGCTTTGTCGTCATACTATTAGGGTTTTGTCCATTTTGGTTTGTATTGCTAGCTTGGGAACGTTGTCACTTGCCTTGAGTCCTAAACCGGTGCTTCTTTCACCACTTTGTAGAGGGAAGCGGTATTTGTTTCTTTTTGGGTGCAACCTTTTGTGTGTTTGTTTGTGTGTTTGTTTGTTTATGTGTTTTTGTGTCCGGTTGCATCCATAGTTTTGTCGCAAGACCTCACTTGCCTTGAGGAGAGCACTTATCTTCTAGGTGTTCTTGCGTGAGTTGAAAGAGCGTAGGGTGGGCTAATACCCGCTCGGCTAGTTTAGTAGTTAGTTTGTGCTTACTCGAGGGCGAGTAAGGGTTAAGTGTGGGGGAGTTGATAAGTGTAGTTTGTAGTGCCTAATTTGCTGTGTTTTGATCCCATTTCCTCGCGGAATCGCTCCTTGGGAGCGGTTCATGGGCTACTTATGCTTCCTCTAGCTCGTTTCAGGTTCCCGAGACCATTCATGAAGAGTTGGAGCGATTCCGACTCAATACATACACTTTTCGGAGCCAACGAAGCGGAGGAACGATCACTCGATGCCTTGGATTCAATCCCGAGCCTCCGAGACCCGATCCCGAGTCCCGAGAGTCGATGAGAAGCCCACGTGAAGCAAGGAGGGACCTTAAAGTTCATATTGGTGGCCTACAAGACCCATCCCCGACGGGAAGGAACTCATCCCGTCCGGGATGAGGTGTACAAAAGCAAGTGCTACTGATCTGGATCCGTCCCGGTCGGGATGATCCCGTCCCGGTCAGGACCAGGTCCGTCCCGGTCGGAATGATCCCGTCCCGGTTGGGACCGGTCCATCCCGGTCGGGACCGTGGTGCTGCTGCCGCGCCTTGTTTCTTTTCTTCTCCTTTCATTCTTGGAACCCTATATATACCCTTCCTCTTGTATTCCTATGTTATGTTCTTCATTACCCACTAAACCCTAGACTACTTTAGACTAGATTAGCTTAGATTAGTGTAGATTAGTCTTTAGTTTATCGTTAATCTTAGTAATTAGTCTTGTATTAAGGGAATTCTTCAAGATTCAACCAAGATTGACAACCTTGGGAGATTGTTTTGGGTTTTTCTTATTAATACAAGTTTCAATCTTCCATTCATCTTCTAGTATGGTATAATCTCTTTTCCCTTCTCTTTATCTTGTTTATTCATTCAAGTTTTAATCTTTGTTTATTGTTTTGTTCATTGTTCATAGTTTTCACTAGTTTCATTATATATGTTTTGTTGTTTGTGTGAATTTCTCTTGTTTATGTTAATGTTTGTTTAGATATGTGTGAGTAGAATTTTTGTAGGGTTAGTAGGGTGATTAAGTGTTGATTATGGATGATTAGGTTTTGATTGAGGGTAAAGGTTGATCCTTTTGTTACTAGTCACATGTTGAGCACTCCATGTGTTTGTTGAATTGCTTGTTTGAGTAGAATTGACCATTCCTCTCATGCTAGTCTTCTTCTTCTCATTTTGTGGTCGACTTGTGATTGAATTCTTGTGTTTTCGGGTTTAGTCTTTGACACGAGAGTGCGGACTTGGGTTTAGAAGCGAGAGCGTGGACCGACCTTGCATAAGAATTCGGGTTTTGTCTTTGACACGAGAGTATGGACATAGGCCTTGACGCGAGAGCGCGGACCATCCTTAGTAACTAGGTGAACCTTGCACCATCGATTTCCCTAACTATTCTACTACACTTATGAACCCGACCTAACCCTATTCTTTCCTTATTCTTTGTCCTTAGCTTAGTCCTAGTCATAGTTTATTCCCTTCCTATTGTTCTAGGTTAGCTTAGTCTCGAGACCTAGTCTTGTATTTGGGTGACCTTAGTCTAGACACCTCTTTACCGTCCCCGTGGATTCGACCCGACTTGCCCTATCTAACCAGTTAGGATTTGTTTGTTTTTTATTGATCGGTGGGGATCCACGACAAAATCCTTCCCATCAGGAGGATGAGAAATTTGCCGATTGGATTGCTCCTGGAGGAGAGGGCGATGAGGAAGAGTTGATCGTTGATCGTTGATGAAGATGATGGGGATGAGGTTAATAGCGACTGGGACGATGACGATGAGGACGGGGACGGGGACGGGGAAGAAGGTTTCATTGAAGCGCACACCGATGCGGATACTGATAGTGATGATAATTAGAGTGTCTATAATTCTTTGTATTTTATTCGGTACAAGTTGTACTTTATTTATTTGTAAATTGAGACTATTTTGTTAATCAGTGAAATTCCTAGATTACGCTAATTGACTCTATCTTTTAATTGACTCTATCTATTCTCGTAGAATTGAATATGATAGGTAATAATGAAGTCATTCGGGTTATGGGTAGCGGTAGCCAAAGTAACGCCACCGCTATGGAGGAAGACGTGCCCGTCGTCCATGGCGTGGACGCTATACAGAAAATTGGAGCAACGGAGTATGCGGCAATGCCTTCGAAGTCGTACCTTTCACGAAGACAAGTTACGGACGCTACTTGATGAGTTTCTATTGTTATAATCAAGTTTTTTATTTTATTTCACTCATTTGTCTGCTTAACATCCAAAATTACAAATACTGGTGGGAGGACAAACAATACTCTCAGATGTTGCGTGATTCTATAATCATGCCCTACACGTCTACCCCAGGCGCATAACGTAGCTGGACGGAGGCATCCCAGAGAGCTCGGGATGACATGTACACGCACTTCGCGGTAATTGCCACGTTTGTCATCCAAAATTTTACATCGTACAACTTATATAGTAAATTATAACTAATTATATTTTGGACGAACAGAGGAGAGTGCGTACAGACCTGGGCTACGACCTCAGATCCGACAACAAGAGTCGGATAAAGAAGAGAATAACTGATATATTCCAGAGAGCGGTTCCAGGGTTCGGAAACCAGAGTGGGTTCCGGAGGAGAACTGGGCGGAACTAAAACGGAAGGCAGATGACCCAGAGTTCAAGAAGAAGGTGGCGGTGAAGAAGTCGAACCGCAGATGTGGGCAAGTGGACGAAGTGGCCAAACCCACCAGCTGCCTTGGTAGTAGGAGCGCAACAACTACTTTCAAGCAAATGGTAAGTGTTTATAAGATAAATAATCAATTTAATTATAGTTTTATATATTATGTGTAAATAAATGTTGAAAGGTCTAACACTGTTTTATGAAGGGCCCAACTGCAACCCCGGTGTAGCTTTTGGAGAAGACAAAGAAGGGGAAGGACGGGAAGTAGATTGACCCTCGAGCGCCGGAGATCATTATGAGTAGTAGTACAGTTTTTAAATAAATACTACTCTAAAAAATTATGATGTGAAAGTATATTGTTCTGAAAGTTCTAACACAGTTTGTTGTTGCTGTTTCAGGAGAACTTTGACAAAGCGGTGGATGAGGCACGAGCTTCTGACCAGTCACAGAACACCTTGAAGATCTTCCACGATGTCACGGGGGGCTACAACCAGAATAGACGGTTCTGGGGTATAGGCAGCGCGACGAAAGATCTCTTTCGTCCCTGCTTGAGTCGTGGTAAGGGCCCATCTGCGGACACGTACTTCCCCACCGGCAACTCCCAAGAACGTATAGTTAGCAATCGCATTAAAGAAAACTTCAAGAAACAAGAAGAGCGCCTGCACACATTAGAAGAGACAATAAGATCCCAACAAAAGAGGTTGGAGAAGCAAGACAAGTTTATAAAGACGATGAGGGAAAGGTGGCCTATGGAGAATGAATGCTGCGGCGGTGGACCACGTACTAGCAAGCGCGATAACAACAACAACGATGGTCATCCCTTTGGGTTTTCGCAGTTTCAGCCCCTTGCGTAGGTAGTCCGTCTCTTCTTTGATACTTGTTTAGGTTATGGTTATGTATATATTACTAAGTCACTGACTCCAAGATAGAATTGTGAACCCAACACATGTTTTCTTTGTAATATATTTTCATTTTCTATAACAGTATCCTGGTTTAGATTTGTTGAGTTTTGTGGAGTTTTGTGAAGTTCTGTGAAGAAGATAAGTATGTAAGCTTTGATTGGAGTTTTGGGTGAGTTTTGTGGCAGATGTGCTGCTGCTGTGGTTGTTTGTAGGAGTTGTATATAATATGTATTGCAGGTTGTTTTTTTTGGCGCATATGGGGAGCTGAAAACAAACGAAAGCTTTTATTTTAAAAAGAACATTGTGTTAGAATATCCCACGCAATTAGAGAGCACATACACGAAGTTGGCATTAGTTTAGCCGACTCAAACCAAACGCGAGTGTCGGAATTGCGTTGGATAAACTGACGCTAAACCATATATCTTGTCGCCATATGTGTCGGATTATCCGACGCAATATCCAACTTTCGTCGACATTGCGTCGGATAATCCGACGCTATGGCGACACAAAGACGTTTGCGTCAGAATTGTCGACGCAAGAAATCCTATTTACGTCAAAAAACACGGCTAGTCCGACGCAAGTACAGATTTGCGTCGGAGTTCCCTTCTTTGCGTCAGCCAAATCCGCCGCAAAATGAGTTCGATTTTTGTAGTGTTTGAACGCCAAGCATGTAGCTAAGTTCATCCAATATAAAATTATATGTCGATACGGAATCCCACATGAATTCATCAGTGATCACAGGACCCACTTCCAGGCCAAAACTGCAGCCCTGCTAGTTAAGTACAAAATCAAAGGACACACGTCTTCACCCTACCGTCCCAAACAAATGGAGCGGTAGAGACCACTAACAAGACAATTATCACCATACTTAAGAGGATGATTGATAATTACCGGGAATGGCCCGACAAGATGCCTTTCTCTCTATGGGGGTACAGAACGTCAATTCACACCGCCACTAGAGCAACACCATATTACCTACCTTACGGGATGGAGTCAGTCCACCCAGTCGAACTGGAAGTGACATCTCTCTGAATTCTATTGGAAAGCCAAGTGCCTGAAGCTTATTGAGTTCAAGCACGGTGCGACTCGCTGATTCTGTTGGACGAACGACAAGTCCGCACCCTCAACAACATTCAGATGTACCAAAAAAGAATACAACAAGCCTTCAACAAGAGAGTTAGGCCAAGACATATCAAAGAAGGGGACCTGGTCCTCAAATCCGTTCGAGCATTGTTACCAGTAGACCAAAGGGGAAATTTAAACCCAACTGAGTCGGTCCATATCTGGTAAGGAAGGTTCTATCAGAAGGTGCCGTAAAGCTGATAGACTTGGACAGGAATGACTTTACCAATCCTACTAACCTAGACCAGCTGAAGAGATACTGCCCCTAACCTTCTCTCAATGTCATTTGCTAAAAGTTTATTAAAGTTATTTTCTCTTTTATTAACAACGACAAGTCAATGAGCTAGGATGATTCGTCCCACCATCATACACATCTCGCACTACTAATATTGATGTATCTAAAAATTGGAAATTCTAATAATAATAGTAGTAGTAGTAGTAGTAGTAGTAGTAGTAAGAATAACAATAACAGTAACAATAGTAAAAGTAGTAAAAGTAGTAGTACTAGTAGTAGTAATAGTAGTAACAATAACAATAACAATAACAATAGTAAAAGTAGTAATAGTAGTAGTAGTAGTAATAGTAATAATAATAATAATAATAGCCAAAGAAAATCATACAAGTTTTTCTAAGTTCTAAGGTGTTTCAACCACCATTTTTCAAGGGCTCTCATCCCTTCTTTCTCTTTATCTTTTACTCCACCTTTTTAAGGTTATTTACTAGTCTAATCACTAACTTCGTTTGTTTTTATGTCTTTCTAACTAATTTATGAAGAGGAGCAAGAGAAAAGGAGCATCGATCTTCATTTTCGTATATGTTGTAGAATCGATTATTTATGCTCAAGGTAACTTTACTTTTTTTCGCCCTCAAATCTCGTAGTATAATGTTTAGACTCTAACTAACATATAATATCATGTTTAGGACTAAATCATTAGATCACCATGTTTAAAGTTAATTATTTGTTGATTATCACTTAACAATACATGCTGTAAAATGGATTCTGTGATGTATGATGTATGTTCACGATTTTTCTGTGTAAAATATGTTTCGAATTAGCCTTGTGTTCCTTCATAAAAGTTGTAGATCAGAATTTCTAGAATATAATAAAAATAGGGAAAGTAAGTTTTTATGAAAATATATATTTAATAATGATTTAATTCGTAAAATGGAACTGTACAATTTTATGTACTGTCTGATAAAATAATATATTTCCTGATGTTAAACGTTTTGTTTGGACTTCGAAAAATTATATTATGTTCCTGATGATGTTCATTATGTATACGTCAAATTTCATATAAATCCATCATATATATTTTCATTTATAAAATTTGTACTAAAATGAGTCAGATCTGTAAAGAAGATTTTATTTAAGAACATTTATAAAGTATTTTAATCTAAATTTCTGAAGAAAGGTTATGTGCAAGTATATGTATCCAAAATAAAAATTTGGTTCACTTTTAAGATGTTTAAGTATTTTAAGCGATTTAAAAGAAATTATTGAAAACCGTAATGTTTTTGTTTTTAATTTGTTAAAAATAATGAACCTTATTATTTTTGAAAAATGACCTTATATCTGGAAACCTAAATCATAAAAGCATATTGAAAACGAAAATTGAAAGTTAAAAATAACATTTGAAAAATGACTCATTTAGTATCCTCAATAATATTATCAATTTCGTTACTACTTAAAGTTATTTTTGTAAAACTCTAAGTTTTGAGAAATATGATACATAATAAGGTTAAAAATGATTTTTATAATTATTATAGATTTATTTGATGTTTGAAATATTTTACTAAGTATAAATAGACTTTAAGAGATAAGTATACTTGTACAAATACGAATACGTATAAAAAAATTAAATACATACACTTGAACAATAAATATACTAAATACTTGTGCCTAAAAAGTATAGGAGTACTAAAAGACGAATAACCTAAAAGTACTAAGTTAAACCATGCTTAAATGTGCAATACAACATTTCAACTTTATAATACGCACTTAAGGACTAATTAGTGAATAAGTCAAAACTAAGGGTTGACTAGTCCATCTTGGTCAAACTTTGGTTTTTTAAGTCAACATAGACCAAGTCAAGATAAAGGATCCCATCTTAAATAATGTACTTAGAAATAATTGAATTTTAATCAAATCTTAAATAATGAACGTTCAAATAATATATATCAAATAAAACATTCCAAATCTCTAACATCAAATATACTTAAGATGATCAGTCAAGTAAGATACACTTAACATAATTATGATGATCGTTTAGTAAATCGTTCCTAAATTAGCTCGAGGAACTGTTGTACCTTCGGGTCAGTCAGTGTCCTACATGAATCAGTAGTGGACCTTCCCAGTGTTCCATCTCTTGCGGCTTCTGTACCTACGGGACAATATGCATCCTTCCGGTTATCTGAACTAAGGTCCAACGGGAGTCTGACCGTTCGATACCAAGTGACCCATATGTAGAAACTGTACCTTCAAGACGGTATGCGATCATTCTGGTTGTCTGAACCAATGATCCTACGGGAGTCTAAGTGTTCAGCATCCTTATATGTCTCCTATAGACAATCTAGCGTAGTATCGTTACGTGTTGGGCAATATTATGCCGAGGTTTAGAGATCGACGTGATGGGAGATTGCTCAGAGATCTTTTGCTATGAGAGTACGGACAGCACATCCGGAAGCTGCGTGTGGACGGA
Organism: Agrostemma githago; assembly: GCA_958450325.1. Classification (NCBI taxonomy): domain Eukaryota; kingdom Viridiplantae; phylum Streptophyta; class Magnoliopsida; order Caryophyllales; family Caryophyllaceae; genus Agrostemma; species Agrostemma githago. The sequence continues at coordinate 54,194,565 of OY288243.1, forward strand.
TTGTCGTTAGAGTTGTAGTCACCGGCTATCACTGAGGACCTACGGGAGTCGGAGAGTTGTGTTAGGGGGTACGTGCGCATGTATTTGACAAGGGCCTGATAACCATCAACTATAACCCAGAAAGAACCAGATTCCGCAAACAACATCGAGGAAGACTGAAGGGAATATCTTATCGAGGAAATAATATTTGTTTTGGAAGATATGCATTTCAGGCACTTGAACCCTATTAAAAAAAGCAGTTTTTCTAATTGGAAGATATGTTTTGTTTTGTAATTACAACGTATTAACCGCTAATGCACCTTTCTTTTATCAAATCTCAGAGACGTGGTCTAATCATGAAGGTAGTATTTTATTATGGTGTCGGATCCCAATTTTTTATGGATTCCTTCTTTGTTACCGGGGTCGATCCCAAAGCCATAATGTCTAAAAACGAGGAGGCCATAAAGAAATCTTCTTTTTTATCTATTCTCTAGTTTTTTGTATTAAAATTGAATTTATATGTACATAATAAATCATGTCGACAAATTAAAAACCCACTACTTTCTTTCTGATATCTTGGCACTTTTATTTATGGTTGTGTACGTGATTCTTTTCCCTGCTTCTGCGTGTTGTCAGTGGGCCTCGAGGTGTTGTGGGTAGGCTTCTGCGAGTTGTCGTCTACATCATCAGCAGACTGTTCTCCCTCGCGATTAGAGTTCTAAATCAAATCATAGCTGTTGTTCGATCCTATTGAGCACTAGGGGTGAGATGTAAACCTCCAAGTATCGATATGATTGGCGGGATTGATGTTCCCATCCGCACTTATGGTGAGATGCAAGCCTTAAGTGTGCATGAGACATTAGTAGTTACGTCCCGTGCATTATGTGAAAGAAAACCATTGTTTTTAAAAGTAAATGACTACAGTTTTCTAAATCACATGTGTTAGTATGATTCGTTACTGTTCTATACTCTTATGACTAATGATGTGATTTAAATGCTTGATAATGGGAAGTGATGTTTTGTTATATGTCTTGCCTGGATATTGATTATGATTGATATTATGTTTCATATGATTTGTATTATGTATGTCTTACTTTATTTTCACATGACACTTCTATGAATCCATGATCCACGCTTTACTGTAGTCTATTCACATGATACTCATATGATGTATGTATTACTATATTCTATATAACCTACATGTCTTATATATTTATAGCGATTCGCATGTTAACTGAAATCACTTCATGTGTATCTCACATTGTATACATGTCGATTTTTAATGTGACATGCCTGCTTATCTGTTAATTAGATAACCCAAACGTTATACTACATTGATTATTCAGGCCGTGTTAGAAGGACGGTTAGGTTACTCCCACTAAGTGGGACATGTATATTTAAATATGCATTCAGGTTGACGAACCTTCAAGACTTATTATTATTATAGTGTCGATCTGACGGGATCGTCCCCATTGACTCAGTCTGCGATGACGGATTTCCTGCCTGGTTGTGCAATCGTTGACGCTGCTCAGCGTAAGTGCACCAAGTACGAAGATTTGTGCACCAAGACTGGTTATGGGTTTCTGCCTTTCTTCTTCTCTTCACTTGGGGAGCTTAATGCAGAGGCTGTTGCGTTGCTCAAGCGGATTCAAAAATTCTCTATCACTCAGGATGCGGGGGCTCGCGCAGCTGCTTTTAATTTCACTAGACTTAGCTTCGTTATTGCTAAGGGAGTGGGTGCCAAGATACTATCTCGGCTACCCACTAACTTCTTGTAATTTGTTTCGTTATTAATGCAAGCTCTGGTTTTTAAATAATAATAATAAGAAGAACAACAACAACAACAATAATAATAATAATAAGAGTGTGCGTGAGAAAGTGCGGCAGACGAATATTGGGCGATTAGGGCATCTGTAGCCTCAACCGCCGTTGCCCGCCAGTGCCTGGCTCCCCACCGTCACCACCGTCATAGTAAGACGTCGACCAACCTCTTGTCGCCGGTTTCCTTTTGCGTGAGGGAGAGAGTGCGCCCAGAGATTCCGCGTACGTTGAGAGTGCGCCCAGCCAGTCGCCACCAACGAGGGCCACCATTGGCCACTATTTGTCGTTGTTCTGTCCACGCGCGTCTGCCGACCGTCCTAACGTTCTGGGTTGGTTCTGGGTGGGAGAGTGCCTGTGAGGGTGAGAGTGGGAAGGTGTGTTGGTTCCGGCCACCAGCGAACGTGATTCCAGCCACCACATCTTGCCTGGTTCAGCGTGTTGGAGGTCTGGTCTGGCACCGGTGCTGGTGGGTGTTTTTGGGCACCGATTTTTGTCTAGTCTGGCGTCAGTTTTGCCCTAGCTTTTGTTTTTGGGTGCGGGGTTTTTCCAGCTGCCATTCTGACGACGCCGATGTGCTGGTCTGCCTGTTCCGGGCTGTCATAATCCGCTTCGTGGGGTCCGTGCTGATCGTGGGGTTGGGTCCATTCTTTCTTCGTGTTGGTTAGGTTTCTTCTATTTCCTTTTTCGATTTTCTTTTGCCTTCTCTTTTGCGCTTCTTCGTGGTTTTATTTTCGTTTGGGTTTCTATTTTTGGGTTACTTCTTCGAGTCGGTTTTGCTTCCATCTCGTCATGCCCAAACTTGTGCGGTTCCACTGCCCTTTTGTGTGCCTCGATGGGTGTAGGGATGGCTGGGGTAAGGGTCTTGTTAAAAGTTCTTTGCTCATCCATCTCCGTGATAATCACTGTAAGGGGGATGCCCGGGATGTCACGCGTCAGTCTCTTGCTTCTTTACCTGTTTTTTTGGCTGCTGAAACTACTTTTCGTCGGATGGGTATTTGGTTGTGTGGGGTTTGCTTTCGTACTCATACGCATAACAAAGTTTGTCGGCATGATGCAAAGTCTATATTAAGGCCTCTAATTGTGGTGATGGTGTTATCCGCTTTGTTCTTTACGGCTTTCCCCGACCATCTGTTCCTTATGTTTCGTCGTCTAGTGGTGTTGTTGGTCCCCCGGCTGTTGGTTTTAACGTGACTTCTCTTGATTGCTTGTTGGCTAAGGGGTTACGTACTGTTAAATTCATCCCTTCAAAGTGTCATTTAGGGTTTTCTTGGGTTCTTCGGGGGGGCCCTTGATGATGTGGCTGCCTCTCCTCGTGATCTCTCTTGTTGGGTCGCCTTACTTGCGTTGCCTCTTTGCATACTTAAGACTTTCTCCCCTCGGACAAACCTTGAGTGTCGATCCGTTATTCGGCGGCAGCGCTAGGAGGAGAGTATTTCTAGTGCCATTCGTTGTTGGGATGAGCCGGGTGGTCGTTTGTTGCTTCTACGAGATACTCTGGTTGAGTTTGCTCCTTCTTTTAGTGTGCAGGAGGACCTTGACTTGAGTGAGATCAACATTAGGCAGTGTCGGAGGAAGATTTGTGACGGGCATTATACTGTCGCTATTTTTGTGCTTTCTTCTTCTGGCGTTGCTCCTTACACCGATGATACTCTAGTGGCTTTGAAGGATAAGCATCCCGCTGTCCATTCTCCCGCTTTGCCTCCTTTGCCTGGTAACCACCATTCCCTCACCGCGTCTGCGTCGGTGGTTCTGGATATGATTTGAGGTTTTCCACGTGGCACTTCTTGTGGGAGGCATGACTTTCATGCTCAACACCTTTTGGATTGTTTGAGTGGTGCCGCAGTTGCTCTTTCGGACGATTTAATCGCATCTGTCACTCGAGTGGTTAATCTCTTTCTCGAGAGCAGCTGCTCGCAGGTCCTCGGGGAGTACATTGCTAGTGCTCCGCTAATCTCGCTTGTTAAGCCAGGCGGCGGTATTCATCCTATTGTTGTTGGTACGATTTGGAGACGGCTTGTCTCTAAGGTTGGTGCTTTCCTGATCAGTCCATCGCTGAGTGGCTATTTTTCTGGTCTTCAGTTTGGTGTTAGGGTATCTGGTGGGGGTGAGGCTATCTTGCATGCCTTGAACCGGCTTGTTGAGGACCGGGGTGATGAGGTGGGTCTTTCCATGCTCTTGGTGGATTTTTAGAACGCTTTTAACATGGTCGATCGAGAAATCATGTTACGAGAGGTTCGTAATCATTGCTCTATTCTCTCCCGGTGGGTGGAATTTTGTTATTCTAGTCCTGCTCGGTAATATTATGGTGAGCACAGCATGTGGTCTTGTCAGGGGGGTCCAGCACGGTGATCCTTTGGATCATCTGCGCTTTTCTTTGGTGTTACATCCCTTGGTTTGTAAGATCCATGACTCATTTGATTTGAGGCTGCAGGCTTGGTACTTGGATGATGGCACTATCGTTGGGGATACATTGATCTTCGGGAAGGTTTTGGAGCTGATTTTGGATGATGGTACTCGTTCGGGACTTCATCTTAATGTCACTAAAACTGAGGTTTTTTGGCCTACGGAAGATCCTAGGAGTAGGCTCCCTGGTGTCTTCTCTCCTACTCTCGCAAGACCGATGCGTGGTGTAATCCCCTAGAAAATCTAACGCGATACAGTGGCGGAAACACTGTAGAGTCGGGATTAAAACACACTGTAACTATGTCTTAGTAAAATTAAAATGGTAAAGTCAAACCATAGGCCTTAAATAAAATGGCCAAAATTTAAAACAATCCACAAAAGGGGTTTGAACAATCCATAAGACATAATTATCAATATAAACAAGCAGGATCCACACTGCTCGCTAGCCCACACCCGGAACACGTATACCTGCCATGTTAAAACATAACAGCCACAATCAGTGGGGAGCAACGTCAACGTTCTCCCAGCCGTATAACAGGATTTTAAAACTGTAATTACTATTATAGAAAAATAGTAAGAAAACGGAAAACAGTAAGACATTATAATGAAAATAAGTTTTCAGTGAAAAACTTCACGTATCAAAACAATATAATTAAAATGAGTTTTCCGGAGAAAACATAAAACATTTGCCAACCTGCAAACCAAATTATATCGATAATAATAAAAATATTCAAAATGGCGTTATAGATAGGAGTAGTGTAGACGGCTAGACTTTCACTAGGAGAATACTAAAAACTAGCTTCGAGAACTTAGTTCAAACAAATCAAACCTCGATCTCTAACTAGGCTACTCAACCATAATAGGACGGCGACTTATAAATGCGTGGCCCTAGTTTAAGACAATGCACACCCCTCCTGGGATTACCTGTCACCCAGTTCAACTTATGACGGCGACTTACTGCGAGGCCTAAGCTTAAGGTCAAAATGTACACTCCCGGGATACCTGTCACCCGGTTCAACAACCAATGTACCGATTCCTGATACACTAGCCTTATAGTTGATGCCAAAAACGTAGAACCTAGATTATATTACTCTAACCTCACACTTGCCCTTATTCCATAACTCCAAAACCAAGCCATTATCGATATTTAAAAAGATATAATCATTACAAACAATATGGAGATAAAAAGAGTAATCATAATATTCTAAAAGAGGAAACTTTCTATTTTAGGAAACTTCTATTTTTAGAAACTTTACTAAAAATAGCGTCATATAAAAATAGCGAAAATATTAGTTTATACTAACACAACATTTTAGCAAACGATATAGATTTATAAAACTAATACTTTTGTCCTTAACGATATTAATTGTTAAAGTGAAAACATTTGAGTTTATGAAATTATTGAAAAACCATACAAGTGTTTACAAAATAATTAAAAATGTCTTAAACACTTTAGTACTACTAATTAGGGTGTTTCCAAAATTTATAAACTAAAATTTCCTAATTATTATTAGTTTCGACAATACGAACATAAATAGGATTTTACGGCAAATATCAATTTAAATATTTTAACGTCTTTTATTTAATTAAACCAATGAATATATGTAGAGTATGTTAAGGGATGATTTAACTCTTAAAGTTTCATATTTAAATATTTTCAAAATAGCTGGAAAAATAAATCTTTTAGGTAAGACGAAGAATTTTAACGATAAATCGTAATTTGTCCAAAAATCAATACTCTACTTATTAATTAAGGACTTTAATAAATAGTACAAAAATTACGTAAAATAGCTAAAACATATTTATGGACATTCTGTACAGAAAAGAAAATTTTCAAGAATACTTAGACTCGGTTTTTAAAGGGTTTTCTCGTTAATCGTCTAATCGCGACAATTACGATTAATAAAAATAGTAATTAAAAAACGATTTACGTATTAATATCCAATTTTTTTTTGAGAATTTATGATTTTCCAGAAACTTAAAATTTTCCCAGAGTGTCAAAATTCCAGATTTCACAAATTTAGGTAAAACCGTCTTTAAAACCCGTTTTCACAATTAACGATTCCATTAATAAAACTTATCGTTCCTAACATTTTATTAAAGCACTAAAAATCATAAAATTACATTTTATTATGAAATCATCAGAATCATATTTTTTTTCCAGATTTAATCGATCAAAGGACCAGAAATCGAGAATTTAAACGACAAACGTGTTTTTAACGATAAACGATGATTTAAAGTGATTAATTAATTCATCCACTTAAAAATTCCAAAAAATTATGAACAAATTCAGAAAATTCTATTTCATCATAAACTTTCACCACGTCAAAAATCAGATTTAAATAAAATGTTTAGATACTAGAACTAAAAATCGGCTTTTAATCGTTTTTGTCCGTAAACGGTAATAATTCAATAATCGATAACTAAAATATCAGAAAAATACTAAATTATTAAAAATCATCAAAAACATCATTTTTACAGAATATAATCATATATTACAAGTTTAGGCCGAATATTACGATTTTACAAATTAATACAACGATTTAATCGTTAATCTCGTAAAAGCGATAAAAATATCGAAATATGCAAATTTTCAACTTTTAAAATTTTTCCAGATTATATGACATACATATATTGTCAAAAAAATGAAATATAAAAACATACATGCAATTACACAAATAAAATCATGAAATACCGAGTAACATTGATGTTACCTCTAGTCCAAATCGGAAACGATAATATACTCGTCGGCCTCGGTATCGTCCACAAATCCTTTATGGAAGGATCGGAATACCGATTAATTTGACGATAAAAACGAGACGATTATGACTCGAATTGGAGCAAGAATCAACCTAGGAATTCTGGAGTATGTCACGGTTTTGGGAAAAATGAAGGACTATTTTTTTGTTGTTTATGAAAAAAAATGAATGTAAGAAAATGGATTGTTTCTTAAGAATGAATGGAAATAAATTTTGATGAAAACAAGGTGGAACCATAGCCTAAATGAATCAGCCAAATGAAGAGGAGAGGGAGTATGAAAAGTTTGATCATAAAACATCGAATAAATGAAAAGAAAAGAATTACATAATTATGTTTTAACATAATAAAATGGAACGTATTATGAAAACGTAGTGATTGTGTGACAAGGAGGTGCGTCGGTCCAAAACATGGGGAAGTGGCCTCAAATAATTTGTAAGTTGATAAAAAAAAGAATCGTAAAATCGTTAAAGGTATTTCAAAGCAAATCGAGTAAATCTCGCGTTAGAAAATAATTATTTACGAAACTTCGTAATAAAATCTTTAATGGCTAAATTTCCGTAAATAAAAATAATTATTAGTTGAAAATATTATATAAATATATTAAATATGCTCTGATACCAACTGTAATCCCCTAGAAAATCTAACGCGATATAGTGGTGGAAACACTGTAGAGTCGGGATTAAAACACACTGTAACTATGTCTTAGTAAAATTAAAATGGTAAAGTCAAACAATAGACCTTAAATAAAATGGAACGTATTACGAAAACGTAGTGAGGGTATGACAAGGAGGTGCGTCGGTCCAAAACATGAGGAAGTGGCCTCAAATAATTTGTAAGTTGATAAAAAAAGAATCGTAAAATCGTTAAAGGTATTTCAAAGCAAATCGAGTAAATCTCGCGTTAGAAAACAATTATTTACGAAACTTCCTAATAAAATATTTAATGGCTAAATTTCCGTAAATAAAAATAATTATTAGTTGAAAATATTATATAAATATATTTATACATTTGTAGGAAAAGAAATAACTTAAATCCGAGCTTTAAAACGTTAATTTGTAGAGAAGTAGAATTCCTCGCGGAAAAATAATTAGTTTACGAAGAAAATCAATTAAATAGATTTAAAAGAATTAAAATCTTCAAAAATAAAAATAAGTATCATTAGACTCAAAAATGAAAATAAAGCTTGGGAAAAAAAATGATGAAACATAGGGCCGAAAAATGACAGAATTATGACGAAGTCATAACGGTAAGGATAAAAATGCTAGGAAAAATAGCGGGTGTTACACGTGGTGTCAAAGTCCTTGGTGCGCCTGTTAGTGCGTGTCATGATTTCAGCAGTGAGCTCGTGATGAGTAGAGTGACCAGAACTATCGCGCTTATGGGTTCCGTCGCTCTGCTTGATGATCCGCAGTGTAAGTTGTTGTTGCTCTGGGCATGTACTTGTATCTCCAAACTTTATTTTGCTTTGCGTACTTGCCCACCGACTGTTTTTGAGTCGGCTCAGCTTGCTTTTGACACGGCTCTTCGTTCTCATCTAGAACGTATTGTTATTGCGTCTGGGCCAAGGTTTTGCGATTGGTAGTGGCGGCTTGCCACCCATCCCTTTTCTTTCGGAGGGCTTGGGGTGTATTCAGATGGAGATGTCCTTCATTATGCTTTTGTGACATCTCGACTGCAATTTACGGGCTTGCAGGCTACGCTGCTTCGTGCTGCGGGCGTCTTGGCACCTGGCCCGACTTTCAATGCAGCCTTGTGTAGGCTTAAGGAGGTTTTGTGTTCTGTTGTGTGTAATCCTAGTGAGATTGCTGCCCCCAAACTTATGAAGTCTTTGGCAGATATATATTTCACGAGGGTTGTGGCTACAGCGGAATCAGATTTCTCTTTGACCTCCCGTCAGGTTGCATTATTGAAGTCTCAGTAAGGCGGTCATCCTTTTGATTGTCTCCGCACTGTCCCTATTTCTAGGTTGGGCCAGACTATGAACGGTCGGACGTACCGATGTGTGCTTAGCTATCGGTTGGGCATTCTTTTGTTTTCTATGCCTGGGCCGTGTTCTGCCTGCTCTCGGGTTTTTGGCGACGATATTTATGGGGATCATGTCGTGTCATGTGCGGGGGTTGTTGGTATTAAACATCGACATAACCTCGTTCGTGACACTCTTTTGGATATCTGTTTCCGGTCCGGGGCCTCGACGGTTAAGGAGATCGATATTGGCTTGATTGATGATCATGACAGATCCTTGCGTCCAGCAGATTTGCTTCTTTATTCGTGGGATAGGGGGCGGGACGTTTGTGTCGACCTTACTGGGTCTTCTCCTCTTACTCAGTCCGGTCTCTTTGAATTCATGCCATGCCGTGTTGTGGGGGATGCTGCTCGACGCAAATGCGCTAAGTATAGAGGCTTGTGCACGGGGCTTGGTTATGGGTTCTTGCCTTTTTTCCTTTTCTTCGCTGGGATAATTGGAGGCAGATGCTATCGGCTTGCTCAAGAGGATTCGGAAATTTTCGATAGCGCAGGATGTCGGAGCATGCGCTGCTCCTTTTATTTTTACTAAACTTAGCTTCGCTATAGCTAAGGGGGTGGGGGCCCGGATTGTATCTCGGTTGCCCACCAATTTTTTGTAAACTACGTTTTGATTCATCAATAATAATAATAATAATAATAATAATAATAATAATAATAATAATAATAATAAGAACAACAACAACAACAACAATCCACAGGGGTTGGGTGACTACATTGCCAGTGCTCCAGTCACCCCACTCGTTAAACCTGGGGGAGGTGTTCGTCCTATTGCTATGGGCACTATCTAGAGGCGCCTTGTTTCCAAGGTCGGAGCTTACTTGGTTGGCCCATCTTTATGTGGCTCTTTTGAGGGTCTTTAGCTCGGGGTAGGTGTTTCTAGCGAGGGTGAGGCCATTCTGCATTCCTTGAACCGGCTTGTAGAGGACTGTGGCACGGATGTGGGTCTTTCCATGCTACTTGTCGATTTTCAGAATGCCTTTAACTTGGTTGACAGGGCGAGTATGCTGCCGTAGGTTTGCCATCAGTGTCCTGCCCTCTCTTGATGGGTCAAGTTTTGCTATTCCACCCCTGCTAGGTTATACTATGGGGAGCACAGCCTCCGTTCTGCATCTCTTGGTTTGTAGGATCAGGGATTCCTTTTATCTTTGCTTTCAGGCTTGGTACCTCGATGACGGTACTATTGTCGGGGATACGCTTGTTGTGGAGAAGGTTCTTCAAATGATTATGAAGGAGGGTCCCCGTTCTGGACTCCACCTCAATGTTGCGAAAACGGAGGTTTTCTGGCCTATCAAAGACACGAGGAGCAGGTGTGCTGGTGTTTTCCCCACCTCTATTGTCAGGCCCTTGTATGGTGTTACGGTCCTTGGGGGGCCGGTCAGCGTGTGCCTAGCTTTCAGTGGTGCCCTTGTCTCGAAGAGGGTCTCCCGTACTATAGAGCTTATGGACTTGGTTGCTATGATCGAGGATCCCCAGTTCGAGTTACTTCTTCTTCGAGCGTGCACTGGTATTTCTAAGTTATACTTTGTGCTGCGTACTTTCCCTCCCCATGCTTTCGGGTCGGCCCATATTTCTTTCGACACAGCGCTCCGATCTAGTCTAGAGCGTATTGTCATGGCGTTCGAACCCGTTTTAGAGGAGTCGTAGTGGCAGCTAGCCACCCTCCCCTTTTCCCTAGGGGGGCTGTGTGTCTTGCTGCTACTGATGCCCTACACTTTGCCTTTCTTGCCTCTCGCATTCAGTCTACCGAGTTGCAAGCTAAGCTGCTTCGCCCTTCCGAGATCGCCGCCCCTGGGTTTGCCTTTGAGTCTGCCTTGTGTGTGATTAATGAGGCTACCGGTTCCGACTTCTTGAGTAACCCCTCTGAGATCGCTGCCCCAAAACTTATGAGGAAATTGGCAGATATATATTTCACGAGGGTTGCTACAGCAGCGGAGTCCTTTTCTCCTTAACTCTTCGATAGGTTGCCTTGTGGAAATCTCAGCAGGATGATCATTCTTCTGATTGGTTGAGGGTCGTCCCTATTATTAGGCTTGGGCAAACCATGAACAGCTGGACTTACCGCAGTGTGCTTAGTTATCGCTTGGGAGTCCCCTTGTTCCCGCTCTCTAGGCCCTGCTCTTCCTGCTCCAGGATCCTCAAGGAGGATTTTTTTGGCGATCACGGGTGTCGTGTGCTGCTATAGTGGGGATCAAACACCGCCATAACCTTGTCCGTGACACGCTGTTGGATATTTGCTTCAGGACAGGGATCTCTACGGGTAAGAAGGTGGAAATTGGTCTTTGTGACGATAATGACAAGCCATTACGACCCGCCGACCTTCTGCTCTACTCGTGGGACAAGGGGCGTGATGTTTGTGTTGATTTGACTGGATCCTCTCCTTTGACCCAGTCTGGCCTTACCGCTTTTGAGCCTGGATGGGTCGTTGCTGATGCTGCCCGTCGTAAGTGTGCCAAGTATCAGGCACGCTGCACGGCGATTGGGTATGGTTTCTTACCCTTCTCCTTCTTCTCTCTCGGCGAGTTCGACACGGATGCTATTTCTCTGCTCCAGCGGATTCGGAAATCCGCTATATCCACAAGATGCTGGAGCGCGTGCCGCAGTTCATATTTTCACTAGAATCAGCTTTGCGATTGCTAAGGGAGTGGTGGCTCAGATAGTATCTCAACTTTCCGCTAACTTTATGTAATTTGTTTCGGTGGTAGTACAAGTTCTGTTTTTTTTTTAAATAAAAAAATAAAAAAATAAATAATAATAATAATAATAAGTATTAATTAAATAATAAAAAGGTCTTCAGGTCATCTTGCCCTTACCCTTATCCTTTGGAGCCCACTAACATCGAGGCGCGGGCGTAAGCTCCCGAATCACCACGGAAGTTTCCTTAGCTCGAACCCGTTTCTTCGAAAAGGGATCCTCTACCATGGCAGCCGGCCCCAGCCGAGCCCTCACATGCTCCGGCAGCCTGTCACGAGGACCAAGTCAGTCCTTAACTGCCAATCTCGGTCCGAGCCTCTTCTCCAAGTCCGTCTTGGGGCTCAACCTGTCCCGCGCACCTTTAGCACCAGTTTCCCTAACTTGAGACTTAGTCTTCGTCTTCGGACCCGACATCTGACGAACTGAGGTAGCGGGAGTGTCGCCATCATCAAAGAAACCTCTATTATCCTTGGCCTGCTCCCTACGAACCTGGTTAAAAGCTTCGTTGACCTTAAGAGCAACATGAGCCTCCACGTACGGAGCCCTCCTTCGTCCACTTCTCATACAAGTCAGATACCCATGTCGAATGAAGGGACTCGGGAACAATCCAAATGATCCGAGTGTGCTACCACTACAGCCAATTATCGCACATCACGTTAGTCAGCTGAGTAGGGTCGATGAAGATTGCCTCAAACTCCGGGATCCTTTGCGACAAACCAAAATGCCTAAGGATACGGTCATGATAAAGGTGAATTGTCTGATTAAAAGATGAAATCACATGATAACGAGTCTTATCTCTCTTCGCCAAACTAGTCCAAGCAAGAATAAACCGCCACAGGACCACCCACCAAATCATTGGTCCGTTATGAAACGACAGCTCCTCATCCCAATACTTTCAATTGATCAGGCATGAGGAATCTATAGCCCGCCTCCTCACAGTCACTTGGCTAAATCGATACCTACTGGGGTTGAGGGGAGAGTCCATGATAGGCAACCTCTCATACAACCAAACCTGCACAATGACAGGGACACCTCAATACAGTCTGACGCCCATATCACGACAAAAAAAAGACAAAAAAAATGTGATACCTGCAGCAGTCGGGTTCTCCAGGTCGTATGAGCAGACGGGTCACTTTAGCGACCATCCAAACCCTGGACAATCTCCCCCGTAATCAGCCAAGCAGGACTCTGCTCCATCTCCATTTGATCAACAACCGTCAAGATTTGAGTGTGACACATGCACAACAGCAAATCCATATGACCCTCAAAAGCATACACATGGAGCATACAGAAACCCGGTTGGACCGAAGCCCGGCCAGATGCATACGCCAGAACCGAAGTCCGGACCGGCCAGGTGTTAGACCGGACCGGGACCGGACCTGTCTGACCGGTCTTAACCCGGACCGGACTGGTCGACCCGGATGGCGCGTGATTACGTACGGCTAGTTGTAACTTGTAAGAATTTGGTTAAGATGCAACGTCCCAATGTAGACACCCACATTTGGCCCCTAGGTGTCTATAGTAGTTCCCCAAAAACACCCGATGATGATCTGACGCAAACGTGCTTTAACGCGCTCGAATATGGGCTCGGAATCAGTAATGTCTGGCATGGTCTTTTAGCGGAGTACAAATCTTACAAAACCGACCTCAAATTCAGGCCCAGTGGGCCGTTTCCAATAAAATGAGACTAATTTGGGTCAAAACCGACACCGAAAATAAAACCGTCTTTTAGCGACCGAGTCAAAAACCGGTCAAAGTCGAATTCCGAGACGAACCAGCCTCACATTATGTCCAAATACACAAAATGAATCAAGTCACAACAACCAAATCCTTTCAAAAATGGTCAACAATCATTCCCTATTTACACTCCCTCCATTCACACACACTCGATCGAGTGGTTCACACTCACTCGGTCGAGTAAGGCCATGAACCCGCCAAACCGGACCCAAACCGAGAACTCGATCGATATGATAAGTCGGGACAAGGCATCGAGACCCGGGATCGAGCTAGCACCACGCTTCGGTCCCATACGTGAATACGTATTAAAGTCTCCGTCCTACGCTTAATGCACAATATAATGTGTATTTAATCGAAGTTTGTCCGGTTATTTAATTTACGGTCTAGCTTATATTTACTATTTACGGGTCCGTTTATAGTAAATATTTACCGTTTTCTAATTCGATTATTATATTATCGCTCGTTGTATTGTGAATTCCGGGTTGTATTCCGCCCGTGTAATTTGTAATTTATTTTCGAGTTTTCTATTTTCGATGTTTGCCATTTATTGCCTTAAATGAACATCGCCTGCTAAATCACTTTGACGTGAATCAAGATGCATTAAATGACGTAGCAACCCATTCAATTTTTTTTATCTATCTCGTAAAATGTTGTTTGCATATCATTTTACCGGATTACTAACGCGCATATTAGAAAGTCAAACAACGTCTTAGTAGAGGCCGCTAAGTGCGGGCGGGGTTGGGTGTCCTTCGTGGGCTTCCCAACACGTACCCTCACCCCTTACTCAGAACCTCGGTTTCCGGATGCCCGAAACCGTTGGCGCACGAGAGTCATTCTATACATGATAACTGGTAGTGACGGTATCGGTATCGCAATGCAAAGGGACGAGCCCAATAAACTCTAAAACCGAAGTGGGCCGTACTTTGTGTACGGTCCATAGCGATATAGAGTGGGCTCGAATGGGCCCGAACTCCCACAAAGTTCGGTGGCGACTCCTTTTCGACTTAAAATTCAATTCGATCCATTCTCATATGGAGATGCATTCGCCTACCCAAACCCGCGCGTGGCCGCGTCGGGGTGGACCTACGTCATGTCCACAATTTGGCGACTCCGCTGGGGATTAACTGATGAGTGACTAACCATCGGCATCCTCAGGGTGTGACTCGAATAGAAATCGTTTGACTAGTACAATACGCGTTTTAGTTTTTGCGGTTCATGCATAACCCCATATTTTCCCGGGCCGGTACTGGTGACCGACGTCCCACTATACCACGATGTATTCCGCCTTGGATACGTTAAAGGTGTTCATAGTCGACTTGTATGGACTTTGCGGCATGTTCTAAGCTCAACTTGACTTAGGAAGTCCGTCCCGATTCTCGTCTAGACTATGAGCACTGGTATAGACCCCATTTAGACCGACCGAGACTTAGTGTAAAGCATACATGGCGTCGTTATAATGCTTGAGTGACTATGTGCTACTTGGTTTCCTTATCGTTTTCAAAAATCGTCATTTCAAAAAAATGCACCTTTGCAAAATATTCAACTTTCAAAAAATTCAAAATTTCAAAAACCGGGAAGCTACCGAATTTAGGACTTACGATTTGACTCAAAGTAGCCTATTTTTAGCCGGTATGCTATCCATTTCAAAAATTCAAAATTTTTCGACTTTTCAAAAAATTCGTGCCTGACGGCATTTTCGCCAATTTTAAAAGTCGCGATCCTCTTTCGATTTTCAAATTTTCGGAAATTCATTTTTGATATTCAAAATTCCGAAATTCCAAAAATGCATCTTTTCAAAAAATATTCAATTTTCAAAAACTCGGAAAGCTACCGAAATTTAGACTTAAGATTTGACTCAAAACAAGCCTATTTTTTATCCGGCACGCTGTCCATTTCAAAATTCGAATTTCCGATCCTCATTCGATTTTCCAATTTTCAAAATGCCATTTCGATTTTCAAAACTTCAAAATTCCATTCCATTTTCAAATCTTCGAGATTCTATTTCAATTCTTCGAAATGGCGTTTCCGATTTTTTTTTCAAATCTTCGAGATCTCGTTTTCGGTTTTTCGAATTTTTGGAAATTCATTTTTCGATATTCCAATTTTCAAAATTCCAAATATCCAACTTTCCAAAATGTCCGGTTCTATTGGCCCACCACCAATTTCAGGACCGTCCTCTCATTTTCAAAATTCAATCATTTTTTTCAAAAACATATCCAATTTCAAAATCCGGAATGCTACCGAAATTTGACTTACGATTTAACTCAAAATAGCCTATTTTTAGCCGGTATGCTACCCATTTCAAAGTTCAAAATTTTTTGAACTTTCAAAACTTCGGCCCCGACGGCATTTTTGCCAATTACAAAAAGTCGGGACCTCCTCCGATTTTCTCGGAATTCAATCCTTTTCAAAAAAACCTTCCTTATTTTAGGAAGTCAACTTCTTTTCAAAAAAAAACTTTCCTCTTCTTAAGACTTCCCGTATTTAGCAGTGTCGGGTCTTGTTATAAGTCGTCGAAGGTTTTTAGCGTTGAAACTCCGTCGATCCTATATCACGGGTTTCTTCCCCATCCCAGTCCGCCCTATCCTAAAGGCATAACCGACCAACACGAGTCATACACTCGTAAACGGAAGGTTCATCTTAACACTCGAGTCCTAACTAGAAACTCTCACACGACCTTTCCCTCTTGCAGGACGGTCCCCACGACCTTTCCTTAGGGAATCTCGCCCGTCTTTCAATCCGTTAGTCGAGTCATCCCAATTTAAACATTCTTTGATCTACCCTAATCACAGGGTCATCCTTATTCAAGTCGGGTCTAGGGTCTCTAGCGTCGAAACACTGCCGATTTGACATCGCAAGTTTCTTCCCCTACCCGTCTGCCTTTCCTCGAGGCTGAGTCAACCTTTTACAAGGCATAGCCCTATAACTAAAGGTTCGTGATTCTTACATCTAAGGGTCACTCGTCCAACACTCAAATCTTAACAAAACCTTCGATTACACTTGGGGGCTACCCTTCAGCAGAGCGGTCAATCACGGTTGCTCTAAGGGTCATGTCTTACACGTGTTGTCTCACGTACCCCACTTTTGAATCACTTAGATGTCACACCATCTGAGTCCTTTTAGAGTCCTCGGTCTCACTCGGGGGCTACCCTTCACCAGAGCGATCAATCACGGTTGCTCTATGGGTCATGTCCTACACGTGGCGTCTCACGTGTCCCACTTTCGAATCTGTTAGATGTCACACCATCTGAGTCCTTTTAGAGTCCTCGGTCTCACTCGAGGGCTACCCTTCACCAGAGCGATCAATCACGGTTGCTCTAAGGGTCATGTCCTACATGTGGCGTCTCACGTGTGCCACTTTCAAGTCAGTTAGATGTCACACCATCTGAGTCCTTTTAGAGTCCTCGGTCTCACTCGGGGGCTACCCTTCAACAGAGCGATCAATCACGGTTGCTCCAAGGGTCATGTCCTGCACGTGGCGTCTCACGTGTGCCACTTTCGAGTCATTTAGATGCCGCAGCATCTGGGTCCTATCAGAGTCTTTAGTCTCACCGGGGGCTATCCCCCACCCAAGCAGTCAACCACAGTCACGTTAAGGAGTACCTTACGTTCATCATACACCGGCGTCCTTATGATGCCTTCTTCAAGTCGTACCCATGCTGCGAGCGCTCGAGTCAGCTAGGGTTAGGTCGCCACGGTTGGTCCAAGCACGCGACGCGGTCAAACATGGTCGCCCCATTTTTGGACTCACCCTCGTGCAACTTGAGTCTCGTGGTCAGGTCCAAGCCAAGGTCGTTACCTCGTCTAGGTCAACGTTCGAGTATCCCGGTCCAAGAGTCTTTGTCGACCCGTCACCCCGGGCCGTGTCTAGTTTGACTCCCTCTCTTGCATTTGCGCAAAGTCGAGTTTAGGCGAGTCGTGACACCTGTCATTTTCTCCAATCAAGGACCTTACCAAAAAGAACATATACCACCGAGCATCCAACAGTCCAGATTTGATTTGAGTCTAAATCTGAGTTCGAGTCTAGGATACCCTACATCCTCATTTCCAAATCAGAGTCAAAGTCTTTTGCATTCTGTCCTCTTTTCAAAATTCAATAAAAATCAGCTTTCAATATTCTATCTCCACTATATGCTTCCTTATGTGTTTCCGAGAACGTGATGAACACCATCATATACTATGAGCACATGCACGTGACTATTATAGGCACATCTATAATGACTGCAGGAACTGGGCCCCGTGTTTTTTTACCTGTTCCATGTCTGGTGTAGAAAGCCACAAAAGTACCCTTAGCAGGAGCGGTATCGAATCCTATGGCAAATCTAGGTAATCTCCTAGTTTGGGTTTAAGACGGGAGACAAGCTCATTTCCCACAATAAACACCCTTTCAATAAGACTAACCAATCCCTACCTTGGTCGTTAGTCTGACCAAAAGCAAAAAAGAAGCATCGTGACTCAATAAACTTGATGCCAAAAATACCCAACTCGGGACGATGCTCCTGACAAGCCTGCTCGGAATTATGATGACAATACCGAGATCCAAACTACCATGCTTACAGTAAAGTACTCCACCATGAGTTGCACTCACACAAATACCAACTAGGCTTACACCTTACAAAGGTTTAGCTCCACAAGCCTAATCCAACCAATGGGCCCACCCCCAAATCCACCCACAACACCATATGAGGGGATTACAGTGGAAAGAAAAGAAAGAGTTGGACAAAAAAAATCAAAAGTCCAAGAAAAAAGCAAAAGGCCAAAACAAAAGAGCTGGCCATAAAAAAAAAGAACTCTCAACATCCCCCGACCAGATACGGTCAATCCCTTGACCGGGGCACGGTCAACTCAAATGAAGAATCCCACGACCGGGGCTAAGAGGTCAACCCAAAAAAAAAGAATTCAAACACCCATTACCGTGGTCAACGGTCAATTCAAGTGAAAGTCCCTTAACCGGGGTACGGTCAATTCAAAAATAATCGATTCCCATACCATCAAATAGATGGGTGACAATCAGGCTGGTCAGATAACACCACATTTAGCCTTCCCACATTGCAACCCTCAAGACCTTCTCGAGACCTAGGCTAAGAGACAGCCCGGAATTTTGAGAATTCGAGCTCCATAGGATATACCCTAACCATTAGGGCCAGACATGGAAATCAGATCCCGCATCATTAAACCTACCTCGATCGAAGTTCGAGTCATTTTTACTAGATTTCCCCCTTTCCTACCACATAACAATAACCTTACCCTCAAAGCCTTAGCTCCACAAAATCGAGCTCCAGATTTCGAATCATCAAGGCCACTTGCGACCTAGCTCCACATTTCCAAAAACATCCAAACCAGTTACCAACCCCAAACACGGGAACTCAACTTGCAGTCGGCATAGAACATGCCCAAATAGTTCACACCACCTCTGGGGGCTACCCCGGAGAACGCTCACAGTCACAGGATCAACATCTTAATTATTCTATCCCTTTGATCAAGGCTTCATTGGGAATGCACCTAGCCTACACCATCGATATGACTAGTTACACACAAAGCCCTAATAAACTAGGCACCATAATATATCTTTCACTGAACTACGGCTTGGTTTGATTTCACCACACGTGAATACGTAGGCAGCCTTTTGGCAGAGGCACAACCATTCACATTGACACAAATTCAAAAAGCACCATCATTCCTATCATGACACTGTCATGTTCTCAACAGTTAACTTTGTCATTCTGGGGGCTTCTCCTAGGCAAAAGTTCTCCATCCACTCACATAATCCAAAGAGTTTCAAAAACTAGCCTCCTTTCTATAGAGTGTCCTAGTACTCGGTTCAGTCGAAGGCGAGAATCTGTCAGGATTTTAGACAACACCTACCTTGGGAATGTACCCCAAAACCAAAAAATTCAAAAGAGCACCAGACTACATCATTGCTACCACTAAGTCCTGTCGTTACAGTCTCGTTACAGACTACTGCAGCCACCCTATGGCACATCCTTCCCATTTCGATGTTCGACCGTGTTGCCACTCGCCTAGGCTACGAAATAGTGTAGCTTAAGAGTCTTGTCATCTTAGGTGGCCCACCTCTTACCGAGTCGCGGTCCAACCCCTCGAGAGTCCAGTCGTGTCTGTCAACCCGTCCTGTCGCGTCCAGAGTCGAGTATGTCAGTATCCATCTCTCTTCAAATTTTTTGCTTTGAAGTTTGCAAAACTTAGCCATTTGAGAAAATCCTTTTCGACAAGGTCAAATTTCAGTCTATTTAAACTGCAAATTTCTTTTCTACCCCTTTCAATTTTGAAAACCTATCTCCTAGCACGTGTACTGCTATCAGGACTTCGATTTCAAATTTAAGCAAAAATCTTTTCCCCAGCGCGAGTCAGTCTATAGATGCTAACTGCATTTCCTATATGCTATCTTGCTACCTGCTATATTTGCTATTTCTGCCTATATATCTAACATTTCAGGTACCGGCTTGGCTTCCCAACGGAACATCAAGTTTTTATTCCCCAACGTGAGACGGAGTTTCATTTAAAATGGCACATGCAAATTGAGATGTGTCTACAAAAAGGCACACCCAAGGCTTCTTAGGCAAGCTCCCGCGTAATTCAAATCGGGATGTGTCTGCAAACGGGCACATCCAGGGCTTCTTAGGCAAGCTCCCGCGTAGTTCTGAATTGGGATGTATTTGCAAACAAATACACCCAGGGCTTCATAAACAAGCTCCCGCACAACTCACTAAGCTCCCCAGCGGAAAACCCGAAGCGACATTTCTCCCAAAACAGCACGGGATGCACCTACATACAGGTACACCCAGGACTTCGAAGGCAAGTCCGATTCCCCACGGATCTATCAACACCAACTCAGGTATGACTTCTATCTTATGGCTGGCGAGCCCTGGCACGCAAGTCTAATGGACTATAAATGACCCGACCGGAAGTCTGCCAGGTCTTAATCCTCGATTGGCCTGGTAGCTACTCTGACTTTCGCCTTGTCCGAGACTCAGTCAGAGTGGGGGCTCTGTAGACACCCACATTTGGCCCCTAGGTGTCTATAGCAGTTCCCAAAAAACACCCGATGATGATCGGACGCAAACGTGCTTTAACGCGCTCGAATATGGGCTCGGAATCAGTAATGTCTGACATGGGCTTTTAGCGGAGTACAAATCTCACAAAACCGACCTCAAATTCAGACCCAGTGGGCCGTTTCCAATAAAATGAGACTAATTTGGGTCAAAACCGACACCGAAAATAAAACCGTCTTTTAGCGACCAAGTCAAAACCCGGTCAAAGTCGAATCCCGAGATGAACCAGCCTCACATTATGTCCAAATACACAAAATGAATCAAGTCACAACAACCAAATCCTTTCAAAAATGGTCAACAATCATTCCCTATTTACACTCCCTCCGTTCACACACACTTGATCGAGTGGTTCACACTCACTCGGTCGAGTAAGGCCATGAACCCGCCAAACCGGACCCAAACCGAGCACTCGATCGAGTGAACCCGCGCCACTCGACCGAGTGACCCTAAACCGGGGTATTTCCTTATAAATACCCCATCAGCTCAACACATTACAAAAGAACTTTTCAATCATCAATCAGCCTTCAACTTTATACATTACCAACCTCTACCCCCTTTTCAAACTCATTCAACCTTCACACAATACATGCCTTTCAACTTGGAATGAAAGTCTCACACACATACATACATATTCAAAATCCTGAGATCAAAACTCGTCAAAGACCGAGAGCAAAACTCGTTAAAATTCATCTCTACAAAACCACATACACACCATAACTCTCCTACGTATCTCGACGCTCCCGTGATTTTGCCACCATTTGACGAGCCCTACTCCGAGAAGCAAAAGCACGTAGGTTGAGGGTGTAACATTCAAATCCCGACATCCTTTCCTTTCTCCTTTCTCTTTTTCGATTATATATATATATGTACTATATATTATTATTATTATTACTATTATTATTAGTCGATATTAACGACACTAACATTTTTATTTCTTTATTACTAACACACTAACTTTTAATTTCGTGTATACTAACTCTCTAATCTAACACTTTTATTTATCGCAATTTAACATATTTTTATTTATTGTATCTAACACCTAACATTTTAATTATCGCGCCTTTACATTTTGTTATATAAATAATACCGTGTATACTTACCAACAAAAATATTTTCAAAACGATCCGAGCAACGTCCGTTGAGGCTAAATTAATGATCATAGGCCTTAAGGCCAAATTAGGATATGAAAATGCCAAGGACTTAAGTTTGCGACGACGGTCGAATTTTCGGGCCGAATATGTTTAATTACGAATTCCGCCTAAAGTCTATTTAATCCCTTTACAAGTCGCATTGGAGGTGGCGCCCTTTCGAGGTGCGCCGCCCAAAACACTTAAGGGCGTAATAGATCGCGGTGATTTGTCGTTAAATATGTCCTACCCCATTTCATTCAAAATATTATTGTAAAAAGGTCATCGACAAATCGGATTAGGACAAAACCCGTTGACGCCGAATTAACTGTCACACGATCCGAAAGGAATGATTATGACATTATGACGCGGAGGGAATCGATATTTGTTCTAGTCCGATCAAACTCGATTTTACAAATTTCGCTTTAACTACTAGATAACGGTTCTATAACCGAATGTCGAGTAGGACGAGCCATCGAAATTTACACTAATATAAATTAGACAATATTTATATTTAGTGTAATTACATGTCAATTTCAAAATCAATAAATCAGAATTGTTACCTTTTCTGAATCGAGTAGCACCTCGAACAGAGGGTACTCGATCGAGTGCCTTGGCTCACTCGATCGGGTGACACCTCAAATAACAGGCAGAAGGCCTCCACGAGGGGCACTCGATCGAGTCTCCCCCATGACTCGATCGAGTGTCTTGTATCATGCCTAAACCGGGAGCCTTCTAAATATCGTAAGCCTAATCAATTTCTTTTTTACGACTTTAAGTCATCACTTGTTAATTCAATCACGTGATTCCTTATTCAAAACTCATGCATTTTATTCTATTTTACTACTTTCACGACTTTGACCAATGTCCTGCACGACTGGTTTTGTGTCGACGACTCCTTAGTCGTGTCCGACGCATGACTAGTCTAGACATCAATCTTTCAATATGATAAGTCGGGACAAGGAATCGAGACCCGGGATTGAGCTAGCACCACACTTCGGTCCCATACGTGAATACGTATTAAAGTCTCCGTCCTCCGCTTAATGCACAATATAATGTGTATTTAATCGAAGTTTGTCCGGTTATTCAATTTACGGTCTAGCTTATATTTACTATTTACGGGTCCGTTTATAGTTAATATTTACCGTTTTCTAATTCGATTATTATATTATCGCTCATTGTATTGTGAATTCCGGGTTGTATTCCGCCCGTGTAATTTGTAATTTATTTACGAGTTTTCTATTTTCAATGTTTGCCATTTATTGCCTTAAATGAACATCACATGCTAAATCACTTTGACATGAATCAAGATGCATTAAATGACGTAGCAACCCATTCAATTTTTTTTATCTATCTCGTAAAATGTTGTTTGCATATCATTTTACCGGATTACTAACGCGCATATTAGAAAGTCAAACGATGTCTTAGTAGAGGCCGCTAAGTGCGGGCGGGGTTGGGTGTCCTTCGTGGGCTTCCCAACACGTACCCTCACCCCTTACTCAGAACCTCGGTTTCCGGATTGGGGTGGGCCGCCTGTCAATCAACCGCCTGCTAGGCAGGCCCCAAGACGGATCCTGCCGGGGAGTCGGAAGACTAGCCCCCAGCAAGGACCTGGAACAAAGCATGAAAAGCTAAAGGTTGGCCGTCAGCTGCTGAGAGCACGGGCCAACCCAGCCTGTCGGAGCTTGGCAGCCCCCTGCCTGGAGACTGTCTGCCCTGGGAGAACCCCCGGCCAGCAGGGTCAGGACCCCCAAGGGCCCTCTCGTCATTTTGCCTAAGGTAATTGGGAATGGGTGGATGAGAAGCCGCCACTTGTCACTTCTCTATCCAACCATTCCTCTTTCTCTTCTCTCTCTTGTGGGAAGGTATAAATACCTCCCCATTTCCCACATGAGAGGGGTTGGATTTTCTCTCTCTAGACTTTTACTCCTAAAACGCCGCCTAGTTCCTCACGAGCTAGGTTCGTAAAGGCATTTCACGGACTGACTTAGGCATCGGAGAGGGTTTCCTCGGACAACCTCCGAGGCCCTGTGCGTTCATTGTGCAGGGAGCAGGCCGTTTTTCGCCGGGAAAGTCCGATTCAGGGAGTAAAAGGAAGGGGAGACCCAGGGAATTAAGCAATCAATTGTTCACCATTAAATCGATTATACTGTCCGGATCCTAGACCGGGCAAATTGTTTCCGTGACCGGAACAATTTGGCACCGTCTGTGGGGAACTTACGGTTGTGCTCACGAGTTACCCACTAAAATCAACCACTCATAATCACAAAATTAAACACAATCATGCCAGAAATCGTTGATGACAGTGCAGGAGCGGGTCCGACGGTCCCTCCGGTGACCCCCCTGTACGGTATGCCGCTGTCGGAGAGGGTCCCTCCTGCCACAATCCTGGGGGTAGGGGGAACCAATCCCCTCGGTGGATCTAACACTGCTGTGACACCCGAGCTGGGGGCACGCCCGGGACGTGCTCTCAATCTGACCCCAGCTCAGATGGCACAGGCGGCCGCGTTCTTCTCTGCGATGCTGGATCAGGAATTCACACCTGAGGACTTGGTGGGCAGGGTCGCATCGGCTCCCAGGCAACCGTCCCCAGTCAGCAGGGACGAGGCCGGGGGCACGAGGCGGACCGCCGCCAGAAATGCTCAGAGAAAAGCGAGAAGAACAGCCCAAATGTATACGCATGTGCAGAGGCGCATTACCACTGGCAATCCAGAACCACCTGTCCAGCAGGCGTTCTCTATTCACACAACAGAATCGGCGTCTGGAGGGCAAGGAGGCTTATCTCAAGGATTACAGGAGCGCATGAGGCCCAGGGAGCCTGTGTCAAAACGCTTAGGAGAGAGGCCAGGCGGAGTTTTCTCCAGACTAACACCCGCGGCCAAGGAACAGTCAGCCCTCGGCTTATCCCAAAGCCTGCAATCCAGACTCAACCGAGGACAACCGCTCGAGTCCAGGTACCATCAGGGTGAAAACCTCTGCCACTCCCAGAGGAAGAGGCCCAGGCAAGCCTCCTCGGGAACAGAGGGTGAGGCAGCTAGCAGACCGCCACCGAGGAACCGCTCCCCCAGTACGAGGAAACCGACCCATAAACAATGGGAATCTCACGGTAACCAGTCTGGGGAAAGCAGGTCACGACTGGTAGGCAGGCCCACGAAAACCCCGTTGCACCCTGAGGTACAAGAGTACCCCATTCCAAAAATCAAAATGCCCACCATCAAATTTGACGGAACGACAGACCCTGAGGACCACCTGGCAGCCTTTGAGAGCCACATGGGCATGTATGACGTAGATGATGCCATCTGGTGCAAAGTCTTCCCTACCACCCTGGTGGGACTTGCGCAGGGGTGGTTCAGAGACCTCCGCCAGGGGTCAATCAGGTTCTTCATAGAGTTGGCTGAAATTTTCCTTGAACAGTATGCCGGAAATAAAAGAAGACGCCTTACCCGTTTCGATCTCATGACCCTGAAACAGAAAAAGGGTGAGAGTGTAAGAGAGTACATGAGAAGGTTCGATCTATCCTACCAGCAGGTTAGGGAGATCGATGATTCCACCGCTGCCTACGCCCTGACAATCTCCCTACTTCCAGGGGAAATGAAAAACCAGATGATCAGGGCCCAGCCAGAAACCTTGGCCATGGCCAGAAAGATTGCTGAGGGGTTCATTCTGCAGGAGGAGTTCCACGGCCTGACGGACACCCCTGCAGGCCAAACAAAACCTCAAGGGGGACCGCAGGGTGGAAGGGGCAGAAGTGAACCAGGTAAGCAAAAGGAGGAGGGAGACACTCCCAAGAAAGAACGCCCAGTCTACCAACCCAGATTCGATAGTTACACCGCTCTGAACAAATCCAGGGCGGAAATCTTCGAACTGGAAAAAGAAACTGCCAAATGGAACCGTCCAAACAAACCTCGCAGCCCAAAAGGCGACCCAAAGAAATTCTGCACTTTCCACGACTGTATAGGCCATACCACCGAAGAGTGCCGTCACCTGAAGGATGAAATTGAGAAATTAATCAGGAACGGATGGCTGGCCAACTACGCAGCCAAAAACAAGTCTCAGAAGGAATTGTCTGAGAAACCCGAGGGGTCAGTGCAGAACCGGATGGTAATCCATGTAATTTCAGGGGGCGCTGAGGGTCAGCTCAGTCGAAGAGGCCAAAAAAGGCAAATGCGCGAGCTGAGGAACCAGATCTGCTACGCTGAGAAAGAAGGGAGTCCAAGGGGAGTGACATTAAGTATCACCCCTGACGACGCAGGACGGGTGATATATCCGCACAGTGATCCTCTGGTGCTGTCCTTAGAGATCAGCAACCATATTGTGCGAAGATGTATGGTAGACACGGGCGCATATACAAATCTTTTGTACAAGGATGCTTTCGAAAAGATGGGCCTGGAGAAAAGGCACCTGCGGCCTGCTCCCGGATCGCTGTATGGATTCAGTGGGGCAGGCGTGCTGCCCATGGGCGTCATCGACTTGCCTGTAACCTTCGGGGAAGGTTCCACAGCCAGGAATGTCAGGGCAACCTTTGTTGTTGTGGACGCAAGATCTGCCTATAATGCCCTGATTGGCAGGGCCACGCTGGATGAAATCGAGGCAGCAATCTCCATCAGGGCTCTCACCGTTGCGTATGTCACAGACTTCGGGCTGGAAGGAAAAATACGTGGGGACCAGGAGTCAGCCAGACAATGCTACTCCGTGGCCCTACAAGAACACGAAAAGGACAGAAAAGGAAAAAGAAAAGCTGACGGCTCCCCCTGCAGGGAGGGCGAAGTCCCAGTCGAGCACCCGGTGTCCGACCGCCTGGAACCAGGGGGCGAAAGTATGCTGGTGGACTTAGAACCAGGAAGACAGGTCCTGGTAGGAACAGGCCTGGAGGAATCCTACCAGGCCGAACTGGTCAGACTACTGAGGGAGAACAAAGACGTATTTGCTTATTCTGCAGACGAGATGCCCGGCGTTGATCCCTCATGCATCGTTCACAAGCTGAACGTAAGCATGGATGCTCGCCCTGTAAAACAGAAAAAACGAAACATGTCTGCAGAAAAAGACGCAGCGATCAAGGAAGAAACTGACAAACTCTTGAAAGCAGACTTTATTGAAGTCTGCGACTACCCAGAATGGCTGGCAAATGTTGTTATGGTCAAGAAGTCGTCAGGCGCATGGAGAATGTGCGTCGACTTTACAAACCTGAACAAGGCCGGCCCGAAAGACTGCTATCCGCTCCCTCGGATCGATCAATTGGTAGACGCCACCAGTGGCTACACCATGCTAAGCTTCTTAGACGCCTTTTCAGGCTACCACCAAGTGTACTTGTGGCAACCGGACAGGGTGAAGTGTGCGTTCATCACTAGTTCGGGCACTTACATGTATAAGATGATGCCCTTCGGGCTCAAAAATGCAGGGGCTACGTACCAGCGGTTGGTTGATAAAGTGTTTGAGAAACAAAAAGGTAGAAACATCGAGGCTTACGTTGACGATGCCATTGTAAAAAGCAAGGAAGACAGGGAACACCTGACAGACTTGCAGGAAACCTTCAGTTCTTTGCGCGCTTACAAAATGAAACTAAATCCGAAAAAGTGCACGTTTGGAGTCCGCTCCGGAAAATTCCCAGGGTTCTTGGTCAGTTCTCGGGGTATAGATGCCAACCCTGAAAAAATTCAGGCAGTTCTAGACCTCCCTGAGCCTAAGACCATCAGAGACATCCAGCGCCTGACGGGTCGAATGGCCGCGTTGGCCCGATTCATTGCCCGATCAGCAGACAGAGCCACTCCTTTTTTCAAAATACTGAAAGGAAACAAACAGTTCAAATGGGAAAACGAGCAGAAAGAGGCCTTCGAGCAACTGAAAGACCATCTTAAGAGGCTCCCTACCCTGGCAAGACCAGTGGCAGGAGAAAAACTTTTCCTCTACATTGCAGTAACCAATATAACTGTCAGCGCAGTCATCCTACGAGAAGAGGCAGGCACCCAGCAACCTATATACTTTGTGAGTCATGCGCTGGGGGCAGCTGAGAAGAATTATCCGATGGTTGAAAAAGCCGCCTACGCGGTCATAATTGCAGCCAGGAAGCTCAAACCTTACTTTGACGCGCATCCAGTCATAGTCCTCACCGACCAACCCCTGGAAAAGGTGTTGGAAAAATTTGAAAAATCAGGGAGATTGTTGAAATGGGCAATTGAGCTGAGTGGGCTTGGTATATCTTATCAGTCAAGAACAGCCATCAAAGCCCAAGCTTTGGCGGACTTTTTGGCTGAGTGCTCCCACTCAGGGGAGGAGGAAGCCCCTGCCCAGGAATGGACCGTATATACTGACGGGTCCTCGACGGCCAACGGCGCGGGTGCAGGCGTCGTGCTAACCAGCCCAGAAGGGACCGACTTTGAGCACGCTCTCAGGTTCATTTTCCCAGCATCAAACAATGAAGCAGAGTACGAAGCAGTACTCGCAGGCGTCAGGTTAGCTAAAGCCGCAGGGGCAGAACGAATTGTCTTGGCGACAGATTCCAAACTCATCGCCAACCAGATTAATGGAGAATACGAAGCAAGAGACCAAGCAATGGCCGCATACCTAGAGATGGTAAAGGGAGAATTGTCCGGCCTGAAATCATATGAGGTCAAACAAATTCCCCGATCCCAGAACAACAGAGCAGATGCCCTGTCAAAACTGGCAAGCTCCAGTCTGCAGGACATCCGGAGATCAGTATGGGTTGACGTTTTACACGAGAAGTCTACTGATCCCTGTCAAACGATTAATGCCGTGGAAGAAGAGCTGGAAAGCTGGATGACCCCTTTCGTCCAGTACAAGAGGCACGGTATCTTACCATCAGACTCATTACAAAAGAGGAAGGTACAGGCTAAAGCAGCCTGGTTCATATTCATTAATGGAGAACTCTACAAAAAATCTTTTACTTATCCCCTGCTTAAATGCCTACGGGCGGATCAGGCCGCTGAGGTATTGGATGATATCCACTCAGGGATTTGTGGACATCACATTGGCGGGAGGTCGCTGGCCCACAAGGCCCTCAGGGCAGGCTACTACTGGCCTACCATGCTGGCAGATGCCAAGAGCCTGACCCAGAAATGCAGAAAATGCCAACTCTTTGCCCCATCGATCCGTGCCCCGGCTCAGGAGCTCAGGCCAATCCTATCTCCCATCCCCTTTGCTCAATGGGGGATGGACATCCTAGGACCCTTCACGGTGGCCACAGGGGGCAGAAAATTCTTAATTGTCGCCATAGACTACTTCACCAAATGGGTGGAGGCTGAAGCAGTGCCTAACATCACTGAGCCGGCAGTCAGGAAGGTGATCTGGCGAAATGTCATCACCCGGTTCGGTGTACCAAAGATGCTGGTATTTGACCACGGCAGGCAGTTCGATAATGACCCACTAAGAAACTGGCTGGAAAGCCACAACATCTCAGTCGCCTACTCAGCTGTCTGCCATCCTCAAACCAATGGACAGGCGGAAGCAGCCAACAAACAAATTCTGAACGGCCTGAAGAAAATGGTGGATGACTACAAAGGTAGGTGGGCTGATGAACTCCCCAGCATACTCTGGTCCATCCGAACTACCAGAAAGGAGTCTACAGGCCAGACCCCATTTGGCCTAGTATATGGAGCAGAGGCTTTATTGCCAATTAAGACAAGAATCCCTTCTCTACGCTCCCTGCAGTATGACCAAGCTGAAAACGAAGCTGCTATGGTTGAAGCCTTAGACCTGGTGAATGAACTAAGGGAGGAAGCCAGTACCAACATCGCTGCCTACCAGCAGCGAATGAGGAAAAATTTCAACAGCAAGGTCCGTCAGAGGAGTTTTCAGATGGGCGAGTTGGTTCTAAGAAAGACACAGGCAATTGGGAAGTCAAGAGAGCATGGAAAGCTGAGTGCCAATTGGGAGGGCCCATACCAAGTAACTCAGGTTTTGGGGCCAGGCACGTACAAGATAGCCAATCTGGAGGGACAAGAGCTAAGCGCTCACTAGAACGCAGATACATTAAAGAAATATTACGTCTGAACAAGAATGTAGGAAGTTTTCACTTTTACTAGAGTAAAAAGGCGGAGGACGATCAGAAATGTCGACGGCTCCGACCACCCCAATGTCAAAAAGAATTTTAAGAGAAATGAGAAGATACAGATTTATACTCGTTGCCTGTTCACACTCGCGTCTTTCACACACAAACGAGCAGGGGGCAATAGGGGGAGGCCCCCCTGTTGCCAAAATTGGGTAAAATGAACCCCCCAACGCAAATCAGAGGCTACCCTGCTTACCCCTGGGCAAGCAGGGGGCAGGACCCCTGGACTTTGAACGAAAAGCCAGGGACGGACCAGCCTAACAAGGACTGGGGGCAGGCCCCCCAACCTTGTATAAAAAATACAAAAAGCCACCCTGCTCACCTCTGGGCAAGCAGGGGGCAGGCCCCCTGGACTTTGAACGAAAAGCCAGGGACAGGCCAAGATAACAAGGACTGGGGGCAGGCCCCCCAACCTTGTATAAAAAATACAAAGAGCCACCCTGCTCACCTCTGGGCAAGCAGGGGGCAGGCCCCCTGGACTTTGAACGAAAAGCCAGGGACAGGCCAAGCTAACAAGGACTGGGGGCAGGCCCCCCAACCTTGTATAAAAAATACAAAGAGCCACCCTGCTCACCTCTGGGCAAGCAGGGGGCAGGCCCCCCGGACTTTGAACGAAAAGCCAGGGACAGGCCAAGCTAACAAGGACTGGGGTCAGGCCCCCCAACCTTGTATAAAAAACACAGGAGCCGCCCTGCTTACCTCCAGGCAGGCAGGGGGCAGGCCCCCTGGACTTTGAACAAAAGCCATGGACAGGCTATAACAGACGCGATCAAACAGACGAGGAAAAGATCCCTAAAATCTTAAAAACAGTTATGCCATAGAAAGCCAAAAGAGGTATTCCACAAACAAAACCCATGAAGGGTGAAAAGGTCTCTACAAAGCTGAAGAAAAAACCGAGTAGCAAAAATTACAGAAACACCATGAACACTGATTCAGCACAAGGAAATAAAAACCTTCATAAAAGAGAAGGGGCGTCACGCAGCATCCTGGCGAGCGTTGGCGTCTGCTTCAGGCTGCCTGGTCACCCGGGCTTCGTCCTTGGCGGAATAAAGGCTCCGGAAAGCGTCCTCGTCAAAAGTAGGGAACATCTCCCCTATCACCTCCATAACCAATTCCAGAGAGGAATTGGCGCCGCTCACAAAGCTGGCACCCACCGCTTTCTCCGTCTCCGCAGCCAGGGTCTCTTTCTCTTTCGCCCATTCCCCCTTGGCCTGGTCAAAAGCCGACTTTGCTTGCGACAGCTGCTCCTCCAGGACCGTCACTCTCCCCTTCAAATGTCCCATCTCGGCCAGAGAAATGTTAGCACGATCCAACAATTGCCGGCACTCCTTCAGATCGGCCTCTAACTTGGAAACCTCCTTCACAGCCATTTCCCCCTACTTCTTGGCCTCTTCCAGCTCCCCCTCTAGCCTTGTCATTTTGTCTTTCAAGGAGCTTATCAAGGAGACGTCCCTCTCTATCATGGCCAGGCGGTCGGGAGGAGGAGCCACCCTGCTCACCTCTGGGCAAGCAGGGGGCAGGCCCCTTGGACTTTGAACGAAAAGCCAGGGACAGGCCAAGCTAACAAGGACTGGGGGCAGGCCCCCCAACCTTGTATAAAAAATACAAAGAGCCACCCTGCTCACCTCTGGGCAAGCAGGGGGCAGGCCCCCGGGACTTTGAACGAAAAGCCAGGGACAGGCCAAGCTAACAAGGACTGGGGGAAGGCCCCCCAACCTTGTATAAAAAACACAGGAGCCACCCTGCTTACCTCCAGGCAGGCAGGGGGCAGGCCCCCTGGACTTTGAACAAAAGCCAGGGACAGGCTATAACAGACGCGATCAAACAGACGAGGAAAAGATCCCTAAAATCTTAAAAACAGTTATGCCATAGAAAGCCAAAAGAGGTATTCCACAAACAAAACCCATGAAGGGTGAAAAGGTCTCTACAAAGCTGAAGAAAAAACCGAGTAGCAAAAATTACAGAAAAACCATGAACACTGATTCAGCACAAGGAAATAAAAACCTTCATAAAAGAGAAGGGGCATCACGCAGCATCCTGGCGAGCGTTGGCGTCTGCTTCAGGCTGCCTGGTCACCCGGGCTTCGTCCTTGGCGGAATAAAGGCTCCGGAAAGCGTCCTCGTCAAAAGTAGGGAACATCTCCCCTATCACCTCCATAACCAATTCCAGAGAGGAATTGGCGCCGCTCACAAAGCTGGCACCCACCGCTTCCTCCGTCTCCGCAGCCAGGGTCTCTTTCTCTTTCGCCCATTCCCCCTTGGCCTGGTCAAAAGCCGACTTTGCCTGCGACAGCTGCTCCTCCAGGACCGTCACTCTCCCCTTCAAATGTCCCATCTCGGCCAGAGAAATGTTAGCACGATCCAACAATTGCCGGCACTCCTTCAGATCGGCCTCTAACTTGGAAACCTCCTTCACAGCCATTTCCCCCTGCTTCTTGGCCTCTTCCAGCTCCCCCTCTAGCCTTGTCATTTTGTCTTTCAAGGAGCTTATCAAGGAGACGTCCCTCTCTATCATGGCCAGGCGGTCGGGAGGAGGAGCCCCAGGAGTAACTATTAGCTCCTCATCACTCAGGCGGCTGAGAGCTGCCAGTTCCGCAGATGCCAACATGACCTTGGAGGTACGCTGAATATATTGAAGCACCTGATGAGAAGTAGAAGTCACCATCTTTGTGAGGCGGTCGGCCAAGACAGCCCCAGAGTCAGAAAGTAGGCCCGAAACGTCCACGCTATCCCCAGCCGTGTAGTGGAACTCCACATTTTCCTCTGGGAAGGGAATGCTAGAGGGCTCACGAGCAGGGCGTTTCGCATCAGGGGTAGAAACGTCCGCCTCCAAATCGACCACATCAGCACTAGGAGGCTCCCTCTCCCTTTTCCTCCTTGTTTCCAAGGGAACGCTCTCCCCCGTCCCCTCGGAATCACCAGGCTGCGTTCCCTGCGAGATCCGAGGGCCAGCCGGAGAAGCACCCTGCTTTTGACCAGGGGAAGGAGTAGCTCCTGAAGTGACCTCCGCTTCCCCCTGCTCTTGAGCGCTGGGAGTAGGAGTCGCCGGCTTCGACAAAGGCAGCCGGGGGGGGGAGAGGTAATCTTCGACCAGCGGCAAAATCCTTCACAAGCTTCATGAGGGCCTTGCTTCCTTTTCTGAAATTTGGTGGAAGAGAAGGACGCCTTGAAAGAACGTGCAATTCCTCGCTCAAGCCTAACCTTCTGACCTGCTTCTTGGTCCAGGTCCAAGAGTAGGAGTCTGCAGGAAAGGAAAGGCGGTCATTTAAAAAGCAGGGAGAAATAAAATCCCTGGAAAATCGTGACAACAAGAAAACCCTAGAACTACCTTCAAGGCCACGAATCAGGCCCATGGGAAGCAGGTACTCGTCAGTCGTAATGAACTCCGCATGAGGGAGCCAGAAAACAGGGCAAAAGTTCCCATGTTTATCCGTCACGATCTCAAACTTTTTTATCAAAATCTTCTCCTTATCGCTCAGCCTGACTTCCAGAGCCTTCCCCCCAACACGAGGATGATACTCCTCACGCGTCTCCATGCGGGTATGGACATGATTCCTAAAATGTCTAGGAATTTTCCACCCCGACGCACTATGGACATATATGAAATTGTTTTTCCAGTCTTTGAGACTGCTCATGGCCGGCCAGACCAAGGCGTATTTTTTCTGTCTCAGCAGAGACCAGTAGCCGGGGGAGCCATCCCCCCCAGATGAAGACACCATTTGGAGGCCAACCATAAAGCGAAGGGCGTCGATGTAAGGTCCCTCGCCGTGGAACAGGCAGGTCCAAGTATAGGCCACTAATGCCCTAATGGCCGTTGCAGTTAACTGAGCGATGGCGACGTTCATCCTCCTGAAAGTTTCCTCCAGGAAAGGATGTAACGGGAATCGCAGGCCGAATTCTAGGGCCTTATGGAAGACAGCTACACACCCTTCTGGGGGACAGCATACTTTGTCTTTTTCCCCAGGGATCACCACTGTGTACCCCTCCCCAAAATTATAAAACTGCTCGATGGCCTCAGCCGCGTTACATTCCAAGATCAGGTCCCTATTCTTAGCCTCGGGATAGGTCTGTAAGGGAATCGCGTATTTTTCTTTGTCCAGAAAATAGGTCCTCCCTCTCTCCCTGCGGATGAGAGGACCGGCCACCCTGGCAGGATCCACCTCCAGGGCTTCGTCATCAGAATCAATCACATCGAAGGGAGCTGGGTCGGGTGACTCAGCACCCTCTCCCCTGTGATCGTCTTCCTCCCTGGAGCCAACCCCGGAGGAAGAGGCAACGTCACGACGACCACCGTCGCCGCCGCCAGTTCTTCCGAGAAAAGAATCAAAGGAAAGGGGGTGGGCTCGCGACATTTAGGCTATAGAAGGGAAGAAAAGAAGCAAAAGATTCGAAAAGTTCTAACCTAAAAAAACGCCGGTGAAGTTGTCAGAGACGGCGACAAGAAGTGATCCTTGCTCCTCAAAGAAAAAACGCTCGGTCAATGAAGGAGATTCAAGAAGTGTTACGGGGAGTAAAGGTATCAAGAAGAGTAAAAAGAAGAGAATGAAGGGAGAGAAGGGTTTATATAAAAGCCCAAAGAAGTTCGAAAGGCGGAATCCCTGACAGAACCTTCGAAGACCATCCACGTGTCACATACTGAACACCAACTGCTCACCTTTTTCAAGAAGAGCCTCGGTAAACAGAAACGTCAGAGAGAAAGGTCAATCAACGACCTCATTCAAAAAAAAATAATAATAATAATAATAATAATAAATAATAAACTCATATTAAAAATACGCAAAACATTCATTTCATTGAAAACCCCGCAAGGGAAAGATACATCGTGGGACGGGCATGAAAGAAAATTACATAAGGCTCGAAAAGTTCCAGCCTGACAGAAATCAAAGGCCCTGCCACGCAGGCCTAGTCGTCCCCCAAATCTGGGGAATAATCTCCAGGACTGCCTGGACTCCCGAGAGCCGAACCCCAGTCCCAACTTGGGGAACCCTGAAAGGGGTCATCTGAAGCCCCGTCTTCGTCCCTGTCGCTCAGGCAGCCAAGACCTTCGCTGTCGTCAGAGTCATGGCTGCTGTCTTCCCAGTCCCTTCCAAAAGGGACAGCTCGGGACTCGTCGCAAGTGCGACATCCTGTCTTCTTTACAGGCGAAGAAGGACCCGACTCCAGGGAGGAATCGGTGTCAGAGTTGAGGCCGAATTGTTCAGGGTGCAGCCATGGAAAACACTCATGACACCCCCTATCATAACAGCCCCCTCCCTGGGAGCAACGCCTAAACTTAGGCGCAGCAGGAGGAGAGGACCTCCTAGGGCGTTTGCCCATCCTAATGGAGGCCTTCCGACCCCTCCGGCGAAGGCGAAGCCGTGAACGGCGACTCCGGCGAACAGCTAAATAAGCGGTCCGCGCATATCTGAGCCTCCAAAACCCTCTGAAGATGAAGGAAACATGTTTGACTCCGCGGCGAACTACACTTTTCTTGATCCAAGTCATGTTTAAAATGAGGAAAATGGAAAGATTGAAGGTGGAATGAAGCATAAATGATCAAAGAAGCTAAAGGATTTTATACCAAGGAAAACACCGCATTAATGAACGCTCCAACCACCCTGGGAGGAGAGCCACCAATCAGGAACTCTTCACGGTTCCCCAAAATCCGCCCAGAAGAAAAGGGCAATCATTACAAAGGTGCTCTCGCCTCTTTGCATTCCTGACAGGAGCAGTACAAAGTTCCATTGGGAAGGCGCGAAGCATTAAATGCTGCAACAAACATGGAAGTCAACCCCCCTCCAAGCAAGAGTCGCCAGCAGAGGAGAAGCCTCGCTTCCCTCCTACTGACGAAGGCCAATTGATTGGGGTGGGCCGCCTGTCAATCAACCGCCTGCTAGGCAGGCCCCAAGACGGATCCTGCCGGGGAGTCGGAAGACTAGCCCCCAGCAAGGACCTGGAACAAAGCATGAAACGCTAAAGGTTGGCCGTCAGCTGCTGAGAGCACGGGCCAACCCAGCCTGTCGGAGCTTGGCAGCCCCCTGCCTGGAGACTGTCTGCCCTGGGAGAACCCCCGGCCAGCAGGGTCAGGACCCTCAAGGGCCCTCTCGTCATTTTGCCTAAGGTAATTGGGAATGGGTGGATGAGAAGCCGCCACTTGTCACTTCTCTATCCAACCATTCCTCTTTCTCTTCTCTCTCTTGTGGGAAGGTATAAATACCTCCCCATTTCCCACATGAGAGGGGTTGGATTTTCTCTCTCTAGACTTTTACTCCTAAAACGCCGCCTAGTTCCTCACGAGCTAGGTTCGTAAAGGCATTTCACGGACTGACTTAGGCATCGGAGAGGGTTTCCTCGGACAACCTCCGAGGCCCTGTGCGTTCATTGTGCAGGGAGCAGGCCGTTTTCCGCCGGGAAAGTCCGATTCAGGGAGTAAAAGGAAGGGGAGACCCAGGGAATTAAGCAATCAATTGTTCACCATTAAATCGATTATACTGTCCGGATCCTAGACCGGGCAAATTGTTTCCGTGACCGGAACAAAAAATTATATAGGAAATAGGAATTATGGGAAGTTATGATTTGGGAA
The DNA here is from genome assembly GCA_958450325.1 of Agrostemma githago. Classification (NCBI taxonomy): domain Eukaryota; kingdom Viridiplantae; phylum Streptophyta; class Magnoliopsida; order Caryophyllales; family Caryophyllaceae; genus Agrostemma; species Agrostemma githago. The sequence goes on from OY288243.1 coordinate 54,230,804, forward strand.
TATTACAATTTACAAAGTTAGGATTTGAATTTGACAGAATATTGGGAATTTGAGTATTTGAGATTAATGGGAAATTGGGAATATTGGGAAGTTGAGAATCAATTCCGGTTTGGACAGGGTTTTTCCGGGTTTTAGCCCGGACCGGACCGGAAACCGGAAAGTGCATGGAAGAGGAACCGGGGACCGGATCGGTTGTGGGTAGGTCCGGTTCGGTCTGGACCGACCGGTCCGGTTCGGTCTGGTTGGCCGGTCTGGACCGGTTTTTGAACAGCCCTAGCTCGAGGCCTTCTGAGAAACCCTTTCCTCATCCTTGAAGCTTCGGGACCAAGCTTGCAACTTGGCAGATAGCGATTCGATACCCATAGCTGAAATTTCGCGAGAATATAACGATGAGTTTTTTTTTTGAGTTGTCGCGTGGATAAGTAAGAGGCCGAATGTCGTAATTATATAACGACAAAACCCTAGAACACTTTGATGCCCGCGCCGCAGCTCGAAAAAAAAAGGAAAGTCAAGAGTTCGGGCGCATGGTCTCCTACACCTTAATTCTGGGATGCGCGGTATACCACAATTTAGGCCCACACCACAAACACACGCGCACCTATTTCTGCAGGCCCACTCCGCTTTCGAAAGCTCTTTAAAACCCAATGCGTCCTAGAAATCGAGTCAACCCAATCATATTCAAGCTTTACAAAAATCCTCTTATGTTAAAATTCTCACTTCCCAGAAAATCGTCCGAGTTTGCGTACAAACTCCAAACTTTCAGAAGTTCCTAATTGCCCCTGCAACAACGTGGCATATGCATATTTACCTTGAATTTAACAAGTTTGATACGTCACTACCGTCAAGGCACCATTACTACAAGGACAGGTATAATCTCTCGCTTACAGGTGGTGAGCCCTCCTACGTGCAGTTAATTGGACTATAAACGACCCGACTGGAAGGCTGCCAGATTGTAATCCTTGATTGACCTGAGGACTACTCTGACTAACGCCTTGTCCAAGCCTCAGTTAGAGTGGGGGCTCTGTAGACACCCGCATTTTGCTTGCTCGTGTCTGTAGTAGTCTCCAACAAAACATCCGATGATGATCGAACTTCAACATGCATCAATATGCTCAAGTATTGGCTCCGAATCAATAGTATCCGGCTCGGGCACATAGCGGAGAACAAAATCTCTCAAAACCAACCTTAAATTCAGACACAGTGAGTCGTTTTCAATCAAATAAAGTTACTTATAGCCAAAACTGTCATCGGGGGCAAAACCATCTTTTATTGACCCAGTCAAACGCGGTCAAAGTAAAAACCCCAAACAAACCAAATTCAAAAAAGAGTCCAAATACACTCGAAATCAAAAGTGAAAACGGATCAAAACTTGCCTTAGATAACATGAATGTCAATCCTGTATTTCGAGCGATTTTGATCCTTGCGAATTAAATCGCAAGGACCCCCGCGCATCAAAACTAAGGCGCACCATATGAAGCGCCCCTGGATCAAGGGGCCAACCTCCCTGCGCCTCTGATGTCGAAACTAAAATTAGGTTTTGGCGCTCAAACGCATTTGAAAACTCGACATCTCTTATATATATACGTGACCCCGGCTCATCATTTGGGGATCCCTCTCTCGGCCATTTTGCATTTTCGCAGACTACGCCTCATGCAACTCTAAAAACGCCCTAACTCTTCCTAGATCCGAAGCCTCCCAGTGTCCATACCGAGACTCCGTCAAGCCGTACTTGGAGACAATTGACATGTAGGTTGAGAGTGTTGAAACCCCAATTCTAATCCTTATTCTATTTACTTTCTCGTATACTAACATTTAATTTACCATTTGTAACTACTAACATTTATTTTCCTTACACTAACGTTTCTAACATTCTATTCATTGCATTTTTTCCTAATCGAATTAAATCACTTCAATGTCGACATGGGAAATAGTTTTAGGGCGTTATGACTAAGTGCTCAAATCAATCATATTGAATATGTGGGGTGGCGAGATGAGGAAACATGAACACAAGAGTATCGCACTCGAGTCGCCAGTCACTCATCTCGTTGTCTCGCGTGTTTAGTGTGAACGGAGCGAGTCCACTTCTAAAACGAACATCGAATTCATAATACTAAAAAGAACGCATTTATCTCTAACGATCATTCTCGACAAACGTGTTCCAAAACAATCACATTCAATAATCGATTTTGCCCAAAGTCGGGATACGTATAAGACTAGACACAGAGGATGAGGCTCTCCAACATTGAAACGGTTGGCCTCTAAAGCTTGAACATCAGAGCGCACCAAGTTGCGCGTTCCAGTCTATGCGGATTTCAAATTTTGAAATGAATTATCGATTTTCTTCTACGCGTAGTTAAATTAATTCTTAACATTTGATATCGGTTCCATAATCGAAAGTCGAATTAGAATCAACTGAATTATGCTTTGTTCATTCACAACGAGTAAATTTTTGTTTCGAACTCATACAATCACTCTGATAACAACGTACAAATCAAATCGTGCAGATCTGTAGTCTCATCATCATCACCGTACAGACACTATATTATTCAAAACTATTTTCGATACGACTAAGAGTGAATATCCGATGACGCTAATTTGAACATCATGGATCGTAACAGTCAAACAACGATGTCAATAATGCATAGGATCTAACATTCGCAATGACGAGTCACAAACTATTTACTAAAGCGACGTAGAACGAATACTTGTTGATGCTAAATCGATTACCATAGGCTATTATTAGCCAAGCTACGACATCAAGGCGAGGAGAGTTAAACATTTGTAAGGACAAGTAGGGACGAGACACATTGAGGCCTAGAGATCAAGGTAGCATCACGCTTAGGTCCTATACGCCATAGATTCAGGCGTAGTGCTTCCCGCGCCTAAGTTCTGGGACGCATGGCCTCCTGCGCCTGAGTTCCAGAGCGCAAGGGACCATGCGCCTAGGTTATGTTCTCAGATCAATGCGCAACGCAATGCGTAGCTGATCAGGGTCTGTCCAGTCAGTTGGTTTACGGTTTCTGTTTACGTTTCTATTTACGAGTGTGTTTATAGTTTAGTTTACTATTTCCAGTTCAATATTAATGCTTGTCGTATTGTGAAATCCGGGTTGTATTCCGCCCGTGTAACTTGTAATCTACTTTCAAGTTATTTATTTTCGGTTCTTGGCATTTACTGTTTTCAAATGAACATCTTATGCTAAAACAAACTTCGACAACACAAATCGAGATGCATTAAACGACGTAGTGAACATACAATTCACATATCTAGCATAAAACAATGTTTGTCATATCATTTCATCATCTTACTATCGCGTGTACTTAAACACCAATCGTTATCTTAGTAAAGACTACTATGTGCGGGCGGGGTTGGGTGTCCTTCGTGGGCTTCTCAACATATACCTTCACCCCTTACTCAGAATCTACGGTTTTCGGATGTCTGAAACCCTTGGTCACGAGAATCAATCGATACACGATATTTGATATATTCGACATCGGTATCGTGATGCAAAGAGACGAACCCCACAAGCTCTAGTACTAAGGCAAACCGTGCTTGGTGCTCGGTGCGTCTAAGTACAAAGTGGGTTCGAACAGGTCCGAACTCCCATAAAATTCTGTGGCGACTCCATTATTATTTAAATTTCAATTCGAGAACAATCTCACATCAGAACATCCGCCTACCAGAACCCGCGCTTGACCACGCCGGGCTTGGATCTATGTCATGTCCAGGTCCACATCGGGACCTTCCGTGTCGCGGCATCGTTGTTTGGCCCTGTGAGCCATACGATGCTCGGATTGGCGTCATTAGGCTTCGTAATCAATCGAACCTCGATTGTCCATTGTATTTGACGTCCGGTTATAGAACCAGTATCAAATAGTTCAAAAGGAGTGTATATGGTTGATATGTCGAGATTATTATGTGTTAAGAGCATCAAGTTAGACGTATATTTGGTGACGTAACAATGAAACAACGGAACCGACAGTCTCGTGCTACTCGGATAATGAAGACAGAATTTAAGTCGCTTTAGGTTCGGTGTCAGCATATTATTTATTAGTATTATTTTTATTGTTAGAGTTTTGGTAATTAGACTACTATTATTACCTAGTGATTATTATTAGTTATTATCATCATATTATTATTCCAGTTTAACGTAACAAGAGAGAAAATATTATGGACCCTTGTTCTATGTGTAACTAATCTTCTCATCTTGGTTCAAGACATTGAAGCGCTTAATTATCAGTTGTGAGCTTAAAAGTTCTTATCTTTATTCTTGATTATTGATTAATTGTTCAGTTTAGTTATATGAATGTTGTTATTGATTTCTGGATTGATCAACTAGTTATCTTTTGCATCGTTCTATTGTTAGTTTGTTAATTAAACAAGATTTGTTGATTAACATAACCGGAGTAACCTCTAAGACTTAATTATAGAATGAGATTCGCTGATATTAAGACTTAGGAGCAATTATCATAGATTTATAGCACAACTTAATTGTATGTGTTTATTTATCTCTTTATTATCGAATTCTCTATCTATTATTGTTGTTGTTGAATTAAATCTAGAACTGGATTGTTTAGGTAGTTTAACAGTTAGGGCTGATTAAGAACGTGACATTTTAATTAGTTATTCATAAGGACGATTAAAATCTATGATTCACGATAAAGTAGTCAAGAACAATAATTTGAACTGGATTTCGATGATCAATTGTGATTAAGTTGTGGATTTGTACTTGACCCAAGACCTTTTAATCATCTGATTTAGATAAAGTTTTCATCTTTATTAGTTTTAGTTGTTAGAAAATCATCCAAAACCCCCCATATTTATTCTATAATGAATTAGTTAATTATTCTACATTAGTACGCAGTTATAGTTAAACCGATTCTCTGTGGCTTCGACCTTATTTCCGTTATACTATTGTTTTAGTTGGTTGCTTATAAGTGATTATAAATTGTAATTTGAGGCATACGACTTTAGCCTGTCAAGGGTTATCGAAAATAGGCAGCAAACAAATCTACAATCACGTCATAGCCACGAGACCAGGCGCACGCCATGAGGCATCTTGATGTTCAAGCGTAGGGGGTCGCGCGCCTCAATTCTGAGGCGCCACAGCCCTCGCGTTCTAGTTGGCCATTAAGCGGACATTTGGCAAATTCGAATGCCGAAGGCAAAAGGTTTGGAAAACCGGTTCGTAAGGCAGCCTATAAATCCCTAACCTTATCGACATCATATTTTGACCAAAGATCTTTGATGACGAAGTTGGCTTCATTAAGATGCATGCCGTAAACATACTACGATTCATCCTTGTAAACATTAGGTCCTCGCCTTTCAATATCATGATTTCGCTAAATGAGCGTATGATTTTTTATTAGTGTTATGGGACGTTGGATATAATCGTCTTAGAAAATAGATTTGATTATTAGTATAGGACAGTATTAGGAACGATAATATAAATGCGATAATTAAAGTTAGATGTTACCGTACGGAAATGTAAAAATTATTACACTACAAGAAAATCAGCTCCGGGGATCCGCCTGGTGGGCGTCCTGGGCATATGGACGCCTAAATGGCGTATGAAAATACATCAGGGCGTCTACCGTCAGAGGCCAAACTGGGGGAGGAAGAAATTCATTCTTCCGGGCGTCCACAAGCGGACGCCATATCCACTAAATGGCGTCCACTGTTAGACGCCATTTAGTGGATATGGCGTCCATAGTCGGACGCCAGTTTAACTGGATGTTGCGTCCGATAGTGGACGCCCGAAAGACTGAATGTGGCGTCAAATACTCGCACACCCCCCTCTCCCGCTTCACTCTTTATGAAAAAAACCACTCTCTAAACTTCTTTCTCCCTTCCTCGCCGAGCCCAATCTCCATTCCTCTCCTCCATTTTTCATACTTCTTCTTAATTTTTGGTTTGTTTTCTTACTTAACTTAATCCTTATTCATTATAATTAGTTCTTGTTTTTGATTGTTATCGTTAATTATTGGTAGTTTGCTAGTTAATATTGTTTAGGTCTAAATTTTGATTAGGTTGATTAGTTTAGGCCAAATTCGATTAGGTAGATTAGTTATGCCATCACAATTTTGATTAGGGTTTGATGAATTTGGTTGAATTTAGCTAGAATGACCTCTAGGGCCTTCCGTGAGGTTTTGTGTGACTTAGGACGGACCAAAAGGTGTCATAATAATGCCGTATTTTCCCGAAACCACTTCCATCGTGATCGGGGTTGTAAATAGGGGTTAGCGGTGCTTTCGGAGTTCCGATATATGTATCCAAAAATTTGACCTTTATTTGACCTGATTAAGCTGTTTCTGTCTGACCTAAGCCATGAATTTTTCTGTTTTGTTCGGTTAAATTGGGATTAAATTGATAAATTAGCTAGCATTTTCGTAAATTGGGATTAAATTGTCGTTACATTTGTGATTAAATTCGGTGACTAATTTTTGTAAGGTCAATTCTGAATTAAGAAGACATTTGGGTTTACTTTGACGTATTAGTGATTAACTTGAGGAAACTCAGTTATGGAAATTAAGTTAGAGAAATTAAGTTCAAGTTAAATGGTGATTAAATTTTGTTTAGTAAGTTCTAAATTAAGTTAGGGAAATTAAACTTTAATTTGTTATATATATTTTTTGAACATAGAAAATGAAGAGAATTGAACTGAAATGGATGTATGAGGGAAGACTTGATAAGAAGAGACGTCCCACCGTCGAATTTTTGAGGGGTGTTGAATCATTTGTCGAGGTCGCTAAAAAGTCAGTAGACTATGCATCGAGGGGGGAGGTTAAGTGTCCGTGTACTAAATGCAAGAACATTAAAAAATTTTGAGGTCCTTGTAGTTAAGGAACATGTCATCTATAATGGTTTTTCATCCAATTATTAGAATTGGATTTGTCATGGTGAGCCATCTCAGTCTGAGGAACCCGAAAACCATCAAAATGAAGGGGGTTTGAGAGGTATGATAGTTGACGTAGTGGAGTGCAACTTGTTTAACAACGAGAACATATATGGGAATGACGACTCACCTAACCCACGACACTCACCCACCCCACAAGACTCACCTAACCCACAAAAGCCTAACCGCATCGGAGAAACCGTTATACGGAGGGTGCGATGTGACTTTGTTAGAAGTCGCATCTATGGTAGTTAGCCTTAAATGTGAGTCCAACCTACCCTTTGCTTGTGTCGATGGTATTGCTGCCTTGCTCGAGAGAGTAATCCCAAAAGACAATATCATGACCCGAACTTTCTACACAACTAAAAAAGTTGTGAAGGGCCTTCAACTCCCGCATGAAAAGATTGATGCTTGTCCAGATGGATGCATGTTATTTTGGAAGGACGATGCGATGCTTGATGAATGTAAGAGATGTGGTAAGGGTAGGTATAAGACGGTTGAGGGGGATATTGTTTTGAGGGGCAGAAAAGGGAAAGAGGTGTTAGGGGTAAGAAACCGATCCCAATAAGTCAGCTTCCGTACTTCCCTATAGCACTAAGGCTTCAAAAATTGTATGCCACAAAAACCATAGAGGAGCAAATGAGGTGGCACAAGGAGGATATTAGGGTACCAGGGAAGATGTGTCATCCGAGGGACGGTGAGGAGTGGAAGAGTTTCGATAGACTACATCCCCACTTTACGTTAGAACCCCGAAATGTAAGGCTTCGGTTGTGTACTGATGGGTTTGCACCTTTTGGTCAATTTGGTAAGTCGTACTCTTGCTGGCCTGTGATGATCACACCTTATAACCTACCTCCTTGGTTGTGTTTGAAGCAGCCTTTCATCTTTCTATCTCTTATTGTGCCTGGTCCCAAAAACCCGAAAAATCACTTGGATGTTTACTTGCAACCTGTTATTGAGGAATCGAAATAACTGTGGGAGGTAGGGGTGGAAACTTATGATGTCTCTCTGAGACAAAACTTTCAGTTGAAAGCAGCTCTGTTTTGGACTATAAACGACTTTCCCGCGTACGGTATGCTCTCGGGGTGGTCTACTGCGGGTCAGAAAGCATGTCCGTGTTGTATGGATGAGAGCAAAGCTTTTTATCTTCCAAATTCTAGTAAAATAAGTTGGTTTGACTTTCATAGGCAGTTCCTACCAGAAGGTCACCGGTATAGAAAGAATAAGAAGGCATTCAAGAAGGGTGAGGTTGTGCTTGACGACGCACCTGATCGACTCCCCGGAGATGAAATATGGGAGTTGATTTCCGATTACCCGTTCACTGTTGACGAAACCGAGCAGGAGTTCAAAGATCTCAAAAAGATGAAAAATGGTTGGTTTAAACGTAGCATATTTTTTGACCTACCATATTGGAGGACTTTGTTACTTCGTCACAATTTAGATGTGATGCACATAGAGAAGAACTTCTTCGAGCAGTTGATTCACACTGTGATGGATGTGGAGGGGAAGAGTTGTGACACTACAGGCTCCCGGCAAGATGTAAAGAATTTTTGTGACCGTCCTCAACTGCACATAAAACGGGATGGGTCCAAACCGAGAGCCTTGTTCACCCTTGACAAGGCTCAGAGAAAGGCGTTGTTGGAGTGGGTAGAGAAGTTGAAGTTCCCTGATGGGTACGCCTCCGACTTCAAACGCTGTGTTGATCTTACGAACCTAAAGCTGCAAGGGTTAAAGAGTCACGACTGCCACGTCTTTATGGAGAGGTTACTTCCGGTAGCACTAAAGAAACTTTTGCCACCGACGGTGTGGAATTCTATAACTGAGATATCTCAGTTTTTCCGAGATTTGTGTTCTTCTACAGTAACAAGTGAGGACATGACTTGGCTAGAGGATCAAATTCCACAGATACTATGCAAACTTGAGATGATCTTCCCACCGTCATTCTTTAATTCCATGGAGCATCTACCTGTCAACTTGCCCTACGAGGCTAAGGTTGGAGGACCTGTTCAGTATAGATGGATGTACCCATTTGAAAGGTACATAAATCTTAGTAACTTCATTTATAAATTTAATTTAAACATAGATAGTTTTTATTAATTGAAATACATAACTTGTTTATTTAGGTTCCTCAATCATTTGAAGAAGAAAATTGGTAACAAGGCTAGGGTAGAGGGTTCTATTTGTAATGCATATTTGACAGAAGAGATTGCGAACTTCTGCTCCCTCTAATTCGAGAAAGATGTCCAAAAAAAACCAAGAACCTGAACCTAGAACATTCAGTGTCCATTGATCCTACTATACCCAAGTTTTTTCAAAAGAAGGACGATGAAGGAACTTCATCTGTTGAGGGTTCTAGGATACTAGATCAGAAAGAATATAACCGAGCGCACCTTTACCTACTCTCTAATTGTAAGATCTTAGAGCCTTATGAGAAGCAATTTGTAACTGAATATGTCGCTGCAAACCCTGACATGAACGCTGATGACGTTTGGAGTAAGTATGATGAACATTTTTCTAAGTGGCTCAAGGATCACATAGTTGCCTTAGATATACGTGATGATTTGGTTAGAAGTTTGGCATACGGACTAGTGCGAGCGGTTAAAACCTGGAACCGGTACTCGGTGAATGGGTTCAATTTCAGACATTCAACTACGGGAAGAATAAGGCTAGATGCAATTTTGGTGTGAACGTGACATCTCTTGATGGTGATGAGTACTATGCCATTTTGGAGGATATTTTTGAGTTGTGTTATGCTGGCAAAGAACGGGGGTATAGAGCTGTGGTATTCGAATGTGAGTGGAAAGACAGCTCCGTGAACGGGACCCGAGTGCATGAGCGTTACAAGATTGTGGAAGTTAATCACACCAGGAAATATCCTACGTACGATCCGTTCATACTCGCGCATCAGGCGACGCAATTCTACTTTGCTCCTTCTCCGTACACGAAAAATGACAGAAATCAAAGTCAATGGTGGGCAGTCTTTATGACTAAACCATGGGGGCAAATAGACAGTTCTTTGTTCCAGGAAGATGCGGCTTCAAGTGGTACACGCTTATCTCCTATTGACGAGACCATATTCTCCGAAGAAGATCAGAATGAAGGGGTAGAGGAAGATTTTGAGGATGATGATGATGATGATGGACAAGGAGATTACATGGTCAGGGATGTTCCGGAGATCCTTGAGGAGGATGACGGACACGATGAAGAGAATTTGGAGGACGATCAAGTGGAGGGCGAGGAGACGGAGGAGAAAGATCAGACTGAGGAGGATGAGGCTGAAGACAATAACGACAGCGAAGATGACTACTAGAGTTGTATTAGTAGGTTAATCATATTGATCATTTTGTTACTTATTTTGTACATTATTTCAATCAAGTTAGTTTGTAATTGCTAATTGTTGCTAATTTGTTGCAAGGTTAATATAATGGCTGGCGGTAGATCGACAAGGAGACGTGGCGGAGGAAGTAGGTTTGTGCACACATCCACCTCGCAGCAGGAGGAAGAGGAACAGGTCCCCGAAACGGCACCGGAGCAGAACGATGAGGAGCAGCAGCAGGGGCAGAAGGAGGAGCCAGATAAGGACGAGAACGGTCGGGTGATTATCGACCCTGGGCGCGTATGGTAATATAATCTAACATGTCCATTCTTTTGTAACATATGAATTTTTGGACTACATACATCTTGTAATATTTCGTACGTATATGTGCTTCTCGACTCGGTGCAAGTTTCTGCATGGGGTCGTCACCGCAGGCTGTACTGCCAGCTACATGGCCGACAAAGAGCAGGGGTATGCCTGCTAGACTCAGGTGCCGATGGACTTACGGGAGTGGTGGTTCAAAACTTCCTGGTACGTGGATTCTTTTTGTTACCGAGTTTTGAATTTATAATGTAAACTTTGTAAATATTTCTGTTACTAATTAATAATCCGCCTTGATTGTGTAGTTGAAGTTCGCTTGGAAGCCGGAGTTGGAAGGAAGGGTGTGGGAGCGGTATAACGAGACTTGCACACGACGTTTCACTGACGTAATGAACAAACGCTACACCCGGGGGACTGCGCTCAAAGACCTGAAAGGTGTAGTTTTTTATATTACTCAATTTTAACAAATAATCTAACTTCAATCTTTTACTGTATTAACTAATAATATATTAGTGTCGTCATATTTCAGGTGAAGCGTTGGAGAGGTGGGTTAAGTACCACGACGACAAGGACTTCAAGGTCAGATCAGAGAGGGCACAGAGAAACAAAATGAAGAACTGCGAGAAGGAGGGGAAGGCCGACCCAACACATCATCGGGGTTCTCAGTCTTCCTTTCGTTGTGTCAAGAGGGTATGATTTCTACTAATATCGTACTCTTACTTGAATAAACATAAACTATGCTCACATAATATATATTCGCCTAACGTTCGTACTCATTTAATACCTAGCAGCTGAACTCGGGAGGACGCCAACCGCGCCAGAGATATTCCTGGACATGCACTGGAAGACTGACGAAGAAGGTACTACTTTTATGACGAGGAAAGATCAGGCAATCTGGGTGAGTACTTACTATTTTAAATAAATCAACTTTGTCTATATTTTAGGTGGTAGGTAACTATCTTTAATGATTTCATCTAATAATAACTTGAATTGAAATCATTGTTGTGTACGTAGGATGCCTACCAAGAGAAGCTAGCGAACCTCGAGACTGCTCATGATGCTACCGAAGTCGACCCGAATCAGACATTTTTCAAGGTCGTCTCGGGGTACAAGAAAGGAAGTGTGTATGGTGTTGGAAATGCACACGGTATCTACTTCACACCTCCCCCAGCGCGTCTCGGCACCTCCACACAGATGGAGTATACGCCGGCCGCATCTCAGCAGCCCGACTCGGAAAAGGAGAAAATGAAGGAGCAGCTGACACAGCAGCAGCAACAGCAACTGAAGGAACAGGCGGAGCACATAAAGATAATGCAGGAACAAATGGCCATGTTCCCGGCCATGTTTAAAAAATGCAACCAAGGTCGTCCCCCATCCTCTCCAGACGACAGAGACCACTTTAACGGGGATGGCGGTAACTCTGGTGCTTCAGCTAGCTTCTTAGTTAGCTGATTGTTTTTTGTTTTTGTTATTGTTGTTGTTGTAACTGGATTTATGGATTATGTACCTTCGAACTAGTTTAGATTAATGTACCTTAAAACCGTATGTTAAAACTTTTTTATATGAATGTTTTTTCAGCATAAATGTGTTGAGAGATGAAGTGTTTTGATTGATTGAGAGTGAATGAGGTTGTGGTATTGTGGATGGTCGACAGTTGTGGTTGGTTGAGAGTTGTGGATGTGGTTTATTTTGCAGGTTTTGGGTAGACATTAAACGCATGTTTACGGTCATGCAACAGCAGAAATTACGTCCAATAACGGACGCCATGATAGACGCCAGGGGAAACTATAATCGATCAAAAGTGGCAGCATTAAGGGGACATGTCGTCTGACTGTGGACGCCAGTTATCCCTGGATGGCGTCCACAGTCGGACGCCAACTTAAAGCATATGGCGTTTGACTGTGGACGCCATCAAGGGATAACTGGCGTCCCCAGTCAGACGCCACAAATGGCATCCACTGTCAGACGCCATACGCTTGGCGTCCAACAGTGGACGCCCGGACTGAAAATGGGCGACCAGTCGTGGCATCCACTTTCTGGCG